>JANRMT010062793.1:12536632-12619875 GCA_026402145.1 Polypterus bichir lapradei
AAGGATTTCATTATTGACTGCTTATTGACTTTCAAAAAGTTCTCAATTTATACAATGAAAAATGTTAAAACAACAAAGGAACTGTCAGATATTTTTGTAAAATAAATTTCAGATTACACAAATTTTCAAATATAGTCAATATACAACAATAAATCTCTGGCAAAAGGTCTGCAGGTATTGTGGAACTTTGGCAATTCTTTGGATCTGACATAGGTAAGAAAGTAAACTTCATATCAGAGCACAATGTAACTGCCAGAAACAGGTTACTAATAAAATCCTATGAAATTCTTGAGATGTGCCGTAGATGCCAGTCAGACGGGAGTCTTGCATTCGGCTAAATTCTTTCAGAATGTTAAAATAAGAATAGTCAAACAGCCACAATATTAAAATGTTCCCATTTGAGTGTCTGTATGCCTTATGGAAAGAACTTCAGTAAACTCATCAATTCCTACCATAAGTTTCCATGTTCCACAATACAGTATCTATTCCAGAACAACCTGGAAGAGTAGCAACCTTTACCACACAATTTGAAGGCCATAGATATAAGCTAGCCCCAGAGTTTCAGGTAAACCAGAAGGCGAAGCTTGCCAAGTGATAAATCTTCCTGAGGGTTGTCTCTCAAAAATTAGCCAAAAATTATGCATGAGGTTGATTGGTCCCTATACTGTCATTAAACAAACTGGGCCAGTAATCTATATTTTGGATTTGCTGACCTCATTGTCAGCATGGTGGCGCAGTGGGTAGCACTGCTGCCTCGCAGTTAGGAGTCCCAGGTTCACTTCCCGGGTCCTCCCTGCGTGGAGTTTGCATGTTCAAAGACATGCAGGTTAGGTGCATTGGCGATTCTAAATTGTCCCTAGTGTGTGCTTGGTGTGTGTGTGTGCACGCCCTGCGGTGAGCTGGCACCCTGCCTAGGGTTTATTTCCTGCCTTGCACCCTGTGTTGGCTGGGATTGGCTCCAGCAGACCCCCAGGACCCTGTAGTTAGGATATAGCGGGTTGGATGATGGATGGATGGATGGATGGATGACCCCATTGTAAGAAACATGCTATTTTTCATGCATCATGACTGAAGCATGTTCATTCTAGTCCTTATATGGTAAGTACTACACACCTCCTCCATTAAGTAAAGGGTGAAATTGTAGAAGTCCGGGTTCCAGTGTGTGCTGTTTGGTTCATTGATGTGATTATGGTCCCAAGGACTGATCTTGAGGTCTCAACAGATTTACAAAAAAATAAGTTTATTTTCACATTTTTAATATTTTTTATCATTATGTTTATTAAAATGACTTTGTTACCATCTTGAATTCTATTTTATTGCAATTTATCCTGTCGCTGAAATATGTCATCGCGCCATGCTTACATATTATGTTGGCACACTACTCTCAGTACTCAGGATTCTGGATTCTGATCAAATTTTGTGCTACACTTACCGATGATTCAAAAGCAGTTTTGGGAGTTACAACTTTGTGTGCATTTCTAATTGATGATTTTTTTACTGGCATGTTGGGAATTAGTATGTTGGATTAACGAATTTCCTAGCTTATGACCTAGAGTTACTTCAGATTTTCATTTTTCCTTCCCCTGGTTTTCGTGTAAAAATCTTATGTTTTTCAGTTGGGCAGAATAGTAGCAACCAATTAGCTGATGTTTTAAATTGCAACTTCAGTGCCTTTCTGAGAGAATCTGTGGACCCATTAAATTCAAAAAAGACATTTATTATTGTGCCAAAGAAAATAAAAGTCAACCATACAAATGACTACAGACTGGTGGCACTCACTCCCATTACAATTAGAGGAGAGGAGACATTAAATTGAATATTAGACAGTTTGGAGCACCTCTGGCTTGCATATTGTCACAACCAATAAAAAGCATATGCCATAGTCCTTACAATTCATAATATCTAGGCAAACCTGTATAAAATTAACAGCTACACAACAGACTGCTATTTACAACATATCACTCAATATTTCACATTCTTGTACCATCTATAATTGGATCTTAGGGCCACTCTCTGTAACTAAACTTTGGATTTCCTAACTGGTAGATCCCAGCATGTGTAAACTGGTAGTTTTACCACACTCATCAATAACATGGATAATCCACAATCTCGTGTACAGAGCTCTCTGCTGTACTCCTTTTTCACCTGTGACAATGTGGCCAAACACTGCTCCATCATTAAATCTGCTGATGACACCATAATCATAGACCTGACCATCATCGATGACAAAACGGCCTTCAAAGAAGTGATATGCCTTTCGACACATTGATTGAAAAAACAATCCCTCCCTTAATATCAGCAAAACCAAGTCGCTGTTGTACACTTCAGATAATAGCAGGTGGTGCTGCTCAGAGTTAACAAATTTAAATATGTTTGAGTGACTATCAATGGTGACCAGAAGCAGGCACAACACCTTTCAGCTATTGTAAAGAAGGATTGCCAACAACCTTACTTCCTTAGACATTTGAGAAAAGCCCAGGGGCCTCATGTATACACGGTGCGTATGCACAAAAATGTTGCGTACTCCCGTTTCCACACTCAAATTGCGATGTATAAAACCTAAAATTGGCATAAAGCCACGCACATTATCACAGTAGCTCAAACCCTGGCATACGGAAGTTCTCTGCTCGGTTTTACAAACTGGCGGCACCCAGCGTCAAAGCAGTGCTTTTGTTCCAGTGTGGTTTCCCTTTCTTTTTTAGATCCACATCCCTGATGTGGCTTTATCATATACACTGAAATTAAGCACATATTGTTTATTAATTTAAGGCATCTGATTGTAATTACTCTGTAACAATATAATATTCCACGGAATAGCCAAACTATTCCAAATACCATAGCTGCTTTAGCGTTGTTACTCTCACTGCACCACCTTCTTATTCTTTCAGCTGTTCTCGTTAGGGGTTGCTACAGTGGATCATCTTTTTCCATATTACTCTCACTGCACCACTCAGTGTATTTATATCCCTGTATCCGAGTGTGGAATCACATCTCTACAGCAGCTGATCAGAAAGAGAATTATCGGTATACAGCATCTAGCACACGCTGCCTCAGCCATGCTGCCTATTTGAACTGCTCTCATGCGACCAACGCTTCAGAGCCTTTCCTGTACTAACCTCATGGTTCAGAAACAGTTTCATCCCAAGAACTATAAACGCAATCAATCAGTCCATCAAGTGCTCCTTGTAGAACTGTTTGTACTTATAAGTACAATTACCTCACTGTAAACTTGCGATACAGTTACAGTATTGCACAACCTGAGCCACTTTATAAAGCACATATTTACATATGATGACAATATCATTTTAAAGATGAAATGCAGCAAAATATGTTTATTATATTATACAGATAAAATGTTAACATCATTTAAATAATCTATATTGTTAATAATTAAACATGTGAGGACACGATGTCGCAACGCTAGCATGGATCTGGCGTCCCGTTCAGGGCCTGTTCTGCCTCACGATGTATTTTTGCTAGGGCTGGCACGACACTGGATGGATAGATGGATAGAATAATATAACATGTACTACGAAGATATTTCAATGTTCCTGAAAAGTTTTGAAGAATCGGCGTTCTCAGCTTGCAGATAGCTTAACATCTGTTACAGAGCTTATTTTGTGGTGATTGGGTATTTGGAGAAAGAAAAGGAAGGACAGGAAATGGTGATTAGTATGTTTGAAAGAGACAGTACTGCTGCAATAAATTATTTCATCGAAGGTTGCACATGGCGCAGCAAGCATCTTGCGTGAGGCATGAACAATCACTGCGCCACTGTGTCCACATGTTTAATACATGCTTTAATTCCTATCATCATGAAAATTATATCAAGTATACATCTCAGTATTTAAATTATTCAGAGAGCTGTAATATCATGAATGTAATGGATTCTGTGTCCTGTCAGAGTAAGAGAAAGCCTGTTTAAGAAGCACGTAGTGATTCACACACATAGAGCACATGGAAGAACACATACAAAACAAAAAATTTAAATGTGCTACTTTAGTTACAATAAGATTTGAGAAACTAGTAAGTTAAATAATTTTAAGTTTATAATGTTCTACTTTAATGACAAAATAAACTATGTGATTAAAGTGGAATTTTCTAGATTAAAATTGACATTGAGCTTTTTTCCCTTTGTGTCCCTATTTTTTTTTTCTTTTTTCTATACCCTAATAAGTTTTCATAGGACAATGAGATGGTGGGCTACGACTCACCTTTTCACAGCGACTTTGATATGTGACAACTTCTTTTTTATTTCAGGCACTGTTCGGCTTTGTGAACTTGAGCTTTCGAGTTTCTCCAACACTCTGTGTCACTCGATCAACTTTCTTTTGATGTTTATACCACTGTTTAAACCAACAAATAGTAATGTTTTTCTTGCCTCCACTTGGTATTCGCTGAAATTCTTCTATTTCCCCCCGTGCTTTTGCCGTTGCCTTTTTGCAGAACGCTGAGCTCAAGGGGTATTTATATTGATTTGCATATTCAAAGAGGCATAATTCTGGGAAGAGTTTGGGGATTGGCAGCAGGTGTGTGCATGTGCGTTACTTTTCATGTAAACCAGGATTTATGGATCAAAAGAAAGTGGAAGTTGACGAATGCACAGATTTATGCCTTTTTTGTGTGTGTATGCACATTTCCGATTTTGTCCTTATGCCATGTTTTAGTGTGAATTCTACGCATGGTGGTATGCATGAGGCCCCAGACATCTACTTTTATGCTCACCAACTGTATAATGAGATCCATATTCACTGTGGCAACAACATCCTGGAATTGCACAAATCGGGATTACAAACTACCAAAGAGGGTGGTAAAGGAAGCAAAGAGCTCTCTTTGTTCAGGGCATTTATAACACATGCGGCCTTAGAACGTCAAACTGTATCATTAAAGACCTTCAACATTCTGTTTAGTCACTTGTTTATCCCTGTTATGTTTTTGCAAAAGCTGTAGACTGTTAGCACTTACACAACTAAGTGTAGGCACAGCTTTTACCAAATGGTCATTGTGAAATGTACACATGAACTTGATAAATGTGACCATGAATATAAAGGCTCTGGTCTTATCTATTAGCTTTACTTGGGTCTCATCTTACATTTACATTTCACATTTACTTATTTGTCCGATACCTTTATCCAAGGCAACAACACCATTTATGATACAACTGGTTACATTTCTTTTGGTTTTCTAATTGGAGCAAAGGCAGGTCAAGTGACTTACTCGGGGTTACGCAGTGTCAGTAGTGGGGTTTGAACCCACAACCTCAAATCCAAAGCTCGAGCATAACCTCTTTAGACGTGTAGTTTACACATCGTGAAAATTTTACATTCAATTAGCCTTCTTAATGACTTCTGAGCAAAGGCTATAAGCTGATAGTGGAGTCCGCTATGACTCCTAAATCCCTCTCACAATATGTAATTTTGATTTTCTAATCCTTTTGTCTAATCAAGCTTAAAATATTTACTTCCTGTGTGTAATACTTTACATTTACTGACATTAAATTTCATCTGCCACAAATCTACAAGTCCCTCTGTAATATCTCAATGGATTCTAGATTATCTGCAAGTCCAAAGCATTAACCACTACATTTTTTACTTGTACTAGGAAAATGGGAACATTTTCTTATTCATATCAAAAAAAAAACACAGGATAAATACTTTTGAACATTAAACACACAAACAACGATATACATATAAATGTTATTTTTATAAATTGTTGAATATTTAAAAATTTAGTCTTCTACGGATGATTTTAGGACTGAATTATTTTTTGCTTATGATTGGATGGAATTTTAAATGCATACAAAAGCATGAGTGTTACAACTAAAAGTGTCTCATACGAATAAGTCAGAATTAAATTAAATCTTAAAATTTTATAAACCACAGGTGTGCAGTCATGTTCTGGGTGAGTCATACTGACTGAAGGCTTTTGTTTCTTCACTTACTTTATATACAATTTAACTCCATACAGCTCACTTTTTACTGTCTGTCTTCTGCTTCAGAAGTTAATAATAATGCAATTTCGACTTCCCTTTAAAGCTCTGAAACGTACTTATTGCTGCCATGACTTTTAGTTCATCATCATCTCTTCCCCGTCTTCCTTGTCAATAGTCTTAAGCTATTTGGTACTTTCATTGACCAGAAGTCAATTTACTAAGAGCAATTATTAAAAAAGGGGCATCACCTAAATCAGTGCCACTTTTCCCATGTGTGCTCAGTATTACACAATTGCAATAAATAAAATGTCAGACCCACAATCATCTATACCACTAGTATTAGACCTCATAGGAGAACTTAAGGTCTCTGGATTCAAATTTACCTTAAATAAAAGTGTGCCTGTTGCAGTGGACTCTATGGCACGTTAGACTAGGCTGGATAACTTTTCACCATCTGTATCAGAACAGTTATCTAGGGACAAATATTACGAGGAAACATGAAGATCTCTTTAAAAACCATTTTGTATCACAATGAAAAATATCAAACAAGACATTAACAGATGATCTTCCCTCCACGTTACTTTAAGTGGGAGAATTAATGTTCTCCCAAGTTCCTGTATCGTTTACAGAGGTTCTCTACATAAATCATCAAAAATTTCTGTCAGAAATTAGATTCAATTGTAACATCACTTATCTGGAACTAAAATATCCATGCATCAAAAAACTGACCTTTTTAGAGATCCAAGGCTGATGGCTTCATGGCACTACGTAACTCACAATTCTATTACTGGGCTTTGAATATTCATACAATAAAATACTGACAACCGGGAGAAGTTCATGAATCTGTGCCAGTTTGGTTTGCAATGGTAAAGAAAGCCAGTTCTAAATGGATACATACTTGGAAAAATCTAAACTAAGATTGGATTTTATCAGTGTTTTTACAGTTGAAAATTATTCATTTCAAACAATTCATTTACTTTCTAATTTGTATGTATTGACTGTACTAGGTGCATAGCAGGAACTAATGTTGGACAAGACGCCAGCTCATTGCAGGGCCCAATCACATCTAAATAGAACAATCTAAACCAACCTAACACACATGTCTCTAAGTTACGAAAGAAAAATCTCAATGGTATGGTGTATCAAATAACTTTCTGTACACAATGCCTTTGTGTGATGAACACTATCTTAAAAGCATGAAGTACAAGAACAACTATTGGCCAGTTGTTTACATTTACAGCAAAGAGAAAGTGACGTACATTGTATCAGGCTTACTTAGTGGTACAAATGAACTGGCAGTCATTGGTTTAGAGTTCAGCACTCCACCCATCATGCCACTCTTCAAAGAAACTAAGTTTCACATCAGTATAACTTACTGAACTCAGAATAAAAATTCTATCAATTCCGAGTTAAACAAATTATTTAATAAGGTGTATTGTTTTGACTTTACAATGTGTAATATTGAAAGTTTATGATGTTTTTATTAACTCCTTTCTCATTTAAAAAGTTACAACATTCACCGACTGAAATCTTCTATATCAAAGAGTGAACATCACTGTAGTGCAGTAGTTACGGTCTGGTTGTTATCATTCTTAGGAATGTATGTATGCAATGTCTTCTTAAGGAAATCTGGTTTTCTTCCCATATCTCAGAATAGTTGGTGACTATAAACAGCTTCAATATGAGCAAGTGTGCCTTGCAATGGAGTGGTGCTGCCTTGAACTTGATACTCTCTCCATAGCCGTTAGCTCCTCACTACCCTGAACTAGAATAAGCAGGTTTGTAAGGCTAATGAGTAAAAAGGATGTTCCACTTGTTTGGATTACAGTTTTACTATAATATTGGAACAGATTTTCAATGAACTCTTCAGAAAGCATTTGATAAGGAGCCACCTGAGAGGTTGGGTATCAAAGTAAAAGAAGTGGGAGTTTCGGGTGTGGTGTACAGATAGGTGAAAACATTGGTTCAGCCACAGGAAGAAGAGAGTTATGATGTGAGAAACCCTATCAGAACAAGGTGATGCTAAGAGTGGTGTTCCATATATATATATATATATATATATATACACACACACAGTATATCACATACACATATACATATACATATACATATACATATACATATACATATACATATACACACACACACACACACTAGGGGGCTCCGCCCCCTGCTCACTTCACTTGCCCACCCCCAGGTTTGGTTAACCGGATATACAATTTTAAGAGGCTGTTATTTTCATGGGAATTGTTATATATGCATTATTTTCACTTATACTTTAAAACTTTACTAAAAACAATATTTTGAATTAACTTTTCTTCAAGATGGCATTGAATTTTTATTCCGTGTGTGGACTTGCATCGTGACAACGCAACGTATAACTGCCTGTAAGTGAATATCGTTTCTCTCTCTAATAAATAAAATGACTTTTTCGAATGTTTGTCCATGCTCTTTCTTCTTCCCTTAGTCATTAAAGTGTCATCTAGAATGTAAAACATTATTGCCCTGATAAAATTTATAAGAGCTGAGAGCACAAGAAGTGTGTCTGCCAAAAGCATTCATACGGCTAAGAGGTGAGAGCACAGGAACTGTGTCTGACAAAAGCATTCACACAACTGAGGTTAGATGAATGTGGTCTTGGAAGAATCTCATATTAAAAGTCTCCGTCTCACAGGACTTCATACCGCGCAAATGTTTTTGGAATCTTTTAATTCTCGCTGGCAACACAAATTAGACGATCCGAGTCTCCGACTTAAAGTTTAAATCCGAACAATACATTCAATCTCTTTTTGCTGTTCCGTTATTTCACCGAGTTTCAAAATGCGCCAAACATTCTCTATAGGAGACAAATCAGGGCTGCAGGCAGGCCAGTCAAGCATCCGCACCCTCTTCTTATGCAGCCATGCCTTTGTTATGCGTGCAGTATGTGGTTTGGCATTGTCTTCCCAAAATAAGCATGGGCGTCCCTGGAAAAGACGTCGTCTTGAAGGCAGCATTTGTTCCTCCAAAACTGAGATATACTTCTCAGCATTGATGGTGCCATCGCAGAAGTGCAAGTTACCTTTGCCGAATGCATTGACACAACCACATACTATGACAGACCCTGGCTTTTGGACTTGTATCTGGTAACAGTCTGGATGGTCCTTTTCCTCTTTGGTCCACAGCACACGGCGTCCATTTCTTCCAAAAAAGATGTGAAAAACTGATTTGTCTGACCACAATACACGTTTCCACTGCACAATGGACCATCCCAGATGCCTCTGAGCCCAGAGAAGTCGACGGCGCTTCTGGACACTATTTATGTAGGGCTTCCTTTTGGCATAGTACAGTTTTAGCTGGCATTTCCTAATGTAACTACGTACTGTAGTGCTTGAGAGTGACTTCCTGAAGTAGTCCTGAGCCCACGCAGTTATATCATTTATTGATGAATGACGGTTTTTAATGCAGTGCCATCTGAGGGCTCGGAGATCACGGCCATTCAGTTTAGGCTTGCGCCCATGGCCTTTGCGCACGGTAATTTCTCCAGATTCCCTGATTCTTTTCACTATGTTATGCACTGTAGAGGGAGAAATGCCCAAATCTCTTCCTATCTGTCTTTGAGAAACGTTTCTCTTCATCATTTCAAAGATTTTTGCCCGCACTTGGTGGCAAACTGGCGATCCTCTGCCCATCTTTACTCCTAAAGGAGTTTCCTCGATGCTGCTTTTGTACCGAATCATGATTGCAATCACCTGTTAACATCACCAGTTTCAAATCACATCATTATTTAGTTATTATACCTCATTACTACCCCTGAATTGCCCCCATCCCAACTTTTTTTGGAATGTGTTGCAAGCCTGAATGTTTATCTACAAATCAAATAATGTTGACCAAAAAAAACATGAATTATCTTGTGTTCATACTGTCTGCAATGAAATAAAAGTTAAGGGAAATTTGTAAATTACTGCTTTATTTTTTTATTCACATTTTCCACACTGTCCCAACTTTTTCTGATTTGGGGTTGTAAAATGTTAAGTTTGATAAAACAATAGGTGGTCTAAAAATCAAAAGTACACATTATGAGAAGGATTTGGGAGTCATAGCGGACTTGACACTATCAAATTCCAGATGGCGTTCAGAAGCCAGTAAGAAGGCTAACAGAATGTTAAGTTATATAGCCTAATGTACAAAGTACAAGTCCAGAGACGTTATGCTCAGGCTTTTTAATGCACTGGTCAGACATCTTCTGGAGCACTGTGAGCAGTTTTGCTCTCCAGGCTATTAAAAAAAAAAAGAAAGAAGTGCTAGAAAAGGTTCAGAGAAGAGTGACTAGACTGATTCTAGAGCTACAACGGATGAGTTATGAGATATGATTTAAAAGTGTTGAGTCGTTTCAGTTTAAGCAAAAGAAGATTAAAAGGAGTCACAAATAAAGTGTTTTAAATTATGAAGGGAAATAGTACAGTGGATCAAAACTTATTTTAAAATGAGTTCAACAATAACACAGGGACACAATTGGAAACTTGTTAAGGGTAAATTTTGCACAAACATTAGTACGTTTTTCTTCACACAGAGAACCACAGATACTTGGAATAAGCTACCAAGTAATGTGGTAAACGGTATGGCTTTAGGGACTTTCAAAACTAGACTTAATGTTATTTTAGAAGAATTAAGTGGATAGAACTGTCGGCTGAATGGCCTGTTCTCCTCTTGATATTTCTAATGTTCTACTTTAGGTTTACTTGTGTTGGCTCTTCAACATTTCATTAAATTTTAATTTCCATTGCATAATCTTTTATTTTAGGTTGGCTGTTCCCATTGTACAACTGTAGGCCTTGCTTAGTACCGACTGAAGGGAGTGATTTGTGAAGGCCACTATACGAAATTAAAATTGATGTTTTAGGACCATGCAGATAATGTAATGGAACAAGTCAAAGAAAACACACATCTCAATTTGAAACGTACAGCAAGCCAACATTTTAAATCGGGGTGTCCAATGCGCCGATCGCGATCGACTGGTAGATCGCAAAAGGTAGTGCAGGTAGATCGCGTTGCATTCAAAAAAATTTTTTTTTTTAAACGTTAGTCTATCATATATCCTCCCTATGGCATTTGCCACTTGATTGACATACAGGGCGGCTAGTCTGTGATCACTTCTCTTCTAACACACTGGTCATCCTGCACTCACGATCAAACTCGCGAGCTACTGCAAAACTCCAGCTGTGATCTAGTAGCCTTCCAATTTATATTGACTAAAGAAGGGATTAAAAAAAATTGTTTGGGGAGGGTATGGGCTGGATGTGGAAGAGAATTTTTTTTCTCACAATGTCACAATCGAAGTGTGTTTGTCTGATCTGTCAATCTATCATTGCTATTCCAAAGAAGGAAAATGTGGAAAGGCACTTTCAAACTGTTCATAACAACCACGAAACTGGCGTCCTTCCAAAAAGCGATCTGAGAAAGAGAAAGGAGAGGGAACTTAAATCGCAGTTAATCGAACAGCCGTCATTTTTCACTCAGCTGAATTCAAAAGCTCCTTGACTGCATTATTCGACTCTACTTATTTATGCGAGACAGCCTTTTCCCACATGACGATTATTAAATACAAATACTGTAGTGACCATAAATGTATTGAATTGTTATTGTACTATAAAGATTATTCAGTTATGCAAGGTACGACAACATACATTTTATGTATAAAGTATACACTCTCTCTCTCTATTTTATATTACATATAGCATTTTTAATGTAGGTAGATCATTTTGACCTGGTCATTTTAGAAGTAGCTCCCAAGCCGAAAAAGTGTGGGCACCCCTGTTTTAAATGGTAAGCGCAGGCCTATCGTCTTGGATACATCAATCATGTTGGTAAGTTTATTTGCATTAAATATATGAGCCTCAACAGTACTCAAATTTATACAAACATCTTTAAACCATTCAGTTATACGGTTATAGCTGACAACATTTAAATGTGATCCATTTTAATCATAATTCCATTGGTCATAACGGAAATTACAAATATAAGGGGGTCAACGTATAAATACAAAATAGAGGTCAAGTAAAAAAAAATCTGAAACGCCAACTAATAAGTAAATAACTATGGAACTGAGCAAATAAATTTGGTAACTGATACAAAAAAAAAACTTTATCAGTAGCAAAATCCCCAATTCATCCTAAAGCTATCACCCTTTATTCAGTACTTCTCAGCGAGGCCTCAACGCCATTCCAGGGCGCTTTATAAATCCACATCCATTTCTTTCAAGTGGAGCAACGGTAGAAAATTCGACACTTTGCGGTATGGACTGAACTGGCAGGCATATAGTTTGCAGTGTAAGAATGTTATGGAAAAAGTTGAGCATGAGCAGATAAAGTTCTGCAAAGCGACTTTTTTTTTCATTTTTCTAAACGCCGATTGGGCATCAGGCATACAGTGATGTTTATTAAGCCTTAAAAGCCTTACTGATGTCAAAAATAAAGTGCAGCGAAGACAAGATCAGAATAAGATACGAGTCCTTCACGGAGATCGCATAACAAAAAGCTGATCGGGTTGTACGCTGTTGCCGGCGGACCTCACCTGTCTGGACCTGCGCACTCTCTGGCAGGTATGGGTTGTTCTTCTTCCGAAATGCAGTCCTTCTGAAGTCCTCCATAGCTTTCCCATTAATATTTAATCCAAGTCGCAAGGCCGGTTTTTTCTCTCTTCCGCGGCGCCTTCATGAGAAATGGTGCTTGATTGTAGGTCAATCCCAAATCAGTCCAAATCCCAACGGTGCCGTCTACTTGTCTTTGCAGGCCAAACTGGCAGGACTCGCGGTGAAGTAGTGCGTTAGATATCGTCTGCCTGCGAGCTCTCTTTTCTCGCTCTCTCCCTCCCTGTCGTCTTGCTTGTTAAATCTGAAATTGCCTGAGGCGCTTGCTTTGGTTTCGCAGTTTGCACCTATTCTTTCAAGAGTCTGCACTTTGCCCAGCCCCGTTCGACTACCGCAGTGAGGAGTACTTATGCTCAGGTGAGTGCGGCAGACGACCGTAGGTCTTATTTAGACTAGAAACTGAATATGCAAAAATAATAATAATAATAATAGCCCGAACACTATATAGCCTCAAAATTGATGTATATTAAAGGCGCTGAAAAACTTTCATTTAACTCAAGAGACATGTAATTTTAAGGCTCTCCATCCAAACCGAGAATTCGGCATGCTTAATGTAAGAAAACGAAAGCAGTCGTTCCGCAGAATCACTTCGTTTATTGGACCTCTTTATTGGTGTTATGACAGAACACAATTCTGGAAATATAGGACCTCTAGAACCTGATCCACGCCCTGATTTTTTTCTTAACCTGATTATATTTGTTTTACATTTATTTATATTCTTGAAAAATGCACCAGTATCCTGTTTTTTTTTTTTTTTTGGTAATCCGTATGTCCCAACTCAAATGTTCTCCATCCATTTTCCCAAATTGCTACTGCAAAAATAAACTGTATCTACTATAATAAATCCAGTACTATGCATGTGGGGTATATTGGCGCAGTGTGATAGTTCGGGACTGGTCGTTAGCGTTCAAGTACGCACCGGTCGCTCGTTTATGATGTAATAGGAAAAATCCATCCTTCCATTATCCAACCCGCAATATCCTAACTACAGGGTCACTGCTGGAGCCAATCCCAACCAACACAGGGCGCAAGGCAGGAAACAAACCCTGGGCAGGGCGCCAGCCCACCGCAGGGTGCACACACACTAGGGACAATTTAGAATCGCCATGAACCTTCATGTCTTTGGATTGTGGGAGGAAACCCATGCAGACACGGGGAGAACATGCAAACTCCACGCTCGGAAAGCGAACCTGGGTCTCCTATCTGCGAGACAGCAGCGCTACCACTGCGCCACCGTGCCGCCCTTAGGGGAAAATCGGGTTTCCAAAATGGATAGCAGAGCCGCAATTGTATGTTAAAAGGTTGACATTTGTTGGAAGGAGAGACTAACACATTTACGATGCTGCAGCGCCCCATTGCGGGTGAGCAGTCAAAACGCGACTCATCTGTGTATTTCCAAGCTTGGTGGTGTACAGATTTCCTGAAGTCAGGCTGTTCTCATTAACCACTCACACCCCGTTAGTTTCCCTTCTCTGGTACTTTAAGGTGGTATCATTATGGAGATCTGCGTTACTGCAATCAATTCAAATGCACAGGACTCTCTTTATTCCTTCCATTATTTTCAATTTATGTCATTTGCTTGTGATTTTATTGGGACAATATGGATTGAGTAACATTAATATTGTGTTTCCAATCTAAGATGTAAGGAGTAATTGTGATGTTAAATGTATTTTTTGCTTTTTCCATTACTTGGTATTGTACCTGGGTAGCACAGTGGTTTGTGTTTCAGCCTCACTGCTTCAGATCCTTGTAGTCAAAATGTACAGTAAAATCACATTTCAGCTCATTCACTGTCTCCGCAGAATATGTATATTTCCCCTGTCATGTATATTTTTTCAGGTATGCCTTTCCTCCCACAGTACAATAATGTGAAGATTAGGTTGATTGGCAGCTCCATATCTCAATAATTATTCACTTGTACTGTCATAAGTTGTTCAGGCTACTCAAACTGAACTTTGCTGTTTTACTAAGTGTTCATCTACTGGTCTTAGTGGTTTCTGACATGGAGTTATAACTAGAAGCTTGTACTAGCGCTTTGCTCCTGTACTCAACAACAAATACTATATAAAAATGAATTTAATTGAAATGAATTGGCTTGGTGTAACTGGGTGTACCCTGAAGTGAATCGACAGTCTGTCCAAGGCTAGATCCTGCCTTGTGTCTAGTGCTGGCTGGCTGTGACAGGGAGTATCATACCTAATCCTTTGTCCCCCAGTGTATAACTAGCACTATACAGTACACCAACACAGTGAAGTACTGAGCCTGTACACACTAAGTAGTGTGGTGATGTCACTGATCTGGACCTGCAAAAAGAGGCTACTAGTAAATAATGGAGTTGCCAAAGAGTCAATCTACTTATGGTTGTGTAATGATAGATTTTGTGGCCTTGGAGATGACTAACTTGAGGTGTAACATTTAAAACACCGGCCCACCTGTTTCTAAACTTGCCAATTACATTCTGTGTGTGTGTTTTTTGGTAAGTTTCATAGCACATCAGTGTGATGATGGCTTCATGGCAGTTAAGTCAGTGACCACAGAGGTATTTAACTTGGCACAGAAAATTTATGAAAATTAAGAACTAACTGCAATGTGACCAATAGGCATTAACAGTGATATCTGAATTAGTTCTCAAATGGCCCAACATAATATACAGGGTATCCTCTAATTTATTTGCACTCCATAAATATTTGAAAATAGTAGAAACACAAAATCTAACCCCCCTCCCAAAAAATATTAGATCAAAAAACAGGTATTTTGCTTTTACCTTGAGCTCTGTAAAATTTGTGTCTTCTGCTTTGATTGTGACAGTGAGTCAAGTGGTAAAGGAGCCTACCAGTAACTTTACAGGCCTTTTGTGTTATGCCATGTTATACTACCTACTTATGCATATAGTGTTCAGTTCAGTGCAGTACATAAAGGAAATAATTTTCTAAATATATTTGAATAATATATTGAAAACAGTGCATTGTAGATTCAGTTTTTTTTACAAGATACAAGATTTTTTTTTCTCTCTCGTCTTATCTTCTATTTTCTGAAATTGCTTTTCTTGGGGAAGGTCACAGTTGCAGCAGGCCAAGCAAATCAGCCCAGACTTCCCTGTCTCCAGCTACATATTCCATCTCTTCCAGTAGAATTCACCAAGCAATCTCAAAACATCCTAGGGACATAATTCATCAAGCGTGTCCTGGGCCTGCCGCAGGGTCTCCACTTAGTAGGACATGCCTAGTGCCAGGCCATCAAAATTCACGGGCACAGTGTGCATTGGCTGGGAGCCACAGGAGCATAGGGGCCCAAAATGTTTCAGATACCTATGCATGTTTCTGCTTTGATATCAGTACAGGGCCCCCAGCACCCTACTGGGCCTATTATGCTGTTAAGATGGCCCTGCCTGGAGTACCTCTAGGATGATTCTTACGAAATTCAACTGGGCCCTCCTGAGCAGTGACTGTAGTTCTGCGGGTACTGTCCTGGTCCTTGGTGGTGGGTCGGGAGCAGAGTCTAAAGACAAAGTTCTCGGTTTACCGGTCATTCTACAGTACATCCTAAGTTACGGCCATGAACAGTGGGTAACAACCAAAAGAATGAGATTGCATTAACAAGCAGCAGAAATGAGGTTTATTCGCAAGTTGGCTTGGCTGGCACTACATGACTGGGTTATAAACCTTTTTTTTGTGATCAAATTTTTGTTAAAAGAATAAATGGAGGAAAAAGATAAAAACAGGACATATGAAATTAAATGATTAAGACACCCACCCTTACATTTATGTATTTGGCTGATGCCTTATCCATTGAAACCTATAACACTTATGATACAATTGGTTATATTTCTTTTGGTTTTCCAATTGGAACACCGGCAGGTGAAGTGACTTGCTCATGTTCACACAGTGTCAGTAGTGAGATTTGAACCACAACCTCCAGGTCTGAAATCCAAATGCTTAACCACTATACCACAGTACCTTTACCTTACAGTGTTTTGCAAAGATGAGAATGAACATCCACTGTCGCGGTGGAAGTGATGTGTAAGGCCACATCTACCACCAGATGTTAAGTCCCAATAGACAGACTGTGAAGTTTCGTTAAGAGTGTCCGTACTAGGCGATCAGTGCATTTTATATTATTCGGTGTTGAGTAAACCTTCAAATTGTGTAGTTCATTTTACTATATTTAATTTGATGTGTACAAGCAAATAAGAATGTGAGTACCCGCATGGGGTGGTTTGTTTGAAGTTGAATTTAAATTGGTGTTCAATAAGCATATGAATGGCATGTGTCACTTCACCATTAAGAAGCCTGTTTGTTCTTTTCATAACAGGGGTTATTCAATGATGCACACTTAGTGTATAAGACCAAAAAAGGATTAGGGTAAACGTTTGTTTGGTAACTGATGCGAGTAAATCACATCTCATACCATCTTCGCACCAGGCTAAAGATGAAGCTTAGTGGAGTGTTATGGAGAGAGAGTTTGTGAAACTCACATTTGATGAGAAACGAACCAGATTTGTTTAAGCATTAATGTTGGCTGCATTTTCATTTAACCTAATATTATGGTTGACAGAAATTGGTAAAACATTATAGCATAATTATCCATTAAAAATGGTAAGACCTCATATACAGATAAAGGATAAGGTCTGTATTTTTCAAGTTGAAACTATTTTTTCCCAATTGTGGTATATATTAATTTGCCACATAAAATTCTGTTCTAAAGTGTACGTTTTTAATTATTGAATATTACTTGTTGGTTCTTGCTGCTTACAATTGGACTAATAGGTACACAGACAAAGGTAAATGAAAAAGCATTATAACTGACACAAATTCTTTTACTTTGAAGCGGTAAAGTATTTGATTTAAGAAAACATGCCTTCCACGTTTATGAGGCATCTTTGTAATAATGAAAGTTACATAGAAGTAGTTATCACAGATTCTTAAGGCAACAATATATTTCCAGTTCAGTTGTTTGTTCACAGCCTCAGTCACTGGTGGAGTTATGTCGACCTCAACAAGCCCCCAGTGCCAATTTATATTTTGCTTATAATCCTACTTTTGCTTCTGCAGTTCTGTTTTTTCAACAGTTATGTTCTGCTGTGGTTTGTAATAACAGACAGAAGCGAGCTCACATCATACGGTTATTTTTTCTTAAGCTGCACTAACATTTTGCTTGTTACCTTGTGTTTTGTTGTTTTTATATAGCCTACAGAGCAAGATTTCATGCCAAGTGGCAACATAGTTAAACAGTTTTATCATACTTTGTCCAAATAATAGTAAACTGAAGTTAACTGATCTAAGCCACCTGCATTATACAGTTTCTCTGGTGTGTTCAGCACATGCAAGATAAAAACTACAGAAAATGGTGAGTTTGAAATAGAGCAGATTGAAGTGACACAAACCAATTACTGACTGTTTTAAAGCACAATGAGTCCCTCTCGCTGAGGATATTGTAATAAAAGTACTTAGGGCAACATGTTTGATTGAGTAAACTCACAGTCATACACTTACACCAATTAATCCAAAAAAATAGAGAGGGAGAATGTGTAAAGCTCATGCAAACCCCTGCACTTTGGGAGGGGGGGGGGGATTGTGGGTGACAGCTCTGCAGTACCTGGAGAAGGCAACATAAAAGGAGCTCAGCGTGTGGCTACAGCAGCAGGGCTGGGGTACGTGTGCAGAAATGGCATCTGCTGAGCCTTTAAATTTTCACCTTGTTTGGATTCTCCTTTAGCCATACTTCGCATGACACAATACTAGGATATTTTGCATGTGTGGTAGAAAAATGCAGTTTAAAGTTGTGCTCCTGATGCGTAGCTGCTGGTAAGAAGCTGGGAGGAGAGTGGTATACACGTTGCCTCTGGCCATGGGTGAACGGATTGTGGCTGCTGTGGTATACACGTTGCCACATGGTGGAAATGGCTGCTGAAATAATGAGATAAACTTCAGTACAGTGAAAGAATATAAGCGATCATGTGACTGTTTCAGTTATTATTGTGTCGCTGCCTACTGAACAGAGTTGGCAATTAACATTCTAGCATCAACATTCAGTGTTAATAACACTGCTTAGTGATAAAATACTGAAGGGAATCCACACCACAGTCCTGGAAGATGCCCTGGGGGATGACTTAAAGCAAAAAAAGTGCAGAGCCAGTCTCCTTTCAAAATGGCAGAATGTCACAACAATGTTTTATTTTGTGATTTTTTCCTTTTTAACATAACAACATTTATTTATATAGCACATTTTCACATAAATGATGTGGCGCAGTGGTAGCGCTGCTGCCTCGCAGTTAGGAGACCCAGGTTCGCTTCCCGGGTCCTTCCTGCATGGAGTTTGCATGTTCTCTGCGTGGGTTTCCTCCGGGTGGTCCGGTTTCCTCCCACAGTCCAAAGACATGCAGGTTAGGTGCATTGGCGATTTTAAATTGTCCCTAGTGTGTGCTGGGTGTGTGTGTGTACGCCCTGTGGTGGGCTGGTGCCCTGCCCAGGGTTTGTTTCCTGCCTTGCGCCCTGTGTTGGCTGGGATTGACTCCACCAGACCCCCGTGACCCTGTAGTTAGGGTTGGATAATGGATGAATGGTACTGGATAAGGTTCTTTAGGCTTCGCAAACATCATATGCACTCATGTGAATAACAGCATTACTAAGCTTATTAAAGGCTGATAGTGTAAAACACAAATCATTGTGTGGCATCAGTGCACAGGTAAGTCCTTTAAAATGACATTGATGTGTATGGCCAGTTGTATTGTACAATGAGTCACCCTGATCAGGATAAACCCCTCGGCCCAAGCAACATTAAAAGCTGCCCCACCTTACAAGTGGCAGGTAAATGTGCTATGTAAATAGCTGCATTGTCTGCATATAAATGTATATTGATGGATTTCAAAAGTGTGTTTTTGCATTAAACATTAACTTGCTGCCAAATGCACTTTGCTACTAAATCCTCTGTTTTACATATTCAAAGTATGACATGCACAAGCTATTATGTTTACAATCAAACTGGGCTATTCAAAGGAAACGTTTAATTTTATTTAATGCCATTAACATTTGCTTATCCAATGAACAAATTCAGAACAGACTTAGACATTGGTCTGCTACAGACTGCCACACAAGTATATTGCTTTCTTAATAGCAGACATATTGTATTTCTTTTTCCTGTTATTACTGTTCAAGTATCATTTCTTTTTAATCTGCTAAAAAGACTGATCCACTATCTCTTTTTATGTTCATTTATTTTGCAACCACTTCATGGCCATCCCATAACACACCATGCGTGCATCAGCTTCACACTTAAAAGTCATGGGTACAAAATCCGCAGGCATTGCACTTTTTTGTGCTTTTTAAACTATGATCAATTGTCTCAACAATTGTTTTTCAAGGCTTGCCTATATATAAGAAGTGCTCACATAGTTATGGATTGCATAAATCCATTTTAAATCAATGAGGAACACTTGGCACTCATGGAACCGATTGAGCCTTGATTGTAAAACAAGGCTCATCCATGTGAAATTTATAAAATCAAGACTTGGCTATGGATAAGCAGGCTTCATGGAATACCCCCAGACATCACTGGTATTTGTGCTGCTATTGTTACTGATTTTGTCACTAGCTCAGTGGTAGCATTTCATCTGTTGTTGCATGCTCTTTGTTTTGATCATTGTATTAAATTACATCTCCGATATGTTGAGCCCATTGTCATGTTTATTTTGATCGGTGTACTTTAGCTAATTACTTATACCCTGATTGTATTTTTTTGTGTCAAAATTTTGTACCACTGCTAATGTTGTTAGTAATCTTGTTTGTTCACATGCAAGTCTGTTCAAATTGTAACAGTGACTGTAGTGCTTCAGCTAGAAGTTTTGAGTTCAGTATTACTTCTGGTCCAAAATACTATGTTTATAGACCTAATCATCATCATAAAACAGACTCCCTTCAAACGTGGTGCTCAAATTATCACTGTCCTCTGTGCCCTGTGACAATGTTTAAACCCACAACATTAGCACGGGCAAAGAGACACATACAAGAGTATTTCAAAGATCCAAGAGGACAGTGGAAAAAGGATCTCTCACTCAACATCTCAGAAAAGTAGTGGAAAGTAGCAATGTAGAGAATTCATTTGAGCTCCGTATGCACAAAGCATGCAATTATTCAACTCAAAATTAGATATCGAGCACATCTCTCTTGTTTAAAATTGTCCAAAATGTTTCCAGGGCACGATCCAACCTGTTATTGTTGCAATCAAGTTCCAGCCTCACTGTGTCACATGTTTTGGGCCTGCACCAAATTAACATCATTCAAGGCCAAATTCTTTAAATGCCTTTCAGACAGCCTTGGTGTCACAATCCTTCCTAACCCATTAACAGCTGTATTTAGTGTTCTTCTAGTTGGGCTTAAAGTGGAGAAGGACAAACAAACTGTGATTGCCTTCACTACACTATTGGCGTGTAGACTTATCTTGGTCAACTGGAAGAATCCTAACTCTCCTATTCTAAGTCAGTGGGTAGCTGATGTTATATACTATCTGAAACTGGAAAAAATCAAATTCGCACTTAGAGGATCCATGCAGATCCTTTTCAGAACCTTGCAGGATGTAATCAATAACATTTTAGAATAAGCATTTAAATTGTTTTACTCCATTTATCTTTAATCATTTATTAATTTATCTATTTACTTATTTTTACTAGCTTAAAGTTTTACTCTGCTGGCCTAGCTCTCTTTCTCAAGGGTGGGGGTTGATTTGATTCAAACTTTTTTTTTTTTTTTTTTTTTTGTAAAACTTGAGTTATTTGTATGGAATGGTCTTTGATTTTAATAAGTTCAATAAAATTAAAATAAAAATGAAGAACGGAATTAAATTCTAAGGTATCATAACCATAAAGTACATTACTTGTAGCATTTAGTCTATGTTAACATAGTGAAATGTCTATATATGTTTAATTATCTCAACAGAATTCATAATTCTATTCCGATGAAAGTACCAAACACCTCAGAAGACAGCCAGCTGGCTGAAACACCACAAGTCTTGCCTTCACCACTGGAACCAAGGACTCATGAGTCTACACTGATTTGGAATGTGATTGTTGATTAGCAGCAGTTGTAGTTTGTTTTATTATTCAAAGAAATAATGAATAATCAACTTCCAGACTGACAGTTGATGTGGCTACTCGGTGGATATCCTCAACCAGACTACTTTGGGGGAGCTACGGGTCAGAATTTCATATTACTATTGGTAATTGTTTAAAAATATTTAGACTTTTCTCCTCATGTTTTTCCTGAGAGGGTTGGAGTCTAGTTTTTATTCTTTAATATTCTTTAAATGTATTGTATTTGTGGGAGTTCAATGAAAAGGTGGTCTTCTTTGATCTTTCTATTAAAACAAAATTCATTTTTCCATATATTGTTATGAATAAACTTGTAGAATGTTATTCATTTCATTTTTAATATCCAAAGACTGTGCCTAGTGAACTTCCGGTCTCGCTGTGGATGATTGCACTTGGACTGTTTTGCAATCTTGGAGCCCAAGTGAGGAACCAATGAGGACAGCATTCCACAGCCGGACCTAAACAAAAAATGAGGAAGATGAGCATCCGTTGTCACCACACATCCATCTGTACACAAGATTTATAGCTGGAAGCCATTTCTTGATGATTCATTGATCCTCAATGCCAAACGTTACAGGAGAATTGGATTATAGAAAGAATGTTTTCAAGAAATCTAAGAGATATGTGAAAATCTTTCTAAGGACATACACCTTGACCATAAAAATGAATTTCTGTGCTTAGTTTGCATCTGGACAACCCTCTAGATTTCAACATTATATGAAACTGGATGATGAAACTGGAACTACCCAGTACTTCAAATTCTACATCACATTCTATCATTTTCCATTGTACGTATTTATGAAATGTCTCAGAGTAGGAAGATGGTGCTAATTGGCTCAAACATCTCGAGTGATGCAAGGCTGGGCCTACTCTTAGGCACTGGAGTAAAGGCATCAGTTTTTCTAATTTAGGAGACTACTCCAAACAGGTTTTAGGAGAGCAATGATTTGTGTGTGTCACAACCATTTCTCGAATTTTGTACCAAATGCCCTTAAAACGCATGAGGGTCACGGGGGTCTGCTGGAGCCAATCCCAGCCAACACAGGGAGCAAGGCAGGAAACTAACTCCAGGCAGGGCACCAGCCCACCGCAGGGCACACACACACACACACACCAAGCACACAACTAGGGACAATTTAGGATCGCCAATGCACCTAACCTGCATGTCTTTGGACTGCTGGAGGAAACAGGAATACCCAGAGGAAACCCACGCAGACACGAGGAGAACATGGAAACTCCACACAGGGAGGACCCAGGAAGCGAACCCAGGTCTCCTAACTGCGAGGCAGCAGCGCTACCCACTGCGCCACCGTGCCGCCCGAATATAATCCTTATATATAATTTGATACTGTCCGTATGTATGGTGTTTGTGTCAATACCTCAACTCAATACAAGTTAGAACCATGCAATGGGACTCAGCCTCTGTAGTTAGAACATAATGTGGCAAACGCAGACGCAGTATTGCATGATTGACTAAGAATGTTCGAATGCTTCAGTGACGCCGCTGGACGGCCGAGTATAGTAAGTCGGTGTTGGTTCGAGCAGATAACAGTAAGTTTGGTTGGTTTTCGGAATGTTGGTTTGGTGGGACGTACTTTCCAGGACTAACATCGTCGACTGACTTAAACCCTTCAACAGCTCCGGAACCGTAAGTAATTTAGAACATATCGCCATTTGCTTGGTACGTCGAAATCTATCTTTGGGCAGTTCGGTTTTAGCATCCGTCCTTCTGACATCTATTGGCAAACTAAGTAATGATGGCTGGGTATTAACAATGGTCATTGTTTAAATTTTAGCCGATCTCAGATCTAAAATGACCACGGCAACATAATTATTACTCCGACTCTGATTAGAGTTGTAAACTATAGTTTGTTTTGAAAATTTGTTAACCAGAAAAAATCAAATGAGGTGCGCCAAAGGGCTGACTTCACATCTCGCAGCCCCGTTTAAACAGGAAGCTCTTCATTACGTCGGCCAAAAAGGTCTATTTTAAGCACAAATCACTGCCATGATAACAAAATCATTTCAAGGACTTAAAAAAAACAAATAATTCTTTGCAGAGAAAGTATGGATATCACAAATGTAGAATTTGTAGCCTGATTTGATCGGGCTCCCAGTCGCTAGTAAGTAAATAAATAAAACCAGAATCCTAGGAATGAATAGAGACAGTGGCACAAGTATATGTGCAGGTAGCAGTGGAGGTGACACAAGGTTACTGATTGTTCATGAGTCTGATTGCAGATGGGTAGAAACTGTTCCTGCAACCTGGAAGTGCATGTCCGAATGGACTTTAGTCGCTTCCCTGATGGGAGGAGGGTGAAAAGTGACAGTGCAGGGTGGCTGGGGTCCTGCCTGATATGGTTCACTTTCCTGAGACAGCATGTAGTATGGATGTCATGGATCACAAGGAGCTGTGTGCCCGTGATCTGCTGTGCTGTGTTCACCACACACTGAAAAGCTCTGCAGTCCTGAACTGAGCAGTTGCTGTACCAGAATGTGATGCATCCTGTCAGGATGGACTCCACAGTACACCTGTAGAATCTGCAAAAGGTCGTGGGGGACATCCGGGCTTTACTCAGTCTCCCGAGGAAGTAAAGGCGTTGTTGGGCTTTCTTGACTACTGCTGCAGTGTGGCTTGACTATTTAAGGTCATCAGTGAGGGTGACTCCGAGGAACCTAAAGCTGCTGACCTGCTCCACAGCCTCACCTCCGATGCAGATGGGGCTGTGCTCTGTTACCTGTTTGCAGAAATCCACAATCATCTCCTTAGTTTTGCTAACGTTGAGGGTGAGGTTGTTGTCCTGACACCATTCTGGCAGGAGTCTGACCTTCTCCCTATAGGCTGTCTCATCGTCCTCGCTGATCAGACCTATTACAGTGGTATTGTCAGCAAACTTGAGGATGGTGTTAGAGCTGTACTTAGCCACGCAGTCATGGGTGTAGAGAGAGTAAAGCAGAGGGCTAAGCACGCTGCCCTGCGGGGTGCCAGTGTTGATGGTGATGATGGAGGTGGTTTTTCCACCAATATGCACTTGCTGAGGTCTGCCGGTGAGGAAGTCCAGTACCCAGTTGCACAGTGAAGAGCTAAGCCCCAGATCCAGGAGTTTAGCGATGATCTGGGATGGAATGACAGTGTTAAATGCAGAGCTGTAGTCCACAAACAGCAGCCTGGCATAACAGTTCTTGTTCTCTAGATGAGACAGGGTGGTGTGAAGTGTTATGGAGATGGCATCCTCCGTGGACCTGTTGCAACAGTAGGCAAACTGGACGGGGTCCAGACTGTCAGGGATGATGTCCTTGATGTGTTTTAGCACCAGCCCCTCAAAGCACTTCATGGCTATGGGAGTAAGTGCTACTGGACGGTAATCATTAGGGCAGTCTACTTTATTTTTCTTTGGGACAGGGATGATGGCTGTGTGCTTGAAGCAGGTGGGGACAGATGAAACTCTCAGAGATGTGTTAAAAATATCAAGTAAAGACAGCAGCTAGCTGGTTGCAACATGTTTTTAAAATGTGACCTGAGACTCCGTCTGGGCCTGGTGCTTTGTGGATGCTGAGTTGGGAAAAAGTCTTCCTCTCTTCATCCTCGAAGAGCCTCAGGCTGGAGTCTTGCTGCACTGCAAGGGGTTGCGCGGGCCTGTCCATGTTAGCGAGCTCAAAGAGAGTGAAAACACGTTCAACTCATCCGGGAGTGAAGCGACAGTAACTGTGGCCGCGTGTGTCAGGGGTTTGTAGTCTGTGATCAGCTGATTACCCTGCCACATCCGACGAGTACTCCAGTTTGTGGGAGTACTGGCGCTTTACGTATTTAATGGCTTTTCGGAGATCATACCTGCTCTTTTTGTATGCCTGTGTATCTCCGGAGTGAAACACACTGCAGCGCTCACAGATCCGATGGCATACTTCAGCACATATCCAGGGCTTCTGGTTGGGAAATACGCGTACTGATTTTGTGGGTACACAGTCATCCACACATTTCCCGATGAAGCCTGTGACAACAGCAGCATACTTGTCCATATTTTCAGAAGACTCTTTGAAAACATCATAATCCACAGATTCAAAGCAGTCCCTAAGTTTCTCTTCTGCTTTCCGGGGTCCAACAGAGCTCCTCTCGCAAGACCGGCTGTGCGCGCTTCAACTGCTTCTTGTAAACAGGGAGGAGCAGCACAGAGTGGTGGTCTGACTGCCCGAGGTTCCGCCGCGGGAGTAAGCGATACGTGTTTTTGTGTCCGGTGTAGCAGTGGTCCAACGTATTTGCACCCCTGGTGGGACAGGAGACGTGTTGGTAGTACAGTATTTGGGGTAAACAGACCTGGAGCTTGCTTTGTTGAAGTCCCCGGCGATGATAACCAGACCTTCGGGGTGCGTGTTTTCACAGTCCGTAATGAGGAATACATTTCCTTAAGTGCGGTGCTGGTGTTTGCTAGCGGGGGGATGTAAACAGCCGCCATGTGTACAACTGTAAACTCCCTAGGCAGGTAAAGCGGCCGACACTTGATGATCAGACACTCCAGGTCTGGTGAACAGCTTTGTGAAATGACTTCCACATCTGGACACCATGTGTTGTTGATGAAGAAACATACCCAGTCACCTCTCTTTTTCCCGGAGGAGACTGAGCAATCGGCGTGGTGGATAGAGAAGCCGTCTGGCTGGACAGCCGAATCCGGTGTGCAGGCGGTGAGCCATGTTTTTGTGAGGCAGAAAGCACAACAGTTATGCAGATTTCGCTGAAAACAAAGTTTTCCACTGAGATCGTCTAGTTTGTTGTCCAGAGATTGGGCATTGGCCAGGAAAATGCTAGGCAGTGGAAGTCGCAGTCCTCAGCGTTTCGTTCTCGCTTGGATCCCAGCACGCCGGCCACGTTTTCTCCTCCGTGTCCTCCGGGCGTGGTCGGGTGGGTCGCGTCCGCCACCTTGGTCTTGAGTTATTGTGGCAAGCAGCTCCTGGTCGATAACTTCACTGTTTACCAGTGTTGTACGGTCATAATTAATAAAACAGCGAACAGGCAGTACAAACAGCGACAATAACAAAAATACAGACAGAAAAACGAAAAGTCCGTGAGGAGCAGCACGCAACACGTCGGCTCTCACCGGCGCCATGAGTAATTTCATGTCACGTCTTCTCATTGTCTTCTAAACTCAGTTCATCCAATAAAATGCCTCCTGAATACTTCAAGTGAAATTTGTGAGGCTTTTACAATATTTTTTAAACAAAATAAATATTAGAAGTAACATACCTGTAGTACAGCTCTCCAAAAAGAATCCTGTTGAACCTCAGCATGCTGTTTGTAAAGAATTACATTAATTCACTAAAACAGGTTTACCTGAACTCCATAGATTAATTTATCAACTTTAATCCTCTACTTGTGTCCTTGACCCAGTCCCAACAGGATTTTTCAAAGAAATCTTGGATGTCCTAATTAATAGTGTACTTGACATAGAAAACTCCTCATTAGATACGGGGTTCTTTCCTAAAGCTCTGCTCAAGAAAAATAATCTTGACTCCTCTGTACTTGACAAATTTTGGCCTTTCTTAAGTCTAGAATAAGGTGATTTTTAAACAGTCAAATGATTACTTGAATAAACATCCTGTTCTTGATAAGGTTCAGTCAGGTTTTAGAACAAATCATAGTACAGAAACTGCACAGGTTAAAGTAGTAAATAATTTGTGGGTTAATTCAGACAGAGGTCACATAACTGTTCTTGTTCTCCTAGACCTGAATGACTGCCCAGATTAAATAGGCTGAAATCAAATCACCTGGGGCCTCATGTATAAACGGTGCATACGCACAGAAATGTTGCATACGAACGTTTCCACATTCAAATAGCGATGAATAAAACCTAAACTTGGCGTAAAGCCATGCACATTTCCACGGTACCTCATACCCTGTCGTACGCAAGTTCTCCGCTCAGTTTTGCAGACTGGCAGCACCCAGCGTCAAAGCAATGCTACTGTTCCTGTGTGGTTTATGTTTCTTTTTCAGATCCACATCCCTGACGCGGCTTTATAAATACACTGAAATTAACCGCATATTGTTTATTAGTTTAATGCATCTGATTGTAATTAACCTGTAACAATATAATGGTCCACAGAATGGTCAAACTATTCTAAATACCATAGCTGCTTTAGCGTTGTTACTCTCACTGCACCTTCTTCTTCTTCTTTCAGCTGCTCCCGTTGGTTGCCACAGCGGATCATCTTTTTCCATATTACTCTCACTGCACCTCTCGGAGCAGCTAATTGGAAAGAGAATTATCGGTATACAGCATCAAGCACACGCTGCCTGAGCCATGCTGTCTATTGAACTGCTTCTCACACGGCAAACGCTTCAAAACCTTTACTGTAAGGACCATGAGGTTCAGAAAGAGTTTCATCCCAAGAGCTCTAAACGCGATCAATCAGTCCAGCAACTGCTCCTTGTAGTACTGTTTATACTTATAAGTACAGTTACCTCACTGTAAACTTGCAATAGTTATAATATTGCACAACCTGAGCCACTTTATAAAGCATGTATTTACATATGATGACAATATCATTTTTAAGATGAAATGCAGCAAAATATGTTTATTATGCAGATAAAACTTTAAGTTTATTTAAATAATCTATATTGTTAATAATTAAAGGCCACGGTGTCGCTACGCTAGCAAGGATCTGGCGCTCTGTTCACTGATTGTTCCTGCCTCGCACTGTATGCTTCACTGGGACTGGCGTGATGGACAGAATAATTAAACATGTACTATGAAGATATTTCAATGTTCCTTAAAAGTTTTGAAGAATCGGCGGTATAAGCTTACAGATGGCTTAACGTCTATTACAGAGCTGATTGTGTGGGGATTGGTCACTTGAAAAAAGAAAAGGAAGGACAGGAATTTGGGGTTAGTACGTTTGAAAGAGGCAGTACTGCTGCAATAAATGATTTCATCGAAGGTCGCACACAATCACTGCGCAACTGTGTTAACCATATTTAATAACATTCTTTAACTCCTGTTATCATGAAAATGATATCACGTATACATCTCAGTATTTTAATTATTCAAAGAGCTGTAATATCACAAATGTAATGGATTCTGCGTCCTGTTGGAGGAAGAGAAAGCCGGTTTAAGAAGCAAGTAGTGATTCACACACATAGAGCACATAGAAGATCAAATATAAAACAAAGCATTTAACTACTACAGTTAGGTCCATAAAAATTTGGACAGAGACAACTTTTTTCTATTTTTGGTTCTATACATTACCACAATGAATTTTAAATGAAACAACTCCGATGCAGTTGAAGTGCAGACTTTCAGCTTTAATTCAGTGGGTTAAACAAAAAAATTGCATAAAAATGTGAGGCAACTAAAGCATTTTTCTTAACACAATCCCTTCATTTCAGGGGCTCAAAAGTAATTGGACAAATTAAATAACTGGAAATAAAATGTTCATTTCTAATACTTGGTTGAAAACCCTTTGCTGGCAATGACAGCCTGAAGTCCTGAACTCAAGGACATCACCAGATGCTGGGTTTCCTCCTTTTTAATGCTCTGCCAGGCCTTTACTGCAGCGGCTTTCAGTTGCTGTTTGTTTGTTAAGATCAGATGACTGACTTGGCCATTCAAGAATTTTCCACTTCTTTGCTTTAATAAACTCCTGGGTTGCTTTGGCTGTATGTTTTGGGTCATTGTCCATCTGTATCATGAAACGCCGCCCAATCAATTTGATTGCATTTAGCTGGATTTGAGCAGACAGTATGTCTCTGAACACCACAGAATTCATTCGGCTACTTCTTGTCACATCATCAATAAACACTAGTGTCCCTGTGCCACTAGCAGCCATGCAAGCCCAAGCCATCACACTGCCTTCACCGTGTTTTACAGATGATGTGGTATGCTTTGGATAATGAGCTGTTCCACGCCTTCTCCATACTTTTTTCTTGCCATCATTCTGGTAGAGGTTGATCTTGGTTTCATCTGTCCAACGAATGTTTTTCCAGAACTGTGCTGGCTTTTTTAGATGTTCTTTAGCAAAGTCCAGTCTAGCCTTTCTATTCTTGAGGCTTATGAGTGGTTTGCACCTTGAGGTGCACCCTCTGTATTTACTTTCATGCAGTCTTCTCTTTATGGTAGACTTGGATATCGATACGCCTACCCCCTTGAGAGTGTTGTTCACTTGGTTGGCTGTTGTGAAGGGGTTTCTCTTCACATGGAAATGATTCTGCAATCATACACCACTGTTGCCTTCCGTGGACATCCAGGTCTTTTTGTGTTGCTGAGTTACCCAGTGCTTGCTTTCTTTCTCAGGATGTACCAAACTGTAGATTTTGCCACTCGTAAATTATGTAGCAATTTCTCGGGTTTTTTCTGTTTCCGCAGCTTAAGGATGGATTCTTTCACCTGCATGAAAATCTTCCACATGCAAGCACCACACCTCAAATCAACTCCAGGCCTTTTATCTGCTTAATTAATAATGACATAATGATGGAGTTGCCCACACCTGCTCATTAAATAGCCTTTGAGTCAATTGTCCAATTACTTTTGAGCCCCTAAAATGAAGGGATTGTGTTAAAAAAAATGCTTTAGTTGCCTCACATTTTTATGCAATCGTTTTGTTCACCCCACTGAATTAAAGCTGAAAGTCTGCACTTCAACTGCATCTGAGTTGTTTCATTTAAAATTCATTGTGGTAATGTACAGAACTAAAATTAGAAAAAAGTTGCCTCTGTCCAAATATTTATGGACCTAACTGTACTTTAGTTACGATGGTATTTGAGAAAGTAGTAAATTAAACGATTTTAAGATGAAGTTTATGATATTCTACTTTAATGACAAAATAAACTATGTGATTAAAGTGGAAATTTCGAGATTAAAGTTGACATTTCGTGCTTTTTCCCCACTGTGTGCCTATTTTTTCTCCGTATCCTAATAAGCTTTCATATGAAACTCAGACAGCGGGCTACGACTCGGCTTTTCACGGTGAATTTGATATCTGACAACTTCTTTTTTTATTTCGGGCACTGTGCGACTTTGTAAACTTCAGCTTTTGAATTTCACTGACACGCTATGTTACTCGATCATCTTCCTTTTCTTGTTTATACCACTGTTTAAACCAACAAATAGTACTTTTTCCTTGCCTCCACTTGGTATTCGCTGAAATTGTTCTATTTTTCCTTGTGGTTTTGCCATTGTCTTTTCACAGAAGGCTGATCTTAAGGGCTATTTTTATTGATTTGCATATTCAAAGAGGCGTAATTCTGGGAGGAGATGGGGTGGGGTAGCAGGCGCGTGCACATGTGTTACTTTTCACACTGATCGGGATTTATGTAGTGGAAGAACATGGAAGTTTGCGTACGCACAGATTCCTGCAATAGGATTTTTCAGTGTGTACACACATTCCTGCTTTGTGCTTATGCCATGTTATAGTGTGAGTTCTATGCACGGCGTTATACATGAGGCCCCAGGACCAGATAATGTTTACCCTCAAGTTCTTAAGGAGGCTAGTGAGTACATAAGAGGTGTGTCTATTAAATAACGAGACTGATTAAATAACTCACATTTATTTATATGCATTACAAATTTAATGCTTGTCCCCTTAAATATATTCCCCATTTGCACTAATACATTGCTGCAGTCTTGTTTTCCACCGATGGAAAACATGGACCAAATCAATTTCTGTCAGCTGTTTTAACACATCCGCCGTTTTCTTCTTTACAGCATCAACTGACTCAAAACGTGTCCCTTTAAGCACTGATTTAACTTTTGGGAAAAGATAAAAGTCGCACAGTGCTAAATCGAAATGTGCTTGTCGGTCAAAAACTGCTTTACAGAAAGTGCTGTGTGAGCAGGCTCATTGTCCTGGTGAAATTTTAAACTTAGCATTTTTTTCAGCACACTACAAAAGACACAACCAAACTAAATGGCGACTCACAATCAACTGAACATCATAGAGTGTTGCTGCTTGTCACGCAGGTTCAGACATGTTCAAGGTCACCACACATGCAGTTATAACCGGTTCTGACTGCGTTGTTTACTAGGTGGAATCACAGTCTCGTCATTTAATAGATATACCTCGTATTAGGGAATCCATTCCCAGGAATTCGGAAATCCCATATGCCATTCCCAGGAATCCCGGGCTCCTGGGGATGACACAGAGCACGGGCATCTCACATGTGAATGGTTTTAGAACGACCGACACTTATTTTTAATACAACTACTGCAATATGTTGACACCAATAAAAGACTAACCAGTTCATGCTGTCATATAAGTACATGTATCTAGTTAGCTGCGGTAATAAGAGCATAGACAGCACAACGTGTCCAGCGTGCGGTCGTCCAGGCGAGAGCGTACTTCATGCAGAGTACGCCAGCTGCTGACAAAGCACGCTTTGCCTCCACTGAAGTAGGCAGCACAGTCATCAGATACAGATACACTTGTTCTAAACAACGTCCACGCTTGCCGTTGCTCTGAAACACCGCCATTTCAGCTTTTACTGATGCATCCAGTTTCTTGTCATCATTCTGTGAGGGCAAGTTTCTTGGCACAGATAATGCGGATACAACAGACTGATGCATTGCAATTTCAAGTTGCTGTTCAAAGCTGTTGTCTGACAGACATCAATGAAGTCTGCCCCGTCCCAGCATTCGTGAGCTGCAGAGCGCAGACTCCTCCCAGTCCACTGTGCTCAGTCTTAGTCTTGTTGACTGAATTAATCGGCAACACACTACACCGTGGGCCAAAAAACTGTGCCACTTAATTATTTTCAACTATAACTCTTATTTCTTGATTGATTTTTACACTTTTACACATTATATATGTGAGCTTGGCCGTTCCCAGTTTCCCGGGAATTACAGCAGTTTCATTCCCAGGAATGCGGGAATACAGCAGTTTCATTACCGGGAGCCCGGGAATGGATTCCCTACCTCATATATAAACATTTGATGCATATTTTTAGGAAGTCATTGTGCGCTAGGGAAATTCCAAAGGGATGGAAAATAAAAAGGGTGGCCGGGGTGATCTAAGCACCTAACATGAATCACAGGTAAATTAATGGAAGGGATTAATAAGGAAAATATTGAGCAACACCTGGCAAGAACAGGAATTTTTACTGAACAGCCAGCATTGGTTCAGAAGAAGGGGGAGGTCATGTTTTACCAACATGATCAAATTTTTTGAAGAAGTAATAAAAGGATATGATCAAAGTGGTTTTGACATTCAGAAAGTATTTGATAAGGTGCCACATGAGAGGTTGGGCATCAAACTAAAAGAAGTGGGAGTTCAGGGTGATGTTTTTAGATGGGTGTAGAATTGTCTCAGACCCAGGAAGCAGAGGATGATGGTGCGAGAAACCTCATCAGAACTGGCCAGTGTTAAGAGTGGTGTTCCACAGGGATCAATGCTTGGGCTGCGGCTATTTTTAATATATATAGAAATGATTTGGATAAGAATATAAGCAACAAGCTAGTTAGGTTTGCAGATGATACCAAGATAGGTGGATTGACAGATAATCTAGAATCTGTTGAATTATGACAGAGAGACCTGGACAGTATACAGGTTTCGGTAGATTTGTGGCAGATGAAATTTAATGTCAGTAAATGTAAAGTTTTACACACGGGAAGTAAAAATGTTAGGTTTGAATACACAATGGGAGGAATGGGAGGTTGGGAGCATGCAATGATACAGCATGATGCCACACCCACCTCATGACAAACCACCCTAAAGTACACCTTATGAGAAGGATGTGGGAGTTGTAGTGGGCTTATTAATAATACTTCTTTACATTGACTTGTCTCTATCAACTTCCAGATAGTGTTTGAATCCATTAAGAAGGCTAACAGAATGTTAGGTTATATAGTAGGATGTGTGGAGTACAATCCCAAGGATGTTATGCTCAACCTTAATAATGAACTGGTGAGGCCTCATCTGGAGTACTGTGTGCAGTTTTGGTCTTCAGGGTACAAAAAGGACATAGCAGTGCTAGAAAAGGTCCAGAGAAGAGCGACAAGGCTGATTCCAGGGCTACAGAGGTTGAATTATGAGGAACAATTAAAACAGCTGAGCCTATACAGTTTAAGCAAAAGAAGATTAAGAGGTGACATGAGGTGTTTAAAATTATGAAGGGAATTAGTACAGTGGATCAAGACTGTTATTTTAAAATGAGTTCATCAGGAACACAGGGACACAGTTGGAAACTTGTAAAGGGTAAATGTCACACAAATATTAGGAAGTTTTTCTTTACACAGAGAATCACAGACACCCAGAATAAGCTACCAAGTAGTGTGGTGGACCGTAAGGGACTTTCAAAACTAGACGATGTTATTTTAGAAATATTAAGTGGACAGGACTGGTGAGCATTGTTGGGCTGAATGGCCTGTTCTTGTCTAGACTGATCTAATGTTTGAGAAAATGTAAACCTTCCTGAAACTGACCAGAAACACAGCTTGATGTGATAATTTCATTGTGTTTTATAAATACATCCTTTGTGTGCTGTGAAGTAAATGACATTCATCCCCTTTTCACATCACCGACCTGAGCCACTGATGATTTGCAGTATGAACAATGGCCACTGTGTCACTCAATTACACTGTTTCAACATATCTATAGCAAATACTGGAAAGAAAACTAAACTGTCACTTTTCTGCTTGGCTGTATGATTGTAGCCTGCAAAGGAGAGAAACACTGGTATATTTGCTTCTTGCCTTATACTGACTGGTGCTGGGATAATAACATGAGTATTGCATTTGGTTACTCTATTACTTTATATATATATAGATATATATATATAAAAAAAAAAAAGTATTCTGACTATGTAAGACATTACGTTTAACAGGTTAATCTCAACACAGTACCCTGAGATTGTGCTGCTGAGCTTAGCACCATACATTCAGGTCATCAACATACACCAGTCAGCTACAACGTTAAAACCACTGACAGGTTAAGTGAAGAACTTTGATTATCTAATTACAATGGTACCTGTTAAGGGGTGGGATATATTAGACAGCATGTGAACACTCAGTTTTTGAAGGTGATGTGTTGGAAGCAGGAAAAATGGGCAAACATAAGGGTGTAATTGACTTTGGCAAGGTCCAAATTGCGAAGGCCACATGACTGGGTCAGAGCATCCTAAAAATGGCAGGTCTTAGGGTGTGTGTCTGGTATGCAGTGTTTAGTAACGACCAAAGTGGTCCAAGGAAGGACAACTAATTAACTGGTAACAGGGTCATGGGTGCCCAAGGCTCATTGATGCAAATGGGGAATGAAGGCTTGTGTGTCTGGTTTGGCCACACAGAAGAGCTATTGTAGCACAAATTGCTCAAAAATGTAATGCTTGCCATGAGAGAAAGGCATCAGAAAATGCAATGCATTACTGTACTGTAATTGTATTGTATTGACCCCCTTCTTTTTGACACCCACTGCACGCCCAGCCTACCTGGATAGGGGTCTCTCTTTGAACTGCCTTTCCCAAAGTTTCTTCCATTTTTTCCCTACGTTTTTTTTTTTTTGGGAGTTTTTGTCTTCTTAGAGACTCGAGGCTGGTGGGCTATCAAGTGGCAGGGCCTGTTAAAAGCCCCTGCATTTCCAGTCCTCTACCTTGTTCAGTTGTTTGTGCTTCTGCTGAAGAACTTGGACAGCACATCTGGAAACAGCTGTCTGCTGCAGAATGGCTGGTAGAGTAAGACCTTGATGATGCAGAGTCTATGGCACTTTTGTCATGGTGCAATATTTACAGGCTAAACCACCACACCTGCAACCTCACCTTTTTATTATGGTTCTCTTGTCCAGTTCTACTTCCTCTAGCCAGCTATTTCTAGTTTGGTTAAATCTCTTTGGTTCAACAATCTCATTTTTTTTAATACGGAAAAGTGGTCAAATTACTATGTTAGTTTCTTTAAGGACATTCAAATATGTTATTGCTTCACTTTTGCAGAAGGAATGTTGAAACTCTAAAATTTTTAAATCTTTTCCATTGACACATGAATTCACAGCATATAAAATAACCATCCTAGAAATACTATTCCAAGCCATTTAACACCAAGGTATGCAGGAAGTGACTTTAATGTCACACAATGGAAGCTAATATGCTGTGCTATCACCCGATGTAATCACACAAGGTCATCATCATCATGATACATTTTAATTTATATATCATGAACTGATGCAACTCAATATGAGAGGCAGACTATTGGGGGTGGGGGGGCTATCAGCACAGAGGCCTGGGGGTCAAATCCGTAGTCAAGCTGTTGGGGTGTGGTTTTCTCCAGCTAATTTTTTCCCACATCCCAGCTGGGGGTATGTGTGTGTAGATATCAGATTTGTTATGAACTGGACACCCACTCAGGCTGGGTTTGTGTTTTGTGCCTATGGGTATAAACAAAAATTAAAGCAGAATTCAAGTTTTGTAAGAATGAATTTTTACCTCATCCTTGGGTTTGGTGCATGCTCCCAACCTCTCTCTCGAGTTTAGTTATGTTTGTGTTGTTATTTTTATATTCTTTTGTTATGCTTAGTTTTGTTTTACATGCTGTTTTCCATCCTTTCAAACCAAACATTTCTATGGTTAAGTATCCTCCTCACATTAGTCAAGTTTTTCTGCCTTGTATTTTAGGATATAGATAATATGGCAGAAAAAAAAGTTATGACACAAAACAGCCACCACTGTGAAAATATATTCAGTTTATAATTTGTTTTTTTGTTTATACCTAGCTTCCATTAAAAGCATGGAAGCTGCTGTAGCACAGCAATTTCCTCTTACGATCAATAAACTCTTATTTAGGGCCTTTCATATCTGCTTATCTAGAATATTTTGACAGCAGAATTTTTAGGGCTACCAAGAACAGATTTGATAATGGAATTCTGAAACAAATACATATGAACAGAAAGTACAACTACCCATTTACAAAAAGTGACAGGAGGTTGAATGCTTAGAAAAAGGAAGTAACAAATTGTAACCTCTGTTGAAGAAATGGCTTGAGTGATAATTGTATGTTTATATCATCACTATTGTCTTAGGTACAGAGTAGTGTTGGATTGGTACTACAGTTTTGGCTTTGGTATCGATACCTCAGTATTGGTACAAAAACCTTTCTGAAGCACATAAGGGAGAACTCCAAAAACTGCTTTGTCTTACTCCAGCCTCCCTGGTGTACCACACTACACACAACTTCCCTCAATATCCCTTAAGTCCTGCACGCATCTAAGCAATAACTTGTCCCCTGTGAAGTACCAATTGTGCCGAAGATCTGTGTTTTTTGGTGGAGCCTCAATCGTGTCAAAGCGTGCGGTTTCATTTTGTCAAGTCTGTAAAACAAACATTTTCCACAATTGCAATGGCAAGTGTGTGTGTTGTGGGGACTGAGAGGAAAGTGGATGCTTATTTCCAATACAGATGCTAGTACTGTACAATTTTTCCAGTACCAGTATGCAATGCCATCCTAGTACAGAGTACAGTGAAATTCCTACTTGCATGTTCTAATGAATGCCCTGGCACCATAAGTGAGTAGAACCAACTTTCCTCAAAACTTCAGTCTTCCTTACCACAAAACTATCAGAACATTTTTTATCATGTCATTTTTCTAACTTGAAATCCAGAGCAGGGTTGCTGGGAGGATGGAGTCTAACCCAACTAGCACAGAGCATAAGGTAGGAACAACCTCTGGCCAGGGCAGTCCATCACAGGGTGAGAGCTCGCACACACAGGACAGTTTAGTGACACCAGTCCACCTAACCTACATGTCTTTGGCCTGTAGGAGAAAACCACAAACACGGAGAAAACATGTAAGCTCCAAAGAAGGAGGTGCCAGGATGAGAACCCTGGTCTCCTTACTGCAAGGCCACTGCCCTACCAGAGCACATTTGGAATATATATGTGCTCATATTTCTTCTTGTAAAAGTATGAAATATACTGAAAGTCAAACCAACTTAAGAGTAATTAATGCAGAAATTCAGATAACTGCAATGGGTTCACAATTTTCTTTCTTGCAATTGCACCTCATGACCTCACCATCCCTGAAAATATTCATGTGAAATTTTTTTTCTTTAATATACAGTATGTGGACCCATCAATATTTGATTTTTTTAGCAGTATCTTTAGATAAAGGTTATGTACTATGTGGGGTAGAATGGAAATTTGACTTTACAATAATTTATTTAAAAAAAAAAAAAAAAAAAAAAAATGAACAGGTATACCATTTGTGTCTGCGTAAAAAATTAAGTACACCCTTGCCTCTAAACAGCAGGCATTGCCCAGTTAGGCAGAAACAACCTCAGGTAGGCATTTCTTACAACTGTGTACCAGTCTCTTACATTGACAGAGAGGAAAGAAGAAAACTTTTCCCCCCCAAGTACTCCATGCAGAATTTGATCAGATTTCAAATCCCTCCCCACAGCATCTAGCTGGAATTCAGGTCCAAGTTCTTTAGTTTGCTATTGCAGAACACACCCCAACGGTGGAGTATAAAAATATAAAAAATTATCCCACATTTATAATCTCCTTTATCTATAGATATCGCTCTATTATATAACAAAAATCCTGGGACAAGACAAGACTTTTTAGCCTGGGACGACACGTGATTTTTTCAGAGAGATATTTTCACGTTCCCGCAAGATGAGACTTTTTGCCCAGAGATACAACCACGCCCAGGGCTGGAAATAAAACGTCGTAAAGAATTGAAAAACGTTGGCACGATACACATGTAGAACTGGTTAGAGATAAAGTACTAACATTGGAAAGACTCAAAAAAATGATAAGATTACATTAGTGCAAACAAATGGAACTTATTACTCGGTGAAATAACAGAATAGCAAAAAGAGATCGAATATATTGTTCAGATTTAAACTTTCAAGTCAGAGACTTGTAGATCGTCTAATTCGTGTTGCCATCAGGGAAAAGTAGTGTTTCTTCCCAATAAAGAGGCGTATCCGCAAGAATTAAGATTTGTTGTAGGATGAAAGTGAAATCCACATACACGAGCAGCAGAGACACAAAGTGGCTGGTGCATAGCACAGGATGGGGGATTGACGAGTGAAGCAAAGCCCTCTAGTTTCAAATGAAGATCAAAACTTGGCATACCCACTTTTTTTTTTTAAAAAAAAAAAAAAAAACCAAAACACACATTTCATGGGGTGTACTTGCTTTTTCAAATGTCTGCAAAAAGGTACTATATGGCCAGAGAATCCAATCTTCCTTTTCATCCATCTCTTTTCCTTTTAAAATCCATAAGGAAAATACAGTGGTCCAGATCTAATTATGCAATTTTCATTACGCTATAACTTAAGTTTATTACATAGAGAATTGAAAACTAAATGGAGGACAAGTTAGACATTACATGGAAAATCAGTGAATTAATTCAATGTAAGTCCATTTTCGTTTATTACAAGATATTTCAAACAATTCTTGTCTTGCATTGTTTTCCTGCATTGCATTAAAAGTTGCATAATTAGATCTGGACCACCCTATATAAAAGATTTTTTAATTACAAAAGAAATCTGACAAAGGAGAAGAGAACATTTGGTTAATTAAGCTTATTTGCTTCGCCAACAACAAAGCTGTCCGAATCTCTCATTCAAAATTCCAGCACAAGAGTGCTGAATTTGAATTATTGTGAGAAAATGTACTGTAAAATTCAAATCAAACCCACTCACTGTTTTCCCATTTTAGATCTGATATTTCATCCTTTTAAAAGAGGCTTGGGTTTAACTGATACCAACTCTGCCCTGCCTGTCCTTAACAGATCATGTGTGCATTCTATTCCTTGTTTTAATTTGATGCTAGGATATTCCCTATGTCTTATGGACTGATTGTGATTTAAAACATTTATAATTATCTTGCAAGTCACTTATTGTATCCCATTGTATTATATCTTGTGACAGCACAAACAAGGAAACATAATATTTAAAGACTGACAGACTGTCATTAATGACTTTCTTCATTGTTTAAACTTGGATCGTCTTGTTAAAACTGTACAATTTTGGTTTTGCCTTTCTTTTATTTATTAGGAGTACATGGTATATATACACTGAACCCTTGCCTGGCACTGAGAAATCTGGTGAAGGTAGTGAATCAGAAAATGGTTCAGGCTTTAGTGCCATACGCTACAAGTGCAGTGTTCCTTGGATAACACCTGTAAGTAGCATCCTACAGCGCACATCCAGGCATGGCCTTCTCAACCCAATTACACCAACATAGTACATCGGAGAAAAGATCAAATGCCAGACAACAAAGAAAGAAGAAATCTCTGAACCCACCTGGTACCCTACAGTTATCCCTCTTGCTTGATGTGCAAAACAGTGGCAGTGGTCTGGGTAACAATTTGTACTTTATACTGTACTCATCTATACAAAACAATCACTTTAAATGTTGCCTTTAAGTATTTTAGCAACACATCAACTGTAAATTAGACTAAAAAGATGCTAAAACTGACTGGATAATTTGAATAATGAATAATTAATCATTAGTTCAGTACAGCTCAAAACATTACACAAAGAACAATATTGAGAGAAAAAAAATTTGACCCTGCAACATTGTCCTCATAATTGGGGCAATTCTATTGTAATCTATTAATGAGGCATTATCCATAAAAAGTAGCGAAAGTCCAACAGTTACCGGTAAATACTATCAAAATGCACAGGCCAAAATTGAAGCATTTTTTGAGAAATACAGAGGCAGGTCATTCTTACATGGCCTGGACTCCTCACTCCTGACATTGAGAGATGCGCAAAGTAAACCACTAAAAAGACCGAAATCTCACATTTCTATAATGCCTTATCACTAAAGGGGGCTTAAAAAAACTGAATAATACTAACAGAAGAGGGATTTATGAGGATTTTTTTTTTTTTTTTTTTAAGTTTTTTGTAAAAGCAGTACATACAAGATTGCAGCTTATTTACAGTGGGTTCTTCCTCGTTTTCCAGGTAATTTATGCTCTTTAGTCTTCCTCTTGAGCAGGGTAGAGCTGCTTTGCGTTCTTCATTTCAGAAAAAGTTTTTAAGTTGAGTTTAATATACACTAGCATGACCATCACAGAAATGTTGATTTTAATTCATTTCATTGTTGATTTTAAAATTGTCCTAAAAGTTGTGATAATTCTAGGAGGATTACAAATCCGACATTCAAGATGAACCTTAATAAGGCAGCAAAAACAGCCCCATTAATAATCCTGCCATATTTTACAGAGAATAGTTTGGCATCTTTGTATGTATGCCTCCCCAGACACTACAATACACAGGCAACAGAAATGGACAGAAATTAAAAGCTGTTCTCCATTGTCTGAGATCATATTCCTGACCAATGTTCAAAAGAACCATCTTGCAAATCTCAGCCACGTCATTCTGACTTTAAAGAGCCCATTTGCAGGCAATTTTTCTAACATTCAGCAATCATGGATGAATTACTGAATTATTAGTTTGAAGATATAGTACCCCTGGTCACCTGGATGCATCCACACATTGCATTCCCTCTATCCAACAGTTTGTGATTATAGGATACTTTTTCTAGTCTTTCACATACTCACTGTACACAGAGGTTCAAGTACTCTTCTTCTTAGAAAGTAAGCTGGGTGATTACATTTACAGACATTTTCTTTTTTTAAAATACATATTGACCTTTGAAAAAACAAACTCTATTCTATAAATTGTAATTATATAACCCCATTTCCAAAAAGTTGGGAAGCGGCATAAAATGTAAATTCAAAGCTTTTTTTAATCCAAATAACTACTCCTCAGTGAGCTCAGTGTGTTTGCATGGATGATTATTAGTGTCCAAAATATAAGCCCAAAAAACTAATGTTAGATGGCCTGTCTACAGGCCCTCAGGCAGCACAACATGAAAAGCCAGACAACTCTGTACTGCAAATCAATGTATGGGGTCAAGAACAGTTCTGAAAACCATATTATCTGAGCACATTCCGTCGCTGCCTCCATGAATGCAAGTTTAAACCCTTCCACGCAAAGAAGAAGCCAGATTTAAGCATGATCCAGAAACAGCACCACCTTCTCTGGGCCCAAGCTCATTTAAGACGAGCAGAGAAGTGGAAAACTATACTGTGGTCCAATGAATAAAAATTTGAAATTCTTTTTGGAAATCATGAACACCATGATCTCTGGGATAAAGGGGAGAGGCAGCATCAGCACAGTTCAAAAGCCACCATCTGTAGTGTCCAAAACATTTACAAAGTGTTGATAAAAGAAGAGGTGATGCATCACAGTGGTACGCATGCCAGTCTCATCTTTTATGAAAACATGATGCTGGCATCAAATTCAAAATGAGCTAAACAATGCAATTTCTCAGTTTCGATATTTGATGTTTTCTTTGTACTATTTACAATTAAATATAGAAATTACGAGTACATGATTTGCAAATCATCACATTCGGTTTTTATTTATAATTTACACAGCATCCCAAGTTTTTAGGAAACTGAATGGTACAATAAAAACCTATAGTCTTGCCCCCCCCCCCCCCCCCCTTTTAATTAGATACATTTCATTGTCAGTCCTAGACACTTAAATTTTCCAAGGGAGGTAAAACTCCGTGCTACACTGTAGCAGCCCATGGGAAAAATACATGTAGGATCCAATTCTTTTCTTTTTATTCAAGGCATACCTCAATGTTTTTGAACAAGCATATTTGACTATTTCTGGGGGTTTAACACGCCATTGTACACAGAACTTGGCTAACATTCCTTATAGTTGTTCCCGAGTTTGATTCTCTGCTTGTCACCATTTGTATGGTGTCTGTACATTGTCCTGTTTGCTCACCAGTTTTCTTCCAAATCCCAGAGATGTACATGCAATGTTATCTGGCCTCCTGAGAATAAAAGTGAGGTGGGGGGAGATTTGGGTTGGGAGGGGGAAGATGTAGTGGTTTGGACAGGATCAGGAGAGTGCTCTAATGAACTGGTCTTCTGTCCAGGAGTGGTTTTGCCTTCTGGAAGCCTTCACCAAAACAGGGCTCCAAATTGCCATGATTCTGCAATTGAACCATCAGCTACTAGCTGCAAATAAAGACATTCATACAAACATAAATGTCTATCAGCTGAATGCTGTGGACAGGATATCATGCAAGAACAGATCTGAAAGAAGAAGAACACCACAAGAAACACAATGAGGGAAAATACTGTGATTATTGGGGGTGAAGCTTCGGGAAGAGATCATGGGCTAATAAAACTAATTGTAAGAAAAAAGGCCAAAAAATGTACTCTGGAAATGCTCAGGGAGAGTGAAGATAATGTATCTCAGTGAGGAATTCACCAATCAGTTTCAAAGGGTAATCCAGAGAATGGCTGATGAACTAGTTAAAATTCTTTTCTAGTTTACGTTGCCTAAATTCCAAAAAAATGCTGTGGAGTAATGACAAGAACTCTAAAACAGTTTTTAATCAATAGCTAAAACCTGCATTTTGCTGAACTTCAACCTTGTTTATAGATCACACCATTTCTGAATTTTTAGATAAATACATATATATGTAAAAAATAGGCTAGTTCAACAAATATTTAATTAAAGGCAGGGAATGGCTTCCAATTTAAGTAATTGACCCAACAGCTAAAAATGCTCTCATGCAAATTGAAATAATGATCCCAAAATGCTAGAATGATTTTAATTTTCTAGATAAAATTATAAAAAAAGATGACAAAGCTGCAGAAAGTGTCTGCCATTATTATTGAGTTAACAGACTTTTATCCGTCAATCAAAATACAATCCTCGTTAAATAGCTTTTGCAAAAGTATACTATATTAACCACTTCACAAAAATGGTGGATTAACCCATATACACAAATAGTAACATACTTGTAGCTAAAAAACAGCAGTTGTGGTCCTCCACCATTTCTCCCCAAAATTCAAACAAAGGTACACAAACATATACACACACCTGGGAAGATATTCATATAAAAGTATGACAATGTAAGTGCTGAAATTGAATATCCCTTGCTTCAATGAAATGAAAAATCTACCCCAGAACAATCAGAGAGTTTTCTCCAGTCTCTTTACAAATTTAAAATGAATGCAATTACAGTACATCACAATGTGTTGGGATCTGTTAGGAGTATGTTACGTGGCCAACAAAATACATCTGATATACACTCAAAATTAGCTGCCTTCATCAAACAAAGTACTAATAACAACTGAAAACCTTTAATAATTTTAAATAATTTTAATTGTCATTCTGTAATGGTTTGGTAGCATATAAACCTGAAAATATAAATACAAACATTTGAGAACATACCATAAACTAATTTTCAGAATGTAAGTGGCTTAGCTATCTTTGGAACAGCCTGAAGTCTGTTAGTTAAACACATACAAACCACAGTTAAACTGAATTTACATACATCAACCTGAAATACAGTCATCTTTTTACTTCATGCTGTGGGTTCTATATACAGTGGTCTTCCAGGCCTGATAAATTTACCTACAGCATGACAATTTGCCTCAAGCAAAAAACTAGCTAGCTCAGATCACAGGTGTGATTTTATAACTCGGTGTGCTCCAAGAGCCAATATTAAATAGTATACAGTGTCAAAATTAATTTCCAACAAAAACAAAGCGTGGAAGTTAATGTGCAAAACCTGTTTCAGAAGTGTAAGTGAAATAATCACACACATCAGTGTAAGTAAGCTCAATGGAAATCCATTAAGAGTAGAAAAAGAAAATAAAAAAATACACATTTAAACAGTTTAAAGTATTGCCCTTCATATTGCTCACACAAGTTTGTTTGCATTGTCTCTTTATGGTACAACATACCTACACCAAAAGGCCATACTGCCGTGGAGACAGTGCATACCATTTCAGTTTAAACTACACCTGGGTTGATGATGCACAACACATCCACACCCATAAGTTGAAGAATGTTTATTAATTGTTTTTTTTTGGTCAGACTAGACACTGACAAACTCACAGAATAGACATTTCTAGAAAAAGGTTAAATAACAATGCACTGAACTGTATTTATTTGTCTGATTAATTTGGCCTGCCCAAATGGCACTGCCACAACACAGGGAAAGTAGCTACTGTCAACAGACACACAGACAGTCCATACTTGCTACTGTAGGGAAGTGCTATAGGTAAACCTCGTAGTAATCATCCAGCTCTTCATGAAACAAGTCCCATTCGTCCTCCGAATCTGTGATTTCATCATCAGTACCTGCTGCCAGAAGCATGAGAAGCATCTCTCCAAGTTCAAACGTAACTACATCCTCTTCATCATTGTCAAAGGAGTCATTATTTTCTCTCTCATCAAATAAATCCCAGAGTGGTGTCCGTCTTTGGCTCTGGGAGAAAAAAAAACAACAACAATAAATTGCTTCACTTTGTTTCGCTTTAAATCATCAATTTGAAAAAATGTAATTTCAAAATGCACTTTCATATACAAAAGCAATGTCAACTTGAGCTCAGCAGTTCCTCCCTTTATTTGGGGAAATGACTTCTAACCTACTCCATTCCAATTTCTGCAGGATTATTGTAATATTGTTCATCCATGTATTTTATTAAGTTTCTTCACATGCAGTGTTGTAGGGGTATAGAACATTCTAGTTTCAACAGGAAAAGGCTGCAGCCTAAACACTACATCCGATGTCTGACACAAACTCATCCTGCACACACTTGATGACTATGTTAGAAATCAGCCATCAAAGTAATGTGTATTGTTCAAAAAGTACAAGGAAACTGGTGTACCAGCAGAACATACAGATTCTGTGCCCCTAGAAGCCCTAGGATGTCCACAATTAACGTTGCTCTAGCTTGCTGCCTTAAATGAAGAATTGATTTACAAGCAGTTATTTTAGACATTTTTGTTTTGGGGGAAAAAAATAAATATGAAGCAAAAAAAGGTAATTAAAAGAAAATTAATTATAGCCTAATCCTACTAATTAAAAACTGTACACATTTCCCAGTATGTATTAACACATTAACACAAAGAAAGACATCAGCATGTGCCTCTCTGAATACTCCTCCTTAGTACATAAAAATATAAAACAATCGTAAGTTTTAAAAATTCACAATAACCTGCAGAATAAAGTACCTTTTGTATGGTTCTTTTTAGAAAAGAAAAAAAAAAAAAACAAAACACAAAGCTAAGACAGTGTAACATGTGGTGTGTTAGCATAAGGATTAGTGCTGCTGCTGTCTCATAGATTCAGGAGTCTGGCTTAGAATTATAACTAACCATAGCTTCATTATTTTCCCCTAAGTGTACACGTGCGTATTAGGGTGACTAGTGCCTCTAAAATGGCCAGGGATGAAAGTGTGCCCTACAAAGTACTGTAAGGTTAGTTCCTGCATTGTAAACAGAGTTGGTGGGAGGGGTTCAAATTGTCTTCAATATGTATACGAGTATACCAAAGAATTCTAAATAGAGAATCAATTTAATGTAATACATACTAGAAAACACTTAGACTTCCAGTCATCAAAGAAAGGTTGTTGTTCATGCGCTTATTGCAAAACACGGCACCCAAGTCACTCTGTTAAGGGTAATACCAATTCTTTTGTGTCCTACAGTGTATAAGGCGTTTGAGATGAAAATGATCAGCAAGCCTGTGCAGTGCACTTCACTTAAGAGGATGTTACTGTAGTTCTTTTCCCGTCTCACATAGCCCCCATAACATCATAGAGGTAGCCCAAACCTCCAATATTTTGGTCCCATATGACTATTTTGCACTCTGTGTGTATGACTTGTGTTTGTGACAAAAATTATCAGCTGGTGTCATTCACAGGCTGCCAACTTGCCATTAGAAGCACCAAATTACATGGCAGATAGCTTGCAGCATTAATATGTGGGTCCTGTTAAGTGCACCATATCAGAATACCTAATGTGTTTGACCTGCTACACAATACACGTTACAGAGTTTCAAGATAGTGAGAATCAGCATGGCCCCAAACAGTCCATCACCTTCATCAAACCTGGGAGAAGGTACATCATCAGCCTGGATCTGCAGGAGGACTCCTTGCCACAACACAGTACTGCATGTCGACCTAGTAAGGCAGCTTGAGTTTGCAGAAAATATGACAACTACTTTGCTCTACCCAGACATGGTGTTAACATGAGAGTCCAAAAAGGAAGTGGTCCAGTTGGAACTTACTGCTCCCTGGGAAGACCTAATGGAGGAAGCCAATAAGTGCAAAATATGCAGAACTTGTTAGAACAGAAACAATGGCTGAATAGCCCAAAGTGAGCCAGTTGAAGTTGTGCTGTTCATTACAGCAAACTCTCAAACCACTTAAGAGTAAAAGGCTACAGAAAAAAAACCTTGCAATGGGTATGGATACGGAGTGGGGATATGAGGAGTAGTGCATCACTTACACACAAATCAGGGGCTGATTATCCATGGCTGGTTCGCACAGGTGAGGGTGTCTCATGATTAAAGATGTAACGATTTTTTCTGCTACACTTCACTAAGTTTAACTAATGATTGCACGTCAACCTCAATCTGTCTTCAACCCCTTCCTACAGCGCCGAAAGGTGATTTATAATAATAAAAATGATATTAACTAACCCACACAGAGGAAAACATGCAAAAAACAAAAAACTATAATTAATACACTTTTAGAACACCCCCACTTCCAATATATACAATGAACACAAAACATAAAATTATATTTCCAAGAACTTTTCCCTCTGTCCTTTTGATTTAGTTTTTATTTCCCATTTTACTATTTCTCCATAGTCCAGTTATATATACTTTTTATGAATTACAATGAATATATACTTCTCTTTTATGTGGCAATGCTACAAAGACCCAAAACACTCCATGACCCCGGGTTCATCGCTTAAGACATTTCCAAGTATCGCCAGTAGGCATATTCTAGAACAGTGTTTCCCAACCTCGGTCCTGGGAGCACACTATGGCTGCAGGTTTTTGTTCCAACCAGCTTCTGTTTTGAATTGGACTCCTGGGCTAATTAAGTGATGTGTTATTTCCCTAGTTCTGTGTTTTGGGAACAATATAGAAATTAGAAAGTTTGGTTAAAAAAAAATATTATATATATATTTTAAAATGTACTATGCAGGTATATGGGAATAATGTATTTTTTTTTTCTTTTTAACAATATTTTGATCTTGATTTTCATTCTACTTTTCTAGGTGTCCTAACTGTTTAATTAATCCATTATTTACTAATTAGTGGGTTTGTTGCTAAATTAGTTGCAGCCTTTGCTTATTCAGTGTTTGCCTGGGTGTCTGCTCTGCTCATTTTTAATTGTCATTAATAAGATACAAAGAAGGGGGAAAAACTGCACAGAGGGCAAAATATAATGAAATCAACAAAAGAGAGTTACGCATTTAAATCTATATCAAAGCAGAAATATTTCTAAATGTCTTATAAATGTACAAATCATGCTGCTGTGCTTTTCTGAATGTAGAATGAAAGAAAAATAATACCAGCTAATTAAATGAGATCAGTGTTATCAGGTGTTGTCACTGATTAGGAATCTGGTTGGAAAAAAAACCTGCAGCCACAGTTTGCCCCCAGGACCGAGTTTGGGAAACACTGCTCTAGAACCACACAGTGTCATGTGATCTATGCACTGCAGAGCCCTAGCAAAGTTATGTGCTTGAATTCTCATCACAGAGTATCTAAACTTGAGCTAAGTAACATGTGCTGGGTGGGAAATTAACCCATTAAAATATGAATGGCACTTATTTTTATAATCATAAAACTTTTTTAGAGAACAAACTCATGGCTACAATTAAATGCATGCACATTTTTAGTAAAAAAAAAAAAAAAAGATGCACACAGTATTATGCATCATTATTGAAATGTGTCTGATGCAAATCTAATAATGACAACATTCTGCCAAATTTAAGTGTAGATCACACAGCACGCCACAAGCAGCAGCAGCAAGCCTGCTGATTGAGCATAGAGGTGATTTATATAAAAATAAAAATAAAAAAAAGCAGGAGGCAAAGCCCCTACCATTAGAAGCTGTCATTTCCAAAAATACTGACTTTTGTATGCCAAGATCAATTAGCTAGGCCCATCAATAATACCTAGATACATTGCTTCAATTATGTCACCTGTTAAGGGTTATAGTGAATGAGAAGCAGTGGAGAAGTGAAAATCTCCTCTGTATTCAGAAAAACAGTGACCAGAGTGTCCAGAAATGTTTAAAACATCAAGTCCATAGTGATAACTGTTAATTAAAAGGAAATGATGTTATAATGGAAAGAATGAAGCAATATCTGGTGTACATGTTTGTCTTCACTAATATCTGCCATCACTAGACCAAGTATTATGTTTAGGTTTGTCAACATGTATGGTATGGATTTCATATCGACAGTTTACAACACTTTCTTTTTATATCATGGTTTGGAATAAGTCAGACAGGGTAACTGTCAAGCTACAGATAAGTTTTATAATCTAAAACAATGTGGTCTAGGGGGCGAAAGCAAGCAATAAATATTCAAGTGCGCAGGCCTTTTCAATTAAGAATTAAAAAGAATTTGATGTTTTATATAGAAAATGAGGCATTAATTAGGTTAAATATTCAACCTTCAGAAGAAGATGTACAATGAATCAAACCCAAAGGGTTACTAACTAAGCAAATACCTACAAATATATTTGTAAATCAACAACCACAACTATACATTAAAAACTTCTGAAACAAATATTCCATGATTCTTCTAATACCTGATTGACTCGATGCCGTCCAGATGAGCCCAGCTGCCGCCGCCGAGTTTGGGGTTCCTCTATTCGGCCATCAGGAAATGCATGCTTGTAGAAACAGTTTCCCCCAAAAGGACAGGTTCCTCTTCCCTCATCAAAATAACGACATGGCTTGTTGCTAAGTAATGAAATAGGCAAACAATCATTTGTTGCTATTTTTCAGGAGATTTACCAGAAAAGTGTAATTTAGTTACAGAAATAAATCGATTCCCAAAACTTAAACTCCAAACTGACCCAACTGCTGCGGACATAGCAATACAGAGAAAAATGGGAACTATTCATGTAAAAAGGGAAAAAACAATTTTAGACTCCATCATATCTTGGAGCATTAAAGTGACAAATTGCAATATAGTGTATGAAAATGCTTTACAGGTTGGTGACTTTCTATTCATAACTTCAATTTTATTATTCAAGGATCACAAGTGAAAAACAGTAATTCACACAGAGTAATCCCAAGAAGAGTGTTCCACAAATTTAGGGCTTCTGTGCTAAAATATACAGTGCATCCAGAAAGTATTCATACTGCATCACTTTTTCCACATTTTGTTATGTTACAGCCTTATTCCAAAATGGATTAAATTCATTTTTTTCAGAATTCTACACACAACACCCCATAATGACAATGTGAAAAAAGTTTACTTGAGGTTTTTGCAAATTTATTAAAAATAAAAAAATGAGAAATCACAAGTATTCACAGCCTTTGTCATGAAGCTCAAAATTGAGCTCAGGTGCATCCTGTTTCCCCTGATCATCCTTAAGATGTTTCTGCAGCTTAATTGGAGTCCACCTGTGGTAAATTCAGTTGATTGGACATGATTTGGAAAGGCACACACCTGTCTATATAAGGTTCCATATTTGACAGTTCATGTCAGAGCACAAACCAAGCATGAAGTCAAAGGAATTGTCTGTAGACCATGATTATCTTGAGGCACAAATCTGGGGAAGGTTACAGAAAAATGTCTGCTGCTTTGAAGGTCCCAATTAGCACAGTGGCCTCCATCATCCGTAAGTGGAAGAAGTTCGAAACCACCAGGACTCTTCCTAGAGCTGGCCAGCCATGCAAACTGAGCGATCGGGGGAGATGAGCCTTAGTCAGGGAGGGGACCAAGAACCCGATGGTCACTCTGTCAGAGATCCTCTGTGGAGAGAGAAGAACCTTCCAGAAGGATAACCATCTCTGCAGCAATCCACCAATCAGGCCTGTATGGTAGAGTGGCCAGACAGAATCCATTCCTTAGTAAAAGGCACATGGCAGCCCGTCTGGAGTTTGCCAAAAGGCACCTGAAGGACTTTCAGACCATGAGAAGCAAAATTCTGATGAGACAAAGATTGAACTCTTTGGTGTGAATGCCAGGCGTCACGTTTGGAGGAAACCAGGCACTGCTCATCACCAGGCCAATACCATCCCTACAGTGAAGCATGGAGGTGGCAGCATCATGCTGTGGGGATGTTTTTCAGCAGCAGGAACTGGGAGACTAGTCAGGATAAAGTGAACGATGACTGCAGCAATGTACAGACACATTCTGGATGAAAACCTGCTCCAGAGCGCTCTTGACCTCAGACTGGGACGACGGTTCATCTTTCAGCAGGACAACGACCCTAAGCACACAGCCAAGATATCAAAGGAGTGGCTTCAGGACAACTCTCTGAATGTCCTTGAGTGGCCCAGCCCGAGCCCAGACTTGAATCCGATTGAACATCTCTGGAGAGATCTTAAAATGGCTGTGCACCGACGCTTCCCATCCAACCTAATGGTGCTTGAGAGGTGCTGCAAAGAGGAATGGGCGAAACTGGCCAAGGATAGGTGTGCCAAGCTTGTGGCATCATATTCAAAAAGACTTGAGGCTGTAATTGCTGCCAAAGGTGCATCGACAAAGTATCGAGCAAAGGCTGTGAATACTTACAGTATGTACATGTGATTTCTCAGTTTTTTTATTTTTAATAAATTTGCAAAAACCTCAAGTAAACTTTTTTCCCATTGTCATTATGGGGTGTTGTGTGTAGAATTCTGAGGAAAAAATGAATTTAATCCATTTTGGAATAAGGCTGTAACATAACAAAATGTGGAAAAAGTGATGCGCTGTGAATACTTTCCGGATGCACTGTAGGTCATTTATTACCTAAGCAGCACTTGCTACCAAAAGCATAAGCACTATATAAATGTGAAGAATAATTATTATTATAATGACAAAAATAAAATACTTTTAACCTTACAAATTGCTTGTGTTTTACCAACCCTTTATTCTTTTTAAGCAAGTATCTCTACAGAATATTACTACTATGAATTACCTTAAACCTTTATATTTTCTTCATTGTATCATTCCAGAGTACTGATGCAATAAGTCACTACTGCACTGAGATTCACAAAGTGCAGTAACTGTGAATGAGTATTACCCTTTCCTAATAACTTCCATTTTTGCATATTTCACACAATGAATGACCAGAGGCCTTTACACAAAATGTAACGTTTTTTATGATTGGTACGTTTCAATTTTTTCCTAATGTGTCCTGGAATTTGATTTGATCAAGGCATAGTGTTCATCTACAAAGCCTTGTGTTGATTAATTCATTCTCATAGAAATGAATAGTCAATATATGGCAAGGTTTCAAATCAATATGGCTGATTATAATTCGGTATGGCCTTGTGCGTTCAGCCAATTAATACCTCTCTCTCTCTCTCATGATGTTATCTTTACGTGGATTACGAAAAAAAAAAAGTCAGTTTAAAGGCAAGTCCTAGACTTTAACTGTGTTTTAAATCCCGATCTGGATAAGTCTTCATCTACATGGGTGATCTAACACTGCAAGAACAATTACATAGTTTTTTGATCATAAGTTAACAAACCTTTGAAGATTTCTAAATCCAGCTTAAGAGGATATTCCTTCTCACAAGTACATCACTGTTACTCAAGAATTGATTTTTTCTTTATAGATTTTTTGCCCATGGTCAAATCTTGCAAGTACAATGCTATTGTGATCATGGAGTTTATATCATCATGCTCCACATACTCATCTCACAACTGGTATCTTAACCCTCTTTTATTAGCTGACAAGAACTGTACAAAATTTATATCCAAGCAAAATTTTTTTTTTTTACATCCTCAAAGGTCTTTGCAGGAATACTCTGGGAAATTCTGAAGACTTTAATAGGACAGATTATTTTATATCTCTCCCACAAAAATAAATTGGAACCCAAGAAGGCATTAGAGTTAAAGTTAATCAGTGAAATCAAGAACACACCAGGGTCCCAAATCAGGTACTTCATAGGAAAAGACAGGCTTTGCATTCAGAGCTGAACCTTTTCACAACAAAAGAAATGGAACAATTTAACTTTTAAATTGCAGCATCACTACTATGAACATGGAGAGAAGGCTAATACAGATCTTAGCTCAATAAATCCAGAAGCAGGAAATTCGCAATACCAGTAATTACCAACAGATGGAAACAAAATCATTGACCATAAAAATGTAATGCACACATTTAGAGACTACTATAAGTCCTTAAATGAGATTTGTCTATTAAATAATGAGACTGTGTTTCTATGTCTTAAACAAAGCATTGAGAACAGATTATGGGCACTTGCCAGGCAGGTTTAAACCTGTCCAAACCTGCAAGACAAATGACAATGCTCTCTGCCATTTAGTTGATTGTCAGTCATTGTTTAATGCAGTTGTGTCTACCCTTTTGTTTCGGAATCATGTCAAGTTTAAAAGTTAAGCAACGTGTTAATTTGAAGTTTATAGTAAAATTAAACAAAACATTAATGGAATTTTTTCAATGCTTACTAATGTATATTGGGAAGACTGCATGTCTCATGCGTGTGTATTTTTCCTAAATTGAAATTGGTGCTTAAAGGAACATGCCTTGAGTCAATGGATGCAGTAAAGAAGTAAAACGTCAGATGTCTTGAAACAGCTGACAGAAACTGATCTGCTCCATGCCTTCAACCAGTGGAAACCAAGACTACATCGGTACGTAATTGCGAATGGGGAGTATATTAAAGGGGACAAGTATTACAATTGTTATATAAATAAAAGTGAGTTACTGTGTTAGTCTCATTATTTAATAGACAGACTTTGTGTTCTACTCCTTTTAAAAAAGACACAATCTAATGCACTTTTAATGCATTAGATATACCACAACTAGATACTCTCAGAGCAGAGGAATTGGATAAATCTCTGACACTCTCAGAATTACTACAAGCTATAAACTCACTTCAGAGTGGGAAAGCAGAATGATGGCCATCCTGCCGAATTTTAAAATAATATTTTCAATTAAGTGAGCACCCCTTTAATTAGCAACAGAGACAATAAATGTCAGACCTTTCACCAAGCATTAAATTACCATCTTTCCTAAGAAAAGAATTATTTCAACTTGAATCATACAGACCAATCTCACTTCTGAATAATGATGTTAAGATACTCTCCAAAGTCCCAGCTATAAGGATTGAGAAAGTGTTTCCTTCAGAAATATGAAGACCAAAACAGAATTATTAAAGGCAGACTCTTGGCTTCCAATCTTTGATGCCTCTTTAATGTAATATATTCACCCACAAAGTCGAACATCCCAGAAATCTTATCTTTGGATGCAGAAAAAGCATTCCATATGGTTGAATGGGCCTACGTAAATCACCACATTGCACAAATTTGGGTTATGTCCGAACATATGCACATGAATCAAACTACTATATACCAGTCCAGAAGTTTCACTTTATATTAACAACATTATTTCAGACTATAGTACAAACTAGAATGTAGTACTAGACAAGGATGCTCCCGGAGTTACCACTTCTATTTGCAATCACCACTGAGCCACTGGCTGTTCACTTTCAAAATGCTTCTGATATAAAGGGATTGTCAGTGAAAGACTTGAACAAAAATATCACTATATGCAGATGCTATGGTACTATATACAGTATATCAGATCCACAAAATACTGTGCCTACAGTCCTAATCAGCACTAGCAGAATTTCAAAAGATATTTGGACTCAATATTAATTTGAATAAAAGTGTGCTTTTTGCAGTGAACTCTCTAAAACAAAACAATAGATTGGACATGTTCCCTTTTATCACCACATATCAGTTTAAATACCTAGGGGTAAACATCACAAGTAAACAAAGCTCTTTTTCAACAAAATTGTGTTTTCTCCATAGAAAAACATGAACATGACGTGCATAGATAGTCAACCCTCCATCTACTTTAGCAGGGAGAATTAACACTGTCAAGATGAATATCCTTTAAGTTTCTTTTTCTATTTCAAAGCATCCCCATATACAACAACAAATCAATTTTTTAAGAAAATTAAATTCAATCATAACCTTATTTATTTGGAATTCATCCAAAGGGCAACTCTACAATGACCTAAAGTAGAAGGGGGCATGGCATTACCTAACTTTCAATTTTATTAGAGGAGAGCAAATATACAAGCTGTAAAAACCTGGACATTGACACAAATAAATGAACAAACACAGGCTTGGTCTGCAAAAGAATAAAAATCCTGCAGTATTACTTTTTATTCCTTGCTTTGTGCCCCAGTAAATACAAGTTATCGTCAATACACTAACAACCCAATTGTCCTTCATTCACTCAGAATAAGGAACCAATGTAGGAAGCACTTCAAGATAGAGAACCTTTTATCTATCGCACCTCTACACGATAACCACCTTTTATCAGCCTCTCAACCCTCTCTAGTTTTTAATATTTGGAAAACGTATGAGATTAAATCACTTCGGGATTTTTACATAGATAATGTCTTTGCATCCTATAAACAATTGCACTCCAAATTTAGCTTCCCATCAATACAATTTTTCCAATATTTCCAAATTAGAAACTTTGCCAAACAAAATCTGCCCAATTTTCCTCACCTCCCACCTATTTCTATTCCAGAAGAAAAATCAAATCAGTCTTGAGGACTCCAACAACAATTCTATAATATATAAAAACATTTTAAAGTTCCTTCCTTTCAAATATCCCAGAGTACAGTGGGAAAAAGATCTTTTAGTTAACATTTCAGAAAAGGAGGAGTGGAAGGCAGCCATGCACATAATTCACTCTAGCTCCATATGTTCAAAGCATACAATTATTCAACTCAAATCTTTTATCGAGCACATTATTCTCGTTTAAAATTGTCCAAAATGTTTCCAGGGCAAGATCCAACATGCAAATGTTGCAATCAAGCTCCAGCCTCATTGGGCCATATGTTTTGGGTGTGCACCAAACAAACATTATTCTGGACCAAAATCTTTAAATGCCTCTCAGACAGCCTTAGAGTCTCAATCCCTCCTAACCCATTAACAGCTGTGTTTGGTATATTCCCAGATGGGCTTAAAGTGGAGAAGGACAAAGAAACGAGAATTGTCTTTACTTCTCTATTAGCAAATAGACTTATCTTGCTCAACTGGAAGAATCCGAGCCCTCCTCTTTTAAGTTAGTGGGTAACTGATGTTATTTACTATTTGAAATTGGAAAAAAAAACAAATTCTCAGTTAGAGGACCTGTTCAAAACTTTAAAACCTGACAGGATCTAATCAATAATATTATTAGAGAATAAGCTTTTATATTGGGGAAAGGATTCTCTTCCCTCTTTTCTACTCTTGAAGTTTTTACTCTGGTTGTTGGCCTTCCTCTCTTTCTCTTGGGTTGGGGTTGAAATGAATTTAGCTTTGTTAAGTTTGGCTTTTTTATATCCAGTGTTACTTGCTTTTAATTCAATAAAAAGTTGAATTCACGGCCAAATGTCTAAATATTAACTTGCATGAATAAAAGTTCTCCCTTTCTTTAACGAAGGTGATAGTTGTCTGTCACTTTCTGTAGAAGACCAAAGTAGATATCCCAGACCAGAGCAGTAGCAAACGATGACAAGGACACTAGGCATATGAAAAAAATCCATTATACACATGCACAGAGTTTGGCAGATATTAGTTTAATTGTGGATTTTGCAAACAATCTTCATGTTCTTGCAGGTTTATTAATAGCAAGCAGTTTTCTTTCTAATGCCCAAAAACACACTTAGTAAATCATTATGGGCACAACCACACCCAGTTTAAGTGATGCTGTCCCGTAAAGGACTGGTTTCCATTTTTCGATTGCTCCTCACTACCCTCAGAAAATAGATGAATAAATATAGACATCTATTTACTTTTCTTAATTTATCTAAACTGTTTGGAGTAAGTTTAATAAACACAAGCCCAAGGGAGCTCTATATATTTTTTTGATTGCATATTTTCTACAATAGCAGCATTTGAAATGAACAGTTCTGCTTTGATGGTAGGCTTTGGGGTGGAAAGTAGACACACAAGCCACAGAATTAGGGCTGCAACGATTAGTCGACTACAAAAAATCGTCACCACAGATTTTTTTTTATTGTTGACACGTCATAAACAGTACCTTCAATAGAGGCTCCAGTCACAAAGAACCACACTGGTTTTGTAACTACAATGCACTACATGAATGCCTGGGGGCAGTATCATTTATTATTGTTTGTCAAGAGTGCACACAGTCCTACCAATGAAGAAGAACGTCGGAGGAGAAGAAGAATGTAGAGGAAAATAAACGTGGTTGCAATGGCAAGTCGGACAGAGGAATGGGAAGGAGATGGAAAAAAATTGAGACAGAAACTTTCTAAAGTGAGGGAGCACTTCACCGAAAAAGAAAAAAAAAAAAAAAAAAAAAAGTTGAATGCAGATTATGCAAAGCGAAACTATCTATTCACAGCAGTACCACCACGATGCATGAGCATCTGAAAAGCAAGCATCCTGGAGCTGTGATGCCTCCGTCTCCTGAGAATTTATGCTGGCGCTGTTAGTTAGTTAGGGTCAGATCAGGAGGGGAGGGAGAGCGTGAATGAGACTGAGAAAATAAAAGTGAAAAAAGCTAACTTTTACAAGTAACAAATTTACACCTGATCTGTTTGTTTTCAAATAATATTGCATTAGTTTGATATTTTCTGATTGGTAGTATTCAGGTCATACAATGATTTCTTCAAAATGTCACATATATTATTTGTCTCACACCTTGCAGAGGAACATTCTTTCCTCTTTCTTGCATTTCCTGGAGTTCCTGGGGGGTGGGGAACACGGTCACTGGTTACAAACAACAAGAAGGTACGCGAATGAATATGAATAATGTTGCATCCGTGCCACAATGTTTTCCGAAATGTACTATAAGGTCATACAATGAATAATTCCAAATATCATGTCTCTGTTTTTTTGTCAGTGCAGCTTTAACATCACTGGCCATAAAACGCATACTAATTCAGCGTAAGCAGGAACGCTCAATAAAATTAAAATCAAGTGATAATGAGATACCAATAAGGCAGATTGACCAGCGTTTGTGTGTCAGCTTTTATCCATCCAGATCAGAGAATTTCCAGTTCGATTGTCTCAAAACACCACGTCACCGCGTCAGATCCCTGAGGGGCAGTAGTATGTATCGTGATTGTGACAGAGAATAAAAGTGAAGAAAAAAAAAAATTGGTAACTTTTACAAGTACTATACATTTACAGTGGCTGTTACAGACACAAATCAAATGTACGTGTTTATTGTATAATATTAACAATAAGAGCATCTCACTACTCAAAACGGTAAATATACGAGGCAGTCAGGATCGAACCAGGGGACTTTTGATTATAAGTCAGCAATTCCTACTGCTGCACCACGGAAGCTATTGTATCGTCCTTGAACCTTTTGTGAAAGTGTTTATTTGATCTCTGCATTTCAGGCTTTACACATTATATAGTTTGTCTACATTGCGTCATTTATTACTAAAATATGAAAAACATTTCAGTTTTAACAATGTATTTTTTAGTTAAGTTAAAGAAATGCACTTTTTTTTGTTTAAAGACTACATGCACTTTAGTTTGTATTGTTCAATGTATTTTTTTATTGTGATGGTCACACTAATATAAAAACATCTGATTATTTTCAAATTCATATGTTTCACTGGTTGTTATTTTAAATTTGATTATTATTAATTTTAATTGTGTTAATGCAGAGACATTAGGGAGACATTCACAGGTTGACAGACGTGAGCAGAGGAGGTAAGACATGCACTGGAGCCCAGAACAGGATGTGCAACCACAGGTCGCAGGCATCAGAATAGTCAGGCATGAAATAATCAAGACTAATCGAAAAATAAATTGAACGATTAGTCGACTACCAAAATAATCATTAGTTGCAGCCCTACACAGAATGTAGCAATTACAAATCAGTACATTTCAAAACAATATTAAATACATAGCAAGTATTTATATTTTTTAGCATATTTATAATTAACATTCCCATCCTTTGAATCCTGTCATCTAAAGCAAACATCCATTGTGTATTGATTCAATTTAAAATAGGAAACCTCCTTTCCATCTGCATAAACATGTACACTTTCTGTAAACACATTTTCTGTGTGTACAACCTACTGATTGGTGCCAAAGAGATTATGTTTTATGCAGCATCTTGAATGCTGCCACCCTGCATATTTTGTGCGTGTTGACTCTTAATTTTCTGTTGCTTTCACTTCATTGCTACTGTTGTTTAGTCCTATAGGAAAGACTAAAGTTTCAATCAAGAATAAAATGAGGCAGCCAGACAGGAAACACACACTGGAACCACATACCCAAAGCCAGATTAACTTTGTAACAGAAGTGTCCTAGAAAAGTCTAATAGATGTCAGGAGAACTTCTGGAAGAAGTGGCTAAAGATACTGGTATTAAAATAGTTTTTCCCTATTAAAATGAAATTCATATAACTACGTTTTGTGAAAATGCAGATGCAAAACACTGTCATAAAGTGCTAAAAGGCGAGAAAGGTCAAGTTCTTTACCATCACGTAAAGAGCTGTAGAGTACTGCTATAACATTTATTTGTATGGCACATTTTTATACAAGGAATGTATCTCACATTGCTTTACACAATATTATAAGAATGACGGCTAGTAAAAATAGATATAGTTACATAGAACTAGATAAATATAAAAAATGAATTTATTAAGAATAAATATACACTTGCCTAACAAAACTTCTCTTTAGGATTCTATTGATAATAAGTCCATTAAGATAAGTCAGATCTATGGTCGGATGGCCAGATAGGACAGAACAAACAAAAGACTCCCAGGGGTCAGATGCTGGAAACAAAAATCAATCTGCAGGGGTTCTAGGCCAACAAACTGTCCAGACCCCATTGGGCATTCTATCCAACATAAAAGTCAGACTAGCTATTTTTTAATTTTCATATTGGTCAATTGGATTTGTTTTACAAAAATTCTGTTTTAATCAATTCAATATAGTTTTTTCATAAATCTGTTTGCACGGTTTCTGTTTTGTGTATGTCTGATAATATATTCCTTATGGTAAATGCTATCATCCAGCAACTTTTGGATTTATACACCAAGATAATTTTGTAATCGCTGCAGATGTTAAGGCTAAACCTGTATGCTAATCCAATACACAGTACCTATATTTAGTCTGGCTCTTTCTGCATTTAGACACCAACTGTGTCAGAAAAATCAGAGTTTTATTCATGAATTCAGCAAGAAAGTTTCAGCTGAATTTTAGGATCTTGTTTTGTCTATATGTCAAAAAATATGTCTCAAAGAAGGTTTTTATGTGCATGGCAAATAATGCTGCTGTCATGGCTCTGCTTTTCTTGAATGTTTAGGACTATTAAAAAAAATCTGAAACACACTATTATAAATAGGACATGCAGTTTTTTTTTCTACCCTTCAGGAAAAGTAGTGAAATTAAAAGCAGTACAGTAACCCTCAACCAGAAACGAACCAGTAGCTAAGCCATTACACAGTTCTGTACAAAGCAAATTATTTTTTTTATTATTACCTTTTTAAAAATGAAGCCTTGTATTAAGTTAGCAGATAATCTTAGGAGGAAAAATGTTAAAAAAATAAATAAATAAATAAATTTATTAACAATGATACATACATATATACACACACACATATACATATACACACACACATATATACACACACACATATACATATACACACACATATATACACACACACACACACATCAATGAGAAGAATAAAAAACAATATTGCCCAAGTCATTCGAAGTAATGCAGGAAAACTGCCCACTGGTGGTCAACTTAAGCATGCACGAGTATTTTAGAATAAACGCTGCCTTATTAAATGCAACGGCTCAGAGAAAAAAACAATGTCTTTTAAAAGAAGTGGGCAGATTATACACACAGTCTCTCACATACACACACGCATACCATACTTTACAGGGGTGTAAAAAAAAAATGTCTTCCTAGGTCTATTCATAAGGCTCCATGTGTTGGGTTTGTCAGAATAACCCTTGCTGTTCAAGAAGAGTGAATAGATAGGTCACTATATCTATAAAGCTCAATGTCTATTTGTCTAAAACCTGATTTATGATGAGAAGAAGCAGAGTGTCAAGTTTCAAGTCTGCAGCTTAAAATTAATGCTATGAACAAAGAGCAAACAAATAAACAAGTTTAAACTTGCTTTCCCAAGAGTGGTAGGCGAGTCTTTGGGTCATACAGATTGGCATGAAAAGCTACAGTGTGTAACACTGGTTGTGGTACTCATGAACATAGTTAACACATTTGTCTTTCAAACAAGTAACTCAGCTTAAAGGGGTAAAACAGCCACATAATGAGCAGTAATAAATTATTTGGTGTAATTAAGGGTCACAAATATCACTCATTTAGGAGACAGCAGGGGCAGCTCTGTTTAGACTGAGAGGTTGTTACCAAGGTGCAAAATGTAAATAAATGTTTTAATATACATTATAGTGTTATAGCTCAAAACATACTGGGTATGTTATAACATATTGTTGCAGCCACTCTTTATCCACAGGGGGTTTCACAGGTTTGGCAGGGCTAGATGCTTAAGTGGCAGTAAGGAAGTGTGTCCTGTAACAAACCCTTGAGAGGAATCTAAAGGGCACTTTGAGACCAAGGAAGTTATTACTGGCTGTGTGTGTGGCCCCTATTCATACTTTTTCTCTAAGATTCATTGATGTATATGATAACAGAACATGATATAGATCGCTGATACTGCAAAACCAATTAGCGGTCATGTTTCAAGAGAATGCTGCTTTTTAAAGATTTAAATATACTAAGCGTCAGCATTCTCTATAGCTAGTGTATTATATATGCCATAGTACCAGAGTAATATTCTCATGTTTGGCTAATACTGGAGCATAAACAAACACCACACCACCTCCCCCAAAAATTACCACAGGGTTCTTTGCACACTGCTTGTATCCTCACAGATGACTCAAATCTGATAAATTGTGATTGCTGATCACATTTAGTCTAAATATAATTTCTTTTCACTTATTTCCAGACTTTGCTGTAAATTTTAATCTGGGAAAAGCTGATAAAGAGCTACAGTTTCAACACATACAATGAGATCTATTGACAATGTGGATGAGGGTAGGTTAGCCTGCATGCTTTTCAACCAAATCCAGGTTTTTGATCCCTATTTATTATATTTAATTTAAACTAACCAAGGGAGGACATATTGTCTCCAAAGTATACATTGCTATTTAGGTTTTCTTTGCACCAGAATACCAAGATCATCGTATACAAATCTTCTCAACTCTAACTTGATTCTAACAGTTACAATATAAACTAAATGCAAAAAGATAATAAAAAGTTTGCTAATATATCATTTATGATTACTTATCACTTTTGCATCTTCCCACATTCTCACATAGGCAATGCCAGGTAAATCAGCTGGTCTCACAATATAATAATTTGTGATGTCAGCCTTGGAATCCCCAACCAGAACTTATTTATTTCATTTACTTAGTGCACAGCTTATCATCTCCTTTTCATACTTGCGATTTAAAATCTACCAACTACTGATTATTCAGAACGGCTACATTTTTAATGTAATTTTTCCTGTACTTGAATTTTTTGTGAACAATGTTTAGATTATTTTGAAGAGGAGTAAAAAGGGGAACAGAGTAAGAAAACTGCAACATGAAAATGACACAGAAAAATAACCTTGGAGAACAAGGAATAAAAGGCATCCAAAACAAGCGACAGAGCAGTAGAATTGAAGGTCCACAAGTCCACAAGGAAGATAAGACCACTTCATATAAAAAATAGGAACCAGATGCTTGAGAGCATAAATATCAAACTGGGTCAGGTGCCACACCCATTAAACATATATTTTAAAGGAGCTGTATAAATCCTTTGGGTAATTTATATTGAATAAAGTGGCAATTCAAATTTTTGGAGCAGTTTTATACTTCTTAAAAGACTGAGTCCTGGTTCAAGGAAGAAGAGAAGAGGAGTGCAGATCTGAATCCCACTTAACTGAAACAGCAAGAGGCTTTCTTCTGGTATCCTGGAGATAGGTGTACAGTACAGACAGGTCTTGATTGAAAGCTGGTTGTTGAAACAAATGAATAAAGAAATAAGATGGAGGATGAGAGAGATGATGAAGAATCTGCAAATAGTTTCTGTACAAAACACAATAGTGTCTCGAATTTCCTAAATGTTAGCATGAAATGAAAAAAACCCAATTTGTTACAGCTAGACTTTGATGCAGATATAAATAATATCTGATAGACACTGTGACAAACCTACACTGATGTCAATAGTGAGTGACGAAGGGGTTGATCAGAGAGGTGAACAAACAATGAGATGAGAGACAAAAACGAAGCCCCAATAAAAAAACTCTAAGTCAGGAAGGAACGCGTCTCTGTTAGCCTCAACTAGGATAAAAGCTGAACAAAGTTTAATTCCTAGGAGATGCACATTCCATTGAAAATGTGAGATACAAGCAATCTCTGCTCCAAAAACAAAGAAAGGGACGGAGAGAGTTATAAGTTTTTTTTGTTTTGTTTTTTTTAATGCTCTTCCAAAACACAGCGAGAATAATACAGGTTCTATGGTGATGCCAAGATGCTTAAAAGATCTTACAACAGAAGGGGGGGGGGGAAGACCCGATGGATAATTAAAGGGAGATGAAGGGCAGATTTACTCATATTTTATATCTGGGGAGTTCCTCATATGTAGTAAATAATTTTAAAATAACTGATAAATACTTAAGAGCCATTCCTATAAAACAGATAAATATCATCGGCATAGAGTGGTTCTTGGGTAAATTATTACTAATTACAGGAGAACACTGTTGTAAATAATGCATGAGTGCCATAAACAACTCGCGTGAAAGAATCAAGAGCATATGAGAGAGGGGGCAGCCCTGTCTGACTCTTCTGCAGGTGGGAATGAAATGAGACAAGTCTGAATTGGAAATAACTGATGCATTGGGAGTCTAGTATAATGTCTTAATTATGTTAATAAAGAATCATCAAAACCCATCACCTGCAAAACTTTCCACAGATAATACAAATTCAGTCTGTCAAAAGCCTTTGTAGCATCTAATGACAACAACCAAGAATGAAGCCAGTCTGATCTGTATGAACGAGCTTATCATGTGCAGTATAACGGTTTAAAGATGAGTGGACAAGGCTTTGGGAAGTAATTTAACATTATTCATGGAAAATGGCCTGTAATTTGAATGTCTGATATTGTATCGTTACCTTGTTTGCCATGGGGTGTGCCTGATATAAATATACTGTAGATTGTGAAACTGGAGCAGTTTTATATACAGTAGCGCCTTTAACAATGTTATTTTATAATTGCAGAAAAACTGTCTACCCCATAAGATGCTTTTGCAGCTCAAGATCACTGGGAGCATGTGCCTATCAAGGCAACACAGGTGAAAAGGCAGAAAAAACTTAAAAAGAGCTATGAGTACATTGTAGGGAATACTGTCCAATGTAATAAGAATCGGTCATACAAATTCAAGAGTACTTGTTCATGTTAAAATCCACCAGATGGGATATTTGAGGACAAATTAAAGTCCATAGCCGAAATGTGCTTAAGCACAGAAAAATCCAGATGCAGGAATCTGGGCGTTCGCCAGCTTCCGCGTTCTTCTGCTACATAAATCTTGGTCAGCGTGAAAAGTAACGCTCGTGCATGTGCGTGCTGTCCCGCCCCAACTCCTCCCAGAATTACGCCTCTTTGAATATGGAAATCAATATAAATAGTCCTTAAGCTCAGCGTTCTGTGAAAAGGCAATGACAAAAGCAAGAGGAAAAATTGAAGAATTTCAGCGAATACCAAGTGGAGGCAAGGAAAAGCGTACTATTTGTTGGTTTAAACAGTGGTATAAACAACAAAAGGAAGTTGATCGACTGCCATAGCGTGTCGGAGAAACTCGAAAGCTCAAGTTCACAAAGTCGCACAGTGCCCTAAATAGAAAAGAAGCTGTCAGATATCAAAGTCGCCGTGAAAAGGCGAGTCATAGCCCACCATCTGAGTTTCATATGAAAGCTTATTAGTGCAGAGAAAAAAAAAAAGGCACACAGTGGGGGAAAAAAAGCACGAAATGTCAACTTCAATCTCGAAATGTCCACTTTAATAACGTAGTTTATTTTGTTATTAAACATCATAAACTTCATCTTAAAATCATTTAACTAGTTTCTCAAATCACATCGTAAGTAAAGTAGCACGTTAAATGCCTTGTTTTGTATGTGTTCTTCTATGTGCTCCATGTGTGTGAATCACTACGTGCTTCTTAAATCGGCTTTCTCTACCTCTGAAAGGACACAGAATCCATTATATTCGTGATATTACAGCTCTCTCTGAATAACTAAAATACTGAGATGTATACGTGGTATAATTTTCATGATGACAGGAGTTAAAGCACGTTTTTAAACATGTAAACACGATGGCGCAGTGATTGTGCGCGACCTTCGATGAAATAATTTATTGCAGCACTACTCAGGGGCGGCTCTAGGCTCGTGGCAGCCCTGGGCAGAGGAAGAAATCGTTGGCTCCTTTGCTCGCCAATGTCAATATGGTATCTTATGCACGGCGGATGGCCACGTCCATTCCGGACACTGCATAGCCGCCTAGTGATCATGACACAAGCATTTAACTTTTGCCGAAATTTGCCACTGCGTTTTTAGCTGTGTCGTTATTTTCTCATTCTGCTTTATATTCAATATATATTGGTGTGGCGGCCCCTGGGATCTGGCGGCCCTGTGCAGGCGCACAGTTTGCACATGCCTAAGGCCGCCCCTGCAGTACTGTCTCTTTCAAACGTACCAACCTCCAATTCCTGTCCTTACTTTTCTTTCTCCAAGTAACCGATCGCCACACAATCAGCTCTGTAATGGACGTTAAGCCATCTGTAACTATTGTATCTATAACTCCGATTCTTCAAAACTTTTAAGGAACATTGAAATATCTTTATAGTACATGTTTAATTATTCTATCCTTCACGCCAGTCCCAGTAAAGCATACAGTGCGAGCGGAGCGCCAGATCCTTGCTAGCGTAGCAACACCGTGTCCTTTAATTATTAACAATATAGAATATTTAAATGAAGTTAGTTTTATCTGTATAATAAACTAATTTGGTGCATTTCATCTTAAAAATGATATCGTCATTATATGTAAATACACTCTTTATAAAGTGGCTCAGGTTGTGCAATATTATAACTGTACTGCAAGTTTACAGTGAGGAAACTGTATTAACAAATACTAAGAGTTCTACAAGGAGCAGTTGATGGACTGATTGAGTGCGTTTAGAGTTCTTGGGATGAAACTGTTTCTGAACCGTACAGGAAAGGTTTGAAGCGTTTGTCATATGAGAAGCAGTTCAAATAGGAAGCATGGCTGATGCAGTGTGTGCTTGATGCTGTATACCGATAATTCTCTTTCCGATCAGCTGCTCCGAGTGATGCAGTGAGAGTAATATGGAAAAAGTTGATCCGCTGTGGCAACCCCTAACGGGAGCAGCTGAAAGAAGAAGAAAGTGCAGTGAGAGTAACAATGTTAAAGCAGCTATGGTATTTAGAATAGTTTGACCATTACGTGGACCATTATATTGTTACTGGTTAATTACAATTAGATGCATTAAACTAATAAACAATATGCGGTTAATTTCAGTGTATTTATAAAGCCGTGTCAGGAAAAGAAAGGATAACCACACAGGAACAGTAGCACTGCTTTGATGCTGGGTGCCGCCAGTCTGCAAAACAGAGTGGAGAACTTGCGTATGACAGGGTATGAGGTACCGTGGAAATGTGCGTGGCTTTATGCCAAGTTTAGGTTTTATACATCGCGATTTGAACGTGGAAACGTTCTTGCGTAACACTTCTGTGCGTACGCACTGTTTATACATGAGGCCCCTGGTCTGTTAAAATGATATACTGTACCAAAGATAAATAATACATTTTAGACTTTGATTCACTGTTAAATAATATAAAAGCTAATAAAAGTAGTTCTTTGGAGTCATTAAACAGTAAGTAAATCTTAGAAATACTTATCACATGGCATTTTTAAATTTTAAAGCAAAAACAAAGGAGAAACAAAAAGGAGGAAACGCACAAAAAGAAACGGAGATCATTTTATTGTGGAATACATAGGCTGCAGGAATCTTTAATTCGTTTGAAATGACCTGGATTGTACCTCTTCTTAAGATGAACTCTGCACTGACCTTCAACAAATCCCTGGTGGTTTCTGTGGGGTTGTTATAGGTACCTTGAGCATTTTAAATCTGCACTCTACGCTAAATATTTAATTGCCCCTCTTCTTGGTGTTACTTTAAAAAGTTGCATCTGGCACTTATAAGACAAATGCTTTATCTGATAATTCTATCTTGCTTTGGAAAAAATAAAACATTTACCTCATTGCATCCTTGTACTTCTGAATTAACTTTTGCTTTTCTTCCTTATCCTCAACCCAGTATTCACTTGGGATTACAAAATTTGAAGTAATCCGACATTCAGGACAGGATCTGTCATTTAAAAATATGAAACATTGCCTCAGTTTTACAGAAGAAAAATGTGTCCCCTTAACACTCAAGTTACTGTAATATTTTAAAGCTAAGTCATGTTAGCTAAATATATCTTTAGCCTCTTTCACAAATGTAGGCCATCCCAAGAATTCATTGGTTCTTCACTTGGCTACGGCCTGTCTAAAAATCATATTTCAGAAAACGATCTGGAAATTTCTCAGGTCAAGATTCAATATCATTCTCTCACAAATTACTAAACAGTCAGTGTGATTGTGTGGGAATACTTTGCACTTCAGGAACTGGACACATTTCAATAATTGAAGGAATTGGAGTTATGCTTCTTATCAAAAACTTTAAGGAGAATGTCTTGACATTCATTCATGATCTGACATTAAAGTATAGTTGGATTATACCGTTGGACAATCATCCAAACTATAGGTGAGACTAAAAAAAAAACCCTACATTTTAAATTTTGGCCCCCCCCCCCCCCCTTAAAGTCTAGATGTAATCTCACTAGAGATTCTGTGCCAGATTTCAGTCAAGTAGTTCATTTTTGAAAAACTATCAATGATTCTAAATTTCCTCTTTAGGAATATGAAATACCAATATTATACACATCATTTGCATGCAGTTATTACAGCAAAATTGTACATAACCAGTTACTAATACCTAGAACACAAGGACATGAAAACATTTGAAAATGCATCCTTTTTCATTTGCTTTGGTCTTCCACCCCACACTAAAAAGATGTCTTCAAAACACTTTAAAAATACAAGTGTATACAAATGAAAACGCCAGGCCTCACGAAGCAGAGTGGAGGAGGAAAATGGGCTTTCCGAAAACACTGATGCATGTTTGCCATATGATGAAGCACAGACTCTTGTGATAATTCCCTTTGCAATCTCATTTTTACTGTCTTTTCCTAACTTTGCATCAGCTGATTGGTATGACATCTTGAAACACATTTCCTTTCTAAGGAAAAGATATCAGATAGTGAAGATGGCTAAGTATCAGCACTGCATATGCAGGCAGTGATATACAAAATTACTGAGTATATTAAACACAGTCTACTCAAAAGAAAAAAGCTGATTCAAATGTAAAAGAACTATGGGTTTCAATATCATGGAGTCTTATTTAAAAATCTATGTGAACTACTATGCAGCACTGCAAGATTGTTCTTATATTGCTCATCTCTTCCACAGACATGCTACCCATCTTTTATTTTGACCATTTTCTATTGCTATCAATGAAATAGTCTTTAGTCCAATGAAAAATAACAGCCTAGTTGCTATAAAATGTGGTTTGCTCTGCAGAGCTGGTCTTTCAACTGAAGCAGCCAGACTGCATGTAACTCGCTAAATTTCACCTGAAAGTAAGTGCGGCATTTGAAGGCATGTTATGGGAGTTACCATTTGAAACATCACACTGTCCCGCTTTCTACTCAAGTAACTTCCGGTGAGATTTCTGGGAGAAATGCAAGGTCATTGTCCATTTGTGTTATTTATTTCTTACAAAAAGCATGTTATGATTTGTTCTGATTTATTTGGCAATCTAAAACAGCTTCTTCTTACCTTGGTCCATTTTATGAATGCTGTTGACCCAGAAAATTATATGGTCATCTTGATACATAAATTAGCAACTGTACAAAATTACTAGGAACATTAGACACTGGAAAAATCTAAGGTCAAGAATGAAAGATAAATCTAATCCAAATTTTGGAGGAGTGTTACTGTAGTTGCATGCTTTAGCGCTAACTGATCTGTTAAAAAAAAAAAAAAAAAAAGACTTTTTTGTTTATAGAACACAGCTGTTATGTAGGCATTATGCTTTTTGTGCTTTTTTAAATTGTTTGTTTTTTTTTTTTTTTTACTAAAGACAGCTACTTAATGACGAGCTCATACAGAGGAAAATGGTACCAATTTCTTTAATTAGTTGTTGCCTCTTTTGTCATTTGCAAGTCCCATTTAATAATCTTAAGGTTAATGAAGAACCTGAAATAGTGTGCAAGGTAATCAAAAAGAAACAAAAAAAAAAAATTACTGAACTTTAAACAATTAATTTTTAACACCAATTACAGAAAACTAGAGCAAGCTGTACAATTAAATAAACAAGGTTGACATTAAATTAACAAATTTATTGGAACAAAAGGCTATATCCATTGGCTCTCCAGGACTAGGATAGCCCATCCCATTTTAATAGTAATTTCCCACTTTTGATAATCTGATCACATGGATTTGAAAAACTGCAATGCTGACCAGTAATATGCAACTACAAGAAAATTAATACATTCAAGGGGCCCTTTCAAGGCACTGGTTTATCTTACTTGATTATTTTGCTCTCAAATTGCTTGGCACTTCTCCATTTACGAATACATTTTAAGCAGTAGCAGTGGTTGCAACTGGAGAGGATCCCAAAACGGCGTTCACTGGGGTTGACTTTTTCATAAACTATCTCCATACAAATGCCACACACCATATCCTTGCTACGCTGTATGGCAAAGGAAAGTTCCATATCCTTCTCATGTGCTTCAATGCAAGCCTAGAAATACAGAATAATGTGGGCAGAATGCAGTCACAGTTTATGTACTTTATTATTCAATATTAAAAGAATGGGTTCAGTATTTTTCAAGTCAGTTATTTCTTTACATTAGTGGTATATATTGGTATAACACATAAAACTATATAAAATATTAACTTTGGAATGCAAAGTTTAAAAAAATAAAAAATAAAAACTAGCCCACTCTTGAGTTTTATATTGCAGCTTATAGATACTGTGGCCCTTTTATAAACAAAAGCCTTAAAACCTACAAAATGTCAAATTTTGTCAATTTTTTTTCAAACATAAAATTCATCTCGAGATTACACACATATTGCAAAACAGCAAATCATTGCAAAATGTCATTTTAAGAATGTAAAAATGCAAAAAGCAAACAATTGTTGTGAGATTTCAACAACCTAGTCTTCCTCCAAAGCAATCTTTCAGTCTCAGATTGTGGTTTCACCTTGGAAAGACTTTGCCAACAGCATTTATTTACATTGAATACTGATGCCCAGGTGTAAATTACTTTCTGTTCTGTAGACAACTAGAAAAAAAAAAAAAGTCACACGATTGCTTATATTTTTTCACTATATGGTAGCTTTTTTCTTTATTTTGTAAAGACTGCCAGCTGCCACTGGATTGATAATACACATTAGATTAGATATACAGAATTTTGGCTTTACATAGAAGCTGATTCACACACAATGGTCTGAACAAACACCAGAATGACTAAAATAGAGAATTTAAAAAGAGGGGGGGAAAAAAAAAAAAAAAAGACTTCACAATCATAGTCACAGTGAGGCATAAAGACGACCCAGTAGCATTTCCTGACAAACTTCTGCTAAATAATTAATTGTCAGAAAGTACTCCATGTTAATGTGTCAGCACTGTTCATAATGGCACTCAATTCTTTTTCAATTTTCTTCTTTGTTGCCACTTCCAGAAGCCCTGAGTCCATCCTGTAACTAAACCTTCCCTTTATATTAGCTTGTTGATTCGGTGGACCTGTCTCGAAGTGATGCTACCAGCCCAGGACACCATAGTGTAGAAAAATCACATTAGCCATTTTTGAGAGTTGTAGAAGATGTGAAGTATGTTACTGCCCACATTAAACAAACGTAGTACCCTCGGGGGAAAAAAGGACCACTTCTGCCCTTTCTTATATAGCTCATCTGTGTTAAGAGATCAGTCCAACCCATCATTGATGTTGACCTTCAAATACCTGTAGGGCAGTACCACCTCTACATCCACTAACTGAATAGTGACCGGATATAGAGGATGTTTGGTGCAGTAAAAGTCAACCAGTTCCTTGGTTTTGCAGATGTTAAGATGCAGACAATTCTCTTCGCACCAAGAAACAAAGTTCTCCACCCAAATTTTATACTGTCTCATCCCCCTAAGTGCAGAATCACCTGCAACATTCTACAAATGATATGACCTGGTGTTATACTTATAATCTGAGGTGCACAGAGTGAAGTGAAAAAGGAAATGGCAATGTTCAATGTGGTGCTCCAGTGTTGCTCACATCCATATCTGAAACAGTCCTAGTGCCTCAAACTGCAGATTGCCCATTAGATAATCCATTATCCAGGACACCATAGGCCCATCCACCTCGTTATCTCTGACTTTACCACTTAACAAGGATGGCTAGGTGGTACTGAAGAAATCAAAAAACATTATCCCCACAGTAATGCTACCTTTGTGCTGAGGAGTAGAGAGAATTGCATCCACCTCTTCAATGTTTGTCCAATAGACAAACTGCAGTGCATGTGTGCTTCAGTGAGAGAGTACATGCATGTAGCATTGCTACCAAGTGACAAGAACTGGACAGATGCTCTAGGCATTCATTGATTCACCCATCCATTTTACAAACCTATTTATCCAGGGCAGGGTTGTAGTACAGCTGGAGCCTATTCCAGCAAGTATCAGACACAAGGCAGAAACAATCTCTGAAAAGGGCCCCGATCCATCACAGGGTGAGCATACACAAACACTATAGGAACAAATTAGCCATGAAAATTTTATTTAAATTTAATCAGCTTGTACTTTAGCAAGTTTAGTACAGTTGTTTTAACAATGGCAGAGTGGGCCGTCATTCCTGCTTCACAGTGCCAAATTCTACATTAAGCATGTATTTACAGATTGATTGGCATCAGGATCCATGAATTTTCTTACTCAAAAACATTATGCTTTTATTACTGTATTGTCAGCAAAAATACTCATGCATTTAAAAAACACCAGTGCAAAAGTGGTTTGGCCCTTTAAAAAAATCTTAAGGATTTTATTAAAATACAAAAGTACAATGAAACTACTATTTTCTCTTTTCACAAAACACTATCACTGTGCAAAACAGGAACAATCCCTGGATGGGGCACTAGTCCATCACAGGACAAACACCTAATGTGTACGTGTTTGGACTGTGGGAAGAAACAAAGAGCACCCACATTGAAACTCCATTTAGACATGAAAGCCAGTCTCCTTCATTACAAGACAGCAGTGCTCTCCCCTTTTCATTTTCAGAATTGTTTTTATTGTGAGCAAGACACACCATGGAAAAGGTAGCTTGACTTTTTAAAAAAATAAATAAATGTACGACTTTATTAAAAAAACAATCCAATACAATCAGTTCAGTTGAGATTCATTGTTATGTGTATGAAGTACAACAAAAAACTCTTATGTGCTCTTTTCACCACACTGGGACTTGGCATGCATTCTGCTTCATAGGCTATGTAAAAGGCTCAGGGGAAGGGGTTCAGTGTTGGGTTGTCACATCTCCACTTATGATGGCTGCTGGAGACAAGAAATGTAACCTTTCCTCAAGAAAATCAGTATCAAGAATCTGTCATTAAATAATTATTTATTTTTATTACCAATACAAAAAGGTTTAATCTTAAAAAGCTGTAAAAACCTTCAGAATATGTCAACTTTAGAGCAACAAAGATTTTATTTCACCTTTGGAAGCCTTTACCCTATAGTGAACATGTAACCTGTAAAAACAATTAAAAAAAAAAAAAAAAAAAAAAAAAAACACAACGAAACGCTTAACTTTACAACACAGATTTCACAGAGCAAAATCAATTTATACCATGATTGTAAAGAAAAAAAAAAAAAACTGACTTGAAAAATACCTTATCCTTTAAGTGTGAAAGGTTTAACAGAAACTAGTCAGAACAAATCACTTACAGTTCCTAAACAAATCAAATAACCTAACTGTAATTGAAAAATGGTACTGCTCATGCACAGTGAAAACTAAAAGACTAAATTTTACATAGCAGATAACAATTTAAAAATGTACTTTATTAAAATCTGGTTATACATAACTTTCTCCAATATAACCAAAAAAAAAAATCATAGTAATACTGTTCTGTATGTTGCAACAATAAGCTATCTAATGAATAAACTCAATTAGGTAATAAAGCTTGCTGTATAAAAAAAAAAAAGTTAACAATTATGATTGATGCAAAAAGAGATCAAGGTAATATGGAAAAAAAAAGTTTCCTGAATTATGTAGTACTAGCCATGGATGCCAACACCACCATGCTAAATAATGATCACTTCAAAGAAATGCATTAAGAGAGAGACTTTAAGGCGAGTCTATGAAGGGGACTGATCCCTTTGTGATATTTATACAACTACAGGTGGTCAGAAAATGCATGACAGACATGGAAGTTTTGCCAAAATGCAGTACACCAGTATTTTTAAATGTGTATTATTTGAGAAAACAGTACCATAAGCCATTATCTTAAATTTCATTTCATTCACATTAGATATCACATATTAAGTAAATATGGCAATTATGACTTCATGCTAACGTGCCCACAAGACTGGTCTGAAGCATTACTGTTAAATGGTGTTAATTGTATTGACACAAAAGTTCCTCTTTAAAACAGAAAACAAAAATTGGACATACTTCAAATATATCAATATTTTGATTAAGAATATCTTGTAACTTTTTAAATACAGCTATATATTAGGTGAGGTTATCATGAATTTATGATTACTGTTGCAAGTTGAGTGAAACGCTGCAATTTAAGATAGTAAAAAATAGGTTTTCCAAGTATTCATTTTGCAGACAATCTTGTTATTTAAGGGCTAAACACACAGCATTAGCAAAATTAATCCCTCCGTGCTTACTTTGATGTGCTGGGAGCGCTGCATTGTATCAGAGGGGTGGAGAACCTGGAGCCCACACATATCACAGACATCACCATGGAGGTGAGCGCAGTTCTCACCATAGCGACATTCTCCAACTGTCGCATATGGGCAAAGCTGCTTTTTCAACTCTTTGTCTGCTTGCTGCTTCTCATACTCCTCTTCAATCAGCAGTCCTGGTGCTTCTAAAGTAAAAAGAGCAGATCAATACAAAGACTAACATAATAAATTACTGACAATCATATAAAACAGAGTTTCAGAAAACCTTTTAAGTTTTTAAAAGTTGTGTGCTTGTACCAGTATTACATTAACATAATTAAAATATCTGGCTGTATTTTTGTGTGTTTGTAAATATTTTCACCAGGATAGTGAATATGGTTAACTAGTGCCCCACTATAATTACCCAGGTGATAACATTTTCAGTTTGCACTGCTTGAATAAAAGCATCATAGATTATTATGCAGTATAAATGTTCTACACTTTTAGTTCTCCACTTGACATAATTTTGCATATACAAAAGTTCTGAATTAATATAGTAAATATTTAAAATCTAGACACCAGAGAAAAAAATCAAACCTAATAAATAGGTGCCCCTGATTTTGCTAGATCTCATACTTACTCAGTTGTTAAAGCAAAGAGTCCTTTCAAGTATCGTTTATAATTCCATGCTAAAGTCTGGACACCCTTTGCCAAATTACCCATTTTATAGATACTGTATTTGGAGTAAAAACAGTAAATACAAGTTCCGATTGCAAACAAATACAATGGCATTTTACGATCCAGTTTACTTGAACCAAAAAAAAAAAAAAAAAAAAAAGTAACTGTACAATAACATTTTCATAAAATTCCATTGTTTTGTTGGTTTGCTGTCAAAAGTAGTTAACTACTCCCGCCCCGGGGGGGGAATATACTTACATTTGGTCCAGTGTATCTAAACATTTTCATGGCATTACACAAGTCTCACCATTAATTCAAACATTCCATTTTAAAATGTAATAAACACTGGGAATACCATTATGACACTATGGATATAAAAGTGAGAAGAGAAGTGTATTCTGTGAAGGATGTATTCAGTATCTACTCCAGGAATAGGATTCACACTATATTATACCATATTGGCACAGACAACAGCTCTCCCTCTAATTTTGAGGCAAAAATGCAAGTTTATTAAAATGGCAAGATGATGCAATCATCAAAAAAAAGGCAAAATTCAACAAAAATTTTCACACAAGACTCATGGAGGCTACATGTTTGTCTTTACATAGCCTTTTAGTTAAATACTTAGGAAGGGATTTGTTTTGCTTTTTTAAAAAGAAATAATTTTACAGCTAGGAATGCACAATAAGTAGATAGATGTATTCTGGGGCACATGGACTTTGTTTTGCTTTACTGGTCACCAAGGAGTTTTGAGGCTAATAAAAGACCTAGGTTTACGCAACATAAAAGCCAAAAATATTATTTATAAATAATAATAAATGAGTACATATCCAGGGAATAAGTAGGGCATTAGTTTCTTTATATGTAAACTATAATATTTTATATATGTTAGTTTTCTGTTGTAGAAACCATGTGCAGGAACAATACTTTCACAGTTTATACTCAAAATCTCATTCTTTTGGTCACTAGCCAGAACTTGTGACCTCAGGGAAGGCCAGGGACAAAGACAGACTTGTAAACTGAAAGATTCAAAGGATTTAACTCCCATTTCACCGCAATAGTAAACTAAAATATCTACAAAACTGCTCCTGCAACAATGTTTCATTGATCCATCGCAAAATCATCTCTCCCTTCATTTGTAAGCAATAACGTATGGCACTTGATTTCTTCAAGAAAGGGCAGGTGTTTCAAGTGTAAGAGTTCAAGCCTTTTTCCAGGAGAGGACCACCTCAGACTTGGAGGTAATAATTCTAATTCCAGCCACATCACGCTAAGGTTCAAACTGTTCCAGTGCACAGCGGAGATCACAATCTGATGAAGCCAAGAGGATGGCATCAACTGCAAACAATAGAAGTGCAATCCGAAAAGTTCCCAAACTGGATTGGATACACTCCAGGTGCACCCAGATATTTTTTCCATGAAATACAACAACAGGAGAGAAGAAAATACGTATACTTTGAGGAGTCCAATTCCCACTATTAAATGGGATCAAAAGTGTTAAATATATGAAAAAAGTGATCACTGAATGGAAAACAAACTTTTCAAAAAGCACCTGTAAATGCAACTGATTAATTCCAATGACGTCTCACTCATCTGTACAAGGGCAAAAATTTGTTCCACTTGCAGAGCCAGGACAGAATCCATATTGATCCTCCTGGAATAAAGATTCAACCATCAGACGGAGTCTCCATTTTGATCTCCCGGTATAGGCTTATCTAAACACACTGAGTCTTGACTTGACTTATTCACTTTCATGAAATTAATCCCTCCATTCCATTGTATACTCTAAGACCGAGCGTTGGCGACTTCATGAATGCATGTTACATGTTAAGGATGGTATATATGTTTTTCATGTAAAAACAGCAAGCCGATCTTTAAGTTTTGTTAGACTGGTACTTTACCTGTGGCACTAATTTCTTCAGCTGTCCAAGTCAGGCAGTATATACTATGTGGTGAGTGGAAGTTTTCAATAAATGCTTGCTTCCACACTGCCCATTTTATCAATTTTTTTGGAATCTAGGCTCACAAAAGTGAAGCAGCAGAAAATAGAATGCTGCATGCATTTTTATACACATTACTAAAAAGACCCAGAATATAGTATCCACACAGAAAAAGATAACCAAGAGTGGGATAAACAAGGTACCATAGTACAAAAACACCCTGTCACGGATGGCCAGGGGTGTGGTCAGGGCATCATCTCCCCAGGGTCGCTAAATGAAAGCCCCCTAGGTTGCTGAGGTGCCTTGGATTCCTGTTGGGATTCATGAAAGTTTACTGCAGCCCTGTTGGGTTTCGTGGATGCCAACATTGGGAGGCGTGGTGGTTGTAGAGCCCTGCTACATTGGGCTTTCCCCACACCTGGGAGCGATTCCAGACCTGGCTAATGAGCCACCTGGAGCATCATACCGGAGGAGAAGTGGAGGTGACAGAGAGCGCAAGAGCAAGAGAAAAAGGAAGAAGAAGATAGAGACAGACAAAGTACTGTGCTACTGTGGGGAGCCAGAGAAAAGCTCTCCCCATTTAAATAAACGTGTGTTGTGTCCTTAAACTTGTTCTTGGTGTCTGCTTGTGACGGGTTAGGGTGGCTGGAGCATCCTGAGCTGGTCACAGCCTCTTAAATTAGCCCTTAAGAGGTACTATTGAGACGATGCTTACAATGTAATCAACGAGAGAGAGAGAAGAATTACATGTTAAGCGTCTTCTAACATCACATAACCTCTTAATGTAGTGTTAAACTATCATAACTAATACATAAATGATTCAAAATTACCTTAAAACACTTACCTCTGCCACAGTAGGGCTGGCCTGGTACAAACTCTGCTGCATTAACCCAGTCTACAAAGCCAGATGGCCTTGGGCTCTCTCCACTTTCTCTCATGTTGCTCAGTTTAGGTTTAGAAGTACAATCGGGAGCAGTTGCTGAATCAGATGGCATCATCGGCTTGGGACCACTTGTTGAATCTTGTTTGGATGGGCTGGTGTGGTCATACCTTCCAAAAATTTGGAAGGATAAGAGGGGTGGGGTGGGGAGTGATATTAATTAGAAAATCTAACATATCACTGCTTAAAAAACTATTTATTCAGATAAAACATCACAAAAAAAAAAAAACCTCTGCAGGAAACCCTTGCTTTTTATACTAGACATAAAAACTTTACTCTCAGTATAAAGAATTATTAACCTGAAGCAAAAAATAAATAAATAAATAAATAAACAAACTACAATACTAAATGTAAAAGGATAAACCAATTCTTGCCAAATATTAAACAGAGAAAGTAGTTAAGGTAATCTATTCAAAAAACTGGATAACTGTTATAGAAGAATGTAACAGAGCAGATGATCATTATAGGAAGTACTATTGTACCTCTCAATGTCTGGACAATGGTTCGATTCCTATCTGGGGTTGCTGCCACAGTGAAGTCTGTAGTTTCTTCTTTGGAATGCTTTTTATTTACCATAATTGAAAAGGTGTGCTATTGGATCAATTAGGAAAGCTAAAAATTGCTTGCAAACAGTTGCGGTTATGGAACACCGCCATCACTTCTCCCCTAAATTTGCCCCAGCCATGTTTTATTTTGGTGACTGATGAAGCAAACTTGAAATGAGAGAACACTTAACAGGTGTATTCAAACTCGACAACAGGACATTTTACTTGTATGTGCCTTTTCATGTTGTGTTTGCCTAGATCTGCAAGAATAAAATGAACAGTTTCAACCCTATGTAAATAAACACACACAATCTCTTTGGCAGGGATGAAAAATTATATATTTGAAAAAAAGAAAAAAAATCTTTGAATATAGTCAAAAATTGACATTCAAATGCAGAATGACTGCTGTCTTTACTTTACATCAATTTCAGCACCATTTTACTCCAGACATGCAATATATTATTGCAGGATATTAGAGAAATTTATGCATATCACTAACAGATCAAGCTATTTACATTTTTAAGTGGTTAGCCTGTACTGTCATTAGTAAAATGGACAGCCTTCAACTGTTTAAAACACACCATGTCGCATCTTGCTCAAGAATACTCTCTACTACTTTGCTCTTGACTTTACAGTTGAACTACAAACATGTTTTAAATACATTTCCAGCCAACAAAAAAATATCATGTTGCTCCATATCTTATAATTGTTCACTCTTGAACCAGAGATCTCCAATTTGCTGTTCTTTTTACGATAGAAACATGTTAAGCATCCAAGGCAGCAAAAGCAAAATAAGTGACACTTTTTATAGAGCATTTTCAATGGCGACAATGCTTATTTTATACACTTTGATTAACAAACTGTTTCACATGCAGTCTGCACTTTAGTTGCAGATTTGACAAACATTATCTAAAGAAATAAGGCATAATGGAGAAGGAAGAACCACCCGCTCCCACCTACAGCACTCAAATCATAAAATGTATATTCACAAGGCTGTTGGGGGGGGGGGGGGGGGGAAAAAAAAAAAAAATAAAAATAAAAACACACACACACACACACACACACACACACACACACACACACACACAGCTAGTTTGACAAGGCATGGAACTAACATTAGCCTACACTTCTCATGCTTTCCTTTTTTCTTGTACTGTGTTGTCAAATAGATTTTCTAACACTAATTTTACTGTTTTAAGTTGCTTTAAAAAGGTGTATTTAAAGACCATTATGATCCAACACTTAATAAATTCAGTTGTTTTATTTGAAACAACCTGAAAAATCAGTGTTTAAAATTCATATAAAAGCAACACAAATTGAAACATCAAGTTGTAGGAGGCACACAGAATGGACAAGCACCCCTACCAGGAGTCCAGAAAATCCCTTACCTGAACGGGAGGCACCATGGTAACATAAAGGCATCCCGGCCAAGAGAGGGAAGGAGGTCACACCTGGACTAGGCAGCCCTAATGGGTGTACAGACATCCCAACCATAACAATTCATAACCATGGACGGTTCCTTACATGGGCGGGAAGCCTCAAATAAAGGACATCCTGACCAGACACGGACTTTATACCTTCCCTGACCAGGACAGAAGAAGACAGGGATAGACTGTCCCTGGAGCATGTTTATTCACCCCTAGGTGCTAGATGAAAGCAGCCCTCCATATCTGCACCATACGTGAACCAGCAGTGAATGCCAGGAGTTGCAATCCGACAGCACAGCCCTGCTGTAGTCCATGGGTGCCGCTCCCCCAAAATACAGGACTTCCAATTGACACGGAAGTACTTCTATCGGGCAGTGGCTCTGGCACCAGAAGTGCTCCTGAGTCATCAATAAAAGGTACTTTGCGTCTCCCATACCTTATTCGATCAGTTTCAAAGAACCATCAGAATCAGAAGACATGGTTCTGAGAGTCAACAGCTTGTGTGATGGACACCAAACAAGACAACAGCTTCAGGCATGGCTTTAAAAATGGCTAAAAGTAAGCAATATCACCTTGGTACCACTTCAGGTTGTTCACTGGATTTAAACTGCTTACATTTCAATAAAAACTGGAAAAAATATTGTGTTACAAAATTTTTGACCGGTAGTGTATATTTGATCAGATTCTTTAGTGTACCCTACTAAATGCATCAAAAGTTACTCTTCACTAATGAAGCTAAAATTGTTTTATTAAAAAAAAAAAAAAATTGCAAAGTTATTTATACACTTACTCAATTTTGTTTAACTGAGTTATGTTTGGAAACTTACTTTCCAAATAAGCTACTTATTCTGATGAAGCTGGGTTGAAAAGTAATGACCAACAGAAGCAGGAAAAAAGTATTTCATTTTTATTTTGCTTACCATAAAATTAGTTTTCAAATTTTTAAATACCCAGTACATTCATAGAGATACATCAGCTTTGGGGACCACAAAAAAAAAAAAAAAAACAAAACACACATCCACAAAACACCTTTTCTGTCATTCATAAAAACATTAGAAACATACAGGATGATTTTGGACTTTTGATATGAACAGCTGGACAATACAGACCAGGTTGGATTTTATATACAGTATATAAAAATATATTGCATATTTATAAATACCTGCAGCGATCCCCAAAAGCACAGCATCCTTTCTGAAAGTATTTGCAGATCATGGCTGGTTTGCTGGTGGCAAGATCATGAGAATAGCGGCAGTTATTCCCTTCTTTGCAAACCCCATGCATGAAATACCTAACAAAGGAAACAATGTAGACAAAATTTATTACAAGTCTGCAACTGTCAAATCAGTATTCAACCTTTACTGCAGATAATTATTCAACATTAATGGCGCAACACTTGTGTGAAGCTGGCTTACTAGCAGATGGAAGTTTATAAATGTTAAATCCGAACACACATGCAAGCTAAACGTTAAAATATGCTAAGAAATGTCAAAATTGAAGATAGTTCATTCTAATCCAAAAGGCAATTTTCACCTCAGATGATTCAACTGCGATGAAACATACTGCGTGCTGTAAATAGTTTTACATTTTTGCCTACTCTGCAATTAATCCATCTCATTATATTATTGAAATTAAGAGAGATTCAAATGTTCTCTTTAAAAATGTCCTTATATTTTTCCCTCAGAAAGCTTTGATATTTTTAGAACATTATAGCACTGAACAGTAGCTGGCTGGCAAGAAAATAAACAAACATCCTATTACATTTTTTAATACTTGCAGAAGTCGTCAATACCCTCCAAACCCTCCTTATAATGAGAAGTAAAGCCAATCAATGCATAATGTTTATCCTGCTTCATCAAGTAAAAATCCAAAGTACAAACTCTGACAAAAAATATGGAATCACCATTCTTGGAGGTTGTTCATTTTTAGTAGTTGTCACTAAAAAACAAATCACTGATAATTAAAATAGTTTTGTGTCCTAACAACTGAAAATGTTGGTATTGTAAAACACTCCTCAAAAAAATTGTTGTAAATAAATGGCACATTTTTTGTTTAGTCCAAGTAGAGAAAAAAAAAATATGGAGTCACTTAAAAATGAGTGGGAGAAGAGGGGAAAAAAAAAACCAAAAACAAAACAAAAAAAAAAAAAAAAAACACACACACACACACACCACACACTATAGTATCATTAATCCAAAAAATTACAATTAGTACTGTATTGCTCCTCTGTGTTTTACTGACAGCTTGATTTCTTTATCAGTTAGGTTCCAAGTGTCTGACAGTTTTTTTCAATTTCCACTATAAATTTTCAATCAGATCTGGACTGTTTGCCAGCCTTTCCAGAAGAAATGTTTTAACACACTTTGCCCTGTGGCTAGATGCATTATCATCCTGAAAAATGAGTTAATCATCACTAAACCAAAATGTCAATGTATACCTGTGCATTTACTGTAGAGGTAGTCATTTCCATCTACCCTGGTCCTTTACCTCACATAAAACCCCCCATAATGACTGTGGAAATGTGAGGTTTTCTCCAGGCAGCCGTCTAAGTTATAGTTTTAAATGGAACAGCATCAAATTATGTCTCAGCATGATTTCGTTGGCCAACACAGATTTGTGATTCACTACTGAACATTACTTTCATCCAATCGATCCAAAGTCCACGACTGCTTCTCTTTAGCCCACTGTAACCTTGTTTTTTTACTTGGGTATTTATGATGGTTTACTTTTAGCTTTTCTCTATGTAAATCCTATTTAATTCAGCCGATTTCTTACAGTTCAGTCACAAACATTGACGCCTGTTTCTGCCCATTTGTTTATTCATTTCTTTTGCTGTGCATTTTCCATTTTCCAGACATAATGCTTTTGCTTTGTGTTTTCTGTCCTGATGCTTGGACGTCTTCCTTGGTCTACCCATATATTTCCCTTTTCCAACTTTCCCATTTTGTTTGTACTTGCTCCAAATTTTAGACACAGCTGACTGAGAACAACCAAAATCTTTTGCCAAACTGCATGTTGAATTACCTTCTTGAAGACGTTTTATAACCCTTTCCATTGTTTCAATTGACAGCCCTCTTGTTGGGGCCAACTTTCCTGTCAATCAGCCAGGGGCAAACACTTGTTAAGGTCTGCAAAGACTCTCTTTTAACTGTAGAATAATTGATCTAATTAGACATGTGCAAGTATTGTTTTATAAATGCAAATTACCAGGCGATTCCATAATTTTTCCTCAACGTTAAGTAGATGTGTGCAATATGTATCGTCTATGTGCAAGCTGAACCTATCAATTACATCTATCACTTTGCAAACAATTAAAAACACACCTTGAGAGTTAACCTAACAGGATAGACTACTGTGTTGTGCACAAAGTAAGTGGATAGGTGTGCAATGTCAGCACACCTCAAGTTAAGAAGCTAGTGTGGCCCGAAAATGTCAAGATCTATTTATAGAACAGATCTAAAAACAACATCAATAATATTGTAGCCAATGTGCTTTACAATACTATATACATAAACAGAATAAAAATTAAAAAAAAACAAAAAAAAAAAAACCACCACACACACACACACACACACACACACACACACACACACACACACACGGAGGTGGTTGGATTTTGGTAAGAGTGATGTTGCTCAAAAGACAGCAATCTGTAAACTATGTTGGAAAGAAAAATATATAAAACTGACCCAGCGAGATCATGGTGGTGGATATTCAAGAAGCTGGCTACCTAAGCTGCACTGAATACAATGAAGCTAACATTTGCTACTCTTTATTAAAAGTATTCTCTGGCAACAATAGGAGAGTTCTCTCTAAAGCAGTCACTATGAAGATAGCCAATTCATCACACCGTTCTCATTCAGTGGCCATCACCTAACCCAGGAAAGAGACATGCTCATTAACTCGGCTGGCAAAGACAACCTGAAAAACTTCATCCTAAACCAAAATTCCCCTCTAAAGAAGTTTTTATACAGAAAAAAA
>JANRMT010062793.1:12654875-12727375 GCA_026402145.1 Polypterus bichir lapradei
GTAATGAATCTAAAATATATGAAAGTCTAATGTTTATCAGTACATTAAAGAAAATGAACTTTATCACAATATGCTAATTTTTTGAGGACCTGTGTGTGTGTGATATATATATATATTATATTTTACACATACACACAAAGCAGTTATATGGGAATAATGTGTTGTAATTGCTTAATTAATCCATTGTTTTCCAGTTAGTACGTCTAATGCTAAAGTAGTTGCAGCCTTTCACGATTCAGTGTTGTTTGCCAGAGTTTGCACAGAGAAAGGGTAAAATATAATGAAATCAACAAGAGAGTGAAGCTTTTAATCTATAGCAAAAGCAGATATATTTGTAAATGTCTTATAAATGTAAAAAAAAATCATGCTACTGTGCTTAATGTAGAATAAGAGAAGAGAAAACAATACTAGCTAATTGTCACTGATTATGAAGCTGTTTGAAGCAAAAACCTAAAGCCACAGTGGGCACCCAGGACCGACTTTGAGAACCCCTGGACTAGGCAGACAAACCTAACACCAAGGCTGGCTGTTTACTGGTATTTACAGTTGTACTTTACCTTGACATAAATACAGTCATATGAAAAAGTTTGGGAACCCCTCTCAGCCTGCATAATAAAATTTACTCTACTTTCAACAAAAAAAAAAAAAAAAAAAAAAACCACGACACAGTGGTATGTCTTTCATTTCCTAGGACCATCCGAGTACTGGGGTGTTTTCCGAACAAAGATTTTTAGTGAAGCTGTATTTAGTTGTATGAAATTAAATGTGAAAAACTGGCTGTGCAAAAATTTGGGTACCCTTGTAATTTTGCTGATTTGAATGCATGTAACTGCTCAATACTGATTACTTGCAACATCAAATTGGTTGGATTTGCTCGTTAAGCCTTGAACTTCATAGACAGAGGTGTCCAATCATGAGAAAAAGTATTTAAGGTGGTCAATTGCAAGTTGTGCTTCCCTTTGATTCCTCCGATGGGTGACAGCACGGGATCCTCAAAGCAACTCTCAAAAGATCTGAAAATATTGTTCAGTATCATGGTTTAGGGGAAGGCTACTAAAAGCTATCGCAAAGGTTTAAACTGTCAAGTTTCAACTGTAAGGAATGTAATCAGGAAATGGAAGGCCACAGGCACAGTTGCTGTTAAACCCAAGTCTGGCAGGCCAAGAAAAATACAGAAGCGGCATATGCGCAGGATTGTGAGAATGGTTACAGACAACCCACAGATCACCTCCAAAAACCTGCAAGAACATCTTGCTGCAGATGGTGTATCTGTACATGGCTCTACAATTCAGCACAATTTGCACAAAGAACATCTGAATGGCAGGGTGATGAGAAAGAAGCCCTTTCTGCAGTCACGCAACAAAAAGTCGCTTGGTGTATGCAAATACTCATTTAGACAAGCCAGATTCATTTTGGAACGAAGTGCTTTGGACTGATGAGACAAAAATTGATTTATTTGGTCATAACAAAAAGCGATTTGTATGGCGTAAAAAGAACGCCGCATTCCAAGAAAAAACGCCTGCTACGTACTGTCAAATTTGATGAAGGTTCCATCATGCTGTGGGGCTGTGTGCCTAGTTCAGGGACTGGGGCCCTTGTTAAAGTCGAGGGTCGGATGAATTCAACCCAAGATGAACAAATTCTTCAGGATAATGTTCAAGCATCAGTCACAAAATTGAAGTTACACAGGGTTTGGATATTCCAACAAGACAATGACCCAAAATACAGTTCGAAATCTACAAAGGCATTCATGCAGAGGGAGAAGTACAATGTTCTGGAATGGCCGTCACAGTCCCCTGACTTGAAAATCATCGAAAATCTATGGGATGATTTGAAGCAGGCCGTCCATGCTCAGCAGCCATGAAATTAAATGAACTGGAGAGATTTGGTATGGAGAGAATAGTCAAAAATACCTCCATCCAGAATCCAGGCACTCAAAGGCTATAGGAGGCATCTAGATGCTGTTATACAGTGCATCCGGAAAGTATTCATAGCGCATCACTTTTTCCACATTTTGTTATGTTATAGCCTTATTCCAAAATGGATTAAATTCATTTTTTTCCTCAGAATTCTACACACAACACCCCGTAATGACGTGAAAAAAGTTTGAGATTTTTGCAAATTTATTAAAAACAAAAAAAACAAAAACTGAGAAAGCACATGTACATAAGTATTCACAGCCTTTGCCATTAGCTCAAAATTGAGCCCAGGTGCATCCTGTTTCCCCTTATCATCCTTGAGATGTTTCTGCAGCTTCATTGGAGTCCACCTGTGGTAAATTCAGTTGATTGGACATGATTTGGAAAGGCACACACCTGTCTATATAAAGGTCCCACAGTTGACAATTCATGTCAGAGCACAAACCAAGCATGAAGTCAAAGGAATTGTCTGTAGACCTCCGAGACAGGATTGTCTCGAGGCACAAATCTGGGGAAGGTTACAGAAAAATTTCTGCTGCTTTGAAGGTCCCAATGAGCACAGTGGCCTCCATCATCCATAAGTGGAAGAAGTTCGAAACCACCAGGACTCTTCTTAGAGCTGGCCGCCCATGTAAACTGAGCGATCGGGGGAGATGGCTTTAGTCAGGGAGGTGACCAAGAACCCGATGGTCACTCTGTCAGAGCTCCAGAGGTCCTCTGTGGAGAGAGGAGAACCTTCCAGAAGGACAACCATCTCTGCAGCAATCCACCAATCAGTCCTGTATGGTAGAGTGGCCAGACAGAACCCACTCCTTAGTAAAAAGGCACATGGCAGCCCGCCTGGAGTTTGCCAAAAGGCACCTGAAGGACTCTCAGACCATGAGAAACAAAATTCTCTGGTCTGATGAGACAAAGATTGAACTCTTTGGTGTGAATGTCACACGTCACGTTTGGAGGAAACTAGGCACAGCTCATCACCAGGCCAACACCATCCCTACAGTGAAGCATGGTGGTGGCAGCATCATGCTGTGGGGATGTTTTTCAGCGGCAGGAACTGGGAGACTAGTCAGGATAAAGGGAAAGATGACTGCAGCAATGTACAGAGACATCATGGATGAAAACCTGCTCCAGAGCGCTCTTGACCTCAGACTGGGGCGATGGTTCATCTTTCAGCAGGACGACGACTCTAAACACACAAACAAGATACCAAAGGAGTGGCTTCAGGACAACTCTGTGAATGTCCTTGAGTGGCCCAGCCAGAGCCCAGACTCGAATCCGATTGAACATCTCTGGAGAGATCTTAAAATGGCTGTGCCCAGACGCTTCCCATCTAACCTGATGGAGCTTGAAAGGTGCTGCAATGAGGAATGGGCGAAACTGGCCAAGGATAGGTGTACCAAGCTTGTGGCATCATATTCAAAAAGACTTGAGGCTGTAATTGCTGCCAAAGGTACATCGATAAAGTATTGAGCAAAGGCTGTGAATACTTCTGTACATGTGATCCCAGTTTTTTTATTTTTAATAAATTTGCAAAAATCACAAGTAAACTTTTTTCATGTTGTTATTATGGGGTGTTGTGTGTAGAATTCTGAGGAAAAAAATTAATTTAATCCATTTTGGAATAAGGCTTTAACATAACAAAATGTGGAAAAAGTGATGCGCTGTGAATACTTTCCAGATTTACTGTATTTACAAAAGGAGGCTGAACGAAGTATGGATGCAATATCTCTGTTGGGGTGCCCAAATTTATGCATCCATCTAATTTTTTTATGATGCACATTGCATATTTTCTGTTAATCCAATAAACTTAATGTCACTGCTGAAATACTACTGTTTCCATAAGGCATGTCATATATTAAAAGGAAGTTGCTACTTTGAAAGCTCAGCCAATGATAAACAAAAATCCAAATAATTAATATGGGTTCCCAAACTTTTTCATATGACTGTAGTTTTACAATACCAAGTCTTAATGGAGGATTACTCATTCTGCCGCAACAGGTTAGGTATTGAAGTTCCCTTCTCAGCCTCACAAGACTACTGGCACACAACTTTAGTTTGATAGACTGGGTCTTAGCTTCTGGTCCACAAAGAAAATAGCTTGTTGAATTTGGATCTCCAAGCAACAGGCTCATAGCTTTTTAAATACAGAGGTCAGGATTCAGATATCGGTCATTATGGAGAGTTCCCACTCCCTGAAAGAATCCCCGAACTTTTCTCAATTTGCTATTCTTCTGTGTCCTCTCACTACTTTGAGAGATGAGGTGCATGTGGTTTTAAAGGAAAGCTGAACCTTATTCTGATTGGGTTTAAGTCACTTCCAGTTGCAAAATCGTAGTGGTCATCCCATCAATTACAGGCCTTTGACCTTGCTCAAGTCCATTTTATACCTTCTGGCTCAAAATGTCTGCAGAGATGTCCAGGCAGATCCTGGTACAAGATGGAATTCAGGAATGCAAGTGGGTTTTTTTTTTTTTTTTTTGCAGCTGAATGCCTGCATTCTTATTAAATCTGCTTTTTTGACAGGCCTGGTGTACCACCAAAGCCTAGCAGAATGGACAGTACCCATTTTGTCCTACATTCTGCAAAGGTCAAGACATAGATTTACTTCTAAATCCTCACTCTTTTCTTCAGGTGGGTTTAGCACAACATATATTGTATTGACGCTACTGTGCCAATTCATTGGTCAAGCTCACTATCCTTGTGCCTATCTTTTAACAAGGCATCAAACTTGCTTAAATTTTGAGACTTGAAGCAGTCACTATCCCATGAAAACTATTTGATACTATACAACAAACACCCTTACCAGGAAGGTAATCCAAGTTCAATCCCTAGAGCTCGAAGACAACTGAATTAACCAATATTCCAGACTGATTATGTAGTGAATGTGCTTCACAGTGAACCACACTCAGACAAGCAGCTTATTTTACCAGTTTATCAGATCAGTTAAAAAGTATGGCCGCTTTAATAGAAAATGCTACACAGTACTCCAGGGCAAGATTGACCTACACTGAATGTATGCATACATACAGTACAAATGTCAGATTGCTTGATTGTGTTTTCTATTAAATAAAATTAGGACTTTTTTCCATACATTTTAGTTTTTCATTGACACAAGAGACATTGCAATGGGATGCATGTCAGTTACATAATTTACCAAGAATTTCAATGTACTCTGTACTTAGGCTAACAGTAGGGATGCTCTAATCAGTGTAAAAAAAATAAATAAATAAATAAAAAGATTTCCATGTTACTTGGTTGGCACATTCGGATTGTTTTTTACCCCCTTTAAAAAACTTTGACATTGGCAATTAAACACTGCTTAAAATGTAAATATATATGCACTTACAAATTTCAATCATTTAAATAATTGCACTACAGTTTTTTTTTTTCCCCTGTTAAAACATACATTTACTATATTTATACAGGTGTGCTTTTTTGCTTTGCACCCTCCCTCACCGTAACCTACCATCTATGGAGGAGGAGGAGGAGGAGTGAAACCTTCAGATGTCAAAAATTCTGATCTCTGGTTTTTGACAAATCGAGGTTTTAGGATCCCCAATACCATAAACGATAGGTGTGTGTCACAGTTTCTTGAGTACAGTTTTGAGCGAAAATGGCTGAATGGGAAAATACCAAACTCAAAACTTAAGTATGTTACAAGATGATGTGTTAATCAGTTTTTGAGGCAAATCACCCAAGAGAAAGAGGCACACTAGAGGAACCCTCAAATACCATAATTCAGCAATTAATCATTCTTTTCATTAATTGACATTGTAATGACCTATTTTATGATCAGAAAGATCATCTTCAGAAAGGTAAATACTAAAATGTTGTAGCATAGTTCAGGTAACTTGATTCCTAGGGTGCAAAGCCTACTGATGCTCACATCCAAATTTTTTCTTTAGTGTATCAGCTAGACATTTGTAATTCTTGACGGTATATTATTAATATGGATTACCATTATAAATTATGTAGTATTTTTTCTTACCAAAACTGCTGTATGACACACAGCAACAAATAATAAAACCCAATACAAATTTTTTATATATAAAAAAAAAAAAAAAAAAAATACTAATATGCTTAACTGGTTTAAGGAAAAAGATATATTTTGCTATCTGGCTATCAAGCTTATTTACTAAGCACTCAGCGTTTTCTTTTTCCAATTAAATAAAAATAAATAGATCTGAATTCATTCTTGCTGCAGTGGATGACTCCTCCAATTCCTTTTTCTCAGTTTATTACTCCACTTTCATTAACGTAAAGGCTAATATTCCACTCCTCCTCTCTCTGCTATACAGAAGAATCAATACTGCTAAAACAAACCATGATTAGATGCTCTTTGTTTATGCTGCAGGATGCTCATTGATAGAAGCATCCCTAGCTAACAGTGTACCATATAGAGAGCTCTAATACATGAGAAATAGAAAATATTTCCTTTCATTTTCCACAAAAGTGCAAAATTTAAAAAACAACAAAAAAAACCTGAAAAGCCTACTACCCTGCATAAGCGTCTAACTACTAATTCAAAGGAGAGTTAATTTTGTATGCAATCTAAAATTCAAATGAATAATTTTGTCATTGTTCCAACTAATTGACCAGGGAACAGAACAATTGGTTAAGAATTCATCAATCCACACAATATACTCAAATCAGCGTATTCAAATTCTGGATCACAGGAGGCAGAAGACTATCCTGGCAAGGCAGAATTACCCTTGTACAGAACCCAATTTGAACCACCAATCAACCTAACAAGCAAATGGGACATTTATATTTAAAAAAAAAAAAAAAAAAAAAAAAAAGCACCAGGGTGAGACAAAATAAAGGTGAAAGTGAGAAATATACAGACAACACCCAGGTATGGGATTCATACGCAGACCACTGGATTAAATGAGGTAGTAGTGATAACCACTATGCCACAAAATAGGCAAAAAGTATAGTTTAAGTAGAAGCAATATTATAATACTCAAATATTAGGTACAGCAGCAACAGCAAAAATAAACAAACTGCATCAAAATACTAATACATCATATGTTATACAATATCTGCCAAATTAAAAAGAGTACACAACACGCTGTTCTGCCCTTAATGGGGCTTGTCAGGACGTGGCGGACGTTTGCCGACTGACTGACCAACCAAATAATTCAGATTGCGATTCAGACTTCCATATAAACTTTATAGGAAGAGCTGTCAAAGGTTTTTGTAAAGATGACTGGAGTCGGGGTTTACATCAGCAGGTGTGGGAACACATCAATGACAGGAGGTCACTAATAACCTGAGACTGCAGTGCTACATGAAGATGCAGAAGAGGGAAAAAAAGCATCCTTTGAATTACTCAAGGGATATATAATTGGAAAGTGCACAATAAAAGAGTGCACACTTTTAACTGCTGGTAGCAGAAGGCGGTTATCAAGGCCCTTTGGTTAAAAATCGGCCACCAGCTTAGCAGGAATACCTGGAGGCCACCACAGTGGGCTTTAGTCAGACTATCAAAGGGACCCAGATGTACTTTAGAGGAGACCGAAACGGACCTCAGATGTAGTCCAGGGATTGGGTATAATAGTGGCCAGTGGCCAATGCTTCGGGCAGTGATAGGAGGACGAAGCCAGTAAGCTTCTTCCATTCTGTAGTTTTTGGTTTGTTTGTTTTTTAAAAAAAAAAAAAAAAAGAGACTCAAAATTTACAAGCTTCAAACATATTGCCATGTAGTGGTTTACAGAACTTGTAATGATTGCATAGTTTCAATCAGACAGGTGTACTAAAAAGCTAAAGGTCACTCTTCATTTTGACCTTATGCTATGTCATTAAGATGTAATTTGTTGCCATTATGAATACTGTAGCACTGCTTCAGTGGTTAACCTACCCTGAGTGCCAATAGATTCTCACATTTTACATCACTCTTTTGGGTAATTTACTTTCTTTAGAAGAACGGCTCAATTTCTAAGCAACTTCGGCAAGTTTGCCATTCTTATCAGCTCTTCTGAAGCTCGCACTAAAGTTTCTACTTTGTATGATGGAATGCCAAATAAAAGTGCTGGCTACTCATCCAAAGGCTGATGCAGCTTGGCAGGGTTGTTATGAGGGATGTAAACAAAAATCCATCAGCACTCACAGATGGCGATTACTGGCGAAACACTACAATACATTACAAGCCACCACTGATCATAATTATGTGAAAACCTCTACATGACAGGAAAGGTCTGCTGTGAAACACTGTGAGAGATTAATATTTTTCTATCAGTATCTAGGGAAAAGCAGCACTAAGGGGCAAAGAGAATCAATGTGAATTAAGGAATGTGAACTAAGCACAAGTAAGGGTGTTTACACAAGTTGCCTACTGTAAGCTGGAGTATAAACAACAGTTCCAGTACAGAAGAATAGAATAGCATGGCATTTACTTTATTGTCCGATAACAAGTTCCACACTTCTAGTCTTCTTATTTACTTCAGTGTTTTTCCTGTGTAAAATACAAACCCAGGTGGGACAGCACAAAACTCTTGAAACAGACTGCTCCTGGTGCTTCAGTGCCATTCAAAGCTTCGAACATCACCAGTTGCAGTGTTATTGAAGCATTGATACAAGCTTCAATACACTGTTTCAAAACAGTGTGCGTCATTAAACTGATAAAAGCTTTAAAGCCTCAATGTCAAACGTCCTACCCTTAGCTTCAGAGAACTTGGAATTGGGTGGAGTGTGGAGGCAGGCTGTGCAATGTAAACTTAAAATTAGATCTGAAGAAAAACTGCTTTAAAAGGGGTGATCAGCAAAAGTGACACTACTTGATGAATCTTCCTTTACTACAATTTCTAAAAGTTCAATATTAAAAGATCATTCTAAAAACAATGAGGACTTCCCATAAGTTAGAATGCATGTAGGGGTCTTCAATTCTACTTTATATGTTGTCAGTATGTTAAGAAAAAAAAAAACACAACCTTTTAAAGACCCTGATAGTTTATATTCAATTAACTTAGTCTTTAAACATTAAGACGTTTAAAATAATCAAATTGTTTGATTAGAAAAATTAAAGAACCATGGTACATAAAGGTGTGCAAAAGGTTAGGATGACATCCCTACTATTTTTAAAAACAAATCCTGGCCACCCTTATAAAATGATTCATCTTTGGCATGCTAAGAAAAACATTTAAATACACAAAATTAGCATATAACATCAAAACACAAGCTGATCTCAGCACAGCAGACCATGTCACTAATTCTGAACACACAAAGGTAAGTAAGTGGGTACAGGCATGAAGTAAGGGGCAGGTTTGGGGTGGAACCTACAGCACTTAAACAATCGCAACAGTGCATATAACTCACAAATTGCTATCCATATGGATCACTATGCTTGCAACGATTCATTAGAAAATTAAAAAAAGCATGGTATAACAGACAAACACGGCACCTTTTCTGATTGTATGTGATTTAACAGTGAAGCGATATTAGATTACAAGACTGATGATGAATTATATTAATCCTTAACTACTCGCACCATTTCTTATCTCACAAGTACTCGCATGATGTACTTTATGCACCAGTTAAAATGGCCATTTATATGCATGCTATGAGGTTGTAATATAAAATATTGCAATACATTTAAATTGTACGTTTTTAATGTAATTTAATACTATATTACCAAATAGTATGACACAGTCTAGGACTATCTGAAAATAAACCTGATCCACTTCAGCAGTGCTTATTCGTCAACAGTCACACTTTCATCCACTGCAGGATTTGCACATGTATCATATTTCACTTTAGTTGAATGTTCTTTGCAGGCAAAGTCATTGCAAGAGGAATATCTCATCACTGTCATACATACATTAAATACCCGCACAGCGTACCAAATGCACTATATGGAACTTGCGACTGTTCATCCACTCATATTACCGGCTGGGGGTACACTGGCAGGAAACAACTGAGACATTGTATTTGTAGTGAATCAAGCAGAGCGATAGATGGAGGACCCTGCCAGTAGGTGCAAGTAAACGGATGTTGGACAAAAATAACGGAGATTGATGTACTAAATATACCAGCACAAGTAGTCAACAGTTAAGATACATGAATGTACTTCACACACCCCCCCTCCACCCCCAGGTGTTCATCAACCCTCTGACCACACACACACACACACCATGCATGAATAAGCTTAACTTGCTACTTATCAAAATTCCATGCAAAAAAGCAAATCACCTCTAGTCTACTGTGCCAATACAACACTTTCAAGAGCAGAAGTGCAAAAACCTCAGCACAGGGTACTAAAAGTACTGAACTGCTGGCTCGTACCATTTTAAAAATGGGGTTTTTCAGTATAGCGTGCAACCCTAATGTGACAGGTTTTTTTTTGCTTTGTTTGAAGGTTACAACAAACCAATGATGCATTAAAAGTCCTATAACCTTCTTTATTTGGTTGTTATTACCATATATTTTAGTGCCTTTGGCATTTTTGTGGGTTTGGTGATTGGAAGGCTGCCCCCTACAAGGCATCACTATAAAAGACACCTTAGCATGTTACAAGTCAAGTTGGGGAGCATGCACTGGTACAGTGCGTTGCCACACCCACTACACGACAAAACAAACTCGGGATCCCGGTTTGCAACACCCCAGGCAGACAAGCGGCCCAGTCCCACCCTACGGAAATGGCCATCTATCTGCCGCAGCCAGGTGTTACGCAGGCGACCCCTTGGCCTGGTTAAGCCACTAAAGTCCCCAAAAATGAGGATCTTACGATCTGGATCACTCTTGGGGAAACACGCCACATGCCCGTAGTGCCGTAACTGACGCTCCCTCACAATGCAGGTAATGTGCCTCATTCGGAACTCCATGAGCAACCGCTCATTTGACACAAAGTCGAACCAACGGTACCCAAAGATTTTCCAGAGAGACACAGTACCAAAGGAGTCGTGTCTTCTTCTCACGTCGCAACAATATAGTAAGACAGGAAGCACCAGGACTCTAAAGACTTGGACTGAGTCGAATGCTTTGCAAAAAATCAACAAAGGCTGCAAAGAAACTCTGCTGAAATTCGCGTTTGTGCTCCATGAGAACCCTCAGTGCCAGTATGTGGTCGATGGTAGACTTCTTAGGTGTAAAACCAGACTGTTCTGGTCGCTGGTAGGTGCGCAAGTGATCACAGATCCTATTGAGGACGACCCTAGCAAGGACCTTACCCGGCACCAAGAGCAGTGTTATCCCCCTGTAGTTGCCGCAATCCAGGCGACCACCCTTCCATTTCCAGATAGGGACAACAAGTCCCGTTTTCCAGTCAGTTAGGATGATGCCAGTCTCCCAAATGGAAACAAAGATTGCTTGCAATGCCACGAGGCCAGCCTTACCACCAGCCTGGTGAAGTTCACTCGGATACCACAGATCCCTGCTGCCTTCAACTAAAAGCTGGTTCACCACCTGTGCAATCTCAGTAAGATTGGGTGGTTCACAGCTAATTGGAGGATCAGCCTCAAGAACCGTGAACCCAGAGATATCCAGCGTCCTAGCCGGAGGATCAGCTCTGAACAACTGCTCAAAGTAGCCAGTCCAGCAGGTCACAATTGCAGTTTCATCCGTAAGGACCGTTCCATCAGCCGCCCTGACTGTGACTCTCCGAGGAGCAGATTCAGATGTGCGTAATGCTTCAATTCCTCTGCAAGCAGGACATGGGTCACTAGACCCCAGATGGTGTGTCACTTGCTCACAGATTCCTCTAACAAACACCTCTTTACCTGCCCTCAGAGCCCTCACAGCAGTCCTTCGCAGTTCCCGGCACAGACCAGAGTTGCCATTGAGCAGTGCGCTGCAACTCCTCTCGATGATATCCAGGGTGCCCTGCAAGATGAAACACCACCTTCTGGGAACACCGGTAACACCAACACAACCCTCAGCAACCTTCAGGATCTTGTCACAGAAGGTCTCCCACATCATATTAGGATCGGCATTCGTACCCAAATCTGAAAGTTCCTCACACAAACTGTGTGCAAACTCATTAGAAATGTTACAACAGATTTGACAATTAAGATTCAATTAACAATAGTCTATATTAGTACATTAGGTAAAGATAGGTTACTTAAGAGAATAAAATATACATTGATAGAGACAATTTAAAGTGAGAGAAAAGACAAGTTAAGGTGATTAAAAAAAAACTAACCCTTTTCACACGTGCAGGAGATCTTTGGAATTCACTGGTTAATTTCCAAATCAATTGCATGTGTGAAAACTGCTGATCAAGAATTCCAGGAAAAACAGACCCAGCAAAGCACTAGTTTCAGAACTAGTACAATTCCCAAGAATTTCATTGCTTGACATGCGTGTCCCCCAGGCCAGAAAACTGTCTGGAAAAGCATGCTAAACATGTCTATATCCTTATATGGGAAGCTAATATTTGCAGAACAGGACTAATAACTAGAGGTTTAATCGTTGTTTTAGTTTTGGTTTAACACTACATAACTAAATGCTTTGTTGACATTTCGTTATAACTAATGTCTTTAGTCTAGCTATATGGAATCTCTCTAAAAAAATGAACAGATTCTTCCAAGTAACCAAAAGACACAGCCATGTGCTGTCTTCATCAAAGCCATGATTTCAACAAGCAAAGGGAGGGTGTGCTCTGATGGCTTTAAAGCAGCAATGAAGCGTATCTGGCAAAAATGTGAGGTTTGTGCAATTTTTTTTTTTTAAAAAAGTACTGTTTTGGACCTTGCTGCTTAATATTCAGGTCTGCTTTTTCTACAGCTCAACATTCTGCTTTGAATGTGTCTTTTCTATTTGAAAACACTGAGCAAGATAATTAAAAATACATTAAGGATACATGTATTTATACAGTGCCTTTCCCATAAATTAAACTAGTACAACACTCAACTTTCAACAATGCTATTTGTTTTTGACAAAAATTACTTCAGTCAGAAATCATGGACCTGTTATGCAGCTTTCTGACATAATCTTTCTGAGCAAGTCCATTAGCTGGGATAATTTGGGATTTTATGCATGAAAACTATCGGGTTGTCATGGTATTTGAGAAGAACTCACTAAATTGATAGAATGAATTTTCTGTGAATTTTCCAGTATTTTGTGGTTTGCATGTGTGAGAAGTGCTATAAGAGAGTCTAACAGGATGATTTCCTGGGACTAAGAACAAAATGTTTAAGGAACCAAATACTGCAAGGACACGTGAATAAATTACTAAAACAAGAAAGGCTATCAAAAAGAATGGCACATTTCAAGAAGACAACACTAAAAAGAATAAGTAAAAAACACTGGGTTGGTATTCAACTTTAATTTCATCTGTGGGCAACAGATTACGCCTCAGCCACAGAATTAGATTTCGTGCCAGCAAATTAGAGCTGCAACACCAAAAAAAATGTATACAGTACAGAGAAATGTGCTGAAAGAAACCAGTCATCTTTTTTTCTGCCCCTTTCTGAATTTGAGACTGACATAATACTTCCTGAAGGTCAGAAATTCAAAATATTAATTCAGTAACCCTAAAGAGAAGTGGAGCGGGTATGATAAAAGACATCAGCATCTAATAACCCAGAAATTGTAGATGATCTTGACACTGTTATAAGCTTGTGTTTGTTTACCCAGCACCAATCTTAAAAACCATGGCTCAAGTGACACATCGTTAGTTTCATGTCAGGTACCAGCTTTCAGACATGCTTATCTAAACCGAATTTTTGTAATGCTAATTAGCTGTCTGCTCCCGATTTAATCATTTTCCCAGTTAAGCATGATGTTACGGAAACACCGCACAGGCTTCAACTAACTTTGTATACCTAACAAGACCCAGTTGTCATTTAGGAGCTTTTGTGATATAGAGGTAGAACTTACAATACGTACAGCTCATCGACTTTGTGCCAAAGGAGTTGGAAAGCCCCGACTCTTAAGCAAGACAGCAGTCTCGAAAGGCCAGCCGAAACACAACGCGAGACAAAAAGAGCAGGCGCGCGGTGGTAGGAGATGCATAGCAACCTCACACTGCAAGCCTCTACAGTCTTCGCTTTTCGTCCACAGTACACACACTACGGCAAGACACACCTCAACGGTCACAGAGAATTTTCTCTTTCCTGTCTGCATTCGTGTTTCAGGCTCAGTGTCTAACGATACTATTGAAACAAGCGAATTAATTCAAACGACCCTTTCAATACCGTCTACTGTGGTTTATCCCGATCCAGATTAGCTCTAACAAACAAAAGACCGACGGTTAACACGCTAGGGGGCACTTTCCGTTCGTCGAGCAACGAATCGAGTTATATTCTTCTGGACAGGGATGCTATACATAAAGAATGTGAATTCCCATTGATAACAATGAGTTCCCTAACATTTCACAATAGACAAACATCTCATCACGGACGTTGGATGGTTCAGGAAATACTGACAACTCAAGTCAGCCTATGTATGAACAACATTGCCGGTGAAGTTAATCAAATTATATTGTGACTTTAACTGTTATGCCCTGACACGTCCATTCTCTAAACACTTTGAAAGTACTTTATTAAATAAACACTTACCTGCAGGTGACGTGCTTGGTCCAGCTTCCTCCCGTTATTGCTGGAACCGCTGTTGAGGATGCTGCCGCCTCCGCCATTAGTGTTTATTTTTATGCTCCAGTGCCGGATCTTCCGGCCGGCAGCCGCAACGGACTCGGCAATCTCCGGACTCTAACGTCCGGGATCGGCATCTAGGAGGAGGCACTACACACACCAATTGAAAGTGTCATCACGAGTTGCGCGCGCATGATGAGAAGTACGTGGACGCGTGTAGTTCCGAAAGCATCGGAATGTGGGAGGAGCAGATGTCAATCTTTATTTTTTCCTAGGAGACGGGACTGGAGACGTCATAAAAACAGGTGCCACAGTAGTTAGTCTGTCATTTTTTAACAGAAAGGTGGCAGTCTTTGGTCTTTGCTCGTGTCCACTCTAAGAACTTGTATATATATCCTCCCATTAGTTTCTGCATTGGTATATTCTTACCAAATTTAGCAACGTAATGAGGTCAGCTTTGTGCAAAATGCTGATGCAAATTCTGATGCGATTTATATGTTAGAAGTGAATTTAAAGAGCATTTCCTTTATTGTGAGATAACCAGATGCTGCCGAAGTGCCAAATAGTGTGTTAGTGCAGAGGCATTTGTGAACCAATGTATGATAATACTTAAGCTCATTTAGATGTATGATAATAAAAATGTGCTTTTACGAGTTATAAGTTGGTATCGTCAATTCATGGCGAATTTGTTAGTTTAAATGTAATGAATTACAGCTAATTACAGAAATCGAGTCGTGTTTTCCATTAAATCCGATGTGTCTATTTTGTTTATTGCAGGCAGGATACAAGACGCATATTTGCGCGCCGTTTGTACTATTGATTTTACGCATCCTCGTCAAGCCCGACGGTAATTTACACGCGCAGACGCTTTTGACCCTTTTTGTTAGCATCTCAAACATATACATTAGTTTTGTTTATTTGGGATTACGTATATTTTTCTGAAAAGAAAACCATTTCCATAGAAAAAAATATCTTTTAGAACTTTATTTCCCCTGAGTGGTGTATAATCAATTAATACCGTATGAATTAAATTATTAAAAAATCATTTGATTATGTGATGTTATTTTTTTTTCACTTAAACGGGCATCCCAACTTCTTGAAAAATGGGGATTGAGGTTATTTTTATAGCTTGTGTTATGCTGCGGAACTCAGTGGCCCCTGTGTATTACATGCACAATTGAAAGTGGATGAATAAAAATGATCAAAAACATGCGTAAAAAACGAATAGGCAGTGTTTTCAGTGCACGTAACATATCATTTCATACTGAGAAGAAACCTAGTTTACACACATTAGACTATGCTATGGAATTCCCCCTGTATACCGCATGCATAATAAGAACAGGTTTATTTAAACTAATCAAAAAATATTCAAAAGCATTCGTCAATGTTCCATACTGCAATGCATTCCCTTTACTTCTACCCCTCATCATTTCATACATCAGATAATCCTCATTTTCATTGCTGGGTCCATGTAGTGGAAACCCATTCTCCAAGTCTATTAATTCCAATTGAAAATAGTATAAGTTAACCTGTCCAACACTTTTTCCTATCCAGTATTTTCATACTGGAGGCAAAATTCATTTCCACAGTTGGGACTATACTATGAACATCTGTTTCCCCTGTGTGGAACTTACAATATGAAAATGGATAAATATAAACTTTCCAAAATGTACTCAGAAAGCTTGTAGGCCTTGTTTTATAGCACCTTCTTATCTCCTGTGCCCCCTGTAATTTTATGAAGCAGGAGAATTTTAACAGCTAAGGTTATGGTGTGGACATCAGTTTCCCTTGTTATATGCACAGCTGGATGAATAAAACCACTAACCTTTTTTAGATGTTATAATGTTGCTGGAAAATTGTGCTTTTACAGTATGCTAAATACATAATATTTAATTTCTGCATTTTATTTGTTAATTTTAGAAATACTGTATTTGGATAATACAGTGGTACCTTGGTATACGTCTGCTTTGGAATAAGTCCAACTTGGTATACGTCCTGTTTGGACACGAAAAATGTTGCTTGGTATACGACCTTTGTTTGGAATACGACTCGCGTGAAGACCTTGTTTACCTCTCTCGAGACAAAGCCACGACTGCCCACGAGCGTTAGTGTGCCAGTTGCTAGCATTCAGTGAACAACCCTCGCTATAACTCTCTGTGAACTTTCACGTGTGTGATATAGCGGGTCCACATCTCCTGTCAAAGTCCAGCTTTAAAATAAATAATCACCGCGCTGGCAGCTTGGTGAGGGGGCGTGGTGTTTATGTGGCTGAAGGTTGTCAGGGCGATTAGCGATGTGGGCGTTTCTCACCAAAGTGCACTTGCGAGGGACCGTCCGCATTCATGATTGTTCCTGGGGCTGCTTATCTTGATAAACAGAAGCGCGAGTCAGCTAGAAGGGGAGTAAAAAGAAAGAACGGACGGAAGAAAGGTTAAGTGAGTGAGTGAGAGAGGGCTGCTTATCTTGATAAACAGAAGCGCGAGTTGGCTTGAAGGGGAGTAAAAAGAAAGAACGGAGGGGAGGTTGAGTGAGTGAGTGAGAGAGAGAGCGAGAGAGCGAAGTAGCTAAAGTAGGCAGAGTTAACGTCAGCTGTAAGTAGGGCGACTCCCCTGTTGGGAAGCAGGGGGGCTGCCAGGTAAAAAGGCACCGGGCTTCTTCTTGTTTTGTTTGTTTTTTTTATTTTATTTTTAAAGAATGCTTCCTGCTCTATTTTAACTTCGTTGTTTTTAAGAAGACTTTTTTATTGTTTTTAACCTCCACGTTTCATTTCTGATTTTATGGATTATTTATTGGAACTTTGGAGACTGCACTTTAATTTGAACACCTTGTTTTGTTAATTGTTTTAATAAAAGCACTTTGCACTTTTTCACCATCCCCTTGCTTTACCGATGAGGTTAGCAGTGAGGCGCATTACCGACGGTGTAGGTTTCAAGGGCTCCCCGGCAGCAGATGGGAGCATACAGCAAACCTGCATCGTCACAACGTGATTTTGTGTTTTTTCATGTAAATTTGAATTGATTGTTTAAAAGTATGAAGGTGGCATGCGTATCCGGGACATGGCTGTTGCATACAGTTTGCCGAGAACGACGGTATCTACGATTGTGAAAAACAAAGATGTTATTAAAAAGTAAAGTGAGGTAAAATTTTCATTTATTTCATCTAATTGCTTATGTATTTTAGTATTAAGCAGTGTTTAAATTATTTTATACAACCCCATCAATGTATAATATGCCAATAGCAATAGGATTTTTTTTTCATGGGAACGGATTAATCATTTTCCCATTATTTCTTATGGGAAAAATTTGTTTGGTATACGTCCTGTTTGGTATAAGTCAAAGGGTCTGGAACGAATTAAGGACGTATACCAAGGATCCACTGTACAGTAGTTCTTCAAATGTGTGACCAAGACTATATGTCTTAGAGCTCATAAACTGACATTTTGTAATCAAAATGTTCTGTAATTGAAATAGCAAGAAGGTACAAATCAGCTCAATACATTAATATTCATGAGGAAGTTTCCAAAGTTGTCAAAGAGCTTAGATAAAGTGATCAGTGTGTGTATGTTTGTAAGAATATGTGAAATTATGTGAAATGGAGGCTTAGGAATTTAAAATTTAAGATTTCATTTCTAGATAAAAGCAACTTAATCAATCAGACCATTGGGACATATCGGTTGTCCAAAATTTTTTACTGATGCAATATCTTACCTGAGGCAGTCAGCAAGATTCTATAAATTCAAAGGATTTTAAAATAAGGATTAGGAGAAAGGGAAAGAGAAAAACAACTGCAAAAGAGGGGGGAGCTTGGTCAGAATTTGCCATCTACAAAGTGCTCCTTCGCTCACAAGCATCACACCTGGTTTAAGAAAACAAAGACTTCAACAACCAAAGCTATTATTAATGAACCTAAATCCATGAGGTGAAATGTTGCAATGTTGCCAGCTGCCACACTATGCTGCATGTATGCTTTTATGATGTTTGTAGTTAAATTCTAAAAACACAAAAGGCTATAAAAAAGGAGTGCAACACTTTACATCAGCATTCAAACAAAAGTAAAAAAGTTAAAGTATCGTGATTACCAAATGTTTATTTTATATGGCACCTTATATACTGTGCGCCAGGACATTTACATTGCATGACAGCTACTTGCCAGCATATGGTAAACTGTGTACTTTATTTGGATGACAGGCCAACTATGTTGTCAGTTTCAAAATTTTTGCTTTTTTGTCAATTTCTTTCTCATATAAAAGTATCTTTCCTACCAATGTTGTGAGATAAGAAATACTTGGATAAACTGGATAAAAATGTTATAAGCACTGTAATTAAGTGTATTGTTTAGCAAAAATGTAACTTCTCACACCCTCTGATCATCCAGTTCAAATTCATTGATTTTTTTTTTTTTCTTTGTTACATGTTTTTAGTTTCTTTAACTATTATGTGTGTGTGCCTCTAATTTTACTTTATCATACATTTACACTTGTTGGATAGTAAAATAATGAGCGTCAGTCTTTTTTTAACATAATTTATTTTTATTAACATATGAATAAGGACAAACCTGTTTTCAATAATACGTTATTGCAGTTATGTTGCATCACCAAACTAAAATGAAATTGAACTTAGTTCATTTCTTAATTTTGACTGAATGATATTGTTCTGTTTTTCAACACAAAGCAGTTTCCCAAAACTCTGCATTTGCACAATTAATTCAAATATTACCTTTAACATTAATATTAAACTTTCACATTTAATAATTTAATTTAGAAATGATTGGTCCTGTGGCATATAATACAAAGTATACAGACTTAGCTCTTTCATGATGAGTTGAAATGAAAATGAACCTACTAGTCAATTTTCTGAAAAGGAAACACAATTACACATGGATTTTGTCTTCTTCCATTAAAATGGTAGCAGCTCAATTCTGATTATAAATCATAATTTGTTTTAAGGTTATGTTTACTAATTTGAAAGGGATGGTTGTTATTTGCCTAGAATACTGTATATAAGAATGACCGTATCTTCCAATATTAATCATTATTTAATTTTACAGATTCCATGTGATGGATGTGACCTGTGCTTTCAATTTTCCTTTATCAATGAATTATATGTTATAAACTTTATAAATGTTTACATAAATAAAAGTACTTAGAGACATCATTTTGATTTTATTATAAGCACTAAAGATAAAAAATGTATTCAATAGTTATAAATTATTATAATTTTTATCATTTTTATAGCTGTACAGAAATGTAGAACTTTCTAAAAATATTTTAAATACAAAAACATTTTCCCAGCTATAGAAAACATTTCCCCTTCAGTATGAAATAACAGAGAACAAGTGCAAAGTAAATACTAATGTACATTCCCTAAAATAATTGAGTACATTTTAAACACTTTCAATTATCCAATTACAACTGTTTATGTAACATAAAAGCTAAACTGATTTCCATAGTATAGTCCCAGCTGTGGACATCAGTTCCTGTACATGAAATAATGCAGGATACAAGATATAAAGACGTGCTATAGAACATGGCCTACAATTGTTTGGAATAGAATACATTCTCGGTTTCTATTCATTAAGCAGACACGGGAAACAAATTTTCACAGCATAACCCTGGCTATAAAAATGATTCTCTCCTCCAGTATATAACGATGAGGGGGAATAGGTAATAAGAAAGTGCTACAGAGCACTGCCAGTTTGTCATCACCTAGTTTCAACTGGCCATCTAATATACTGGGATAACTGCATTCCACAGCATTGTCATAGCTGTTAAAGTGAGCTCTTTCCACATTTTAAAGTGGTGGGGACGTCAGATAAGAATTATTACATCATATTTTCAATTGAAAATTTGAAAAAAAAACTTTAAATAGCTTTATTGGTACAGTTTTAATTGCTTATACAGTAAACCAACAAAATTGAGTTTCACAACGTAGTTTTATATAGAACATCTACATAAACCTTGGGGCAAAACCCTTGGGTGCTAATTAAGCCAAACAAACATATTTGTTAATTTTAACAACACATTGTATTTTAAATTTTCAAGTGGAACAAAGAAATGACCTAAAAATGTTTAAGAGCAAGGGAGCACGCATAGCGGTAATATGGACGTGTATATTTGTTTTGTTTTTTTTTTGTTTGTCTTTTTCTCTTTTAAATGTGAGTAAGTTAAATGTCTGTGTGCATACAAGAAACATTATTATTATTATTATTATTATTATTATTATTATTATTATTACTACTACAATAATACTCAACTACTACTATTGCTGCTGCCATTTTACAGAGCCTGTATTATACTGTGCATGCTTGTGTGATGGTAAGATCTCATTATAGAGTTTAACTGATTGCTATTAGGACACAGAAACTGGGAGACAATAAAAGTGAACTTTTTTATTTGCTTTTTACAAAGATTACTGTACTCTATCAAAGAATGAGTGCCCTGCTGATACAAAAATAACAAACAATCCACCTAAATAAAAGGATAATTGTGTATCTGTGTTTCTGACTGGTTGCTATGTCTCCATCATTCCAAAATATGGTGCAACACAAACATATGTAGTAATAAGAATTCTCTACCAAAGGGCATATAACGGAGACATATACATTGCATTTTTCATTCCAACAGATGGCACATTGTAAACATTTATAGTAATGACTTTTATTACAACAGATGTTTCTGATGCATCCTTTGACAAATGACAAAAACAATGATAAATGCAGTACATTTTAATGCTACATGCATTACAAAATACATTCCAATAAACAAGGCACTGCAATGTTGACTACATTTTATGATGATTAGTTAGATTTCAAACTTTCTTAGATAGGTAGCACAGGCTAGTAGCATATACCTAAGAATATAGCTGCTTAGTAGCAGGCCCAGCAACCGAGTAACAATATTTGGCATGCAGCATGTTTTAAATCAAAAAGTGATAAGGATTAGAAAATAAAACTTTTAATGTGGCTGTGCTAAATCAGAAAAGTTACTGAAATTCATTGGAAACCGATAACTTTAACACTGATTATGTGAGTGCTTGTTTCTTTTGCAATTGTAGTCAGCATTGAAATATGATTCATATACACTCACCTAAAGGATTATTAGGAACACCTGTTCAATTTCTCATTAATGCAATTATCTAATCAACCAATCACATGGCAGTTGCTTCAATGCATTTAGGGGTGTGGTCCTGGTCAAGACAATCTCCTGAACTCCAAACTGAATGTCAGAATGGGAAAGAAAGGTGATTTAAGCAATTTTGAGCGTGGCATGGTTGTTAGTGCCAGATGGGCCGGTCCGAGTATTTCACAATCTGCTCAGTTACTGGGATTTTCACGCACAACCATTTCCAGGGTTTACAAAGAATGGTGTGAAAAGGGAAAAACATCCAGTATGCGGCAGTCCTGTGGGCGAAAATGCCTTGTTGATGCTAGAGGTCAGAGGAGAATGGGCCGACTGATTCAAGCTGATAGAAGAGCAACTTTGACTGAAATAACCACTCGTTACAACCGAGGTATGCAGCAAAGCATTTGTGAAGCCACAACACGCACAACCTTGAGGCGGAGGCTACAACAGCAGAAGACCCCACCGGGTACCACTCATCTCCACTACAAATAGGAAAAAGACGCTACAATTTGCACAAGTTCACCAAAATTGGACAGTTGAAGACTGGAAAAATGTTGCCTGATCTGATGAGTCTCAATTTCTGTTGAGACATTCAAATGGTAGAGTCAGAATTTGGCGTAAACAGAATGAGAACATGGATCCATCATGCCTTGTTACCACTGTGCAGGCTGGTGGTGGTGGTGTAATGGTGTGGGGGATGTTTTCTTGGCACACTTTAGGCCCCTTAGTGCCAATTGGGCATCGTTTAAATGCCACAGGCTACCTGACAATGAGTTCACTGTACTAAAATGGCCCCCACAGTCACCAGATTTCAACCCAATAGAGCATCTTTGGGATGTGGTGTAACAGGAGCTTCGTGCCCTGGATGTGCATCCCACAAATCTCCATCAACTGCAAGATGCTATCCTATCAATATGGGCCAACATTTTTAAAGAATGCTTTCAGCACCTTGTTGAATCAATGCCACGTAGAATTAAGGCAGTTCTGAAGGCGAAAGGGGTTCAAACACCGTATTAGTATGGTGTTCCTAATAATCCTTTAGGTGAGTGTATATATATAGATAGATAGTAAAAGGAGTCACAACAACTTGAAAGGTTTGGGGCAGAACCCTGGTGGCTCCTTATATTTTGAAAGACAAATGCTTTTTAAGATATCTTTATATTTTGAGATATCTTAAAATAAGCAGGAAAGTATTTTAAGATATCTCTAATTGATTTTGAGATATCTGAAATACATTAAGTAAATTGCATTTTAAGATATCTGAAATTCATTTTGAGATATCCCTAAATGTTCATTTAAGTTGCCGTATTGTTTCTATATTTTGGACTTGTGAGAGTTTAAAAAAAAAAGTTTTTTCAATGTTTTCTATAGGTGTGCCAGACAAGCGATTTATTTTAAGTCATACCATTTTTTTTGCCATATAAACTGTTCAAGTTTATATATGGAAGTTATTACAGTCAATTCTGCACTAATTTATAGTCATTTGGTCTAACAATTTACTGTATTGATATACATCTTCACTGAATTGTTTCAAAATTCTCTTGGTGCTATTGCTTGAATTCAATTAATGTCATGCTACTCTGAAGTTTTGACATCATTGTGAATAATATCTATGGAGATATTATTCATATATTAATTCTAAGTATGGAGGACTTAAATAAAGAAGTTACTGGTCCTTAAACAAGCATACAGTAACAAGATTCTCACAGGAATGCCAAGAATTTGTAGTTTAGACAGTAGACAGGAATTGTAGTTTAGACTACCCCAAAGGAAAATAGAGACCACCAGAGAGAACTTGCTTCTCAAGAATCTAGGCATGACAGGTCTTTCTTTAAAAGGGCCTCTGGAGCATCCACAGAGATGAGTCTGGAGTTAGGAGAGGAGTAGCAACAAAGACTCACCTGGAGGAGTGAAGAACCTTTTTTGGTATCTTTCTTGTTTTAGTGATCTGCTACAGAAGGAAAAACAAAGAGAAACATAAGGATCAGATGAGAAAGTGAAATCAAAAACTCAGTGTAGATCATAAGACAGAAACACAAAAATGAAACCAAACACCAAGATCCAATATGTAAACTAGAATCAAAGCTAAAAAAAGATTTTCTTGAAAATTTTTCACTCCCTAAAAAAACTACAAAAAACTAATGTAAAAATGCATTTTCATCTTTTCAATGAATACTAGTTGATGGTGCTACTTAATTCTTCTTAGATAAGGAACTTTTTCTGTGCTTTCTGAATATAACTGAGGGAAAACAGCAAATTACAGTCCAAATAAAAGAAACCCATTAGACATTTTCCAAAATACAGAAATGAAAAGGACACAAAAGGTTAAAATTGCAATTGCAGCAGTGTTGAAACAAACAGTCATTCAGCAAAATAAAATCAGTGCAATGAAATCCCATCCCATGACCTTTGGGATGTGATTTTTGATTTCAAGGTTAATGCCGTCAAGTCTGCTTTAGAAGGCTTTGAACATTTTCTGTAACAGGCTGACAAAAGCAGCTGAGGATATGAAAATTTTTAGGCTTAACATTAAATGGAGCCTTTCACAATCATATGGAGATAATTTTTGAAGGCTGGTTTCAGGCAGGTACTACAATTGATGTTAAAAAATGTGACTTTCTCAGCAGTTAATATTTTTAAGGAAAATCTGCAAAATATAGAAAACAATAAGACCAGTTATATATTTTACACCAGAGCAATGATCAAGAACCAGATTTTCTAAACATGGTAAATATTTAGAATTTTATCATTACTTCTTGAGATTTTGCTTGTCCAGCAAAAAAATTGATCTGATGGATGAAGTAATTGCTTTCCATCTGCCATTTCTGCTGACATTGTCAGAGCCTACAATGTTTCAATACCGGATGAAGATTCGTATTATTTTAGCTCATTTCACATGGAAGACAATTAAGGCTTTCTTCTTCAGGTTACAATTTCTTCCTGAAACATTTGGTTATTGAGCTTTTACATTTACATGTATTTATTTGGCTGATGCCTTTATCTAAGGCAACTTACAAGTTTAATGGTACAATTGCTTACATTTCTTTTGGTTTTTTAATCGGAGCACAGGAAGGTCAAGTGACTTGCTCATGGTCACACAGTGTCAGTAGCAGGATTTGAACCCTTAATCTCAGGGTTTGAAGTCTAAAGCCTTAACCACCACACTACACTTTTCTTCACTGTAGTCTTAATTAATTATACAGCATCTACAGTATGTAACATCTACAGTAAAATTGTGCATAACATACAGTACATTGGTGAAGGAGCAGGGTTAAAAACAGAATAGGTCACTTTAACAGAAAATTTTAAATGTTTGACTTTGGACATTCAGATTCTTCTTAACCATAGCAGTAATGCCCAATAACACAGTTGCAAAGTAATTGTTCACGACCAGGTTGTCCAAGGCTGACTTGTGACCACCTTTTATTTCAATGCTGTACTAGCAATGGGATGCATAATTGATGAGTGGCCATCCTCTCTTTGTTCTGTGGGCTTGCCACTGACTGCTGTGCCCCTTGGTAGGGATTAGAAGGTCTCACTGCAACCTATGATCTTTTTTAATCTTGTGGATCTAGAATTTGGTTTTGCTGTCGGCACTGTTGCCTCTCAATGATATAATGATATGTAATGATATAAATATGGATTTAGCAGTGTACTGTTCTTCTTTTTGTAAATAGCAAATAGCCCCTAAGCACCAACCTTTTTAAAATTATTGAAAATTGAAATTTTAATCTTTAAAATCATTTGCATTCTTTGTGGAATCACCAGGGATCATCACCATTTCTGCATTTGCAGCAAGTCCTTCTTTTTCCAAAAGACATTTCTTGTGAATAACTACTCATATGCACATTTGGGGCCAATTCTGGTCCATTGTTTTTATAGCCACCTATAGCAGCAGTAGTTCATCATCCAAGCCAAAAGTTCTGGTTTGGGGTGGGTGGGGGGGGATGATGTTGTTGCTTGTTTATTATAATATGGATACATTGTAATGGATGGACCCAGCTAGGATGAACCCCATTTCCCTACCTGGCCAGGAAGGCAGTCTAATGGATGGTTAGGTAGGGAGGTATGACATTTCTGCTCCCAGCCAGGAGGTGGGCATTGTGGGGCACTGCAGCAGCTGGGACACCAAGACTGACATCCCAGCAGCAATGGATGATACTTCCTTGCTTGGCTGGGCAGCCAGCATAATAGATGGCTGACCTTGATGTAGAGGTATCTTGACTGGGATGGTTAGCAGTCCCTTTACTGGTCAGAAGGTTGAAAGAAATGTAGTACAGTGAGAGACTGCCTCCCATGTACAGGTACACTGTACACTGGGTGTCAGCATCGCTTGTGTTGAACCCTTGTATGGATGCCTTCAATGCACTGTGGTCCCATAGGGCTGCCCTGTTTGGTTCTGTGGGGGTCCACTAAGGGGAGCCATGGGAGTTGAATTCACCACAGTTCGGGTGTAAAAGAGAGCCCTCCACTTTGCCTGGAGAATCTAAGTCGGGAGAGCAGCTAAACAGCACTCGCCTGTGGGCAAAGTCCTATACCGTATTGTATGTACTGTAATCATGATGACTGTAGTGACAGATATATAAGTTCATGTATGCTTTAAATTGGATCACAAAAACTCAACCGATGGGTTACATAAAGGGATGGCATGGTGGTGCAGGGGTAGCACTGCTGCCTCACAGTAAGGAGACTAGGGTTTACATCCTGGATCCTCCCTGTGTGGAGTTACCTTGTTCTCCCTGTGTCTGTGTGGGTTTCCTCCAGGTGCTCAGGGTTCCTCCCATAGTCCAAAGACATGCAGGTTAGATGGATTGGAGTTTCTAGACTGGCCCTAGTGTGTGTGAGTTTGTGTTCACCCTGCAATAGAATGGCATCCTGTCCAGGGATTGGTCTTGCACCCTATGCTTGCTGGGATAGGCATCAGCCCCCGGTAACCCTCTTCTGGATTAACCAGGTTTAGAAAATGGTATGGTAGAGATCACTATAGTCTACAAGACCCAAGGCAGAAGTGAAAAGCAAAGGTACATCCAGAACATTGACCATGGAACCAGGGAGGTCACCATGTAGACTATTACAGATGAGGCAGAGAAATTAATTAATTTCATAATGAAACTTGCAGTTTTGCTTCACAAAATTATAAATGAAAATTACTATACCGTTTCATGACCAGTGAAAATGGCACTATTGACCACAGGAAAAATTTGGTTTAGCATTTAAACCAAATGTTCGTCTTTTTCATCTGCAACCTTTTTCCTGTTCCAACATGGGGACCACAATTTCCATCAGGCAGTAGTGCACTGGAGCTGATGTAAGGATGTCTTTATCAGTGTGCAGAAAGTTTAAATAGCACAAACAGAAATATTTTCTTCTTAACTAACTGATATAGACAATAATTTCATGGATAACAGCTTTTGTTTATTGTCTCTTGTTGGTAGACTGTTATTCAGGTTAATTTTATACTGATGCTGTCTTAGTGTTAATCTTTGATGCCATTACACAACATCATGCTTTGCAGTTCTGCCTTGGGTGCTGAAGGCTAGAGTCTTTTTAAGTGATACACTGGGATCCAATTTAAAGTATACATGATTTTTAGCATATTGATTTGGCAAAATATTACATCGGATGCCCTTCCTGACGTAACCCTCCCATTTATCCGGACTTGGGACTGGCACGAAGAAACACACTGGTTTGTGCATCCCCTGTTGCTGAGGAATGAAGGTCAGTAGGATCAAGACAGAATAAATGTGTGTAAATGAGAGGGAGGTCAGTGGAATGGTGAGGATGCAGGGAGTAGAGTTGGCGAAGGTGGATGAGTTTAAATACTTGGGATCAACAGTACAGAGTACTGTGGAAGAGAGGTGAAAAAGAGAGTGCAGGCAGGGTGGAATGGGTGGAGAAGAGTGTCAGGAGTAATTTGACAGACGGTTATCAGCAAGAGTGAAAGGGAAGGTCTACAGGACGGTAGTGAGACCAGCTGTGTTATATGGGTTGGAGACGGTGGCACTGACCAGAAAGCAGGAGACAGAGCTGGAGGTGGCAGAGTTAAAGATGCTAAGATTTGCACTGGGCGTGACGAGGATGGATAGGATTAGAAATGAGTACATTAGAGGGTCAGCTCAAGTTGGACAGTTGGGAGACAAAGTCAGAGAGGTGAGATTGTGTTGGTTTGGACATGTGCAGAGGAGAGATGCTGGGTATATTGGGAGAAGGATTCTAAGCATAGAGCTGTCAGGAAAGAGGAAAACAGGAAGGTCTAAGTGAAGGTTTATGAATGTGGTGAGAGGGGACATGCAGGTGATGGGTGTAACAGAACAAGATGCAGAGGACAGAAAGATATGGAAGAAGATGATCCGCTGTGGCAACCCCTAATGGGAACAGCTGAAAGAAGAAGATGATTTTTAGCAATTTTATATCAATTCTGAATGAGACAACTTTGAATTATCTTTACAAAATTACTGAATACTGCTACTGGTGATGTCAAATGTAAAAAAGGGAGTCCTGCAGCAGTCTCTGTGATTCCTACCTTTCAGAACCTCACCACTGGAGATACTATAGGACAAAGTGTACATTGCCCATCCTGGCAAGACCATGCCTGTTAAGAAAGCAGATTTAACAGGGATGCAGACATTCAGCTGCACCTTTCCCTGCTTGCATTCCAAACTAAGTGACTGAACTCCAGGATCTGTCTGGACATCATCTGATAACAAAGGAGTAAATCAGAGTTGCATTGACATCTCTTCAGAGGCCTCTCTGTAGACTTCTTGAGCTTGAAGGTACAAAATGGACTCAAGCAAGGACAAAGGAATATAATTCAAAGGGTAAAAACTAAGATGGACAGAAGAACTCACCTATTAGATGACACTTATTTTCTGCAACTAGAAGTTACTTTAATCTAATCGAGGGAAGGTTTCCTTTAAAAGCACATGCACCTCATCTCTGAATTTTAGAAGAAATTGGGAAAAGCAAAGGGAAGCTTGGGAACTGGGATTTGAACACACTTACTAAAATTCTCTGTGGAATTCCAAAATGATTTTCCAAAATCTTATCTCATACTAACAAGCTGTAAGCCTCCTGCTCCATGAGGAGCTGAAAAGGTAAAATTCTCTTCTCTGTATGGACCAGAAGCTGAGACCCGGTCTGTAAAGCCAAAGCTGTGTGCCAGTAGTCTGACAAGGCTGAGACAAAATGACTTCAAGAAGGGAACTTGAGCATCTAAACTCTTGAGCCAGAATTAGGTAATGCCTTTTCCCTTTGAAGTGACAAAAGACAGAAGAAGGCAAACTGAGGATGCAGCACCACTGCACTGACAAAGATCATGCAACAAAGAGAAAGAGACTTGAACACAGATCAACAACAAAGCAACAAATCCACACAACGTTGGCCATCATCCAAAAAGACTTGGTATTGTAAAACTATTTATTTGTGCCAAGATGAAGTAGAACTCTAAATACCAGTAAGCAGCCAAACTATTGTATCTAGTGTGCCTCTGTTCAGTGTTATATATCAATATATATGCAGTTATCATATTTCTATAATATTTCTCTCTATCAATAAATTTTTTTATTCTGGTTCTTAAAATTAGTGTGCCTGAGTTACCTTGGTAGAAGTCTAGAGGCCCCAGACCCTCCTACTACAACAGAGAAAGGCAAAGTAAATAAAGTAGGAGCCTTGGTGAATTATTTGAGTAATTACAGGTATTGCTGGAGGCAGAACTGATAATTAGTTACCACAGCTGCACTCGGGTCCCAATCCAGGTGGTATGTCATGTGGTGGGTGTGGCAACATGCTATAAACAGTGCATGCTCCAAACCTTTTTGTATTCTCTAATACATATTTAAATATAAAACAACTTTTCCTGTGTTTGTCTTGTGGCAGAGCTTTTTTATATTCTGGGCATTTTCTTGAGATATTTTACTCTTTAAAAGTAGAATCCCCATTTTTGGGCCTAAGAAGGCTGGGAGCCTTTCTTTTGCATTTTCGTCTAGGCTGCCTAGGGTGTTTTAGGAAGGTATGATTTTTTTTGTGTTGTTTTTGAGGCCTGCATCCCCTTTTTGTTCTTTTTAATAGCCAGATCCATGATACAATCCTGCTACTTAAATCCATGTACCAATACTCCATCAATGCGTCCGAAAGGGTATTCTACCTTGGATCAGCTCATGTATGGGAAAGAAAGTGCCCCTGGTACCAAGTAAGCAGTTTGACATGGTGCAGGTGGTATTAATGTGTAGATGAGAATGCAACATGAGCAGGAGAGAAGATTTGAGCCACATGAAAGTAGAGGAGAACATGGAAGAAATATTATTGAACTTCTTTCTTCACATAATGTGGTAAAGAGAATTTATATCAGTATACCATCTTATTCATATATTCAATATTAAAATGATCTTGTATGACAAAATGAATATATGTACTTATATAAAGATTATGAACTTTAAACACAAAGGGCATCAAAGCTAAGAGATGGGCCATCAGAATTGGAACATCCCTTACATCCTGAATGAATGAGGAAGAGGAAATCAGTGCTAAAGTACTGTAAAGTAGAAGATTTGAAATGTAAACCCATATGGGGATACCAAAACCAACATTTGAACTAGTAGTTAATGATAACATTTTATATAAAAATCAGAATGAACTGTTGTCCAGCATTCCGGATGATGAAATCAGGTTGCACAGATGTAGTGTCTTCTTTGTTTTTTCTATAAGAATTTCTTACATCCATACTGTAATGAACATAGGGTGCCAGGAAATGATAAATGATCTCTAGAGTTTGTAATATTGCAGCTTGGCTCCACTTCTTCCACCTTCTCATTTTTTTTTCATCCACAAAATTGTGTTTCTGTATAGAGAATCTCACAGAACACTGCCTGTGTCTTATGTAGTCCATCAGATGAGGGCCCCTTTACTTCCTCTGTTTGCTCATAAGGAGCTCATTAAGTGGGTTTCAAAACATATTGATGATGATGAAGCTTGTTCTAAAGTAATCACTGTCTATTTTATCACTGTTAAAGCTTTCACTATACGACTTTTTCATGACAATTTAATTTAATCTTTCGAGGCAATTTAATTTATTAGAGGGAAAATGTGCATGTTGCCCTAATGTGTTTTTACAGATACTGTTTTTCTTTTTCTGTTTTCTTAAACCTTATTAAATTAAATGATATAAAAATAACATTTTGTCAAATTTGCCTCTGCTTCTGGTTTATTATATTTATTTCATTTTATATGTTTTTGTTCTGCTTTAGGATGGAAATAAAGAAAAAAAATCATAGTTCAGTATGAAAATGCACTAGATTGCCTCTAATGAATTATCTTCTCCTGTTCATGCAATAGAAGTACAGAATTTTTCTTTGACATCATTCCAGATATTTTAATGATAGTAGTCTAACATTTGTATCAGCATGTAATAAAAAGTGTTAATTACGAAGAACAGCATCTTGTGGTCTCAAAGTGTACACTAAAGTACACCTGTTTTCCATACGGTTCCCAGGAAATTGAGATGATCACCATTGAATCACAGATTAAAGAAAAGCATTATTTAGTATCAAGGTGCATTGAAATGAGGAAATATGCCTCAAGGGAACTAGAATTCAAATATAATGACATGTCACATTTAGCTCTCTCTCTTTCTCTCACTCCTACAGGCTGTTATCTCCTTTTTGCGATCAGCCATATGGATTCTCCATCTCCTGCTATTCTTATATTCTGTAGTCTTCTGTCATAGTTTTAGTACAGTCAAGTTGTCTTCAGTATGGCCCCACCATCTCCTTTTTTGTCATCCTCATGATTTCCTTTCAAGTGAACTTTCAGCATTCTCCTTTTTGGCACACATTTTTAATGCATTCTGTACATGTCTGAATTGGTACAAAATAAGCCATTTCAATATTCAGATCTCCTAATACTGAACAGTCCTTCATTCATAATGTTAAATAAGAAAATGGCCAGAAAAAAAATTACCTGTGTGAACACTGATTAACCTGTCAGAAATAAGGATATTTGAGTAAACAGCTGCAGTTACAAAATTGGACCTTTTGACTTTGTTTGAATGAGTCCCCTTGGACTTTTTAACTCTTCATCTCTTTTATCTCACATTAAACATACTCTGTGCATATTTTTAAACAACTGCTATAGATTGATTCTAAATTCTGTAACTTTACTGACTTTAACCTTATATGTTTTAGATCATTCTTTTAGAATCTTAAACAAATTGTTAATTTATTAGACCTTGGGTAATTAGGATGGAATGGGCAAACACAGATTGATTAATTGAGTAATTGAGTAATCATTGTTAATTCAATATGAAGTTAGGCCTTTAACTGCTGGACGAGGAGGGATGAAAGGACAGCAGGCAGAGCAGAGCAGCAGAGAGAAAAGCAGGGAGGGCTGAGAAGGAGAAGCAGCCAAAGAAATTGACAAGGACCTCTGTGGACTGAACAACAATCTGAAGCAGCTCTGCACCCAGACATTAAAAGACTCATCTTCCATCACCTTAATTTTCTGCATATGTATTTTCAAGAAGACACTTTTTCAAATTAATTTTTTAACCTTCAAAGTCTCTTTTCAATTATATTTCCTACTTTTGCTGTCATCGGTTCTACTGTGTTTTTATTAATGTTGCTTTGTAATAATACCAGTAACAGCGCACTGCACGATAATGTGCAGTGAATACACTTGACTTAAGCATTCATAGTTTTCATCCTCTTTCTCTGTACGTTTAGCATTCGTTTGCTCAGAGGTTGATGCTCTTGCTGCTTCCTGAGCATCTCTTCTTTTCTCCACCCGCTTCTTTCGTCTGCATCTTTTCGCACTAAAACTGATCAAGTCAGTGTTTGTGTTGCAATTACTTAGTACGTTTTCTTTAATTTTTCACTTAAGTGTCTTCAATCTGCCTCAAGAATGATTTAAGATATGAAGAGGTAGGGGAAGTGATGGCGAAGGTGGTAGGGATGAGAATGCCGCCCGCACACATGTGCCGCACGGCCACCCTGCTCGCTGCTGCCAAGAGTTGATTCTACAATAAAATAAAATAAAAATAAACAAAGGAATAACCTTGGAGGTCAATCATCACCCCGAAAGCGGATAGTAGACGTCACGTAGTAAATGTGTACTAAATTTCAGGTCAATAGGTCAAATGGTTTGCGAGCTACAGGTGATTTAAAATCCTGGACAGACAATCGAACGGCCACGGTAGCGTATTATATATAAAGATAAATTTTATACTGTTTGATTGGGTCAAGATATAGTTATAAGAGCAGTTGCTGGGGGTGCCATGTTCCTACAGGGGTTAGCAGCTAAGAACAGATGTCTTCAATACAAAGCAACCCAGTGAGATTGGCACAATTGTAGCTCAGGTTTGAATATAGCCATTTGGTCTGCTTGTGCAGAGATAAGTAAGTCTGTTTGCTTGAGGCAGCTGTCCATGTGTAGGTAAGGCTGTACACATGGGGCACTATAAAGAAGATACCTAACAATCATAAAAATTAGAGTAGCTGTAACATAGGTGAACCAATGTAATGAACAAAGGATACTTTATTCAGTGTAGTAATATATTCAAATTATAGTTAGAAGAGCACCAAGTGTAGGTGATTGCCATATGCCTACAGGGATTAGCATCTGAGGAAAAGACGTTTTCCAACAGTAGCAGTGTGGTGAGCGGGCACCTGCTTTGGTGATTGGCATTGGTGAAGCTTATCCAATTGTTCTGCCAATGCTAAGCTAGTAAGTCTCTTTGCTTAAAGCAACTGTCTACGTGCAGATAAGTCTGTACACATGGGGTGTTAAAAAGCTGCTATTTTAAAACAATATTCCACGATAATACAACATCCAAACAACCTCAGTCTATTCTCACTGACTTTATCAGGTATTCTACAAATCTCCGCATTGTCCATGTTGCAGATCCCAACAGCATTGCAGGTCTAGCTATTACTTTATATACCTTGGACTTTAAATTTACTGGTAATTGCTTGTCACACATCACACCAGGCAGATCCCACAACTTTGATTTCTGATTTGGCAAGATCTTCACACCCCCCAGTTGCTGTTCCAGGTATTTTAAATTTATATTTCAAATTATAGGGAGACCAAGACTTAATGACATACCCAACATTATTGCTCCTTGTCTCTTTTCAGTTCAAACTATATATCAGAGTGTGTTTTTTTTTATTCATGTCATTAATTAATTTTCTATTTGACATTTATAAAAGATGTATGAAGAGAAGACCAGATCTGACTAGCCACTTATTGGTTTTTATGCCCTGTGTATTTTCAGTTCAAACTATGTGTTAAAGTGTAATGTTTTTATTCTTTTTATTATAGCGGAAAAAAATATATACTACTTGTTAAAACTAATTTCTTATTCCACACCATTACAGGAAAAAAGGCAGTGGCATATTACGTGATTTCTAATCAGTGAGCATGTCAGTCTTAATGACAGCAGTTGGTGGATCTAATTGTCTTGAGGATATCAGACTAATTGACTAGGAATTGCAGGGGATGACAGATATGACAATATCATTTTTCGGCACAGCTTCAGTCATCCAAAGCCACATTTTGACTACCAAAACATGCTGCCTGACTATACTAGAGGCTGTATGAATATTTCCAGCGGTTGTATCCACCTATCTTTTTCATTTTCCATTCTGGTGTGGTGCAGACAAACCTCTCTTCTGTGTTTGCAGTACAAAACATCTGCTTTTCTTCTTTTCTTGTGGCTGCATTGCATTCAATGGACTTGATGTATGAACTCTCATACACACAGGAATTACCCGTACAGTGTAAGACAAAATCAAATGAGCAGGATTTTGTCAGAGCAAGTGGCAATCTTTTCTGATTAAGTTGCTGAGGATGTTAAACTACATGATTGTTGAAGCATGGCCGGATTTAGAAATTGGATTGGGCGATACCTACCCAAATTTGTCAACTGTACTCTGCACCATTTGAAAATGCCAATCACATTTATTTCCTCTGTTCTTGTCACAATTTCCTAATTTCTGATATGCTGACTGAATAGAATAAATTACAATGCTTCCTTGACCCTTCAACATCATTTTGTGAAACATTTGTGGGCACCTGTTATTTGGAGGAGAATATTTCTGCATTTTTAATAAAGTTTTTTTGTTAAAATTTCTGTTATTGTTGCTGTAGTTTATTGTAGTGTTGGAATGAATAAGAATATTTACTTTTCACCATTATTATTAGCTTGCTAGCTCATTAGGACACTATTTAACATTTAGGTATTTAAAATTACACATTTACAAAAGTTGATATTAGCATTCAATTTAAATAAGATTACCTAGTTAGAGAACATGCTGGGTGTCCCTTAAAGAAGCAATAAACACCATACAACGATTTTTGGCTCGCAAATTAAACCTTGTTAGTAGCAATTTGGGCACTTCTGCTGTTAGCTCAAGCATCAAGGCTTCGGGACTGACGCCTTCAGATCAAGCGAGCAGTTTGAGCAGTAATGTTACACCTTCCCTGCCCAGTGCAGGTAGCAGTGTAGTTCTTACAGCTGAAAATGATCTAAGTGATCTGAATAATAGTGAACCATCCCAAACAATAATAAAAGTCTTTCCTAAATTAATGTTTAGTTAGACCTCTAGTGCCTTTAATCCAAGCTGGTACCAAATATGGCTGTGGTTGGAATACTCAGTCAAACTAGATGCATGCTTTTGTTTCCCCTGACAGAACTTGTTTGCTGGCAAGACTGACTGAGATATGAGTTAACAAAGACAGGACATACTAATTGGAAAGCCACACTTGCAAAGGAAAGGGGAGTCCAAAAGCACACATCTAGGTGTATGGTTTGGTAAATTAAACTTTTTTACTCTTTAGGGATAATCCATCCACTATGAACTGGAAGTGACACCAAGGGGGGCCGGGACTGGAAGTGGTGCCTTTAGGAGGCGGGGTCTTCTGATTGCCTGCAGAGGGAAAAAAAGGTGAAAGTGTTAGAGGACAATGCCAAACTCTGGCCTGGCTGAGAAACGCATTTATCTGAGCCTGTAAACCATCTCCCTTACGCATGTGTGTAACACTATCTGTCTATCTATCCATCCATCCATCCCACCTTAGGGAAATGACAAATAATAATAGTAATAATAATAAGTCTTTCCTAACTTGAGAAATGACTATGAGAGCATAATGCAGAGTTAAAAATATTAAAATATAAAACATTAAAAATAAATATGTCCATGTGCCCCACACTGTGGTCACAAGCCCCTACTGTTCTATTGTATAGTCGATTGTATATAAAGGTGCCTGTGATGATGTGGGTTCTGCTCCAGGCTCCCCTCTCCATTTTGGGAGCTCTTGAACCCGACACCATTGGTAATGTCACCGGATGAACTGGACAGTGAGACACAACGAAGCAAAGGGATGGTGCAAAAAAGTGCAAAAGTGCTTTTATTAAAAACAACAAAATCAAAACCAGTGTTCAAATAAATAGTGCAGTGCTCAAATGTTCATAAATAAATAATCCATGAAAAGATAAAATTCCAAACAGTTTAAACAAGGCTAAAACAGCAGCAGACACTGGGGCTACACCAGCCAGACACAGCTCCTTCCCAGCCTCTTCAGCTCACCCATGGTTTGCTCAGCCAACGAGACTTCAGCCACCACAGTCCTATCTCTACCAACCCCCATCTTAGCTGCCTCCACCAGCGTCTGCTAGACCACTTGAGGTCGGTTGTCCACCCGTCTTCCTTCTCGCACATGTGGTTGTCCCTCAGATCCATAGGGCGGACTCCTCCTCTGTCGTACCCATTCCTCTACATCAGTGGTTCCCAACCTTTTTTTGGTCATGCCCCACCTAGGCCTCTCTAAAATTATGATGTCACCCACTGTAACATATACCTTATTCTTATTATTACCTATTCAAAAAGTGAACTCCTACTTACATGGAGGAAGCCCATAATGTCATTAATTTGGTCTAAACAAGCTTCCAAAGAAAATGGAGGGAAAGGATAGTTGAAGTACTGACAAAGAAATCACTAAGAAATTGTTAAAAAAAAGAATATAATATGTAATTTGAAAATACAGCAAATACAGTTTTGAAAACATATAAGAGATGTGATATTCATAAATATAAAATAACTTTAATGACAGCTTTTTCTGTAATATTTTGATCATTTTATATTTTTGTTATATTGCATAATCATTGTTACAATTCATATTATTTTAATGGTAAAAATGATTTTTAATTAGAAAAACCCAAGCCGGTTGTAAAATCATAAATTAAAGGGTTCTTCACCATCCCTTTTATGTTTATATAAATGTCTCTGTAGTACTAGGGTGTTGTACTGTGTTAGCCATTATGAATGGTGAGAAAAGCCAAGCAAAATGACACCTTTTATTGGCTAACTAAAAAGATTACAATATGCAAGCCTTCGAGGCAACTCAGGCCCCTTCATCAGGCAAGATGTAATCAATGATGATTACAAGATGATTACATCTTGCCTGAAGAAGGGGCTTGAGTTGCCTCAAAAGCTTGCATATTGTAATATTAAATTAAAGGTGTCATTTTGCTTGGCTTTTCTCTATAAATGTCTCTGTGAAAATAAAAATAAAAATTATTTGTTTATTTTTTTCTATAATTTTTAACAGTGAATTTCTGTTTTTTCATTTTATAAATTGTTTAATGTACCTAAATTCTCAAATTGCCCCCCTAAAAAATCAAATTCCCCCCAGTGGGACCTGTGCCCCACGTTGGGAATCACCACTCTACATAGTCAGTGGGCACGTTCCGTCCCTTTAGCACCGATCGCTCTATCTGGGACCCTCGACTGTGCTGACCTTCCTTTTACTCAGCTTGCTGGCTTGTCCATTCTTTTGCACTACCCCCAGTTCTACTCTCCAGTCTTTTACCATTTTCATCTCTCTTTCCCTTTTCTGCCTATTTATTCTCCTATTTATTATAGGGATGTGGCTCAGGTGTGGCCATTTGCAGCTCCCGGCTTCAATCACAGATGCACCCGGGAACCGCTCGGGACACACTACTATGCCCCCTCTTTAAGCCACGAGTGCGGCGATTATCTATTTAAAACTGGCCTTTTCAGTCTGAGCTGTGGTCCCGCTATACCACAGTGCCCACTCCAAATTTATTATTGCCCCCTCCCCCCAACCTGAACAGTCTACATCCAGGCCTGTTGTGAAGTGAAGTGAAGAACTGAAAATTGCTGAAAAGGCTGTGTAGTGAGACAACGGCAAATCTGATAACCTATCGTATAAGTTTTGGTACCTCAGTTGAAGGCAAGAATGAGACTGCATGGTTTTTATTTTATTGTTAAGAGACAAGATCATTATCAAATATGTAAGATGTTTTCATTGGGACCTCTCTGCTCACCATTAAAGACATCTTTATCTTGCATTGCATTTGGAAAGACAGCATTGTGGATCACCACTCCCACAGTCTCTTTGTCTCACTTCCATCAGACAGAAGGTACTGTAGCTTTTGAACCATTTCTGCCAAGTTCTGCAGCAGCTCCTACCACTTGGCTGTCCAGACTCTGAACTCTGTGTTGTTCCCTGCCCCTCAGATCTGCTACTAGTAGTTTATTTATATGTGGTGCATTAGTTATACTACTGTTTTTTTAAATTATTTATTATCTATCTATCTATCTATCTATCTATCTATCTATCTATCTATCTATCTATCTATCTATCTGTCTGTCTGTCTGTCTGTCTGTCTGTCTGTCTGTCTGTCTGTTAATATTAAAATGTAGTACAGTTCTTTACTTGTCTTGGGCTTGTTCTGTGGTTATGCATATGTTGCACACAGTCCTGGTTAACTTTACTTTGTGCCAATATATACTGCAATACCATTTATGGATCGTATGAGAGTAAAGCTCACTTGACTTGACTTCATTCACACTTTAAATTACAGAAGGACTTAGATCCAATGAAATACTTGTTAGTTTTGGTTCTGTCTGTATATTTTTCTTCTTGCACAAAAGAGAAAAGGATGATTACATACTGTATATGCCACAACTGATTTTTCTATCTAAAGCTATACAGGAAATAAGGGAGGGGGGGTCTACATCTGACAAATTACAAACAGGTGTTTATCCATTTTCGACCATGCATTTGGTGCATTCTTTTTGTTTTTTCAAAGAACCTAACCCTGCATACAACAAATTATATCCAGTTCCACACATCTACTGGAAATTAAATGACCTTCCTGTAAGCTTTAGTCCACCCCACCTCACTCCACCCAAAATTTAAGTTTAAACTGTGAATTATCCGCATTTCAAATGGAGGAGGCAAGTCTAACAATCTACCAATTAGTTCTGTTACCCTATTTCAATTCAATCCATGTATTTGAATGAAAATTTCTTTTCTAGTATCGGGGGGAGGGAAATATTGTTTAATATTTCTACCACACAGAGAAGCTCAAGAAGACTATTTAAAGGTTGTTTTAAACATGGGCTGATTTGAAATTCTGTTCTGCATGTTTAGTAATGGTTAATACCCGCTAAATGTCTATAGCACTGCTAATTAAATGTTTCATTATTTTAGCAGGGATTACTGTATATTCCATACTTGGCAATGGTGCATATAATGTATGTAATGCTGTTAAAAAATTGTGCTTTCACAACATGCTAAATATAACTCGTAATATTTAATCTATAAGTTTTAATTTTAGATTTATTTAGATAATGCCTCTTAACTTTTGTGCCCAAAACTCATATGAAAAGCTTACATTGTATGTATTATGTGATCAGAATATACTAATATGTTCTGTAAGATGACTGGCCAAGCACAGAGTGAACGTTGGTTGGCTATTCAAGCAAATATTGGTCACTAGAAATGTCTTAATTTAATTATCCACATGCAGCAAACTCTCTTTTTGGAGAGAGTAGAATTCCATCCACACAAATTGCCCTGTGGTGTCTTTAAGCAAATTAACTGCAGTCCTGCCATCTAAAAAGAGAGGAACTACAAAAGACAATGACACTTCACCACCTGTTCAAACTATTCTTATAACAGACTACTGGAGAGGAGACCAATGATTCCCCTGAACCATAGTATCCAGCACAGTGGGGACCTAGACTGGCTTCCTGAATGGGATGGATGGACCCTTACCTGGCCTGAAAGTCCATATAAAGAATACTGAATGTAAGTGAATAGATGTCAAAGGGATGTTAAGTGTCCCCTTTCCCAGGTGGGACAACAAAGAGGAAGGACTGGGGGAGGCTCCCTATTAGCACTGTATACTCTAGTTGACAATGTTCCTTTACTGAGTCATTCATGTGCACTCTTGCAGGGCAACCAGAGAGGGTGCTCTCAGAGGGCACTGCCAAGAATAGATGTCTCTATTTTAAGAGGTTTTCTCCTGACCCAGATATGTTTCCTCCATGCAATGTCATGGCACCTTAAATATTCCGTGGTTGTCATAAAAGAAATCACCTCATCTTACACATGAAGTCAGACTTAGGGAAAGAGGGGGGCAAAGCTCATCCGGGAGGACTGAAGTACAGAAAAGAAAAGAAACAGAATTGTTCAGTGTATGTGTTGTGGAGGAAAAGAAGGCCCGTTTAAAGATGCCTCCATTAAGTAAAACATCATTGAACACAGAACTGAAGTTTGAAGACAGAAATAAGAATAGAGGTCAAAGAAATCAGATGTTTCAAAGCATTGAGAAAATGCATGAAGAGGCAGATGAAATGGAAAGGACAAAGCATGACTTTATATTACTATCAAAACAAAGTTTTTGTTATATAAATAATATGGAGAAAAGGCAGAACTAGCAAATGTAGACAAAAAACTAGAGGAAGCAGTGTTAAAGGACTTTATTGAGGAGCTTTTGCTTACATTTTTCAGAGTCCATTTTTATATTTAGGCACCTTTCAGGATGGATCCAGTGTACTATTTCTGAATTTAAGAAATACACAGTTCGTGTACTTTTGCTCAAGCCTGTTTAGCCTAGTTATGTGAGGCCCACCTTTCGATTTTCACAATTCTTTTTTTGAATCTTCTATTAAAAATGCTAAGAGTTGTGTGTCTGTAACATAAACACTGTGAAATATTGGGCCTTGAATGTTGATCTTAGTCTTAATCAAGAGCTTATGATACACTATGTGCAATGCAACCCAAGAATTGGACATGTGGGCTCCCCTGGCCATGTAATTGAGCTTTGGGGCCTTCAGACTGACAGGAAAAGAGCAGCTATGTGGGCGTGCAGCATGGCCAACACGAAAAGAACCTCAGAGACTTCTGGTCACATTGAAACACATTGAACAGGCCATCTGATTTTCAGCACAAATGCAAATCATACATTCTGGACACAAAAGACAGCCACACACACCATCAGGACATGATGACATCAAGCGGAGGGACCTGGGGTGCTGTGTTTCATGAGAAGTGAAACCTACTCCACCTTGGTCCACCTTTCCTTGAGGACCAGAGGGCCTGATATTTCCGGGTCTATTAAAATTTTGAAGAGAAACCATAAATTAAAAAGACAATATCAAGTAGGGAAACTTTATTTATAATAATTTTTTAAACCTTTGCTTTGGTGTACTACCAACCGGAAATTAAAAGTTCTGAATACCGCCTTTATTCTGTCTTAAATTTTTAATTACTGAACTGCTATTAGCTAAAACTAAAGGTTCCTTTTACAAAATATATTGTATTGAGGGCTTTACTAAGTGTAATGGATAGTTTTTGCACCCTAGTGTGTCTTTAAATTCTTATGTACACCTAATTTCTTTAATGAATATTTTATATAGTGTGATTTAATATGGAATAAAAATTAGAAAGCCTTACATTACCATAGTTTTACTTTACACAAAAATAAACAGTTCAGAGTTTGAATTTCACGTGTGAACGGCTGATTTCCCACCAGGGTAAGAACAAATGTGGGGCATTTTATTGTTTTTAGTGGAAATTAAAAAACAATATGATCATTGCAGAATGTGTGATTTATCTCATCAGGTCCAAATGCAAAAAATATTCATCTAATTTTATCCTTAAACTGAAAAAGATTGTGAATTAGTAACTACCAAAATAATTCAAACTATTTTAATTTACTCAAGCTCTTTAAAGCTACTTTCATAGACACTCTGGTAGTTTAGCCATTGAATTGTCCTGACTGCAAGTGCAGAAATGGAGATAACATTGCATTTGCTCTCCTGCCATTCAAATTTGTGTCATGCATGTGTTAGTTATATTTTAGTTGTTGTCTACAATCACAAATCCTCTCTTCACAATACTCTTACCACCGCACTGCCCTTCTCCAGCTGAGTGTTGCCTTCTTCCTCCCAGCTCTGACTTGCCTGGGTAAGGGAGTGCGGTCCCTTTAATTAAGCACCTGGGAGTACTTCTGGTGCCAGGGCCACTGTCCGATGGGAGCACTTCTAGGTCATGTGAAAGTCCATTACAGCAGGGAGCTTGTCTCCCTACAGCACCCTCTTGCAGCACCCTGTGACCCCAGCAGGGCTGCTCTGCCAGACTAAATTTCCCAGCATGCCCTACTGGCTTCCCACTGGGCACTGATATCCGGGGTTGCTGCCATCTAGCGTGGTGGGGGAATAAAAAACCCCCAGTGATGTCTTTCCCTTCCAGTGGGCTGTCTGTCCATCCCTTCTAGTCCTTCCTTCCAGGTCTGATCCCTTTCTCCTCCCCGGCCAGGATACCTATCTACCTGTTAGGAGCCTCTCGTCCGGGAAAGAACCCATCCCCTCTTCTGGCCGGGATGCCCGTCCAGCCCATGTGGCATCTACACAGTTTATCTTTATATATAATATGCTACCATGGCTCTTTGTTTGTCTGTCCAGGATTTTAAATCACCTGTAGCTTGCAAACCGTTTGACCTATTGACCTGAAATACTATGTAACATCTACTATCTGCTTTCGAGGTGATGATTGACCTCCAAGGTTATTCCTCTTTTTATTTTTATTTTATTTTATTGTAGAACTTGGCAGCAGCCAGCATGTCGGCCGTGCGGTGCATGTGTACAGACGCCGTTCTCATCCCTAGCACCTTCGCTGTCACGTCCCCTACCTCTTCATATATTAAATCATTCTTAAGGCAGATTGAAGATTTAAGTGCCAGCTTAAGTGAAAAATTAAAGAAAACAAAGTAAGCAATTGCAATACAAACACTGACTTAATCGGTTTTAATGCAAAAAGATAGCGATGAAAGAAGAAAAGAAGAGGGCTGCTAGGGTGGAAAAAAGAAGAGCTACTCAGGGGGCAGCAAGCGCATCAACCTCTGAGCAAACAAATGCTAAACGTACAGAGAAAGAGGATGAAAACTATGAATGCTCAAGTCAAGTGTATTCACTGCATGTTATCGTGCAGTGTGACGTTACTGGTTAACATATAAAAAATGATTGTCCTTTTAGAAACAATTTTTAGTTTCACTGTTTTCACAAAACTTAAACACCTGCAGATTTTTCTCATCAGTATGTTTGTTGCATAAATTCCAATGTGATATTGCTTATCTCTTCAACTTTAAATATATATTTAGCGTCCAGTGTTACAATGATGGTGTCATCCTACAGCTATTTTAAAAACTCATGGCTTGTATTCAGGGTGATTCAGATCTAATCCCTCTAATAAAGCTCCTGAATTGTCAGATATTCCCACTTTAACCATTCCTATTGGGTTTGTGTTTAGAGGAGCTCGTAACTAACAGCAAGAACACGGTTCCAGAAGAACAGGACTCGATATTGTGCTTAAATATGTCTTCATAAGCTTGAAGTTACACAATGACCTGTAAATAATAGTTGCTTCCAGTACTAGAGTCAGAAAGGAATGCTCTAAAATATCCAAACATAGCAAGAGTGTTTTTATCTTTGAAGGCCTCACTTTGTCCTCTGTTAACAAAGGGTTGATTGGAATTTTCATTCTAGTCCTAATTTTGTTTCATCTGCCCACACAAATACCCAGAAATATTTATGATTATTCAAATGGTTTTACAAAGTTTTTGTATCTCCCTGTCTATCCTACCTTGATGTGGCATCCTGTAGTCACTCTTGACTGAAATAGATGTTTTGATTTGTCCTTGTCATCTCTTAAATTACTGGAAATTGTGCGGTGATTATTCAAACAATTGTCATCTGTAGTCGCCTTTCAGGGGCTACAAATTATTGAATAACAAAACAAAGAAACAGGAATTGCAGCCCGGACCTTTTAATACTTGCTGAGGATTTTGTTTGTAACATCCATTGACAGTTCTTTTGACCTGTCCATGTTTACAGATGAAATGAATTATTGATACTATGAAAATTCATGTTTATGGTCATTTTAATGTTATTTGAAACCTAATATAGATGAGATGATGTACATAAGAAATTAAGATACTTTGATGCACATGAAAAATCCCATGCTAGTTTTTTTTTTAAAGGGTACCAGTATTTTGGCATATATTTCACCACAAAATAATTCTTTACAATTATCAGCTCCATTATATCTATTATATAGTATTAATGGATAGTTATGGTTTATTACATTTCGCTTGATGAAATCTCAAACAATATTAAACAGAAATTCTTCTGAAATTTGGAAAAGTGATTTTTCCAAGTGATTTTTTGTAAGTAAATAATACTATTGCAGTTCTTCTCAATCACTTTGATGCAATTCACACATCAGAAACATTTATTCTCACCACTCTTTATGCGGCTCACAAATGCTGCACCAAGGCCTGACAAGTCTCAGAGGTGAAGTCCTCACAGCCAGCATCCATTGCCTCCAGTAATGACATCTGATTGCATGTGCTGGCTGGCGATCATACACCTTCTATCTCCAATCAGAGATGAATATCTCATTTGAGATGAAGAATGGTGAATAAGGTGGCAGGGTTAAGAGTGAGAAGGATGATGTTTCTGATTTGTGAAATGCATGAAAGCAACCAAAAAAACTGTAAATTTCTTTTCTTTCAGAACTATTTCTAAAATTTCAGTAATAGATAAATTTGAAAAGATTTTAAAATAAAGCAGTTACTTTTAGTTGATGCCTTCATCCAAGATGTCTTTTGCCAAAATGTTATACATACAATTTCAATGATGATAAAGTACAACACTAAAAAGAAATCAATGAATACATTTTAACCTACACAGCACAAGATGCATATTGCTTCAGGTTTAGATAAAAACACAGAACTTCAATGCAAGAAATGACTTTATAATAGTTGATTTTTTTTTCCACAGATGGGATTTTGTTACACATGGTGGTATTGATGGATATTCTTATCTAATCACCTACACCTACTGCAGTACAGATAATGCAGCCTCAACAGTCCTTGCGCAATTTGTTCAAGCAACTTGTCATTGTGGCTTATCATCAAGAGCATGATCTGATCATGGAGGAGATTACATCAAGGTGGCTTTGCTTATGAACCTACTTCAGAGGATGCATAGGTCAAGACACATAACTGGGGAATCAGTCCAGAACCAACGCATTGAGAGATTATGGAGAGATGTTAATCACCCTGTACTTCAGTACTTTTATGATTTGTCCTACAGCTTTAAGGATGAACAGATTCTAAATGTGGAAGACAACATCCACCATTTTTCACTGCATTTTGTTTTTCATCCTAAGATACAGACAAGATTGAATTTGTTCACAATAGCATGGAATACTCACAAAATAAGAACGCACACACATACAACAACAAATCACCAAACCAGTTATGAAAGGAGGGGATGTTAAGCCAAATAGAGTTTAATAACAACACCATAAATAATGTGTTTGGGGAGGACCCATACAAACCAGAAAATATGGAGTCAGTAATGGCATGTTGTAGTATTATGGGAAATCAGCATGACATTAGTCAATTTAACTACAGACACTTATTCTATTTAAACCAGCAGGATGAACAAGTATTACAAAACAATATTGCAAAAACAAATAACCTACGAGAAAAATATTTGATCTGTAGGGGATTTACCCTATGTTTTGCACATGCCTAATGTATAAATATTGTATCAATTTTGTGATCCTGTTGAACAATTGCTTAATTTATTAATGATTCTGAAACTGAATACTTTTCTCACAAATGTTTGTGAACAACATATTGTATAGTTTTCGGTAAGCAATATATTGGTTAAAAGATAAAAGAAATGCAACTTTGGTGTTTGGAAATACATTTAAGAAATCCCATTTGGCATAGTTTTCCTTATTTACATTACAAGATTTTAGAGTACTTTCTTCACAGTGTTTCTGTTTACCCAAAGAAGACATCAATTTCAAAAATACACTTGTGTTTGAGTGTTTTCAAATATTTTCTCCTTTAATATAATAGCACTTCTGTCAACATGTTCAGAACAGTGTACACATGAACTAAATTACTTCAAATAACCCTAACTAAACACCATGCTATATATACCCACTCTCTCACGTGTATTGTATAATTTTAAATGCAAACTATTCTTATATATTACAAGACTAAGTTGAATTGTATTAATTATACACAGTTTTAATAGAACTTTTTAATACTGAAAGAATACCACAGAACACTCTTCTACAATTTCTTTAATTCCTTTAAATAACAAAAATAACAATTTTGAAAAGGAATATTTAGACTTAAAAAATTGTTTTCCAAATAGACAACGGCAACAACAACATTTATTTATACAGATGATGTAGCTCAAAGTGCTTTACAAGATGAAGAAAAAAAGTTTATAAAAGCAAAAATTAGATCAGGCAATACTAAGTAACAAAGAATAAAGTAAAGTCTGATGGTCAAAAGGGCAGAAAAAACAAACAAAAAAATTCCAGATGGACTGGAGAAAAAAAAAACAAAATCTGCAGGGGTTCTGAGGCCAAGAGACCATCCAGCACCCACTGGGCATTCTACCTAACTTACAGTAAATGATTTAAATCAGTCCTCCTGGTTATCCATGAAAGAATAACTTTATGCTTTGTTACTGTCAAAATGAATGCATTAAGAAACCTCAGTAGTTGTGGTGATTCAGGGCAAAATAGTAAATTAATATCAAAGGGGATGGGCCATTTTTTGCACAAGTGGTCTTTACTTGAAAGCAGAATTGATCTAAGTAACAAACATACACATTCTTATACTTTGCTGATCCCTTTATTGTTTTGATCAACAAATCTTTGATTTCATTTTCATGCTGAACCATTCTTGGCAGGAAAAGGACCATAGAACAGGTCTACGCATAAAGAATTCTGCAAGAGCCTTCAATCTGATCACAGAACTCAGTTTGGGCCTTTGTTGAAAAATCTAGTGGAGGAATTGCTTCGGCTCCAGTTATAAAAATATCCGAACATGAAAAACTTGATATCAAATTTCAAAAACTTGATATCAAATTTCAAAAACTTAATATCAAAATTCAAATCTGTAATATTAAATTTTAAAAACTTGATATCAAATTTCAAAAGCTCAATATCAAATTTTAAAAGCGTGATATCAAATTGTAAAAACCAGATATTAAATTTCAAAAGCATTTTGCACTTTTAAAAATTTGATGTCAAATTTCAAATGTGCAGTATCAAAGTTTAAAAGCTTGATTTCAAATTTTAAAAGCATGATATCAAATTTTATAAGCCTGATATCAAATTTCATAAACATGCTATCAAAATGACAAAATATGATGAGCAAATATATTAGTATTTAAACTCTTTTTTTATATCAGTTTTTAAAAACTTTATATCAATTTTTAATAGCACAATATCAAATAGTAAAAACCTCATGTCAAATTTCAAAAGCTTGATATCAAATTATAAAAGTATTATATATTTCAAAATCTCGATATCAATTCCCAAGTGTTGATATCAATTTTTTAAAATGTTGACATCAAATTCCTAACTCTTGATATCATATTTAAAACAGTCAATATCAGTGTTCTAACTGCTTATATCAAGGAAAACAGATTAAATGATAAAATGGTCTACCATAATTTATGCGGCTAACTTCAACACATTGATGATTTGATATTTTTTCCAGAATCAGTGACTGCGTCTTTGCTCATACATCTTCAACAAAGCACTTACTTGATGGCTAAATTTCAGAAATGGTATGCAGGGACTCCTGCGAAGCCAGAGTGTGCGTTTCATTGCCACTTTCAAAACACTATTTCTGTTTTAAGCGTTTGTTGATTTTGTGCTCTCAGTTTTTGTTAAATTCACAATCCAACGTTTTCATTTTCAACTCTTGTTCTCAATTTTAATGTTATTTTCATGAGCTCACTTTTTAAGCTCTGTACTGCCTTCAGGATCAGTCCTATTTTTCAAAAATTATAAATGATAATACTGATAATCCAAGAGTTTTATTTTCAACTATTGATCAACTTTTAAACCCAGCTCACTCACTGAACCTCAAGGAACAGCCTCCTAAAAACTACTAGTGAAAATTATGAAGCTTTTGCTATATGTTTAAACATAAAATAAATTATATTAGAAATAATATTGTACTGTACATCCTTCAAAGTTAATCCTGTTGAACTCCAGCATGCCCTTTTAAGTGAGTTAAATTTTTTCAGCTGAAACCCTCCACTTGCACCCTTGACCCAGTACTAATAGGTTTTTCAAAGAAGTCTCCGATGTGCTAATTGATACTTTACTTGACATAGTGAACTCCTCATTAGATATGAGGGTGTTCCCTGACTGTCTAAAGACTGCAGTTGTTAAACCCCTGCTCAAGACAAATAATCTTGACTCCTCTGTCTTTGACAATTTAGACTAATTACTAGCAGGCCTTTCTTACGTAAGTAAAATTCTAGAAAAGGCAGTTATCAAGCAGCTTAATGATTACTTGAATAAGCATTATATTTGTGACAAGTTTCAGTAAGATTTTAGAACAAATCATATACAGAAACTGCACTAGTTAAAGTATCAGTACTTAATAATTTGATGTTTAATACAGACAGAGGGTGTATATCTTTTCTTGTCCTCTTAGACTTGAGTGCAACATTTGACACCATACTAACAAATTCTATTCAATTCTAATAAATTACCTTAGACAATGGGTGGGCCTCTCTGGCAGCATCTTAAAATGGTTGCAGCCTTACTTAACAAGCAGAAAATTCTTTGTTTGTTAGTTGTGGTGATTGTACTTCAGAGACCTGTGATATATTATATGGTGTACCACAAGGATCTATTCTATGTCCACAGCTCTTTTCAATGTACATGTTTCCATTAGGTCAGATTATCACCAAACACAAGTTCAGCTACCACAGCTATGCATGTGACACACAAATGTATTTGTTATAGCACCTGATAACCCTGATGCTCTCGGCTCTCTGATTCAGTGTCTTTAGCAGTATTTCAAAACGGATAAGTAGTAACTTTCTCAAACTGAATAAGGATAAAACAGAAATCTTACTGATTGGCAAACATGAATATAGTGAGGGCATTAGAAATAAAATTGATCAACATGAATATAGTGAGGGCATTAGAAATAAAATTGATCCCTAAGGTTTAAAAATCAAGGTGGAGGTAAAGAATTTAGGGGTAATCATTAACTCTGACCTAAACTTTAAATTGCATATTAATCAGATTACGAGGAGTGTATTTTTTACTTAAGGAATACAGTATGGCAAAATTTAAACCTCTTATAACTTTACAAGATGTTGAAAAATTAATTCACGCTTTTGTTTTTAGTCAACTTGATTACTGTAATTAACTCCTAACGGGACGACCTAAGGAACACGCAAATCGGTTGCAATTAGTGCAGAATGCAGAAGCCAGAATCTTAAAAAGAAAATTTGAGCACATCATACAAGTCTTAGTGTCATTACATTGGTTACCCATGTCATTCAGAATTGACTTTAAACTACTAGTGGTTTATAAATCCTTAAATAATCTTTCTCTGTCCTATATTTTGGATTGTCATAACCTTCAATCTTCGAATGGAGGTCTGCTTATAATTCTAAAAACCAAGCTTAAAAGAAGTGGTGGGGTGGCCTTTTGTTGTTATGCACCTAAAGTCTGAAATACATTACCATTAGAAATTCACCAGGTTAATACTGTGGAACATTTTAAAAAACTGCCAAAAACCCGTTATTTTTGTTTTTTTTGTAGCTACATTGTACACCTGATAGACTATTCTTCTTCTTTCACCTGCTCCTGTTAGGGGTCACCATAGCAGATCATCTTTTTCCATATCTTCCTGTCATCTGCACCTTGCGCCATTACACCCATCACCTTCATGTCCTCACTCACCACATCCATAAACCTTTTCTTAGGCCTTCCTCTTTTTCTCTTGCCTGGAAGCTCCATTCTTAACATATCTTAACACATCTCCCAATATACTCAGCATCTTTCCTCTGCACATGTCCAAACCAACACAATCTCGCCTCTCTGAGTTTGGTTTCCCAACCGTCCAACCTGAGCTGACCCTCTAATGTATGCATTTCTAATCCTGTTTATCCTTGTCACACCAAATGTAAATCTTAACATCTTTTACTCTGCCACCTCCAATTCTGTCTCCTGTTTTTTGGTCAGTGCCACCGTCTCCAACCCATATAACATAGCTGGTCTCACTACTGTATTGCAGACCTTTCCTTTCACTGTTGCGGGTACCCTTCTGTCACAAATCACTCCTTCTCCACCTACTCCATCCTGTCTGCACTCTCTTCTTCACCTCTCTTCCACACTCCCTGTTAATCTGTACTGATGATGCTTAGTATTTAAGATCACCCACCTTCGCCAATTCTACTCCTTGCATCCTCACCATCCCTCTGACATTATCACAAACATATTCTTGGAATCTTGTTCCTACTAAGCTTCATTCATCTCCTCTCTGGAGCCATATCTCAACCTCTCCAGAGTCTCCCCAACCTGTTCTCTATTCTTGCTACAGATTACAATGTCATTCACAAACAGCATAGACCTGTCTAATCTTATCTTTCAACATGTCCATCACCATTGCAAATGAGAAAAGACAATATGGGCATAGAATTATAATATTCTTCAAGGATCAGCAATCTCTACTAATCCCCATTACCCTCTGCTGTTTTTCTTTTTCTTCTGTGGTGTTAATCTGTGCCACCACCACCCAATCAAGGCAACATGCAACCCCCTGTGATGGTGGAATGAAGGCTGGTGTTTCAGCAGTCCACAAGACGGACTTCATCAAATCCTATCATGTGAAACATGAAAACAAAGAGGACTGATTTAGAAGCATTTATGTTAGGTAGAATGCCCAGTGAGGACTAGGTGGTCTTTTGACCTTGAAACCCCTGCAGATTTTGTTTTTTTCTTCGGCCTAACTGGAGTTTTTTGGTCTTTGTCATCTTGTAAAGGACTTTGAGCTACTTTGTTGTATGAAAATGTGCTATATAAATAATGTTGTATTTTTATTTTTAATTTCTCACACTCACTTTTTAATGTTAATTTTACATCTTGAATTTTTGTTGTTAGTTTCAAACTCACTTTTTGTTAATTTCATGATTTCAGTATTTAATATTAATTTCACGTTGTGGATTTGTATTGTTAATTTTATGCCCAAGATTTTAATTGCTAATTTCACACTTTTCTTAATTTTACATGCACTCTTTTTAATATTAATTTCATGCTCACACTTGTTAATGTTAATTTTACACTCTTTTCTATGATTTTGTGTTTTGCAAGCATATGAAAAATAATAAATAGATGGTTAAAATATGCTTTAAAAATGCACAATAACTATCTAAAAAAAAAAATCTTGAAAATCAGACACACTTAAATTTTCTTTTTTTCCTGGGCACTTCACAACACATTCGAGTCCAGTCAGTGCAAATCAGCTTTTTTTTAGTTAAGCCTTTAATTTTGTTTTGCCATCCCTATCCCTCTCTGGGTCACTAAGCTTTCTGTTTCAAGGGAATTCCAGTCCATCTCAAACAGCAAAACATGTTTACATCCATAACCACCGTATTTAGATTTTCCCAGCTTCAAGTCACTAGGGATGGGCAGATCGATACCACAGTAACAGCTGGACTCATTTGGTATCGATTACTACTTTTTTTCTGTAAGATACAGTAGCAAGTTTTTTTGCAAAGGCATAGATTGTATTAACACACTTTCCGTGCGCACGTACTGAAATGAGCGGACGCGCTATGACGCAACAGCCCCATTAACACGAATTATACATTTTATATAAATAAGAATGTTAAATAATCTTAACACCGTGCAAAATACTTAACAGCTATGCCCAATTTGAAGATGAAAACTTTCACTGAAAGTAGATTTTCTTTCCGAAATATACAGTGGGTACGGAAAGTATTCAGACCCCCTTCAGTTTTTCACTCTTTGTTATATTGCAGCCATTTTCTAAAATCATTTAATTTTTTCCCTTATTAATGTACACACAGCACCCCATATTGACAGACAAAAAAAAGAATTTTTGAAATTGTTGCAGATTTATTAAAAAAGAAAAACTGAAATATCACATTGTCCTAAGTATTCAGACCCCTTGCTCAGTATTTAGTAGGAGCACCCTTTTGAGCTAATACAGCCATGAGTCTTATTGGGAAAGATGCAACAAGTTTTTCACACCTGGATTTGGGGATCCTCTGCCATTCCTCCTTGCAGATCCTTTCCAGTTCTGTCAGGTTGGATGGTAAACGTTGGTGGACGGCCATTTTTAGGTCTCTCCAGAGATGCTCAATTGAGTTTAAGTCAGGGCTCTGGCTGGGCCATTCAAGAACAGTCACAGAGTTGTTGTGAAGCCACTCCTTCGTTATTTTAGCTGTGTGCTTAGGGTCATTGTCTTGTTGGAAGGTAAACCTTCGGCCCAGTCTGAGGTCCTTAGCACTCTGGAGAAGGTTTTTGTCCAGGATATCCCTGTACTTGGCCGCATTCATCTTTCCCTCGATTGCAACCAGTCGTCCTGTCCCTGCAGCTGAAAAACACCCCCACAGCATGATGCTGCCACCGCCATGCTTCACTGTGGGGACTGTATTGGACAATTGGTGAGCAGTGCCTGGTTGTCTCCACACATACCGCTTAGAATTAAGGCCAAAAAGTTCTATCTTGGTCTCATCAGACACTTCTCACCATCTCATAGTCCTTCAGGTGAAAAACTGTAAACTTCAGAAAAACTTGTTGCATCTTTCCCAAAAGACTCATGGCTGTATTAGCTCAAAAGTGTGCTTCTACTAAATACTGAGCAAAGGGTCTGAATACTTAGGACCATATGATATTTCAGTTTTTTTTTTTTTTAATAAATCTGCAACAATTTCAAAAATTCTTTTTTTTTGTCTGTCAATATGGGGTGCTGTGTGTACATTAATGAGGGAAAAAATTAATTTTAATGATTTTAGCAAATGGCTGCAATATAACAAAGAGTGAAAAATTGAAGGGGGTCTGAATACTTTCCGTACCCACTGTAAGTGTCCGAGTAAATGTTAATAAAAATATTAATTATTTTGCAAGGCTCCAGTTATTTATTTAAAAGTACTTTTATTGCATTATTAACAGCATCTTGTGTCATAAAATATAATTTTTCTGCTTAATTTTGTATTGTTAAAATTGTATTGTGGTCCCGTTTCCTCCCACAGTCTAAAGACACACCGGTTAGGTCAGGGGTCCTCAATCACGGTCCTGGAGAGCCGCAGTGGCTCCAGGTTTTTGCTCCAACCCAGTTGCTTAATAAAAAGCACTTATTGCTAAAGTAACACTTCTGCTTCACTTTAGTGATTTTGAGCCCTTATTGCTTAATTTTGTCTTAAACAGCTATTTTAATTGCTCCTTATTATCAATAACATGCAAATGACAAGAGAGAGCAGCATTTCTTCATTTAGCTTATTTACATTTACACCTGTGTGTATTTATCTGCACTATTGGGTTTAATTAAATACTTGGAAGAAAAATGAAGAGAAAAAAGTGAAGGACTGAGAATTACTCGTCCATTTTAGCCTTCAAATCATTTGCATGATAGAAAGGGAAAGAAAATCTAGGATATGAGAATGACCTGACATAGCAGAGTTAATTTAATTTCATAGCTTGTTAGTGCTTTATTGGCAAGAATTGCTTTCTAATTAAGCAACCAGGTCAGAACAAAAACCTGCAGCCACTGCGGCTCTCCAGGACTGGGATTGAGGACCCCGGGGTTAGGTGGATTGACACTGTTAAATTGGCCCCTGATGTGTGTATGTGTGTGTGTTCATCCTGTGATGGGCTCTCTTCCATCACAGAGATTATTCCTGCCTTCAACTGCAGAGGCAAAATACGATTAAGCGTAAAAATGTCAGCATTACTTTTTCTAAATACAAATTTGAAACTTAACTAAATGTAAAGCTAATATGACAAAATCTTTATCGATAAAACAGAATTGCAGAATATAATAGAAAATGCAAATGTGGGAATATTATTTTTCTTGTAAATGTTAGTGTTCTAAGGTTGATCAGTTTAAGTATATTCATGAAGTGATTGCCTGTTTTACATGTACTAAACAGATAATCAAATCTTTATGAAAACGCAAAAGTTAATATTGTGATGTCCCATCGAATAAACACACTCAGGAGCCGCTTGTCCGGGGGAGTCTTCCAAATGCCAACTGGCTTTTTATTGAATATGCCAGGATATAAACGGTGCCCTACCGCTGCCTGTTGTCTGGGTCATGGGGACACCTCCAAAATAACAAAGATAATTCACCTTCATCATATCTTCCTCTTTAACTGTTCGCTCCCTTCACCACTTGATGCTGTCTTCCTTTCACTCCAGCCCCAACTACCACTTCCAGCCACCACCTCCCCTTTTCTTCACGCACCGTTAATTAACCCGGATCCCTGTCATTCAACTCTCTCTCTCTTAAGGGAGGTGCCCCAAGCCCTTACAAAAAGTTTTCCCCCCAACACAGCTTCCACTCCCTACAGCCAATGCAATGGCAAGACACGTCACACTGCCCCCTCCTCAGCTTCTCGTCCCCAAGGAAGCACATAATCATTCAGATGTCTTGGCATCTGTCTTCACTGACATGGGCGTCTGTTAGTGGAATCAGGCCAGGCAAGTGGTGTAACATTTGAGTCAGGATTTGTGGAAGGTGTTGTGGCAGTCATGGGTGCAGGTTGTGAAGCAGCACAACCTCTGTAGCTGGCCAGATGGTCCTGATGCAAAAACACTCTCCTGCCCGGAGGTTGTAACTAGACCCAGTAAACAACCTCCCCCACCCGTTCCAACACCTGACAGGGTCCAACCCATGGACTGTCCAGCTTTGGAGAGCGTCCCTTCTGTCTTTTTGGCCCATACGCCCAATCTTGATCACCTGCTTGAAAAGGCTGCCCCCAAACCTGAAAGTCATAGTGGCGCTTCTGTTTCTCTGCTGCTACTCTTATCCAGCTCCTTGCAAAGTTATGTGCCACCTCCAATCGATCCTGCAACTTGTGAGCACAGTCAGGGTCTGGAGGTTCAGCTGGGGTGTCAGGGGGAACACCATATACAAGTGAAGATGGTGTTCGCACCTCTCGTCCCAGCATTAATAAGGCAGGGGTGCATCCAGAGGATTCCTGCACAGCCGATTGGCAGGCCATTAGAACCAGGGCCAGCTGCTGGTCCCATTCATTTTGATCTTTAGAGGTGGTAAGAGCCAGCTGTGTTGGGTAGAGTCTGGATAGACCGCTCAGCTAGCCCATCACTCTGGGGGTGTAGAGGGGTGGTTCGGGTTTTCTGGATGCCAAGCCTCTCACATACTTTTTGAAAGATCTGGCTTTCAAAGTTTCTCCCTTGGTCTAAATGCAGTTCGACAGGCATCCTAAACAGACTAAAGAATCCTCAAATTAGAGCTTCAGCAACAGTCTTAGCTTCTTGATTAGGCAGTGCATAGGTCACTTGTTAAAATAGTCCATCGTGACTAAAACAAACCGATTCCCCATCTCTGAGCAGGGAAATGGCCCAAGAATGTCAATTGCCACCCGTTCCATTGGAGTCCCTACCTGATACTGTTGTAGTGGGGCAGTAGACCTTCCTTGGGGTCCTTTCCTGGCTGTGCCTAAATCACACCTGTGGCAGTAGTCCTCTACATTGCGCCTGCACTGTCCCCAATAAAATGCTTGCCTCACCCGCTTTAAGGTCTTGGTGACTCCAAAATGACCAACTCTGAGCGCTCCATGTATGTTCCTCAGGAGCTCTTCACACAACTGTTGTAGTACAACAACCTTGCCAACTCCCTTCTTCAGTTGCAGGGTCCCTCCACTGTCACTTCAGTACCCCCTCTTCCACAACCATGCTGTCCCACTGGGACCAAAAACCCTTAACTGCAGGTGCCTCAAATGCCACTTCCTCCCAGCAGGGACAATGCTGTTCCTCTTTCCAGTGGAGGACCTTCTTGACCTCGGAGTCACATTCCTGACTGACTCGCCACTCTTGGGCACAACCTGGCAGTGAAAGAGCTTCACACTGAACCATATCAGGATCCTCAGAGCTTTGATCTTGACGTTCCCTTCGCTCACAATAGGCACACCCCTGGTCTGCGCAGGGTCGTCAAGACAGAGCATCTGCATTTTTGTGTTGCTCTCCAGGTCGATGCTCTATTCGAAAGTGGTAAGTCTGAAGCTCCTCCAACCAGCGAGCAATCTGACCCTCAGGTTCTCGAAAAAACATTAACCACTGGAGAGCAGCATGATCATTGCAGACCACAAAAAAGAGGCCACACAGGTAGTGCCTGAAGTGAAGAAACAGATTCCACCAGGACGAGGAGCTCCCTCCGAGTCACGCAATAATTCCTCTCAGCTCTTCTGAGAGCACACCTACAGTATAGTAAGCCATCACATGCTCTCTCTCTGGGTGCTGCTGTGACAGCACAGCCTCTAAGCTCACATCACTGGCATTGGCGTCAAGGAGGAACGGCAGGTCAATATTGGCTGGAGCCAAGATCATTTTACAGAAGGTGGCTTGTTGGTCCCATCCCACTGGAATGCTTCATTTGGGTTCAATAAACGGTGCAAGGGTGCAGTAATAGTGGCAAATTCAGGTACAAAGCACCTATAGTAATCTGCCTTTTGATCCTGAGGTTCTGGCCACTCTTGCACAACAGATACCTTATCTTTCTCTGTGGCGACACCTCTTTGACTCACACGGTGACCCAGAAATGACACTTCTCTCCAGAGAAGGATGGCACTTATCATGATAAAGTTTAAAGTTAGCCACACAAACCTTCTGCAGAACCTCCCTCAATGACTCCAGAGCCTCCTGGAATGTCTTGCTATGAAGCAGTAAATCATCCAAGTAGACAAGGCATTAGAGTACCAGACATACCTGCCAATATCTTATCCATTAACCGTTCAAATGTAGCTGGAGCATTGCAAAGACCAAAAGGCATAACTCGGAACTGCTAGAGTTCCTTTCCTGTGGAGAATGCAGTCTTAGGTCGAGTTTCAGGTGTTAGCGGCACCTGCCAGTAGCCACTGTGCAGGTCTAGTAATGAAAACCAGGCTGATCCTGCCACCAGATCCAGGGACTCAGCAATGCGAAGCAATAGATAGGAGTCCTTGATGGTTACAGCATTTACCCGCCGGTAATCAACACAAAAATGCCACGTGCCATCGTTCTTGGGGACAAGGACCACAGGAGAGACCCGGGTTCAATAATCCTGGCCTGTCTCATCTCCTGCAGAATGTTTTCAGCTGCTGTTAGCCTAGCCAATGGCATATGGCAGGGGCGCCGTTTGATAGGGGAAGCACTCCCAGTATTGATGTCATGCTGCACAAGATGAGTCTGGCCAGCATCATCTGCAGAGGTAGCAAAACGGTCCCTAAAATCATGTAACAACTTCCAGAGCTGGCGCTGTTGCTTGTGTGTTAACCCTTTCCTGTTGACATTCCAAACAGTGCAGACAACCGTAATTGCTGGTGCTGGTTGAGTGATGTTAGTGGGAATAGGCACATGTTCTTCCTGGGGAGCTACCACTGGTGGTTCCCTTTGGCCTTGCTGGTGCCCTAACAAGGGGAATGTCCCAATGTCTTGAAGATACAAAGTCCCCATTCGAAGGTCTATTCACGCTCCAACTGCTTGTAAGAAATCAAGTCCCAAGATACAGGAGTTGTTGAAATTAGCCAGCCAGACATCCTGCACCTACTGCTTTTCAGCAATACAAATGTCTACTTGTTCTCTGCCTAACATGGGGGTCATCTCACCTGTAGCCATCATCAACTTAGTAGAATTGGCTGTACATAGGACTGCCACATCCAACATGTCAGGATGGATAATAGATGCAGTTGACCCTGTATCCACCAGTGCCTTGCATACATGGCCGCCAATCAAAACTGAAAGGTGACAGTAATCTCCCTCACCCAACCGACCAACAGGGACTGTTCTTGGGACCAGTGTCATCCCTCCTACACCGGTCCCTTGTTGTTTTCTGGCACAGTGCTTACTTGGGAATCCTCTTGTTTAACCCTACTGGGGTAGTCACGCTGCAAGTGACCATGTTGTCCACGGTACCAGCAGCGGGGTGGGCGCATTAGGCGTGAAGGATTCCTGAATTTCAGTATGGTAGTCACTGGAGCTACTGCCTCATAGTCTTGTTTTACATCTAAGGCCTTAGTTTGTTGGATAGGTTCCAGTCTCCTCACCTTGGCCGACCCTGCTAATACAAGAGGTGCTTGGCTGTAACCCTCTCTAAGTATTTGTTCTGCCTCCTGGGCTGCAGACAAAGCTTGTTCCAAGGTCTCAGGCTTATTGAAACGGACCTGCTGTCGGAGATATGGTGGGCTCAAACCACGCAGAAATGCCTCCTTAGCCAACTGTGCCTGCACTGATCTGTCAAAATGGGGATAACCCCGTCGCACTAGAGACTGACCATCTGCTGCAAATACCCCCAGGGCCTTAGTTGTCCTGCGAACCCTCTGCTCCAGCTGTTGTCTTATTGCAGTCACAGCTTCTACATGGCCAAACCTTTGCTCGAATGCAATTTCCCAAAGCATGGCTGTTTAACAGCTCATCTTCTGTCACATCCGTCAGTGCCACCAATGCATCACCATCCAATGCTGCAGCCAGCTGCACAGCTTGGTCCTCCAAACTCCAGCCATTTGCCTTGGCAATCATACAAAAATGGGTGTTGTATTCTTCCCAAGACCCAATTCCATCAAATCTGCCAATCTTTAACACAGTCCCACCCATCCGTTGTGTCTTTATTCCAGCACTCATATGCAGTGCCTTCCTATCTGCCCTCAGCCACGTGTTCTCCATGCAGCATAACAGTTCTATGTAGCCATGGCGCCCTTTGCGCAATCCTTCAGCCAACACATTTATTACCTCTCCATCTACGTGTGCCAACAACTGCCCTGCTCCATAATCCTCCGTCCATCCGTACGTATTTGCTAAATAAAGGAAACGCTGTTTAAATTTGGGCCACACCAACACACTCAGGAAGCACTGCAATTCTTTCATTCCTATCGCTCCATCCGGCCTCACATTAAATTGAGCATCTTCCATAAAAGTGGGTTGCGCTGCATGCTCAACAGCATTCAGCCTCATAAATGCAAACTGCTCCAAAGGCGGCCTTAAGTTGCCCTCTTGCTTCACATGGGCTGAAAACCCACCCTCCTCCATGAATGCTAACTGCCTAGGCGATCTTATATGCGGTGTGAATGCTTCTTTAAATACACTCTCACCCGGACTTTGACTGCTGCTTCATTTCATCTCCACACTGTTGTGACTCCGTTTGTCTAATAACCAGATCCCACTTTTGAAACCAATGTGATGTCCCATCGAATAAACACACTCAGGAGCCGCTTGTCTTGGGGAGTCTTCCAAATGCTGATTGGCTTTTTATTGAATATGCCATGATATAAACAGTGTCCTACCGCCGCCTGTTGTCTGGGTCACGGGGACACCACCAAAATAACAAAGATAATTCACCTTCATCCTATCTACCTCTTTAACACTGCTTTCACTCCCTACAGCCCATGCAATGGCAAGACATGTCACAATATTATCTTTATTATGTTTGTATGTTCATTCTTTGTAACCCGGATCCTTCCTGTGTGCAGTCTGCATGTCGTCCCTGTGGCTGTGTAAGTTTCCTCCCACAGTCCAAGGACATGAAGGTTAGGTGAATTGGCAAAGCTAACTTGGCCATAGTGTGTATTTAATGTGTTTGTCATGTAATGGATGAGCACCCTGTTCAAGGTTTGCTCCTGCCTTGCACCTTATGGCATATAGGCTAGGCTCTGGCACCCTCTAATAACCCTGGTCTGGAGTAAGCACATTAGAAAATGACATGACATGTTCATTCTATTAATATATATTTTGTAATAAATTTGTTATGGTGACCTTTATACTGTATTGTGATATTACTTAATTTAAATACAGAATGGCCCATTAATATTGGCCATTCTAAACACTATCATCATTTGAAAACAAATTCCTATGCTTTTTAAAAAATACTCAGTATCGGTATCGGAAATCTGACACATAAAATAATTATATCTGTAACGATTTCAAAAAACAGTGATAGTCCCAATCCCTACAAGTCATTGACTGCCTACTAAATTCTCGCCAGGCTTTTATAAGCTTCTCACGCTATCAGCTGACAAGGGACCTGATAACCCATTCCCCTGTCACGTGTACCGTGTCCCTTTAAACAAGTAAGGTAACCACACGCACTGCTCACTGCTCACCTGGTCACAAGGTGGCGCTGGTGGAAGTAGGGTCCGGCTGCAGGTTGAAGACTCTGCCTTCCACTTCCCCAGCCTTCCACACCTACTGCCTTCCACAGTCTGCCCCATGACCTCCCACAGTCTGTAGAAAGAGAAGGAGAAGAGCAGCTGTGCAGTTTTTAAATTTCGAAAAAGAAAAGGAGCTAAAAACATTTTCCGACACGGAACAATGGCACAACAGAACCAGGTATGGACTCACAGAATAAAAAGCTCAGTATGTTTAAAGAAACTTTAGATCCATTAAACAAGTTTAGGGCAGATTTCAAAATTCTCCTTTTAACATATAAAGCAATAAATGGCCAAGGTCCAACTTACTTGTCTAAACTTATCATGACTTACAAACCAGAGGGCACATTAAGATCTCAAGATGCCGTCTGCTTATGATTCCAAGGATTAATAAAATAACAGTGGGAGGTCGAGCTTTTAGTTACAGGGCCCCTAAACTGTGAAATGGTCTGCCTACTACTATAAGAGATGCCCCTTTGGTCTCAGCTTTTAAATCCTGGCTGAAGACTTACTACTTCAGTTTAGCATATCCTGACTAGAGCTGCTGATTAACTGTGCAGACTGCATCTCTGTTGTTAGTCATTAGTACTGAAACATAAGTAACATGATCGTTATAACCCTCGCCTATTCTGTTTCTTTTCTCGGTACTCAAATGTGGCACTTGGTGCCACGGCCCACCTGCCAAGTTGTTTTGCCTGCCTAAGGTAAAGTCATCCCTGATGGAGGATCGCATTAATCATGGGGTAGAGGGGTCCGTTCATCGGATTGGCTGGCCGAGCACTGTTTCAGCTGTGGAATGGCCAAATCGGGGAGGCAATTTGATGGATGAGTTCTCCAGGACTCTAAACAAATCCAAATCATATTATGTGATATCATCTACTGTTAAATTCTACTCCGTACTTGTAAAATTTTTATTTTTATACTGTATTGAGGATTTGTTCTGTTCTGTATATTGTACTGTATTGTATTGACCCCTTTCTTGTTTGACACCCACTGCATGCCCAACCTACCTGGAAAGGGGTCTCTCTTTGAACTGCCTTTCCCAAGGTTTCTTCCATTTTTTCCCTACAAGGGTTTTTTTTGGGAGTTTTTCCTTGTCTTCATAGAGAGTCAACACTGGGGGGCTGTCAAGAGGCAGGGCCTGTTAAAGCCCATTGCAATACTTCTTGTGTGATTTTGGGCTATACAAAAATAAATTGTATTGTATTGTAATGAGATGAACGATTATATACTGTATAGCGAATCAGTGTTCTCTGTTTATCGTCTTTACTGACATATCCTATTTTTAAGCATATTATTTTATTTTTTGGCTTGTATTATTTCATTTTAATATTTGCCATATTAACTTTTTCATTTATTTATGAGGTGTTATGTAGAGAATCTGCAATGTTAGTGTACAATATCAAAGGTATTTATGTTTATTGTCGTCATTAACATTTGTTAAATATCTTATTTAACTTGATTTTTGTAGTTAACTTAGCTATTTATAAAAACACAATAGCACTTTCTGCCAAATTAGTATTACATATTATTTTTGTCTTGATTTCCACAGTCACATTTCTCCATAAACGCACAGAATATAAAAACAACTTTGATTACATTGATTAAATATCAGAATGAATCCAAGTGCCCTCTTTGTAAAAAGCAAAGAGACTACAACATCTTGCTACCTGCCTTCATAGTCATGCAGGTAATTATGCCAGTAGTGTATGCTTGCAAACAATACTGACATTTAAATTTCTGAACTGGAACTTTTTAAAATACTGTTTAAAAAGCTGCATTTTCCATTGTTTGGCAGGTTTTACTATGTACAGATGTAACACAGGGTGTATAACAAGTGGCCATTTCCATTGTTGTTTTTGTTTAAAATTAATTGTCAACAGTTTACTGTATGTCAGTATTTAATATTTTTCTTTGATTAAATCTTTACCTCTTGTATTATGGCCATCCAAGTCAGGTGAATAGCCATGACTGTGGAATTTTCATGTTGATGGTATGACCATTTCATATTTTAACTATATTTTTTGTATGTCTGTATTTAATGTTGTGTCCAGGTTTCCAAATGGGCATTTTGTCGTTTCTCTGTATTTCATCCTCGAGGCTCTCTTCAATTTTAACGAGGTGTGTTTCAACTTTAGTACTCTCTTCTTTCATTGTAGCATTTGTAGAGGGAGGATCATATCTGGTTGTTGGTTCCCATTTTTGTCATCTTCTGCATTTGTGTTTGGTATTTGTGTTATGTTTATTTTATTTTATTATATTTGTATTTTGCTTATTTTAGCATACTGTCCCTAGTGGTTTTGATGTTCCAGAAATGCCTACCTTTCAAAATCCAAGTATTTTAAATGTATGTTTATAATGGTTTGCATACATATTTTTGTAACATTAAACTCCTTTTAACAATGTGACTCTGCTCTGTCCTCTTTAGAATGACATGCTGGTTTTGAGGAAGTGCTAGTGTAGAATGTTGCTTGAGAACTCCAGCCTCAAAGGGTAAATGAAATTTAAATTTCCTTTAATAACTTTAATTTAGTTCTGCAGTAATATGGCAAATATACTTAGCCATATTGTAAATCAAAGACAAATTGTCAAAATGTTTATAAACCTAGTGCTTCTTTTTTGAAATCACTGAAGTAACTGCTCACATTGGACTGAGAAAGCAAACACCTTTCTAAATGAAGGCCAAGAATCAAACAAAAAATTAGAAGGTACAGAAATAATGGACAGCCAGGACAGGGTCATTTTTGTGATTATTCTTTTCGTTCTTTTTTAACGTTTCCTTAGGTAGATATTATTTTCTCTGTTTTTAGGTTTAGACTTTATTGAAGCATTAATGAGAAGACAGACGATGAATAAAGACTTGCACTACATCTGAAATGAAAAAAAAAATATCCTTGCTATTCTGTTCCATAGCAATGGGTTCATGCAGGTTTCAGATCTTTTCTTTTAGAAGAACATCCAGCACAGGGCACCGATGAGAAGGTACAGACACATCATTTTATAAAGTTCCATAACAAAGATGAATTACATTTTGTTGATGCTGGCTTATAATGCCTATGGTATAGTGAATAAAATGTATAAAAAGACTTAATGCATGTCTCAGATGCCTACTGTTAATTGTTAACCAGTAGGAGTCAAAGCCCAAAAGACTAAAAGCCTGTTTTACATCTTCTGACAAACTGTAGTACTAGTACAACTCTTAAAGGCCTTAAAACATTTTAAATGCATTGTGTACTGTGTTAATAATAGTGTATTGTAAGAAACATTGAAGACTTGTAGAATCTGTGATTGAAAGCAGTAATGTTAATAATATATAACAAATTCAGAAATTTTCTTTTTCTTACATTCCTTGTAAATGTGGAGGAAAAGGCTATAAGTTTTATAATGACCATTTAAAGATTTTTTTTTTTTAATAAAACATATTACAGCAACATAGAATCCTTCAGCATTTTCCCGAGGCAGAGAACTGGTGTGCTGAGAACATTTCTGTGTTCAGGGGGCACATCTCACTCCCTTCATTACTGTCAATGGACAAAGACGACATTGAAGAGGCCCTTCAGAAATCTGATTTGCTATCTGAATTTCCAGAAGAAAAGAAGAGGGAATATGCTTTTAGACCCTTCATCGTCCCTTTTTTTCAGATATGGAAGATATGCATCTGTTTTTAGATAATGACTGTGTTTTGTGAGAAAATGTAGCATAAACATACATGTCCATCATTGTTCAGTTACAACCTACAATTCTTGTTCTACATTTTATAAATTCTTTAACTTTTTTGTAATAAATGTTGCAAACCAACTTCATCTTTACAGTCCATTGTCTCAGATCTACTGTACACTTCTTAGTGTTATGTATTAAAATAATGTTTTATAAAGCAGGGCAATGCAATTTTTTTTTAAAGCACATTTACAACAGCCAGAACTGAACCAAAGTGCTGTAAAAGAAGAAGTTCAAATATACTGTATGTACATAGCACAAAACTGCAAGCATAACCAACCATTACATAAAAGATAAACCCCCATACATATTTCTAATCATGAATGTATGTGAGCTAACATATACAAACAATGTCAACATTTTGCAGGGTCAAATGGCAGCAAGAAGAAATAAGACTTTAATGATGACTTAAAAATGGCCTGTGCTGGAGCAGACCTAACATAATAAGGTGAGCCATTCCAGAGAAAAAGAGAAGCCACAGCAAACGCCCGATTCCTCCTTTGCTTCAGCCTCAACCTTTGCACAACTAAGAGCATCGGGTTAGTAGACTGCAGGGCTCTTGTTGGCACATACAAGTGAAGAAGTTCCGAGAGGCAAGATGGGGCTAATCCATTCAAACATTTGAAAACATGAAATAGAATTTTAAATCAATTCTTAAACGGACCAGAAGCCAATGAAGCAAGGTCACTATTGGTGAAATATGGCCACATTTACAAGAGCCATTCAATAAGCGAACAGCAAACTTGTGGAATAGTTAGTTGTAGGCGTCGTAACAGGGCCTGACCAACACCTACATACAAAGAACTGCAAAAGTCCAAAGGAGATGTTGTAAAAGCTTGGATGGCCTTTCAAGATCACTGAAAGAAAGAAAAGCCTTAACCTTAAAGTCTCAGCTGGAAAAAGCTTCATTTAACCTCACAGTTTATCTGTTTGTCGAGTTTGAATGAGCTGTCACAGATCACACCTGGGCTCCTAACTGAAGCTTTATGATACATACTGTATATGGCAAGGGGTCCAAGAGCAACATCAGAGACACTCAAACTTTTTTAACTTTTGGACACCATGATTACAGTTTTATTATCATTTAGTTTAAGACGATGCATTGCCATCCAGGTTTTAATATCATTCAAGCACGCATGGAGGGTCTATATTTTCTTACTTTGATTTTAGTGACAAATATATTTGAGTGTCATCAGCATAAAGCAGCCATACTTTTTAACAATGGAGCCTAAAGGTAACATGAATATCAAAAAGAGAACTAGTCCAAGGATGGAACCCTGCTAGTAAGAGGAGCTAAAGAGGATGGGATCTCATTCAAATGAATAGAAAAACTCCTATTGCTTAGATAAGATTTAAACCATTTCAGGGCATTACCTTGGATGCCTGCATACTGTTCAAGGTAGGATATAAGAATTGTAAGATCCACATAATCAAAATCTGAGGTAAGATTTAGCAGTACAAAAATAGCAGAATCACCAGCATTAGTAGCTGGGAAGAGGTCATCGTAAACCTTTAACGAGGATGTTTCAGTGCTGTAAGAACATCTGTATCTAGATTGGAATTTTTCCAGAATACTATTTTCATCCAGAAATGTTTGAGTTAGGACAACTTTTTCTAAGACTTTAGATAAAAAGGGCAGTTTAAAAATTGGCTTGAAATTTGACACATTAGAGGGTCCTTATTTTGTTTTTTTTAAATAGTTTCTGCACCACAGCGTGTTTCAAGGCAGCAGGAACACAACCAGAAATCAAGCTAGCATTTATTAAGGTAACAATACTTGGTCTGACAGAATCAAAAAGCCTCTTAACTAATCAAGAGGTGACACTGACCAGGGGGAAATTTGTAGTATTCAGGTGTTGCACCAAATCAGACATCAGAGACGATGACACACGCAGGCTCAAAGTGTTCAAAGACAGCTGAACACACTATGGGAAGAGATGAATCCTTAGCAAGCAGTGACACCGATGACCTAATAACAGTAATCTTATTTACAAAATAGTATATCTCCGTTTGAAGAGCAAATTGGGGTATGCGAGAAATGACAAATTCCTAATACAAGAAATTGTATATGGCGATTAAAGGATTTAAAATCATAAAAAAATGTATTTGTAATTATTGTATTTACCCAAACAAAACATTTTTAAAGTTAAGTTTAAAATCTGGTAGCACAGTTCCAGAATAAATAAAAGACGGTTTATGGAAGTGCAACTTCAATAATGCAAATTTTTACATTCCTTTAGAAAAACAAACAATATAATATCTATTAAGCAATTTAAGAGATTTGCTTCACTTTTTTTGATAAGTACATAATTATAAGTTAGGGTACCAGGGAGAACAATTACGCATTAAAATTAAAAACCAGGTAAACGTTTGAAAGTTTAATAACTCCACTTGAAATTTATCAACATTACTGTATAGCAGTAGTGTGGAACAAAAGTAAGAAAACACAATTCAAGACAGACAATGGAAATGAAGGTACCCATGAACTGTATAGTAAGCTGGATCATTTAAAAAAATGTTCAATATAAAACAATTTTAAAAGTTTCTTTTACTGAGAACTTGAACGTTTAGACCTTCCTTTTCATTCCTGTTGATTGTTATGTTGTGTTATTGATCATCATTTATTTTGTAACATAATAAACTGATGTCATTAACAGAATTTTCCTTTATTAAACAAGGTTCCAGAAATAATGTCAGACATGCCATTTAGTAGACAAGTACCGTAAAAATAATTTCAAATATTTTGAATGATAGAATTCACTATAATAGCAGTTAGAGCAACCACATTCATATTTAGTATAGTGTTTCCTTAATCTAAAAATATGTTATGTTCTCTTTCTTTTAACTATATCGAATCTTAACTCATAAATTATAAAACTGTTTTTTGTTTCTAAAAGTAAATACAACAGTAATACCATAAAGAGAAACTCGGATTCTTGCCTCATGATTGGAGGAAGTCATATTAATATTGTCTTGTAGGGTTACAGGGTAAATCACCGTTACTAGTTTTTCAACAAAAGCAATGTGACAGAGGACAGACACGAATGCTGGGGGCGTGGCTTAGAAGGCAGGAGGTGTGGAAGGCCAGGGGCATGAAAGGCCAAGGCAGCTGGATACAATTGCTTTAAACAAGTGAGGTAACTGCCCGTGTGCTCACTGCTCACCTGGTCACAAGGTGGCCCTGGTGGGTGCTCAAGAACACCTCCTGAATCCTTTGCCTGAAAAAACACAAAAGCGCAGTTATTAAAACTTTACAGTACAGTGGAACCTTGGGTAACGATCATAATTCATTCCAAAACTCTGGTCGCAACTCGATTTGCTCGTGACCCAAAGTAATTTCCCCCATAGGATTGTATGTAAATACAATTAATCCGTTCTAGACCGTACGAGCTGTATGTAAATATATTTTTTTTAAAGATTTTTAAGCACAAAAATAATTAATTATACCATAGAATGCACAGTGTAATAGTAAATTAAATGTAAAAACATTGAATAACACTGAGAAAACCTTGAACAGAGAAAGCTAACCTTGTAGTCTCTTTAAAAACAAGCCCGGTGCATTCTTTAACTGACTTCTTGCACTCTCTCTCTCTCTTGCTTGCTCTCTTATGCTCTCTCTCTCTCACGCTCTCTCTCTCTCGCTCGTTCTCTCGTGCTCTCTCTCTCTCGCTGCACAGGGAATGCACAGGGAGAGACTGAACACGTGCGGAAATCATCGGCGCGTACGAACCAGATGGGAAACTGGCCTGTTCGTCACCCGAGCGTGTGGTCGTGAACAGATGCAAAAGTTTGGCAAACTTTTTGGTCGTAACCAGATTTGTACGTGGTCCGAGACGTTCGTGACCCGAGGTTCCACTGTACTTTCCTTTTTTTTAGTGTTTTCAAACTAGCGACAACAAGTGAGACACTCTAAAAGAAATGGACATATGGCAGCCGTTAAAACTCTCCTAGGGCCCTTCGAGGAGAGACGCACACAACACGGTTCAAAATCCTACCAAGATGCATAATCCCTTTGTCGCTGACATCATTCTAAACTCCTTCATATGCACCCTAAAGGATGAAGGTACGTGCCTTTGAAGTTTATTTCAGAGGCCAAAGACTAACAGGGCATAGTTGATTTATATTCAGCAGGACACCACAAAAAGAGAGAACCGAACAGATCCAGTCCCACAGAAAGCTGGTGAGGGCACCTCTAAAACTAAACTATCGTGAAGGTCCTCACAATGAGGTAAGTTCATGTGTAAATATACCAAAAAAAATCACATATTTCTGCACTGGAATTTTGTGAAATAAATCACACACACTGTTTACTCCACACAGCAATAAGCTTTTGGCAAGATCTGCCTATTTTTTTTACAATGTTAATGGAAACTTGGAATGAATAATTTGTACCTGCCCACATGTGGAGCATTTTAACATACAATTAGTACCTTAACTGATTTTTAAAACACGCCATTAACTATTTTACCACAGTTTTTAAAATAACTGCCCAATGCTAACTTCTTAAAATATGTGGTATTTTGTTTTTAAAGTCAGTTTATTTTTGTTGTATGTTTGCATCAAGAAATCCAGTGAGTATTACTGGTGCTGCAAACTCTCAAAACTCATGAGCATGGTTCTCTAGTTTTGGGCCATGCAATGTATACTATTGCACTAATGCTGTTTCATTGTGTGAAAGTAATCTTTTTGAAGGATTCAGGAATTCTCAACATCAAATTGATAAAGGTAAATTTAAGGGAATCACAGATCTTGTATGCCAAGGCCCTGAGTGGGGAAGAGATAATAATGCTTCTTCAACAGACAGACAGTGAATAATAATACATTTTATTTATATAGCAGTTTTCCCATGTGGTGCTGTGACATGGACAGATTTATGTGCAGCTGTAAACTAAACTAAGTTAGTGAATGCAGTAATGCATAAAAAATACCATTTGTAACAACAGAAGTCAGATTTGTATGCTTTATTGTAAATACATTATGTTGTAGTTTATTTATGATTTATGTTAGTTTCTTGTTTTTTTTTAAATTCTGATTTCACCACCATTCAGCACAAGTCCAAACTGTTTGCTAACATAAATCTGACTCAAGGCTTTCCAATGCCTAGCACTAATATGTACTACCCATGTTAAATAAAATTATCAATGGGGGGGTGGGCACCAAATGTGATGTGATACAATGACAATACCCATACCTTGCTAAATTATATATTAAGCACATCTTAATCTTAACAGCAGATACAGTAAATATTTAGCTTTTTTTGTTCAGAAAAACACAATTACAACAAATACACATTAAAAACATATGACACATAATCCAGTCAGAATAACCATACTGTACATATGACTTCTGCATCTTTCTTTTCTTTTTCTCTTTTTTCATGTTGGGACCACTCTGTAGCTTTTCTAGCATCATCAGACTGGTGTTGTGCTCCATGGACAGACTGATAAGCACCAGCTCAGCTGACCCAGTTAACTGAAAGGATTTCATCATCATAAATATTCACATTGGCCAGCATGGCTGAGTTTTAAGTCTTTTATCTTTTAATAATTACCTCAATCTTTAGATTTCCTTTAGTGCTTTTATGGATTGTGTGGTAATTGTTTCTACACTTTAGAATTTATAGCATTATTGCTATGGTGTATCTATTAGTCATTACACTGCAGTGTAATACATTTTTCGGAGTGTCTTTTCCATTAAGCACTTAGTGACTACCATAAGCCACCTCTACTCTAAAGTGTTTTCATTGATGCTTTCTAAGTTTTATTCAGATCAATCAAAGCATGTGTTAAGGTGCTGCTACATGGCAGTATTTAGCTAACAATTTCAAGTAGGCAGCCAATTTCCTAAAGTGTAGTGTCATTACCTGCATATTATGTTTGTTAACAAGGATATGCATTTATTTGAATTTGATTTGATATACCTTATTAATCCCTGAGAGGAAATTGTCTTTTTGCATGACCTTTGGAGGTCAGAGCGCAGGGTCAGCTATTGTACCGCATCCCTGGAGTCATTTTCAGGTTAAGGGCCTTGCCATTTACTTTGGGAGGATATTACATTGTTTCTAATGTATTGGTGTTTTTTTTCTTTTTAATACTTTTGCAGACTTTTCATCATGTTTTAATAACAGTATGCCAGACATTTGTTGGTGCTACACAAATGCAGTACAAGGCGACCACACCATTGCTAATTTATTTTCTGTTTCCATTGTGCCTGTGCCAGCTAATGCTATTACTGTTACAAAGTTTTTCCTCACAAAAAGCTGTATAAATTTATGTAATGTATTCTTTTGGATACGTACCCTATATACAGCCAAAGCTGTGTGTCAGTCATGAATTTTGGCTGACAACTAATTGTCATACAAATACTTGACCAATGGTTGAGTTCACTTAACACTAGCTATGTATTAATGTTTATATGTATGTGCAGTATGTATGCATGTGTGTGTGAGTGGTCCTTATGCTGGACTAGGACCCACTAAAATTAATAAAATCTAAACTTATTACAGGCCAGTGGCTCTGACATCACTAGTTATTAATTTATTTGAAATACATGTATAGAAGGCTTGGGGCTTATTAGATCCCATTCAGTTTGTCAACAAGTCTAAAAGAGAAACAGAAAACTCTATTATCACTTTACACCCTTTGTTATATAATCACTTGGAGGGCACAAATACTCTCATGATCCTGTTTGTATACTTATTAGCTTTAACACTATACAACCTTGCCTTCTTTCGGATATTTATTAAAGATTTATTTTGGACTTTAATTTGGTGGATAGCCGATTTACATTTTAACAGACAGGACTCAATGAGTGAAAGTCAGTGGTTGCTTGTCTGACATGCTGTCCCCATTTATGGGCGGTCTGTTCTTTCTTTTTTGTACATCCTATACATTAATTCTTGTCACAGTAAATTTGAAAATAGGTTGATCTTAAAATTTGTTGATGATTCAGGGATTGTAAGCCCACAGAATAAGAATGTAACCAGTTCTTGGCCAGTGCTACATATTTTATAAATGGTGTGAAGAGTCTTTTCTGCACCTAAATGTTACAAGAACTAAGAAACTTATACTGTAATTGATTTTAGAAAGGAACACCATTTGCTAGCAGGAAATGATCATGAAAGAGCAGCCAGTAGAGATCATTGAAATTTATGAATATCTGGGAACTTTTGTAGAATCAAGACTGACTTTAAAGAAAAATACAGAAGCCATCTGTAAAAAGGGATAGCAGCGTTTCTAATGTCTAAGTAAGTAGATTATTTTTAATGTGAGTCTTTCTATTATGTCAGTCATTTATAAGTCTTGTATTAAATTCTGCTGGCCTGGTTTGGAAAGCTTAATGTCTGCAACAAAAACAGAATAAATCAAATTGTAAAATCGAGGAAAAAAAAATGAGCCTCAACATTCCAATCTGTCAGACCTGTTTAACAAGTATTATGAAAAGCAGTATTCTGTTAAATGGGACTCACACACTACAGTCTCATGTCACAGGTTCAAAGTGCCAAGGATACAAAGCAACTGGTTCAAATACTCTTACATTTCATCCAACTGCTATTAAACCTCTAAATTCAACTTCAATAAACATCCACAAGCTTAAATCATGGGATGAACAGTTAGCATTTGTGTCAGTCATTAGTTAAGTCTATATGGTGGTTTAATTTTTATGTGTATGTTTGATCTAATGTTTCATCATTTACTGCTAGATTATATTTAATTTATTAAGTGTATGTTTAAAGACTGTGTTCTTTGTGGTGTTTTTTTAAATATTTATTCATGATCTCTCTATAAAACCTGCTGACACACTATATGTTTCTACTTGGAAAATAAAATGTGATTGAATTGAATGCTTCAGGTTCAGTTAAGGCCAGGTTAGTCTCCATCCTATCAATGATTCAGAACTGGATTAAGCAATCTGGCATATATTATAAAGTAGTTACAATTTAATAATTTATTCGTTCAATCACAAAAAAAAAAAACATATGAAGTGCCTGCTTTTTATGCTTTGTAAGCTGCAATGGTGAATAACATTCTCTAACCTTTCTTATTTCTATTAAGTGTTGTAGGGTTACCAGTTTCAAATAACAGCAGCAATAGCTAAGAGACAGGAAACAGTTATGGTCAAGGACAGTTTGGATTCCTCAATGCACCTGTCATGCTTGTCTAATATTATACCCATACAGATACTGGTAAAAATATGCAAGCATCACATAAACTGCATCTTGGTGCTGGATTCAAATCTAGAATGTTGTAGCTATAAAGTGACTCTAATACCTACTGCCCTGTCTTGAACAGCAGTTGACTGCTGTTACTTTGCAAGAATTTGGTCAAGGACCATTAAAATATCGACATTGTCTAATTTAAAGATAAATCTGTCATGGAAGACAATGTTGCAAGCTATACTAATCACACTCTCTGAAGCACAAACTACACAAAGGTATGTATATTTCTATTGTAGCTAAGGCCATCTGGGAACTGATGTACTATATTGTAGTTTATATTGAGTATATATTTGATGGTTTTCAAGACTAGATTTTTTTTAGTTGTTTTCATTTATACCTTTTTAAGGTATTTCTGTAAACTCAGATTATAGGGCCCTTGTGTTTAAGCTTCTGGTGAGCTTTGGTATGATGTCAATTTAATTAGCTGCTTTCATTCGATCAATTTATACTTTGAAG
>JANRMT010062793.1:12732375-12734985 GCA_026402145.1 Polypterus bichir lapradei
CCTGAAATCAATGGCATCGTTTTGTAGGGTCTGTCCCTGAGACTTATTACTTGTCATCGCGCAGCAGAGGCTTACTGGAAATTGGAGGCATCTGAATTGAAATGGCGGTGCGAGGGTAAAATGAATCGGGAAGCACTGATCAATGTAATCGGTGTACCAGGAAATCATGAATTGACAGAAGTTTCCCTTTGTTTGGAATGCAAAGTGTGATTAAATGCATTATTTTTTAAAGTGTTATGGAGCACATGCATCGAAGCTTCTCAGCTGTGCTTGTGCTAAGAAAAGGAAACATTTTAAAAATAACGTAACACGATTGTCAATGTAACCTTTTGTAAGTAGTGCCTGGAAGATTCAGTGTGGAGAAACTCTAGAGACAGCATGTGTATTAACTTGTGGATTTTTCTGTGAATATTTGGTGGCAGCCTCACAAAGTTGGTTCCTCAAGACGGCGTTAGCTGCAGAGCTCAGCTCACAGCGAAATGAGGTGAATGGGAGGGGAGATGATGACGTCACTCACCCACCCGCCTTAACTGTCAATCCCCCATAAACACAGTCTCTCGGAATTTGCATAAGCACAGCCCTTGACCTGCAATTTTAACTTAGTTACAAAGTGATGAAAACTCTCGTTTATATCCTGCGTCCTCTCATTAAACTTGTATCCCGCATTACCTGTGGGCATGACAAACGCCAGCGGCAGCCTGTCTATGAACTTAATTTAAACTTTAGATTTACACCGTGCTTTGTTTCCGAAGTAGCAGCACTCATGAATATGGTTGTATATGTCAATCGCGCGGTTCTTATTGTTTCGCTGCCTTCTCAATTATATAATGCATGTTTTCTTCAGCACTTTTTGGAGCTGTTCCTGGTTTTCTACGTACTGCGTTGACAGTCAGTTCACGTGATTACATGGGAGGCGTGATGATGTCACACGAAACTCCGCCCCATGGCTTTCGCGCTCAACTCCATTACAGTATATGGAGAAAAATAGCTTCCAGTTATGACCATTATGCGTAGAATTTCGAAATGAAAACTGCCGAACTTTTGTAAGGAAGCTGTAAGAAATGAGCCTGCCAAATTTCAGCCTTCTACCTACACGGGAACTTGGAGAATTAGTGATGAGTCAGTGAGTGAGTCAGTGAGTCAGCCAGTCAGTGAGGGCTTTGCCTTTTATTAGTATAGATTGGTTGAGATACATTCGTTCAGATATATACATTGGTTTGAATACATCTGTTCAAATATATACATTGGTTGAGATATACAGTGGGATGCAAAAGTTTGGGCAACCTTGTTAATAGTCATTATTTTCCTGTATAAATCGTTGGTTGTTACGATAAAAAATGTCAGTTAAATATATCATATAGGAGACACACACAGTGATATTTAAGAAGTGAAATGAAGTTTATTGGATTTACAGAAAGTGTGCAATAATTGTTCAAACAAAATCAGGCAGGTGCATAAATGTGGGCACCACAAAAAAGAAATGAAATCAATATTTAGTAGATCCGCCTTTTGCAGAAATTACAGCCTCTAAATGCTTCCTGTATTCCAATGAGAGTCTGGATTGTGGTTGAAGGTATTTTGGACCATTCCTCTTTACAAAACATCTCTAGTTCATTCAGGTTTGATGGCTTCCGAGCATGGACAGCTCTCTTTAACTCACACCACAGATTTTCAATTATATTCAGGTCTGGGGACTGAGATGGCCATTCCAGAACGTTGTACTTGTTCCTCTGCATGAATGCCTTAGTGGATTTTGAGCAGTGTTTCGGGTCGTTGTCTTGTTGAAAGATCCAGCCCCGGCGCAGCTTCAGCTTTCTCACTGATTCCTGGACATTAGTCTCCAGAATCTGCTGATATTGAGTGGAATCCATGTGTCCCTCAACTTTGACAAGATTCCCAGTCCCTGTACTGGCCACACAGCCCCACAGAATGATGGAACCATCAGCATATTTTACTGTAGGTAGCAGGTGTTTTTCTTGGAATGCTGTGTTCTTTTTCCTCCATGCATAACGCCCCTTGTCATGCCCAAATAACTCAATTTTAGTAGTAAGAAAGGCGCTATAAAAACGTAAGGAATTAATAACAATAATAATAATAGTAGTAGTAATATTAGTATTATTATTTATTATTATACGTGTGAATGCATGATCAAATTCAGCCGCTGCGTGTATGAATAGGGACAATACCACGAGTTCATTGAAATAATTACACAGCAAGGTGCACACGCAATGCAAACATAATGTGTATATTATTGAAGTAAAGGTTCATATAAATTAATTATATACAACTTTTTAACAAGTTGAGAGATGTCAACTGGTTAAAATGCACGAAATTATACATGTATTGCTTTATAGTCCACACATAGTGTATGTATATTATTAAAATAATGATATAAAAATCCTATAAAATGGTATAGAATCTGCGTCGTAGACTTATGTTGTGTCAAATTTCTTCAAAGAAGTTTTTAATTAGTTTGCTTTAAAAAAATCTTACGGCAAACATGTGAACCGTTGAAAATCGCTGATCTTAATCAATTTGTTTTAACGCATGCTCCGTGCAAAATACTGTCATATCACATGCACGCGCAGCGATGTCCTGATGTCTGCGTTC
>JANRMT010062793.1:12769985-12791404 GCA_026402145.1 Polypterus bichir lapradei
CCCTTGTTATGCCCAAATAACTCAATTTTAGTTTCATCAGTCCACAGCACCTTATTCCAAAATGAAGCTGGCTTGTCCAAATGTGCTTGAGCATACCTCATGCGGCTCTGTTTGTGCTGTGGGCGGAGAAAAGGCTTCCTCTGCATCACTCTCGCATACAGCATCTCCTTGTGTAAAGTGTGCCGAATGGTTAAACGATGCACAGTGACTCCATCTGCTGCAAGATGATGTTGTAGGTCTTTGGTGCTGGTCTGTGGGTTGACCCTGACTGTTCTCACCATTCGTCGCTTCTGTCTATCCGAAATCTTTCTTGGTCTGCCACTTCGAGCCTTAACTTGAACTGAGCCTGTGGTCTTCCATTTCCCCAGTATGTTCCTAACTGTGGAAACAGACAGCTTAAATCTCTGGGACAGCTTTCTGTATCCTTCCCCTAAACCATGATGGTGAACAATCTTTGTCTTCAGGTAATTTGAGAGTTGTTTTGTGACCCCCATGTTGCTACTCTTCAGAGAAAATTAAAGGATGAGGTAAACTTACAATTGACCCCCTTAAATACTCCTTCTCATTATAGGATTCACCTGTGTATGTAGGTCAGGGGTCACTGAGCTTACCAAGCCAATTTGAGTTCCAAAAATTAGTTCTAAAAGTTTTGGAATCAATAAAATGACAACGGTGCCCAAATTTATGTACCTGCCTGATTTTGTTTGAACAATTATTGCACACTTTCTGTCAATCCAATAAACTTCATTTCACTTCTTAAATATCACTGTGTGTGTCTCCTATATGATATATTTAACTGACATTTTTTATCGTAACAACCAACGATTTATACAGGAAAATAATGACTATTAACAAGGTTGCCCAAACTTTTGCATCCCACTGTGTATATATATATATATATATATATATATATATATATATATATAGATATGTATATATGTGTATATATGTGTATATGTATATATGTGTATATGTATATATGTATATGTATATATGTATATATGTATATGTATATATGTATTTATGTATATGTGTATATATATATGTATGTGTATATATGTGTAAATATATATGTATGTATATATATGTGTGTATATATATATATGCATATATATATGTATATGTATATATATATATATATATGTATATGTATGTATATATAATAATAATGAAAAGGAGGGGTCTCAGGACAGAGCCCTAGGGCACACCTGAAGTAACAGCGATGAGTTTGGATGTCAAAGTTTTAAGCTAAACGAACTGAGTGCGGCCTAAGAGATAGGATTTAAACTAATCTAGTGGAGTATGGGTAATGCCAATCGAAGATAATCTATTAAGAAGAGTAGTGTGACAAATAGTGTTAAAGGCCACACTCAGATCAAGGAGGATGAGAATAGTAATTTTAAAGTAACCAGAATCAGCTGACATAAGGAGGTTGCTAGTCATTTTTGTAAGTGTCGTTTCTGTAGTATGGAGCAGGGCGAAAATCAGACTGGATCTATTCATACTGATTATTTTGAGATAAATGATAATGAAGTTGAATAGCCACTATTTTTTCAAGATTTTTTGAAATAAAGGGTAGATTAGGAATAGGATGAAAATTACTGAAATTAGGATCAGCAACAGTTTTTTTCAGAATTGGGGTTATTGCAGCAGTTTTAAAAGATGAAGGAACAGTTTCAGTGGTAATAGAGGAGTGAATAATAGCCAAATAAGGGGGGCCAGAGAGGGGAGGCAGGCTTTGACCTGAACTGTGGGGAAGGGGGTCCAGTTGACAGGTGGATGGCTTAGTCTTACAGATGAGATCTGAGATTTCTGAGAAAGCAGGAAGCCGAAAAGGAAAATGGGTGAGTGGATGGGTGAAATTCAAATGAAGTATTGGAGGAATCTGTACTGAGAGACTGGTGTTTCCTCTGGATTTTTTCTTTAAAAAAGGGAATTGAAAAAATCAGTTGAATAAAGGTGAGAAGGTAAAGAAACCAGGGGTTGTGTGATATTACTAAGCAGTGAAAACAATGACTTGGTGTTACCATTATTGGAAGAAATTATGTGAGTATAATACAGTGTTCTCCCCAGAATATCTTTTCCAGCCCAGTGGCATGAAAAAGTAGCTGGTTGGGGCAGGGAAATTTGATGGTGGGGAAAATTAAATGTGCACTATTTTTATTAGTTAATTATTATTAATTATTTTCCAATGCTCAATATGACTTCCTTTTTTAAGGTTTGACACTTGTGCAAGAATATTTTTATTAAATTTAAGAAGTATCCATTTCAGGATCCTGCAACCCTAACAAAAAATTTAAATAACAATTGTTATGACATAAACCAAGAGGCACAAGTATTGTCGCTGTCGGGAAGAACAGTGAAAACAATGAAAAAAAGTATGGGAAACCTAATGATGAAAAATTTAAAAATATTGTTCAAAGCCAATTTGCATATTCTGAAGGTGTCTTTAGTTAAATACTTATTCTTCTTTTCTTCCTAGAGGGCCAGTTGTCTGCAGCTTTCCCATAATCAAAGTCCCTAGGATCTGGACCCTCCAAGGAGATCAGCATGAGATTATTTAGCATGCTTTGATTCATGCAATTTCTCAAACATGTCTTGATTTTTTTAAAGGGCAGAAAACCCATTTTCACATTCAGCTGTGCTCACTGGGATAACTAGCCCAATATTAGCTAGTCTGGCTAAATTTGGAAATTACTCTTTGAACTCTGATGTCATTGCCATTTTTAGTAAAATCTGTTTTGGATTGAAGTCTTTGTATGATTGAGTTCTGGACTAATGATTGATAAGAATTTTAGCAGACTTACTTGAATCGTGAGTTTCTGCATTGAAAACCTTTGAAAAGTTGGAAATAATTGGCATGTCAGGGAATCTTGCATATAGGTGCTTGACAACTGTCTCTAGGCATTTATCGTATATAGGGTGGTCCAGATCTAATTATGCAATTTTTATTATGCTATAAATTATTAAGTTTATTACATAGAAAATATCCCAAAAAATTCCGGACCGTCGAGAAGTGTGCGAACTGACAACATGAAGAATTGTTGTTGCGCCGAACTGGAATCGTCCCCACATAAATCAAAGTCATCCAGACAATCTGGATCTGCATAATTAGATCTGGACCACCCTGTATTGCAGTTTTGAATGACATTACATCACTCTGTGTATAAACAATGTGGAGATCTGACCATTCTTCTGCCAGATAATGATGAAGGCTTTGAAAATAACTCCCAGTAGTGTCTTTCAACTCCATGATGGACAATTTTGTGGTGAGCAAAACTGGATCAAGTTCGGTAAGAATGACATCTTGCCTTTGCCAAGCCTTAGATTAGTTGGACAACAAAGGTAATACATCTGGAAGCATCATCAGAGAAGACACAAAATTGTATGTTTTAATACATCTTCTTAATCCTTCAGCTGTGATGTAATTTTGTTTGGTGGGTTCTCTTTCCAGTGCAGCTATGACACATCATACACTGTCGTAGTGACTGGCCATTTTCAGCTTAATCTGGGGAATGTTCAGAATACTTTGGATTTCTGTTAAGCCAGCCATCCTAACTGAAGAATTTGGGAAGAAATAGAACAGCTGCCTTAATGTTCTGATGTCATTCAGTTTTGTTAAATAAGGTACAGCAGCTGCTGCTTGGGCACTTGCAAGGGCCAATTGGTGGTTTACACAGTGGCAGTTGACCAAGAGTCCAGATGTTTTATCTTTAAGCAGTTTTGCCACACCTTTCTGTTTTCCAATCACAACAGCCACTCCATCTGACCCTAGTCTAACCAGATTAGCAGTTTTCAAGCCTAGAGTGTCCATACAGTAAACCCTCGTTTATCGGGGTTAATCCGTTCCAGACTCTGCCGTGATAAATGAATTTCCGTGAAGTAGGATTCTTTATTTATAAATCGAATATTTTCGCAGTTAGAGCATAGAAAACCTGTTTACGACCTTCTAAATACATTTTCTAACATTATTAGAGCCCTCTAGACATGAAATAAGACCCTTTAGTCAAAAGTTTAAACTGTGCTCCATGACAAGACAGAGATGACAGTTCCGTCTCACAATTAAAAGAATGCAAACATATCTTCCTCTTCAAAGAAGTGCGCGTCAGGAGCAGAGAATGTCAGAGAGTGACAGAGAGACAGAGAGAGAGAGAAAAGCAAACAATCAAAAATCAATAGGGCTGTTTGGGCTTTTAAGTATGCGAGGCACAGCTGGACAAAGCAGCTGCAAGGGAGGCAGCAATGTGAAGGTAGTCTTTCAGCATTTTTTAGAGGAGCGTCTGTATCCTCTAGGCCAGTGTGCGAACAGCCCCTCTGCTCACACCCCCTCCGACAGGAGCAGAGAATGTCAGAGAGAGAGAGAGACAGAGACAAGCAAACAATCAAAAATCAATATGTGCTGTTTGGGCTTTCAAGTATGCGAAGCACCGCACGGGAAGCATATCGTATATCATTGAGGAGTTTTATTTAATATGTAATACGTGTTCTGATTGGGTAGCTTCTCAGCCATCTGCCAATAGTGTCCCTTGTATGAAATCAACTGGGCAAAGCAACTGAGGAAGCATGTACCATAGATTAAAAGACCCAGTGAAAAATCTGTGATATATATTTAGATATGCTTACATTTAAAATCCACGATAGAGTGAAGCCGCGAAAGTTGAAGCGCAATATAGCGAGGGATCACTGTAGTCTCACTCAGTGTGATGGTTATAGTCTCCGCTTTGCCATCAATCATATTGCGGGTTGATACAAAACTAATTCTGACCTCTTTAGTGACCTGGCAAACATATTTAATGTAAATAATTAATTGTTTTACATCTGAGATGTCTGTGGTTTCATCACACAGAATACTGAAAAAATTTTTACCGTGTATATTTTTCAGAATGTTAGATTTTATTTGTGATGTTAAAACATCCAGCAGCTCTTGCATTATTGTTTCAGAGGTGTAATGTGCATTTTTACCAACAATGAGATGTTGTAAAAAGGAACAACCCATTTTCTTTACAGTTTTCCAACAGCTTTTCAAACAATGTTGTATGTGGCAACTTATTTTTTGCCAACCAATACATGGATCTTAAAGCTCCCACAAAGGCATCTCTCTGAAAATTATTTAACACAGATACAGATCTTTCAATTTGACCGATTACAGTTTGATCTAGTACACACTTTCCTAAAAGGTCAACAGAAGACTCGATGTGCGTTTTACTTTTTTCATGGTCCAGCAAGTTTTCTTTTCAAATCCTTGTGCATGGCATGTTTACCCAAGGTAACTCCCTCCCTGGGGGATGTTTTTTTGAATATTTCATGCACAATGAGCACCACATACCATTTTCTTTGACTCTTAGCCAATCTAAATCTTTAAACCATTGTTTGTTTATGCTGGATAAGCAGTGCTTAGATTTATCAAGTGGCAGAGTGTGTGCTGAAGAGATTTGCCCTGATGGACCAGCTTCTGCAATGTCTTTGTCTGAAATTGCCACATGAGGAGTTGACGCTGCACCTTCTTTAGGTAGTGGCGTCTCTTTTCTGAAATAACTGAGCAGTGATGTTTTCTGAACACTTTTTTTGCTCATGTTGGGAAAATGTTTGGAAAAAATTAAAAGTACCCATGAATAAGACTTTTGAGTGGGAAAGTGAGAGCCTGTTGGATATTCAATACACACTTGCACACCAGCAGGGCCAGATATGAACAAAAAAGAAATGGCAGATGGGTCACTTTAACAAAAATACGAAAGCGTATTGGGGCCACAGTGAAGAAAAAAAAATACGGGCACAGTGAAGAAAAAAAAACTATATGTCGAGAATAAAGTCGACATGTTGACTTTATTCTCGACATTTCCACTTTATTCTTGCCATTTATGTAGAGATTAAAGACATTTCCACTTTATTCTCATAGTTTATTTTGTCATTAAAGTAGAATGTTGTAAACTAAAATTCATCTTAAAATCAATGTTTACTAGATTTTCTCAAACCCCGTCATAAGGTAATGTAGTACATTAAATGCTTTGTGTTAAGTGTTCCCCAACCAAGTTGTTAATCACTACGCGCTTCTTAAATGGACTTCCTCTTGCACTGAGGAGGCACCGGCAGGGATCGCCGCACAGAATGTATTCACTTGATGATATTCCTGCTCTGTGAACATTTACAGTGATAAGATAAATACTTGATATAATTTTCATGATGAAATGCATTAAAGCAGGTATTAAACATGCACGGTAGTGTGGCGGTAGTGCTGCTCCCTTGCAGTAAGGGGTCCCCAGGTGTACGTTCAGTGTAGTGAACTTTATGGCAGGTGTGACAAGGCTCCAAAAAACTGGATGTATGAATGGGTATCGCACAGGTTTAACTTAAATATTGTGTAAATGTTGGGTTTGTGATCTGGTGGTCGGAGACACGAACACAGAATTCAATGGATGTTCTTCTAGGCGCCCTTTCTTTATTGCATGCGTGCTGTCTGTCTGACGTACAAAAACCCCAATTCCTATCCTTCCTTTTTCTTTCTCCACATAACCAATCACCACATGATAACACAAAGCATTTCATGCGCTACATCATTTATGACGGGGTTTGAAGAAATCAAGTAAATTAAATATTCATTTTAGGATAAAGTTTAGTTTACGATGTTCTACTTTAATGACAAACTACGAGAATAAAGTCTACATGTTGACTTTAATCTTGAGATAAAAGGCGAGAATAAAGTAGAAATGTTGAGAATAAAGTGGAAATGTTGACTTTATTCTTGACATAAACTTAGCAGCACTACACAGACTGCACTGACACTGAGAACAGAGACGTCACTTCCTGACTCCCTTTTTCTTATATCTGACTGGCTGGTTTCACTAGACTTTTTTTTATTTCATCAGTCCTCCTTTCGCACGCACACCTCCACATCCTCTTTGCTTGTAAAGTGACCCTCCGCTCCACGGAGTGCACGGCTAAAAGACGCTAAGGAGAACACTAATAGTTAGAGTTGGTTTGAGCAATACAGTCATTGTAATAAAGTATATGGTTTTCATACATCTCTTTGTGAACAAAGAATTCAGTTTTTTTATACAACCGTTCAAGTTGCCGGCCTTTGGCTTTCAAAAGAAGCAGGGAGCTAGGGAGCAGAAAAAGAGAAAGAAATAGATCTAGTTTTTAACAGAGCAAGACAGTTAAGAATACCGTAGAGTACAGTATTATAGTGTGAAATCAGTTCTTCGGGTGTGGATAAATTATGAATATCCATAAGGGAATCAATACTAGAGGAAAAAAAATCCAAGTTAATATTATGGAAAGACTGGAGACGGGGAAGCTTAGCATTGAAAAGGACAAGTTTAACATTGAATGAAAGAAAAAAAATTATCAGTTATGGGGAGTTCATCTGCAGTTCAGTCAAGGGGGGCATCTCCAGAACAGCAAATCAAGTCCAAGATATGTCCTACAGAGTGTGTGAGAACATCACTATGCTGCTGGAATCCAAAACTCTCAAGGCAGGATGTAAAGTCTCTAGTAATAGGGACATTGATATTATCGATATGTATATTGAAATCCCCCAGAAGTATTATGTTTGATGTAACAGTAGATAAGTGTGTAAGAAAAACAGTAAAGTCATTCAAAGAGTAATTATTTGATTGATTTGGGTGGTAAACAGTTACAATAATAATAGGAATAGGTCCAGTTAATTGACACACAATGGATTCAAAAGAGCTGAAGACAGGAACAGACAATGGCAGGACTTTCCACTTCTTGCGATACATTATCGCAAGACTTCTTCCCCAGCCAGAGCCACGGGGTTGACAGATGTAAACAAACCCCCGGGGAGTGGATTCGTTAAGTTGGGAAGAGTCATGAGGTTGTGGCCATATCTCAGTTAGATAGAAAAAGTCAAATGTACGATCAGTAAGGAGATCATGGATGAAATGCCCCTTGCTCTTAAGTGAGCAGATGTTCAACAGACCAAATTTGACAATGGTGTTATTGCATTTGGCAACGTTGTTAGTCAACCGAGCTAGGCTGGTTAACACACTGTGGCCATCAACGCTGCCTAAGTTACGTGGAGGACGAGGATAGTTGGACCAGATGGAGTTTATTATTTTTGAAGTGTCAGGCTGGAGACTCTGGCGGGACCCACGGTGGATGTATCTCCAGCGGGGGTGGAATACGATGTCCGGGTGGAGATACAGCCCAGTCAGAGGAGACTTGGACAAGTGGAAGCGCAGTCAGATATGCTTGGCAGCTGATTACTGAAGCAGGCCCATTCCAGTTTGGTTAGCAAGCAACAGGAGGGACCAAACAAACACAAGCGAAATAAATATCCTACCAGTCCACGTTGTAGGCAAGAACACAGACAATTCAGACATCCGGAGAACAGAGCCAGGTAAGTTTCAAAACAGGGTTAGACTGTCCATATACAGCCTCACTGAAATGTCAACAAAATCACTAGTCGAGCTAGAAATTGTCAGTCTAGGTATAAATAACTGAAAAATAGAACTTAAAAAAATAAGACTGCCAAATGAAAACAGTTGCTCTGTCTATTAGATCATAAGCTACTTGTAAGAAAGTTCAAAAGTTACCAACGAGTAGCTGCGACCAGTCCCGCCAGCATTCACTCAACCAGAAGTCTTTGCTTTGTTCCAGACGGGCAAAAAAACATTTGTTATGATTGTTTTTTCTTAATATTTTATGAATTCATTAAGCATTTATTTTGTGTCTCTTTTTTTGGAATACGCAGAATCCGTATTTAAGGTTTCTTATGTGTTCAAAACAATCTTAAAATAGTTAAAATATTAACTGATCCATTTTTGACTTTATGTAGTGTGGCTACCAACTTTATTATGTTGGACTACTGGAGGTTGCCACCTGTGATGTCACAGGTCAGGGGCAACATTCCCTTTGTTATCTGAGATAACAGTTGAAACTTCAAACACCGAGAGCTTGTGTAATTTATTCAGCATTCTTACTTTCTGAAATGTATGCAATGATATTCTGAATGTGTCTTTAGTAATTTGGCTGCTACCAATGATAGGACTGGCTCATTCTTATGGTCCCAACTCATGTTGTGACTTGCATTTCATCTCCCTATCTCTATTTGAAATTTCATCTGCCTTTTTCCCAAAAGGCTTTACACTTTTGGCTGTTTATTTGGAGGGTTCAGTTGGCAATTAACTCTTTGTTTTACCCTATTCCATATGTGTGGTTCCAACAGGCAAAATTCAACATTTTGTATACAACAAAATGATTCTTCAGGAATTAAAAACAAATGTGTTTCATTGAAAAGCAAAATACAATACCTCACACTTTTGAATAGTGTAGATGGCCAAGAGAGTTCAGGTAACCAGTTGCCACATGTCAGGTAGAGTACAGCTTTTTCTCCAAAGAAGTTGAGTCCCAAAATTGTATTTTCTCCAGGATCTCTGTGAGCTGGGGTTATGTTTTCCTCATCTCCTTTGATGACAAACCTCACCTTACCCTCATTTACTTCGTATTAGTTTTCAAAGTAGCGTTAACAATCCAAGTGTCTGCAAAAACCTAAAAAACATCGATGTCTGTGTACAGTATAGGGAAAATTCTACGTGTTCATTCAGAAGTCTCAGGCTAAAGACCCAGAGAGCAAAATATCATTTAGCAGCACTCATTACATTCCCCTTTTACCATAAATTGTGACTTGTGACATACCCTAACACTAAGAGGCACTTTTATATAAAATGTGCAGTATGTTTTCAGCGAACAGTGCTATAAAATTGTCATTGAATTTAATAACAGGTGTTTTATTTCACTGCTTTTTAAGTTTTAATTTCCATATTCTCAGTCATTCATACACTACTTAATACACTGCATGGTTTTACTGTGACATTTAACCCTATGCCTAGATGCTCTTTTTTTTTTTAAGACCATCATTTGCAAGTGCCTCTGATATTATTAGCACACATTAACCATTTTCTGTAGCTTAACCAATCTAAAAACAGATCTCTCAGAACAAAAAAGTAAAAGCTGATGTTAAGACAAACTTTCTTGGTCAAACTTCCTGAACATCATATTGGTCTCCACAGAATAAAGTGATACAGTGGTATTGAAGGTAAACAAAGCACCTTCAGGGCAAGCTAAATGTATTGAAAAAGTTAAAAGACATTCCTATTTGGGCATAATGTATTTTGTGGGTTATAAACACTAGCCCAAGCCATTTAGAGATAGGATGTTTTTATGCTTCAGATATTTGATACTGTATAAACTGTCTAGAGGAAGACTGCTTAAATAACATCAGTTTATTTGTGAAAATGGTGGCTTAGTACTTTAGTGTGCAGCCAGATAATAGTCATAAACTTCTTCATGAGAAAAAAGAAGGCTTTTGGCACTTACTCGGCTGGCTTGAAGCCTGCACTGATATCAGTAGCAGAGCCTAACTAGAAACGTGCGTGAAAAGATCAAGTGAAACTTCCACAACGCACCAAAGATTTTCTCAGTCTGAGTTTGTATTTGTCTCCATAGCCATCTAAATTCAAACTGTTGGTTTACATAGAATGATTTTGGGTTTATTTCCCCAGCAGAAGGATAGAAAGTTGGTGCAAAAGTAATTGCTGGTTCTTTTTCAAAGGTCCAGCATCCTAGGTTCACATTCCCAACCTGGTCGTTGTCCATATGGAGATTACTCACTATCTTTATGTCTGTATAGGATTTCCTCAAAGTACTGTAATTCCATTTTCCACATCACGATAGGTTCATTAGCAGTTCTAGCTGGGGGCTTGTCTGCATGTGATTGGGCTTCTGTAATGGACTGCCATGCTCTCCTGGGCTGGATTCCCATTGCTGCCAGGGTAAGCTTTATTAAACCCTTAAATGGATTAAGCAGGATTCCGAATGTTATCTCTATATATAAAAGTCAATGTTGTGTATGTATGTATGTTCCAGCATCACTTCCGAATGGCTGGAGCGATTTTCATGAAACTTGGTACACATGTTTCTCATTGGTCGACTTAAAATACTGTCTGGTGAAATCAACCCTAACACACCCCCTTCTGGGTAGGGTGGGGTGATCTTGTGCTCTTGTATGCATGTAATCATTCAGTTGACACTCGGAACGACCACCAGAGGGCGAACTGGAGGTGACTGCCAGCATTCTTTACATTTGAGCACCACCACGCCCCCTGTTGAAAATTAAATAGAGTTGGCCAGTTCCGAGCATCAACTGGATGATATCATACATACAAGACCGCAATACAAGCACATTAGTGAGTCTTCATTGTTTGTTAATTTATTTTTATTTATAAGTTGTGCTTTTTTTTTTAATTATACTTTTCTCAAACAATTAAAAAAAACAAACTTTATTTTCCTTCCGGGCAACTCTGGGTATTTCAGCTATGTTAGCTAGTGTTTTATAGATGTTACCCTTCCAAAAAACTGATCTATACTTTACCGAGAACTCCAGAAAAAATGAGCCACGTAGCTCTCATAAATATACAACTTCAAACATTATCAAGGTGTTTAGTAAAAACACTTTCTCTGGCTTGGCTGTAAATTTTCAAGGACCTTGATGCTTATAAGATTAAAAAGAGTTCATTTCTCACCTATAATTGATTTAGGGTGTTGACTACTTTAGTCCAGAAGAGAAGAGTCCAGTGTAGTTACTGCAGAGAGGATTTGAAAAGTTCCTGAAAATTAAACACCCTGGGCAAAGAGTTGAGCGCCTTGGACAGATATTATACGTATTAAATGGATTCATCACACATTCTGCTACTTATTCTATAGATTTTTTTTCTATTTTGGACTGGCACAGAATGCAGAAGGTAAACACAATCAGTGAAAATGTGTTATAAAACTGAATGAGTAAGATCCATCTATTCTTAAGGCTGCCTTGGTGATGTGTGAGATACCATTTTTGCTAAGCCTTTGTGTAATGTGCATTCCGGAATGCAGGATGTTTATGGCAATAGTAGCAGTGATGATGTGCTCAGGGTTGGTTAGTTTCTTATATTTTGGAAGTCAACCATTCCCTTGGTCTTGTTTATTTCTAGGTCTTTACTCATGAGGCAATATCCTTTATTTCTTCTCAAGATGACAAATGTCAGGATTATCAAAGTGCAAGAAAACTGCTTCCTCAGAATTTTCCGTTCTTCCAGACGGTTGGTAAAATCATTTGTACAGCGGATGATTACCATTCCTGTATGTAGATCTTAGAGGACATCTTTTCACCCAGTTCTCCACTTTTAATTTAGATTGACAAGCTTAGCATCTGGTAAAGAATGAATTACATTAATCTTTGAATGCTTAACTGTTTCTATATCTGTGGTGTTATTTTTAATTATCACATATCTGTAGCTGTTGCTGTGTCATGTGATTTGCATTCACTCTTAGTTTATTAGCTATTAGCCAAGGCATAGCAGTCCCTAATATAAAACTGAAAATCACAAGTCTGTGCTGCTTTGTCCACAAATGAGCCAACATCCTTCATGGGATCCAAGATTTACAGGCAGTATTTGAGGTGTGTCTGGGGTTCTCATTGCTGAATGTGCAGGTGCAGTTTAGATGGAAAACATGAAGGGGAGATGAGATACTCAATATGACCCATGACATTATCCTGGATAGCCAGCAGGCAGAAGGCCTATTCATGCACTCCACTTGCAATAAGTATTGAACAGTATAAATAAAACACAATAAGCAATAATTTAAAAAGCAGTGACACAGTGGTTAGCGTTGCTTGAGTAGTTGGAGTTCAGATCTTGGCCTGGTCACTGTCAGTGTGGCGTCTGCACTTTGTCCCAGTGTCCAAATTGGGATATTCTTCAATTTTCCTCTCAAAGATGTATGGGTTACGTTGACTGGCGTCATTAAAAATGGCCTGATATGAGTAAGTGTGGCCTGCAGTGAACTTGTATGTTGGTTCCTGCCTTGAACTCAATGCTCCCGGGATCGACTCAGGCTTCTCATAACCCTGTATTGGAATAAGCAAGTTCAGAAAACAGATGGATACTTACATGTAAAAATTACATATTGAAAACAAAACAATAAGTAGTTATTCTTGCGTCATGACTAGTATTATACCATTACAGCTTCCTTCTATAACAGAACAAATGTATTCTTTCCTATAATAAAATGTCTCTTAAAATAAATGGTGCTGCTTCACCTAATACGAGGAATCTGTGCAATATAAAGAAAATTAAAAAAAGAAGGGATTGTAGAAAAAGGTGTTAAAAATGCTGTGGATCAGAATGCTCTTCAGGAGGTTCTGCCCAAGATAATGTCTTAACAGCACAAAGGTCCCCTTTATATATGGATAACATTTAAACTTATTATATGACAAGAACATTAAACATTTTCTGTGTTTACTTTCTTTAAAGTGAACTTCTGTTTGAGGCCTCTGTAAACAACCAACACACATTAAAAACACACAAGATGATAGTGCACAACCAAAGGATAGTTTATTTAATCTGGAAACAGGTAAGCATTACAGTATTGTAAACAGAGGAAGAGATAAGGTAATCAACTCAAAGCAATATACGTCTCAATGTGTTTTGTCCTCCAATTGTTTGTAGCATGTGTGGTTGTTCCTACTCACAAGTAACATTGTGTGTGCAATCAACCAAAGATGTCTTATTCTAACTTTAAAACAACTTAGACGTGTTTCAGGTTGCCCCCACTTTAATTGCATTTGTCATAAATGATATTCCTGAATCTCTTCAGGTACACTCATTAGATGTTTCAGGTCAACAACAAAGGAAGTTCACACAAAAGTTGCTTATCTAGTAAAATTAATGTTATATAATTTTACAAAGTACAACTTAGTTGCTTCCTTAGCTTTCCGGTGGACTACAGACAGTACAATCAAAGCACAAATTTCCAAAATGCACTCAGTCCACTAAACTCAATAAAGAAAAGGAAACATTGTTTTTTGGTTAACTGAATTTAGGAAATTTTCATAGTTAAGTATAGTGTTAACATACGGACATAGTTAAGTTTTGGTCCTCCTTTACACTATATAAATATATTCTGAGAAGTGATTTCTAACATCTCAAAGTGACAGAAACAGGACTGAATGAGTTTTGGCAACTTGCTCTCCATTAGCATCTTCAAAGTGAATCTAAAAGAATGAAGTCCTTCAAGTTTAAATATGATTTTTCTATATGCCATGTTCAGATACAGATTTTTTTTCTCACACACTCTTTTCCCACATCTCCACAGCATCTAAGCTTAAAATATTCATGCAAGATAAAAAAAAGTAATTTAAATCATGTAATCGAAACATACAGAAAAGATGGTTCTTGCGCCAAGTATTCTTTTTCTAAATTGTATTTATATAATAACTAAATTATTTATTTAAAAATGTAATTATTTGAGGCTTGCAAAACATGCTAAACACTTCTTTTTTTTTGCTGATAGCAATCTTAAGAGGCAAAAATCAATGCAGGTTGTGTCTGGGAAAGTGTGAGCACTAACAGGCAAAAGTTAGCCTTTTAAAAAATTGATTCTTTCAATACTCAACGTGATAAAACATTTAGTTTCCACACAGAACAGTGTTGTTTGCAGACAATACATGATTAAACAAGAAATAGCAACATGACATTTGACTGTAACAAAGACAACAGATAAAAGTTTAACAGCCAAAAAGTTGGTTAAACATCATGTGTATCTTTCAGACGTATAGTATGTTGACACAGCCCTCACTTAATCCATACTTACAATAAATTCCAGTTATCACTCATTTGAGTGTACAGCCTAAAGCTGGAAAAAATGGTCAATTGAACATATGGAAATACGAGGTCCAGCAAAACAAAAAAACAAAACATAAACAGACTGCACATTCATGTTATGTAATGTCCCATTTACAGTCAGACGAGTCAACTGATTGTTGAGGTCTTGCAAGGGGTTAACAGATGTTTGAATCAGATAATGCAAATTAATGTTACACTTTTAGACAAGCATAACCAAATCTAAAACTTTTATCACAAAGATGGAACAATTACCTCAATGTAACTCAGACATCAAGAATTTGTATTTTTCAATGCAATGAAAATTTGCTGAAATGTTTCAAAAGGATCAAGAGTAGATTGTTAGAACCACTGCTGAATACTTTGAAGGGGCAAGCCCAATACATTGTCTAAATGTTTACAAATAGTCCAAGTAGTCACATTTAATTTTTCCTGGCCTTTATACTATTTCAGTTATTAAAATAGATAAAGAAACAGACTTGTGCAAAAAATGGTAAAACATCTTTGGTAATTGCAGTGTCAGGCCTCCTAAAGACATATATAAATAAAAAAAATGTTGAAAAGAACTAGAATTAAATATACAACTTTTTATATTAAGCTAATTTAAGCATTGTTGCATAGCATGATTTGTTTTCATTATGAATTTTGATTAATATGATGCAGTTGTCTGTATAAGTGCAGACAAGTATTGGCAAGATTACACTTGCCTATATTAATAATCTCACCTGCTGGTTTAGACTTCATGTATCCTCTTAAGAACAATATCAAATTTGCTACTGAGCTATTACATTTAATCATACACAACTATACGTTACAGCGTGATTAAAGTGTTTAGATAACATAATAAGTAAATACCATAATCCTAATACTTTCAAGTTTCAGGTAAATGCTTCCTTTAAAAACAAACCAGCTGATGTGGAAGCAACAATGTCTATATTATTAGAAAAATCAGTTTTTCCTACTTTTACATACAGTAATACTGTACGAGAATATATAGTGGATCATTATATTCTTTTGTGTTTGACCTAATTCATTATCTTGCTGCTAGAAAATTGGCTTTTTGTAAAAAAAAAGCTCCTGAAAGACAATACATCTGTGAGCACCATCAGCTTCTTCTGAAAGATGAGCTCAAGATCCCTGGCCGCAAGAAGGAGCACTCTAATGCATGTCACACTAAGGAATAGGAGGAGCTAACCAAGTCTTGCACCCCTAGGTCTGCATGAGAAAAGATTCTAGTCTAGACAGAAAGAGGAAGGATATTGTTGAGCAAAAACACAGGAGAAGTACATACTTCCTATAAACATCATCCATGGAGTTTGAGGTTTGCAAGCGCTCACAGCTCCTTTTTAGCAAATTAGATATTTTTGGCAAGTCAAAAAGATCTGATGAATTTTAGAGTGGATTTGTGTAAACTCGCTCAGAAAATGAGAGAAGTCCTTATAGTAGGAGACTTGATTATACGTTGAACTGTGATTGGCAATCTTCCTGTTACTTGCCCAGTGGTGTGGAAGATAACTTTGGGTGTGCAAATTGACTAGAGGAGCCCCAGGAAAGATTATGAAAACCATGGCATTAAGGTAAGGAAGGGCATTGGAGATCCTTTTGAAACAGACTTTGAATTCTGTAACCTGCCAGTCCATAATGAAGAACTTTGATATACAGGGAATGTAGGGTGCTATTCTAGCAGGGATAGGCCTATCTTGAATAGTATATTTAACATCAATACTTTGAACAGTGTGATAAACAAAATAATAAGTAATAAACTAAATCCTTAAGTACTAAAAAGAGGAAGGAAACTAAAAACTGGAAATAGTCAAAATTTTAAATGCTCTTAAAGTTGCTGAGATATAGATGCATATAATCTGACATTCTCAAAACCTCGTAAAATAATTGTGAGTCACAGGGGGGCAAGGTCTATGGTAAGGCCCTCCTTGACTAATACACGGAAAGTCGGGTATCACTAATAACCCTGCTGGCCATGTCATTGGGATAAGGGAGGAAAACAGTTATACATGAAAAGCACTTATGCAGGCATGGAGAGGACATGTCAGCTCTACATAGATACCAACCAGGTATGGCATTTGAACCTAGGTCACTGTATCCATGAGGCAGTTGCAGTAACCATCGTGCCTCCATATTACCCCAAGATGTATACAGCAATACATTTATATGATGTTGGAAAAAAAAACCACAAGAACATAATTTAAAAAGTACACATGTTGATAAATAGAAAAACACTAAGACTGCTTCATATAGAGATGCAGTACTGTACATCTTACTAAATATATGTAGGTTAAATCAGATAGCAGCAAATATACAAGCATGGTGTTCAGTATTTGTTGTACATCTCTTTAGGAACATAAAATTTTGTAATAATGCCATATCATAAAGTAGGTTTTATAATAACAGGTAATGTTAACTTCTCATATATTAACTAAAGAAAATCGAAGAATGAATGAAGCACAAGAAAGACACATTGATATGGTTAACTATTGTTTTTGTAGCACAGCAGAAGAAGTGCAAGCCTGAGAGGAAACCTTTCTTGACCTGATATTCTGAAATACTCAACATTAAATACAAAGGGTACTGAACCAGTAACCATAATAGAAGAGTTTTTAGTCCTCAGCTCTGTCAGTCAATACAAAATAAGGTGCAAATGAAGCCTTTTGAACAAATGCAATCTGGAGTAATCTGCAAGATGTAAGGATACACAAAGAACAATAAGCTAAATTTAAAAATATACTCTTCAAAAACAACTGCATTAAAAAAGTTGTAAAATAAATATCACAAAAAAGTGAAATTTGCCAAGTAAATTGTGCATTTTGTTATAAAATAAAATCCTCAATAATGTACATAAAAACAGTCAGACACGCACAGTGGCCTGATGAGCACATAGAGAATAGCTGTTTCTGAAACTGGGTCACAATGCAAAGGTGGTTTAAACTTGCGTTAGCTGCAATGAAGAAAATTCATAAGTATCTTAAGTCGTGAACAAATAGCAGCTTTGGCAGTCCATTTGGAATTGGGTTTTCCATTGAAGGTGGTATATAAAATTACAAACTGATCCACAGATGTTGTAGATATATATTAATAAAGTGGTAAGTGTATTGACCTATACATAATATTACCAAATAATTGCTGTTAAATTAAATTTTACCAAAGTGGATTGTACCTTGAAAACAGAACAGTCCTTTTGAATGTTGAAAAGCAGATGTTTGACTGTCCTCAATGTGAATCACATTGTAGGAGCTAAGGCTGAAGGTTTCATTGGAAACGGTAGATAGTTCAAAATAGGCATGTTTAGGTTTAATCATAGAGTGCTGAAAAGGGAAAATATACATTATTATGTGAAAAACTGACTGAATGGTCTTATGCTTTGCACACTGTAAAAAGCAAGAGAACCAGTAGCAAGGAAAATAATTGTGAGAACTATTTTAGCGCACCATGAAAAAAAATCAATTTAGATATCTGTCTTTTAAGCTTATACTCCCTTAAATCACCAGTACTACGAGTTATGAATGTAACAATTACATCCATACATTGAAATAGCAGATTGCATTTCATTCCATAGTATATATTGGATTGCTTGCTAAAAAGGATGATCTATTCACCAACCATTATAGTGTTCACAACAGGCAAGAGATTAAAATGAGGAGACACAAAATTTAAAGTAAAATAAATATACATCATGTAGGCGTCTGTATGGAACCATATATTTGTGCCTAAAAGGACACAGTGTTTGAACCCAAAAATCAAGATTTTTAACATGACAATTGCCCTTCAATAACTGTGATTAATTAGACATTTTAAAGGTAATAACAACAGTCTTGAAGAGTTTAATATGAATAGATGAAGGAAAAAGAAACACTGCCAAAATACAGTGCATCCAGAAAGTATTCACAGCGCATCACTTTTTCCACATTTTGTTATGTTACAACCTTATTCCAAAATGGATTAAATACATTTTTTTCCTCAGAATTCTACACACAACACCGTATAATGACAATGTGAAAAAATGTTTACTTGAGGTCTTTGCAAATTTATTAAAAATAAAAAAAACTGAGAAATCACATGTACATAAGTATTCACAGCCTTTGCTCAATACTTTGTCGATGCACCTTTGGCAGCAATTACAGCCTCAAGTCTTTTTCAATATGATGCCACAAGCTTGGCACACCTATCCTTGGCCAGTTTTGCCCATTCCTCTTTGTAGCACCTCTCAAGCTCCATCAGGTTGGATGGGAAGCGTCGGTGCACAGCCATTTTAAGATCTCTCCAGAGATCTTCAATCGGATTCAAGTCTGGGCTCTGGCTGGGCTACTCAAGGACATTCAGAGAGTTGTCCTGAAGCCACTCCTTTGATATCTTGGCTGTGTGCTTAGGGTCGTGGTCATGCTGAAAGATGAACCGTCGCCCCAGTCTGAGGTCAAGAGCGCTCTGGAACAAGTTTTCATCCAGGATGTCTCTGTACATTGCTGCAGTCATCTTTCCCTTTATCCTGACTAGTCTCTCAGTTCCTGCCGCTGAAAAACATCTCAACAGCATGATGCATCAACCACCATACTTCACTGTAGGGATGGAATTGTCCTGGTGATGAGCGGTGCCTGGTTTTCTCCAAACAAGACGCCTGGCATTCACACCAAAGAGTTCAATCTTTGTCTCATCAGACCAGAGAATTTTGTTTCTCATGGTCTGAGAGTCCTTCTGGTGCCTTTTGGCAAACTCCAGGCAGGCTGCCATGTGCCTTTTACTAAGGAGTGGCTTCCGTCTGGCCACTCTACCATACAGGCCTGATTGGTGGATTGCTGCAGAGATGGTTGTCCTTCTGGAAGGTTCTCCTCTCTCCACAGAGGACCTCTGGAGCTCTGACAGAGTTACCATCGGGTTCTTGGTCACCTCCCTGACTAAGGCCCTTCTCCCCCGATCGCTCAGTTTAGATGGCCGGCCAGCTCTAGGAAGAGTCCTGGTGGTTTTTAACTTCTTCCACTTACGGACGATGGAGGCCACTGTGCTCATTGGGACCTTCAAAGCAGCAGAAATTTTTCTGTAACCTTCCTCAGGTTTGTGCCTCGAGACAATCCTGTCTCGGAGGTTCACAGACAATTCCTTTGACTTCATGCTTGGTTTGTGCTCTGACATGAACTGTCAACTGTGGGACCTTATATAGACAGCTGTGTGCCTTTCCAAATCATGTCCAATCAACTGAATTTACCACAGGTGGACTCCAATTAAGCTGCAGAAACATCTCAAGGATGATCAGGGAAAACAGGATGCACCTGAGCTCAATTTTGAGCTTCATGGCAAAGGCTGTGAATACTTATGTACATGTGCTTTCTCAGTTTTTTTATTTTTAATAAATTTGCAAAAACCTCAAGTAAACTTTTTTCACGTTGTCATTATAGGGTGTTGTGTGTAGAATTCTGAAAAAAATGAATTTAATCCATTTTGGAATAAGGCTGTAACATAACAAAATGTGGAAAAAGTGATGCGCTGTGAATACTTTCCGGATGCACTGTAGTTATCTTGTTCTCCATACACAGGTTTTAAAAAAAGAAAAACATTGTGTTGACAAATAGCTAAATTGCTAATGTTGCGAATCATGAAAACATTTGCTCCAAAAGATTTTTCACTGTTTTAACAGTAATTAAATGATCAAGGAGCAAGTATTTTACTATATAGGAATATACCATATAATGGTAGGCACATTTTTCTTTCTAAAAATTTTCTCCAGTTTGTTGGCGAAAAACAGTATAAAATTCATTATATAGGCTGCAAAAATTTTCAAAGCTAAAAGCAAATAAACTTCTCAAATTGGACAACATTTATCTTCCTCACAGAAATGGAAAAATTATAAATGGAAAGCTTAATTATGAATGTTAAAGTGGTTGCTGTAAATCTGAAAAATTCATAAAGAATGGTGGCTCAAAATCAATAAAGAAGGAGTTTGTGCCAACTCTATAATTATAGGCCTATTTTCTGTTTTACATGCAAAATAATGGGAGAGACTATAAAAAACACAAACGTGGCTGGCCAGTGGAGGGGTGTTAATGAAGATGCAGCATAGGTTTAGGCAGTGGGTGATTCTGCTTAATGAATATGCTGAAGCTCTGTTAGGAGGAAAACAAAAACATTCAACAGAAAGAGAGAATAACTTTGTAATGCGGTCCACTACATTAAACCATAGTAGAAGAGCTTAAGAGCATTGTCTATAGGTAGTGCTGAACTGTCTCAAAAAGTGAAAAAAAAATTATAGTAAGGTAGTCAATTTTTTGAATTACCTGATTTAAATCTTGTGGTCCCAAAGGAATGTGTGCTCAGGCTGTTTTTGTATTTTTTTTACTTACCATTATGTAAATGATTTAGATAAAATTGTAACAAGCTATTTAACATCAAAAATGAAATTAAATGACACACTCCACAGAGCAGTGTTTCTTAGTCTTTTATTCTGCTGCAGTTCCCTTTAGGTATGTATGCTAGCTATGCACCCCACTTCCCTTTGGGAATTTTTGTACTTCATTTTGGCAATTTCTTTTTTTTTGGCTCCAGTGTGGTGTGTGTGTAGATACTTGTATAACTTCACTAAGGAGTTGCTTATTGATAGCAAAGTGGGGTATTTGCTAGAGGATTTCTGCTTCTGTATAGGGATTTCATATTAATTTTGACAAAGTAGAGTATTTGATGACTTCTCAGCCATGCCTTCATATATATATATATATATATATATATATATATATATAT
>JANRMT010062793.1:12791414-12879955 GCA_026402145.1 Polypterus bichir lapradei
ATATATATATATATATATATATATATATATATATATATGACTTCATATATATCCCGTTATTTTTGAATGCTCTATCATGGCACATAAAGGACTGCAGTCCACGGGCTGAAAACATCTGTTCTAAAACTAGTTAGATCATATAGCTTGTCCTAGACAGAACTAAGAAGTGGACTGATAACTGACAAACTATAATTTAAGTAAATGTAAAATCTTATTTATAGGAAGGAGAAATCAGACTTAATAAGCAGACAAAATAGGGAGTTTAGCACTACAAAATACATACTAAGAAAAACACTTAGATGTTTTTACGTTTTTATTTACAGAAACTGCATTTAAAAAGATTAATAAAATAATGGAATAAAATGCACACTGTGGGGAGTAAAGGTCAAAGCAGATTTTGTATTAACAGCTGAATGCACTGTGTGCAGTTTTGGCCCCCATATAGCAGGAAGGACACAACAGCTCTAGAGAGGACTAAAGGTTTTAGCTATGCAGAAACCCTGAAGGAGATTAACCTGTTTAAGGCCTTGGTCACTCTACTAAGTTTTTATTTAAAAACACAGACATCTGTTTCCATTTTTGCCTTTCATCTACATTACTAAGGCTTTTTCAACCTATGAAAAGAAATATTTTTGAAAACGGTCTCCAGAGTCCTGAGACTTTTAAAACCACTGGATGGGCTAAAAACAAGATGTTTGAAAAAGCAGAGTCAATTGTGCTATGGTTGGTTCGTGCTTATTTCATGGCTCTTCCCTAATTGAATCCTGCTCATTTCAACATCTCATTCTCTGACTGGTCACCCTTCATGGAAGAAAAATGTATTTCAACATAGCGGGCATTAAAGTTTCTTTCCATGATGCTTGTTGTGTTCCTTACATGTATGATTTTAAACTGTATTTTCTGTAATTTTTAGAAATTGTGGTCAAGTGACTATTCACAATAGTATCAAACTGCATGAGCATATTTGACATCTGATGAACATGCCACAATATGGGTACTCACATTATACGTGTATAATACACACTTCAACTGAGGTTACTGAACAGTTAATTTCAGAAAATTTGATGGTGACATTAGAAAATCAGCTTGTGAGACTGCTCATACTACAAGACACTCTACTCTAATTTTTAACATGACCGAAATTCATCCAATCATGCGACTGGCCCAATTGTGAGATGCAATCAGGAATCACAACCACTCTTATACTGCAAGTGAATTGATGACCGACGAAGCTAAAATTTGACCCAACTAAAAAATCATTCGGCAACTGCAAATCTTGCCAAAATCACACAATGTATGCCTTGGTTGAAGAATTCCATGCTGCTTGCATGGTCAGCATAGACAGACGATAATGTCATACGCATGCTCAGTTGTTTTACTATGGATGAAAATACTTTTGTAAATGATGTAAAAAAACAAAAGTATGGACAGAGATAATTTGTGTTTAAAAAAAATAAATGAATTAAAGGAAAACCTAGTAGTGTGAACATAGCCCAAGTATAGTAAATAGTTTAAAATGTTGGAGTGATTAAATAAGGCCAGTGAAAGCTGTACTTCTCTGAGTACACTGGTGCACAACTGCAAACTGGATAAAAGAAAATTTTAAGACTGTATTATAAAAATTTCTTCTCAGAAAAAGTTGTAGTAATACAAGTCACAAAAATCATAAACACGAAAGGACAGTAGCACACAAAAATCAGACCAAGTGACTCACTATACTCCTCTAGCCATAAAACTGTTTAAGCCTGACAGTACACGCTTAGTTGCAAATGCGAAAAATGTCATTATCAGAATCCATGTGTATTTTGCTGCTTTCATACAGAAACCTGTAATTGATAAAAAAAAAAAAAAAAAGTTTAGGTATTTTACAATTTAACATGATGCACCACACTGCTAAGCAGATAATGTGTAATTCACTTAACATACCTCACTACAGATGTTATTTAAGAGTCCAAGTTTATAGTAATTTGCCTGGGTACTGCCTGTGTGGAGTTTGCCTGTTTTCTCCATGTCTGTGTGGGTATTTCTCCTACATCTTGAAGATGTGCCAGTTAGGTTAACTGCAACTCTAAATTGTTCTTGTATAGATAGGTGTGAGTATGTATATAACTAAGCCTTGCAATGGACTGGCTCCCTGTGACTCTGAACCAGATAGGCGGGTTAGAAAATGGATGGATAGATTTATAAGAATCAACCACTGCAAATAATTTACTGAAGAATGCCAATTATATGCAATGCTCTAATGTGTATAGTAGATACAATATAACACACTCAAACTGGGCTTTCTAACCAAGTGCTGAATACAAAAGGCTGTAGCCCCTACAATCAAATGTGTTGCTTTTTCTTATATTGTAAGCAATATAACACAAATGAAGCCAATTTTCTATATATTTAAAAAGTAAGTAATGCACCATTAAGTGACCTTGGAGTCTCTTTATGTAACTTATGTCAAGGAGCATAACTGCAAGCAATATTTAACATTTTCCCACACTTGCAATTTATCAGCATAAATAGAGAAAAATGCATAGTGGAACTTGAGTAAATGTAAATTTTATGGACTTGTAAACAAACTGACCCAGAGTATTACACATTTGTTGGTTTCATAAACTGTGAGGAACAAAATTATGGAATTAGCATACAGCTGCCAGTTCATGAATGACAGTAAAATTGTCAGAAAGGCCATAAGGTTGCATGAGTGTTTGCATGAAGTCCTTTACACTGATAAGTAACTTATTTAGCACCTTTTTGAACATTAACCTTGTTGCTTTTGGATTAATATTGTTAAAAATCTGTCATTAAATAAAATGAATTAAGGAGTTTTAAATAAATACATACACAGATAAATAAATAAATAAATAAATAAATAATGATAATAAAAACACATATATAGGCATAAAAAATGCAGTCACTAACAACTGAAAATTTCAGGCATTTTGTCCAAGTAAAAAAGTTCACTCCACTACTAAATTTGTTTTGTGCAATAAAAACCGTCATCACTCTTGCCTATCCCATGACATTCCTCACCATAACCATTTACTTCTAAAGATAAAGTACTATAAATACTGTTAACAGAAGGGAATTCATAATGACAGAAAAATCTTCAGTACACACTCTTGCTTAATTTCCAGTGGCTAATCTATCAAGTGTTTCATTTCAGTTACTATCAAATTTATACTACCAATAACTTTTCTAAAATATAAGGCAGAGTGCATTTCACTTTTAGCAGGTCTAAACACTAACTCTTAGAAGCACTAATTTACCTTTGAAAACTGGATATGTTTCAAATGTACATATAATGTACATTTTGATACAAATCATCTGCATTAATTTCTACATTGCTTTATGTAAAGAGAAAACATGAACAGTTCAGTCTGTCTTTTCAAACTCTTCCACTGATCCCTGGGAACGTTGTTTTCTACCGTTGTTATGTGGTGTAGCCAAATGGAGCTTCGGCAGCTTCTTTGATGTCGAGTCTCCAGTCAGATCAAATGAGATTTGACAAGTACGTTGTGGAACAGGAGAATAAATACATTAAAAATCTTCATAAATTACTTAAAATGAAGCCATCCTGCCTAGGCCCTGTACTTTGCTCTTTCTGCTATTGCTTCAGGCTGCAGGTGACTGGAATTCAGAGCCAAAAAACATCTGAGCATGGAAGGCATCTGTGGCCTGCTGGCAGTCCCAGTTTGCTTGACGCCATTCTAGGACTTTAGTACAGTATCTGGATGTTGTTCTCTCATGGTGCTGAGCAAGGGGGCTAGGAGCAGGGAGGAGGCTTGGACAGGCAGTTGAGGGGAACACATGGAGAGCTGGAATGTGCCTGTTCTTCATGAAGAGCTACCGGTACATTAGGACTGCAAATTTCAAGAAAACAAAAAGGGGGAAGAAATAAGAAATATATGCTTGTTGCAGTAATTCCAAATTTGACACTAGCAAAGCAAAAATTGAAGGCATCAGTAAATAGAATACAGAAAGCAGACAAGGGAAATGAAAAATAAGAGGAATACCCACAGCAGAAATTAAATAACAATGGAAAGCTTGGTATAAATCACTGACAAAAAATACTTGCAAAGCTGCCTGGTTTTTACACTGTTGGTGGCAAGAAATGGGAAATGGAGTATACTGATTGATGAATATCTTAGAGGAAGACTGGTGTTAAAATGCCATATTTGTCAGTATTTTTGTATCGTGAAAGTTTTAAAAACAGTTTTCTTCTGTACCACTTGATATAACCAGTACCAGAAAACATTTTTCTGCATTTTATGCTTGGCCAGCTTTCTACATACTTACTTTTTATCAGAAGTTATTAAAATTAACTAAATTATGAGCTGTATATATTACAGAAATTAAACATAAAATATTATTACTTGTATAACATAGAATTCAGAGCAGCATTTTGATTCCATGATCACCTCCAGCCTTCCATTGCATCTTGTAAATCACAGAAAATTCAAATTAGGTCTGGTTTGATTGAAAATATTTTTATAAAAGAAAGCAACTGTAATCCCTAGAACACAAATAATGTCTATAAACTCAGTGTATACCTGTAAAAAAGCATGTTGGGCCTTTTCAATAACATCTGTTCAATTTACTGAAATATCTGCTTTAAAATCTTACAGATAGAGCTATTTGGAAAAAGGTACTGAAACAGTACAGTCTCACATCCCTGTATTACTCTGTTTCACAATATCACTAAAAGAGAAAATAATATGCAGCCATGTATGGCAGGTCTTTTGACTATTCAGTTATGTAGTGACCATGTTTGAGCTGATAAACAAACATTTAGAATTCAGTTATCTAAAATACAAACTATAAATACAGAAAGGATAATCTCTCCTCACATGTGTATGCATAAACATGGGAAAGAAGGAAAAACCCCTTGCTGATGCTAATAAGTAGGTTTTGGTCAAAAAAAGAGTTCTGCATATAAACATACTGTACACAGCAAACAAGCCATTTTTTTCTGGAAGTATCCACACATAAACTAACAAAAATCAATGACTGTGAGAAAAAGCTTTCATTACTTGACCTTTGCTTTGGTGTACATACATTTTAATATATTGTTTAGTAAGAACTGGTAACAAGATTGGGTTACAGTGGACTGTCTGTTAATCCCTTTAAAGATGTCAATGCACATAAATATGCCCTGCCAAATACTGTTGCCTATCAAAAAAAAGAATAACTCCAGTTTTGCTTCCATAAAAGGGCATAGAGAACAGGAGCCAAATTGAGCAGACTTTTATAAAACTAGATGAACTAGGACTGTGCTTATCAATCATTGTGAATGTTTTTACATTGTTCTTAATCTCCTAGACAGCTATCTCTGGGGAATAGTGCTAAAGGTGTAAATATCACTACTTAAATTGATTGAAGAATAAAACAGAACACGCATTGTGAAAACTTCGGCCACCCATAGATTTTTCTTATTGATGAAGTCAGAGTTTAAAAATTGACCAGCAGCTTTGATGCATGGCCCCTAATATAAATTGATTTCCAATGTCTTTTGATTATGACTGAATTTTTCTTTAAGAAAAACATTCCCAGGCCAGTTTTCTTAAATGTCAATTATGTTCAAAGAAAGTTGTGTGTGTGTCTGTGTGTTTTTTTTTTTGCTTGAGGTTTTTTTTGCGTGTGTATTTTGTGTACAATCATAATATTACTGTATTTTTTATGCCAGTATGTAATACTTACATATGTTTTCTTCTCCTAAAAAATTTGATAAATGTGGAAAACGTGTGACAGTTAACACTGATACAGAAATGTATGCTATTCTTTCTCTTATCTCTCAAATAATAAAGATCATTTTCAAAAATCTGGACTTTGGCTCTTGTGAAAAGTAACTGTGGATGTAAGTATAAATATTACCCCAAAACAAGGCTTTAAACAAATTTAATTTTTATTTATTAGATATTAAATTTGATAACGTACCAATTGTCTAAAAAAAGAACATGATTGTTCATCTTATGGAAGCCACTTGAAAGAATTATCAAAATCACACGTGACTTCACCTATTCAAATTTTTGGCAGCATGCACTAAATATACAACTGTATCGAGATATATTTCTCACTTGATTAAAACAACATACTACTATAAATTACATCTACTTGGTAATGGTTCATTACAAGAAAATTAAATTTTACAAATTTGTGTCATGTCACGAAATATGTCATTCATGCCAAAATAACAGTGATTTTATATTTGTGAATCCCTGTTATATTAAACAGTGCTATCTGAGCCCATGTGTTACATGGTTTTGAAGATTCCAAAAAGAAACCTAAGGCACAAATATTATATATAACCATTAAAATGTCCACTTTAAACACTGAAGTACACTAACCAATAAAATATATAAAATATAGAATGAAATAGAGATTATGTATGAACCTAATGATGTTGCTACAGATAGATATGACTAAAGGGACCTGATTATTCATATATGATGGCTGCCTTTTTAGAAAACATCTAAAACACTTCAAAATATGTTCTTTCTCATTGCACTTATCCAAAACTTTTAAAATACTGCAAAAAGACCTGATGAACATGTGCTTCTGGTTCAGTTTAAAGGCAAATAATAATGAAATTTACATTTTTGGCACCACTTCTAGTTTTGTTAAACAGAAGGGTGAAATTGTTTATTTTTCTACCAAACACTTGAATTTTTATTGCTCAAAGCAAAGAGAAGCTGAAAATGTTTTGTCGTTAATTTCAGTTTTTTTTCCTGATCACTGCAAGGGTTGTAATCAAATACCGAAATACTCAACAAAAATATTTTTTGTTTTATTTTCATAAAATACTTCAGTTACAATTTAGGTACTGTAAAAATGCACCTATTACTCATTTACTGTTATGTACCAAGAACTTAACGTACCCTTCTATGGGTCTTCATAACCCTTACAAAGCATCAGTAAAGTGTTTAATTATCACATTAATGTGACCTCCTGAGACACATTTCACTTGATATTACATATTTAGTACAAGACCTGTGAATCCTTCATGTTAACAAGAAATTTTACCATCATGTCAATATGCCACACAGTACAAAGATGAACATATTATCTACTGATGTTTTATAAGTGTTATGAAGACCAAAAGAAGCCTTTGTTAAGGTCTTGTTATATAACAGTAAATGAGTAATAGATGCTTTTTTGGAGTACCTAAACTAAAGTATTACCAGTATTTCTACAAGTGCCAGACAGCCACTCTAGAATTGTGCATGGTTCAGATTTTTATATTAACATCTGACTGAGAAAAACTATATTTAATTTACCCTTTGTACTACTATATTTTCTTTACACAGTTGAATGCATCAATCTGCAAAAGCACTGCATTTGTAATCTTATTGCTATGAATTATATTTTTTGAGCTTTTTAGAGGGCGTTGTCATAGTGTGCACTGTGAAAAGCAGTATATGAGATAAAGTTTGTTTGATTGGCTGGTTAATGGCAATATTAAACCAAGATATATTTCAGTTGAAAAAGATAAAACAGCATTATTAAGAGAACAATGGTTTTCTTTCACTGTCTATGATGAAGTCAGTTGGATAAGTCACCTTAAATTCGTCAGTACAAGCAAGGCTATAAATCAAAAGGGGATTAAAATGGTATTAGACTTCTGTGCAAAGGTGAGAACAAAAATTTGAATAGGTTACAATACAAATGAAAGTTATCATCTACAAACAAAGTGCTGCAATAATGGGATTACGCTGTCTTCCTAACAATGTCTTAAACTGCATGACTGAAGTTTAACAATTTAGTTGTGTGATAGATATAATTTAGTAATTAAATAAACTGTTAGGTTTATTTAAGTTTACACACTTATTTTTTCTTTAGCTTAGAAAGATAATCCTTTTTTTTAGTATTTATATGCAAGACTAAATTGTTAATGGGTGTGATGTTTAGCTTCATAATTAGCATTGGCCAAATTAATTTCACTCTTGTTTTTGTTTTAGGAATTCCCTTTTTTGTTTTTTATTAATTTATCTTCATTTCTTTACTAAAATGAAAAATATCTGCTATATAGCTGATGTCTGGCATCGTAAATAAGAACAGGATAAATGATCAATTAGTGTATTGTGTAATCTTTCATCATAAACTACTAGTTTTACAGATGCTTGCTCTCTCTCTACTTTCTTTTTTAAATGAATGATGTAAATTAATGTTCAGATTTGGCCTATGGCTTGTTGCTATAAGGTACTATAATTTTTAAAATGGATTTTTTAAATTGAATTGAAAAAACGCATCTGTCATCACAGATTCAAACTTTGTTCCTTCTCAACTGCCTTTTCAGACGAGCTGCGAACATGAGAGATGTCACAGGGTAAACATAGTGGATCTAAGGGTGCCTTGCATCTAGAATATCTAAGTATGCAAGAGACTGTGGAATGCAAGGTACTGTATATTAGATATTCCTGTACTCTGTGGATATCTCCTTTGGCAGTATTAATTGCCAAATTAGGTATCTCACACCTTTGTGGAGGAGCAGCTCGTCTGAGGATGGAAAGGAAGAATATCCAGAGAGAGGATAAAAGTAAGATGGACTTGCTGTATTCAAATGTTAATGCTTTTGAATGCACATCTGGAGAGGTCTGACCATTTTTCTGCCACCTACAAGCCTGTTATTGACAGCAAAAGCTCTTCAGTATCCAAGCCAGAAGTACCCATATGTGTTTTGGGAGGTTGTTGTATGTGTATATATATATAAACCGCTCAAAAAATTAAACAAACACTTTGAAAACACATTAGATGGACTGAGTAATGTGTTAGGAATGAAAGGATGCCACATCGTTTTATGGAAATAAATTATCAACCTACAAAGGGCTGAATTCAAAGACACCCTGAAAATCAAAGTGAAAAAATGATGCAGCAGGCTTGTCCATTTTGCCGAAATTTCAGTAGAGAAACTCAAAATCATACTCAGTAGTTTGTATGGCTCCCACGTGTTTGTATGCATGCCTGACAATGTCCGGGCATGCTCTTAATGAGATGATGAATGGTGTCCTAGGGGATATCCTCCCAGATCTGGACCAAGGCATCACAGACCTCCTGGAAAGTCTGAGGTGCAACACATTTGCTCAGGATGAACCTGCTCTCATCTGTGAAAAGCACAGGTTGCCAGTGGTAGACCTGCCAATGCTGGTATTCTATGGCAAATGCCAATCGAGCTCCACTGTGCCAGGCAGTGAGCACAGGGCCCACTAGAGGATTTCAGGCCCTCAGACCACCCTCATGAAGTCTGTTTCTGATTGTTTGGTCAGAAACATTCACACCAGTGGCCTGCTGGAGGTCATTTTGTAGAGCTCTGGCATTGCTCATCCTGTTCCTCCTTGACCAAAGAAGCAGATACTGGTCCTGCTGATGGGTTAAGGACCCTCTACAGCCCTGTCCAGCTCTCCTAGAGTAACTGCCTGTCTCTTGGAATCTCCTCTGTGCCCTTGAGACTGTGCTGGGAGACACAGCAAACCTTCTGGTAATGGCACGCATTGATGTGCCATCCTGGAGAAGTTGGACTACCTATGCAACCTCTGTAGGGTCCAGGTATCGTCTCATGCTACCAGTAGTGACACTGACCGTAGCCAAATGCAAAACTAATGAAAAAACAGAAAAGATGAGTAGGGAAAAATGTCAGTGGCCTCCACCTGTTAAACCACTCCTGTTTTTGGGGTCGTCTCATTGTTGCCCCTCTAGTGTACCTGTTGTTAATTTCATTAACACCATAGCAGCTGAAACTGATTAACAACCCCCTCTGCTACTTAAATGACCAGATCAATATCACAGAAGCTTCATTGACTTGATGCTATACTCTGATTAAAAAGTGTTCCTTTAATTTTTTTTCAGCTATACATATATACACATATATATACACATATATATATATATATACACATATATATATATAGATATATATATATAGATAGATAGATATATATATATATAGATAGATATAGATATACTGTACATAAATATAGATATATATATCACTAAGATATGTAGTCAAGCATGGTAAAATGTGCCCCTGAGGCTCTCTGGAAGATACCTCATACTGTTACAGTATGTATTCTCGTCTAGCAGCTTATTTCAAATAGGCTGTTTGTACGTAGGTGAGAATGTCCTGCAATAAACTGTCACTCTGTCTGGTGTTGCCCCTGCCTTGCACCTGATGTTCCTGGAATAAGATGTAGATATTGTATCCCTAAACTGGATTAGGCTTGTTACATGATAAATGGATGGATGATATGTGATGCACTATTCTAATGTTATCACTTGTCAGAAGGACTGGCCAGTATATCAGCCTGTGCCGAAATCAACAACAAAAGTAAATGAAAAATGACTGCTATGCTCGTCTGTATGATCAGAATATTCTTGCTTATTGATTCCTTTTCTATTGTAAGGAAAGAATGCTTTTTGCAGATCTGTGCTGCAGTGCTCTGTTGGCACTCTCTCTGCATAAGCAATAGGATTATATGAGTGAAAAATAGCTCTGTGATGGGTATTCATGAAATATCACTTTATTGTATTAACTTAAGTGTAGTGATCAGTTGTAAAAATACATTTCAGTGACAGAAAATCTGAGGAACCATATACAGTAAATATACAAGAAAAGAAAGGAAGGACCTTCAGTGTACAAATGGTTATGCTGCTTGGAAAATACCTGACACAACTTATTTTTGTGACAAAGTTACTTTGTTCAAAGTAACATCTAACATTAATGATATAAAAAAAAGATTCCTGGTGACAAAAGAAGTTCAGATGATAAAAGAAAAATATAAAATAATACATTTTATTTATTGTCTTTCCATGTTTTTGTATAATTAGTGACTATCAATACCGAATATTAATTAGAAAGATACTTCTAAATACTATAATTTCAGGCTCTGAAGCAGAAATAGTGTATGTTACTGGCAATTTATTAAAAGCAAACTTCATGGGCAGTAAAGATGGTTAAAGAAAGCCAGACAGCAGTTTTAAGCCATATGTTCAATCATACAGTGAAAGAAAGGTTAATGTTAGAAGAAAATATGTCTGCAGAAACAGCAAACTATTTACATTTATTATTATTTATTAATAATTTCATATTTTTACACAAACCTAGATTTAAGTAATTAACAACAACCATAGAGCACTAATAATCTACGGTACTTCTACTGCATTAGAAAGTGTAGTATCACTTCAAAATAGATTGAACAGCTTTACAATTGCATGGACTTCATTAATCCTGTTACAAATGATATGAATCAATCAACAATTAAATGTTTCCTCACAATATTAAATTCATTTATTTTCCAATGCAGGTCATTAGAGCCTATCCTGACAGCACTGGGCACAACACAGACATTAATTTTGAACATGGTGCCAGCTGATTGCACGACCAACTCATGCTCACGCTCACATGGGCCTTGAGATTAAAAGCCATGCAGACCTGACACAAGTAGTGACTGGGTGCAGGTTTTGAATTCTGGATGCTGAATCTTTGAAGCAGCAGCCCTAACCACTGTTCCACCCTTAATTGCTACATGCTATTATAAAGAACATTTTTTAAAACTGTATAGTTTTGATTCAATTTATTCTGATTAATCAAACGTCCCTGTAGGTAAGCTTATAGCACATAAATAAAAGATACATTAAACTCCTGAGTGATTACAAGTAAGTTAATGTTCTTTCCCCATTTGTCATTAGAAAAACCTGAATATGTTGGAGGATGGACTGAAGAATGTGTCATAAAAAGAATATAGGCATGCTGATCCATGTCATTTTCAGTGCAGTGTTAAAATGGGTAGTGGAGCTCTAATCCATAAAGTCATATTGAGATTCAATAGCTGAGGAGGTTAGAAATTAAACTGAAATCTGTCATGTTCACTGTGACCCATACTGCTGCTATGAAATGATACACTTGATCAGTAACACTTGCATGTACTTTTGTGTCATCTTAAGTTCTTCTGCATACATCACTGTGAAAACACACCTCATGTCTATGCAAATCCACCGACTGACTGCATTGTTGACATGCTACAGGATGGGTACATGGACTTATTGAATTTTGCCATATTTGGCTACTAAAATCAGAGTGAATTGGCAGAAAGAAGGATGCATCAGATCAGGCAAGGATTTCCTGAGTCTCCAGTGATTGTATCCTTAACTCAATGCCACTACACCTTCTAGATTTTCAACCACAGAATAGGAAATCTGTTCAATTGTCAGCTTTGATATTCTGTGAAAAATGTACTGAGTAGTGATACATCTCTGCTGACACTGCTATTACTAACAACTTTTAGTTGACTGACTAGCTTGCCTATTACTTTGCAGAAGTCATCAAATTCTGTCAACACCTTTCTTTAGTAGTGGTTTTTCAATCACAGGATAGCTAATGGATTGATATTTTTTGGATGGTGGCCAATTATCTATGAGTCTTTTGTGCAAATCCTAGGATGCTAGCCACTTTCCTGGTCCCGGCAAATCTAACACCCACTATTATGCCATACTGAAAGCTACTTAAATTCTCTCACTGAATGGAATATATACACTCTTTAAATACAGTACTGTCCTTCAATATGCCATTACTTATCAATTTGTCAGTTATGTGGGATAGCACAAGTACATAATAATACAACCACTCTGTGTACATGTGTGTTTATCATGGTAACTTATGGTAAAACTAAATTTAAACAAGTTTTTATGTAAAATTAATCCATACTAAAATTACACTGTGAAGCAGTATATTACCTACAATAAGAGCCCATACAAGGATTCCATATAATTAGATTTTTGCCTAAGGCAAACATGAAGTAGAATATGTAGAATTTGAAAATGGATGGATGAATGGTGTGACAAATGTGACCTGATTTGTAACACAAAGTTCCTTCTTTTCAGGCAGAGCAGTGTGAAATGTGGAAAAGACATCTTTATACCTTTGGTCAATTTCACTCAGCAAGTGGCAATCATTTAAGCATAACACCAACACTTGAGACGGCTTGTTTGTTTAGAAATGGAATACCTTAATCATTGTGCGGTAAATACACATTCTACAACCTTCATGAATTTTGATATTAATGGCTCAGTCCCAAATTTAATACTACATACATTGTTTGTTACAGTAATTCTAGGATTTGTGTTTCTTTTCCTGTATTATGTACTTTATCTAATTTAAGATTTGTTTAAAATGCATATAAAAACAATAAAACAAAATCATGAGTAGCAGAGTGGTTAGCACTATGTTTGCATAGCTCCAGGATTAATTACCAGACCAGTCACTGTCTTTGTGAAATGTTCATGTTTTCCTTGTGCTTTTGGCAGTTTTCCCCCATGGAACTTTGGTTTCCCTTACACATCTCAAAAGATATGAATGTTAGGATAACTGGACCATCAACTGTAAATTTACTCTGTGGGTAAGTAGGGTTGTTTTCCAAATTATGCCCTGCGCTGTCAGGATAGACTCTAGCTCCCCATTCCTCATGACACTGCATTGGCAAAAGTGAATTTAGAAACTTTTTATGAATGGGTTCAAAAGAATTAAATGAAGATGTAAGCTAATTAAGTATATTAGATGCTCAAGCAAATTATTTAAATTGTCAAACTATCTACATAATTGTTTCTCTTGCCCTCTTTAGCATGGCTGATAAAATTAATGTTTATATTGAATGCATAATGTACTTTTAACAAAAAGCAGTGATAGTGATTTTTAATACATGTTTTGTGTTTTCGGAGGGTTGAATTGAATTCACTTCACTGAGATACTCCAGCATACTTTGTGTTCTGTTGGGAGTATTAAACTTCTACACCTTAAGTTTTGCCGACTAGAGGAGGCACTTCTATATTGACATCTAAATAATAAATATACTGATAAAAGAAAAATGCTGTCTGGTTTTGGCAAAAGGAAATATCTGTTATTAATAATTTGTTTCACAGGACAGCAGTGCTTTTGTGCCATGTTTATTATAGTGTCAAGGTAAATTACTGTGTCATACTGTACAAACTTCATGCAGCTCAGTGGAAAGGGATGGCTAATTAGCTAAAATTTTACCTTTCAGTTTGAGAGTCTTGCCCTCTGCTTACTTGTGAGGAGAATGGCGGTACTGGGGCAGCAGGCTGCTGACAATCTACAAGAAACTGACAAATTAGACAAATATACAAAGAGATGACAGTAAATGGTTAACACACATACAGTGTTCTGAACACCATGACAGCAAATGAAGAATGGCTTTACTTTAAAAGTCCACATTCACGTCTTACGTTCAATAATGATAATAATAAAATGAAAAAAAAAACCACTTTTCCTCCTCTTGCTATGTCAACAACAAAATTGACAATCTTTAAATAATCAGTCAGACAGTATAACAATAAATATATATAAACACATTCAAGTATAAATGAGTATTTGAAAAAAAATTAACAGTGAAGTATTTATTTTACTTAGTATGATGAATTTTACATGAGTGATTAAAAAGCATCATGTTGATAGGAAATGGATAAATTAAGGTTGGACTTCATGCATTACCTGACCAGATGACTCATTCTTATGCATGAATTGTTCTGTTGGCACAAACACCCTTTCTCTGATGAAGTAAAAATAATTAATATGTACTTAAATTACCAACTGTATACAATATTATATATTCAAAATTATCACATAAATATTTGAATCATTGGATTGGTCTCTACAGAGCAACTTTATGGTGGAAATAAACTATCATACTGTACACAAGTCTGATTGTTATGTCATGGGTTGACCAGCCCAGAGATCTTGGTGTGCAGGTCCAGACACTACAGAGCAGAACACCAAAAACCAAAGAAAGTGCCAGAGATGGTTCATATGCTAAATGGAGCTGTCTGCATGGAAAACCTTATGCAAGACTTGCATAGATGGTCTACCCTTCATCTCACCTTAGCTGGAAGAATTAAAATTATAAAGAATATCCTTCGTAAGCTTCTTTTTCTATTTCAAAGCATTCCCATATACATTATCAGATCATTTTTAAGAAATTAGATTCACTCCTAACCTAATTTATTTGGAATTCAAAGTATCCATGCATTTTAAGTGCAACCCTTCAAAGACCTAAGGCAGAAGGTGGCATGGCTCTATCTAACTTTCAATTTTATTACTGGGTGGCAAATTTTGAACTTAGTTTTGCCAAGTTTGACTTGCTTGCTTGGAATGTAACTTGCTTTTAATAAATTCAATAAAATGAAGAAAAAAAAAGGAGCTAAACAAGCATGAGCAGAAATCACCTAAAAACCTCTACATGCAAATGGGGCTAAAGTGGCCCTCAAAAATATTAAACTTACTAGTATATCATACTTTATATCATAACAGTCTTATAGTTAAAAAGTATGCCAGAACAGAACTCAGTGAAAACATGAAGTATGTCACAGTGGTGGTCTGCACACAGCAGTGTGTCAATTTTCATTTAAATGACAAGTGGCAAGATGCTCAAGCATTAGTCTCAAAAGTGAGATAAAGTGTTCACTCCTATCTACAGCTCACCAAGCTTAGAGCTGGGAGGCAATCTCAGCAACAGTTCAGTTACACTGTAGTAAGCAAGCAGTGCCATTTATTGCCTGCCTGAAGTGCACTCTTTAAACAGAGATAATCTATTTCCAGATATTTCCTCTGGATGGCACATTTAGTTCAGTGTTTGTTGAACAAATGCAGACCAATAAAGCAAAGGAATACAGTTTGGTAAAACAGTGTACCTGTAAGTACAAGAGTTACTAAGTAATGTAAATCCTTTCAAGTCCATAAACCAACATCTATATTTCCTAAGTTTAAACCATATGGAAAAGTTAAAACCGCTGTGCTTGATTGAAGGTTTACCAATTTACCTTTTTAAGCAATGCTATTGCATGCTACGAATTACACCTCATATGTAATTTACATATAAAGGGAGGAGTGCACCACTTCAAATAAAACAACATGGTAGTTGGCCTGTAAAGGACTGGCACAGTAACTAAGGTAGTCTTCTGCCTTGAAGCCAATGCTACTTTGATATGCTGTAGACCTCAAAACTCTGTAAAGGATTTTTTGCATGTTAATTTCATTAGAAAATTCATGAATGAATGAATGAATGAATTAATATTATCAGTGTCATGTTCTAGATGTATTTAACATATTTGATGGTTATGCTTTGTGGATTTTAAATATACTTTTATAGATGTGTTTGAATGTTTTACTATTTTGGCCCTTCGGGCTGTGGAAATCGCATAATTTTATGTTTATTGGGAAAGCTGTAAAGTTTACTTGCATATTCACAAACCGTTTATGCCACTACTGCCATCTTATTTGATTTTGTGGCTTGCAAATATATACACTTTAATTCTAATAATTTTTCTTGCAAGCTCAAGAAAAAACAAACTTTTTTCAGTCTACATGCTTATGATAAAGAATTCACTAGGCTGACAATGTTTTGCAATGGTATGGCATGTAATATAAAAACGGCTTTGGGAACTGAATTTATAGATGCTTATTGAAAAATACACCCCATATAATTTTCTCAAAATTGTGAAGAGAGCTGGCTAAGTGTAGAAAGTGTAGCTATTAAATTATGAATAAAGTGTGGTGCCCTCAAAATAAAATCATCAGCAAACAAAGTTCAGCCTTTTCATTTATAATGATTCTATTTTAGCACACATGTTGCTTCGTGGAATGGAAAAAAGACAGTTTTTAAATTGGATAGGTGATATTTTACACCCAAAAGTATTTTGCCTATTTATTGGATATTGCAAACCCATCCACTCTACATGCAGTTTTAATCCTTGCACAGAATACAGTCATCTCACCTTTGCAAATTCCATGTTCAAACCTACAGTTGTGTTTCTTGACAGTAATCACAACTGGGATATTATCAAATTTTCTTTCAAATTAAAAATGGCAGTTTGTCACTTATTCTTACATTACAATAGGAGATGGAATCTTACTTGCAATACCTTAATTAATTCACAGTAACACTTCCATAATTCAGCAAGTTAACATTCAAGTTAATAAAATTTGGTATTATTTCTACTAAATTGTCATATGTTATGATCCTGATACAGTCATTTCACATACTTGAATTTAATAAAGTTGTATATGTGTGTTGCAGACTGTGAAAATATTGCTCTTTTACATAAGCAAATAATATGTTTAAAACTAGATGGAGTATTTTAAGAATTACATCGTTATGGTCAAATTAAAGTGTCCCAGACCAGACCACAAAATGATTATTTTATTTTTAAACAAACTAAATTAAATTCACCTTTGAGGAGCAACTCAAACATTTCCTAAAATTGGGCACGTCAGTATCAGTCCTATAGTAATGTGATTAACCAGAATGTCTTCTAATGAAAACAGCATATTATTGCTATTAATACACTAGAAATCATAACTTTAAGACAAGTGGAGGTCAATCAATCAGCAAATCTTTCATTACAAGGAAATAAGCTTAAAGCAACATCCTCTTAACCACACCATATTTTTAAATTATATTTGTAATTATAACTCAGATAAGGAGTTTCCACAAACCATTTCCCTTAAATAAGGTGGTGATTAATATATCATCAATTGAAACATAAGCAGAAGAAACACAGCAAAGGAAAGGCATTCTTAAGATACAAAACAAAACATGGAACACAATATGATATTATTTAAAATGAAGAAAAACAACATTTTTAAATTTCAAAGCAAGAAAATGTGAAAAAAGATAAAATAAGTTGAAACTACACAGAACATCCTGGCACATGACACTCACCACATTTTTTATAGATAAAAGATCTGAGAAGATTAAGAAGTAAGGCTTTAATGTCAGAAGAAAATAGACAAAAATAAAAGCAAATGAAGTGAACAAGTGCAACAGTCCTTATCTTAAATTCCACTAGTTACTTGAGCTATCCATCAGACACGTGTTAAGGAGAGAGAAAAAAAAAAGAGAAGGCTGGTAAAAGAAAAAATAAATGTGATATAGATTCATAAAAGAAAAATGTTGTTGTAACTACTGAATCCTGTATCTCAGGTATCTTGTGTTGGTAATAAATCAACAATTATACACTACAGCAGAATACCATGGTCATAATTAGGAGTTGTCAGGGCTACTATGCGGGTTTTCAATTAGAATCATTTTTATTTATATAGCACAATTCTCACAAGTTCAGTGAGCTAATTCATTTATAAATATAACACAGAATGATCCATACAACACATTCTTGAGCAATCCCTGATCCCAAAAAACAACTCTGTGAGAGCAAAGTTCATTAAGTTAAAAATGTTATTGATAGAGTTGAGGTATGCAGGATATACTGTAATGGAAAGTGATGAGAAGAAGAGACATGGGGGAAATGAATACACTTACACCTTATGTGTGCCGGACTAATCACTAGTGTTCAGATACAGATACATGTATCAAATTCCTCTACCCCATGTAATATTCACCTCTATATCTTTTCACACTTCCAATCCCTTACACAATCTCTCTCAGGCTTCCTCAACCCCCTTACCAAGCAGGATCTGGCCTCCTCTCCACTCCCACCTCCAAGCTCCCCTGGCTTAGGTTAGAAGGGTTCTAATAAAATAAAAAGCAGAAATAGTTCTGGCACCACACCATTGTAGCTGGGAAGTACTTCCAGGCTAGGCCTAGCCGTAAACCCTGTGTGAGCAGAGCAGAAAGTACATTTGACAAATCCCATTGTGGGTTTCGGAATCACCTCAGTGACACAAGACTGCTGCTCCCTTATGGTGTGGTGAACTAACATTCTCTAACTTAATATCTCTAGTCTCTTCAATATTTTTGGCATCCTGAAAAAGTAAGGAACCTCTTGTTGGAATATGCAACCAATTGCTTTTCCACTTGTCTTAACTTAAAGTTAAAAAAATAACATGCAATAAAATGCTATTTACAAAGAACTTTCTGGCAGTAATAGTATAAGGAAATGCCTAATATTAATGGTTTTAATGGAATATGACAAAGGTATATCATTGGTGATACTAAATTCTTTCCTCACGTACACAGCATTTGGAAAGAAGTTACATTGTACCAGCACAACAAATACAATATACAAAGTTAAAGCTTGTTTTGCACCTGTCACACCTACAGTTTTAATAAACTGTATTTAATACTTAGCTAGTAAGCAGTATGAAGTAACAGTCATTGAAATTGAGACTTGATGCTGAAATTGTTCCTTTGTTTATTGCATGGATGTAATTTGTGCCTGTCCAGTATCTGAGTAGAAATAACATTGATCATTGAAAATTAAGACACTCAACTTTTAAGCTTCTTGTTGTTTTAGTTTATTTTATTAAAATTTTCACTGAGCAATATATATTAAAATCTATAAATAAACACTAAAACAATGACAAAATATTCCAACATCTCTTGGCATACTGATTGTGCCCTTTTCAATGAAATTGTTTATATCAGGAACCCTGGGAACATTTTCTAATCATATAACTGGCTTAGCAAATCTGACAGCACTCAGTTGTTGACCATTAGAGTTTAAATCATATATAGGTTTTGTTTTATTTTCCTCATTAGTCTGTATACAAGTAATTAACTAACTCTTTGACTATGTACTATTTCTGTGTTAATTTACTATTTTTGCATTATTTCACATTTGACAGTCTTTTGTAGAAATCCGAGCCAACCTACCTTAAAGTGCAATGCAGTAAAATAAATGGAATTATGTCCTAACTTTCAATTTTCATCGTTTAATAATGTGGTCCTTCAAACATACTTTTTTAATGAAATGGTTTGTTTTATCTGAACACAAACTGTAACAGCAAAGTTTATGTTTTATTTGTTTTAATTGTTCTACACCAGAAGTGTTTCATATTTTGGAATCTTACTGCCAGATAAACTAGAAACAAAGAAAATAGCACAAGTGGTTAAACTTAAGTATCTTTGTTTTCATCACTGAAAACGTTGGTACCAGCACACCATAATTTGCAACAATAAAAGATACTGGTGGTTTACACATATTTATGCATTCCCTTTTCATTTTAACTAAACTAAATGTGAGTATGATGTTAAACATAAAAACTTTTTATGAACAAACAGACTTGTGTAAGCTTTGGAAATTAAACACATTTTAAATTAAGTATTAATTTTGCAAATACAGCAAAATTCACACAATGCTTTAGCTGAATAAAACATAGCACTACACTGTTCCTTCTATACTGCTACTTCGCCAGTTAGTTCATTAGGATGTGATGTCATTTCAACTGGAAACACTTTTTTTACCAACCTTATAAACAGTTATCAGTCGACAACTCTGTTTTGTACAATATTAAAGAAGTTGACTTCTAAAATGTGCCCATACACAGTATATATTAACTTTACTTCAGCAACAACAGACAAAGAAATTCCAGAAAAATACAGTATTAGTAAGATTTTAGTCATAAATTCAAAACCAGGAGGTGTTTATTCTGCATATATTCAGATGAAATGCCATAACAAGTTTTATATCTGGTATAAAAATCTACACTATCATCTTCTAACTGTATTTATTTGTAATCTAGAATTACATCAGTACAGCTATATTATGCATTAAAAGTTTTTGAAATCAATTTCAGTTACTTTGCATTCCTCCCAATAAAAAGAGCAGTAATGTTAGTTAGGCTTTTCCTGTCTATAATACAGTACAGTATGCCAATTAAAAAGATGTGCACCATTTTTGTCTTCTAATTAACTCCAAAATGCTGTTCACATTGGCATACCAAAATTAGAGATGTTTGACATGCTTGTTTAAATCCAAACTAACACCTGTATTTGCAAAGCCATAGTTATTATAGTAATTATTACAATACATACAACGAGTTATGTTATCATTAAATCCATTATAATAGGACATTAACAGTTATACATAAATCATTTCATTAAAATGAGAAAATGGATAACCATAGATAAATGGATAACCATGTTTTTATAGTATAGATCAAGACAAAAACGTATGAACAAGATGAAATTGTGAGTTTGACGGGGAAAACATCACAACAGACAAATATCACAGAGCTGAAAATAACAATTCTTCATTTACAATGATAAGTTTGCATGAATCATAATATTATTAAAGTCTTATGAAAAATGTTCCTAGAGAGGATGTCTGATAAGGAGTTTAATTTAAAAAAAATCTATACTTAATCATCTGCATGAATAACGATAACATTATAAAGTATTTAATAAAACACATAAAACCAAAATGCCATTTGTCATTTGGCCTTGCTTTGAATATGCATTAACACTTACTGAATTTTAATGTACTCAGATGAAGTAGAGTAGGACAGAATTTGGTAATCTGCTAATCATAAAGGTATCCCCAAAATACACAAAGTAACTGCTCCACTACTAGAGTGAGTTAGCTCCACTACTACCTCTATTAGAGTAGAAATATTTTATTCCTTTTTTGCCTTATAGTTCTTTCCATTGAAGCTATAAACAATAACAGTGATGCTGATAATAATGTGTCATATATGTTGTGTTTACCTCAATTTAATTTTTTTCAAATGTTACTGTTAAAAAAAAGTCTTTTAATTTGCAATGAGGTATTTGCCATGAAATGAGCCTGGAATCCTTTAAGATATTTTCTTCCATACTGGGAAATGGAAAAGATGGAAGAACAGAAAGGTTTGAATGTAGATGAAAAATTCGGTATTACACTAAATTAGATTAAGTGTGTCTGAGAATGTATGCATAGATAACCTGTGTATTTATTTCATGCTTAGTTTTGACACCATGGTCTTTTCTTTATAGCTTTTATGAAAAAAAAATCTCCAAGAAAACATTCCACAGATTAACAAATTTCTGATCTGATATTCTTCAAAGACATTTCCCTCTGCTAGTTAGTACTTATGATGACTTGTATGCATGGTCACTTATATTTTTCTAATATACTTAACTTTTATAAAAAAGAATTGTGTTTATTTCTGTTTGTGATACTGTGTAATACTTGGGGAAACAGTCACAACTTTGTTTTTAAACTGAGAGAAAATAGTTTTCAAAGGAGATGCCACAAAGGCTCAGTGTTCTGGCAGAGATTAAAATATTTGGAATTGTGTAACATGTTTTCAGTATTGGGAAGCGGACTAATCGGAGTGAATGTATTGTAGATTTTGTTTCACTTGATCTGTAACATGTTATCTACTACATGTGTCTGTCACATGCTCTGTGAAATATTTCTTCAAAAGCAATGCACTGACATTATTCATGCTGGTAAAAATATGCTCTGGGTGCAACTTCACAATTTTATAGTGAAAGAAGACCAGACTTAAATATAGTATATACCTAGACTCACTCCAGAATTAAAGTAAGTAAATCAAATTGTATATAGTGATGGGCTACAGTCTGATAGTTCTTAAACTTGGACTGTTTCTGGACTTAGAAAGAGGCAAAGGAATAATTTGCCATTATTTTACGGCTGATCATGTCCCTAAACAGCTATACACAACAATGCCATATACTGTATATATTTACTTACAATTTAGGATGCATTCATACTACTTTGTATAAAAAATATGCCTTTTATCCTTCCAGCTGTCAGAACTAATCATTTACTTGAGTTAGATACTTAATGCAAGAAAAACTGAGAAGCTTTCTCCTGTAAGGATTAATAAAAGAGCAGAATATAAATTTTTACATGGACTGCAGAAATAATTTCATTATGCATTTGGTATAATGCTTGCATTGTAACTATTTGGAAAATATAAAAAATCTCTGTTTTTAAACATTTTTTGTCATTTATCATCCACTTTGTTAAATTTAATATTTTGGAGATTATAAAGAAATAGTATTAAGGCATACAAAGGCATTGTTTAATTTAAAAACAGATTGATTTTAAATGTTAATTTTTTGGGATACTTTCTTGCACTTTAAATGTTTATGACTGCAAAACACAGGTGTTGTATCAACAGACTGTGGAGGCTGAAACTTATAAGAAATGTAATGACATTTCACAGCATTTAATATGATCTTTGACCAATAATTTGATTCATCCAGCTTGATAATGAATAAATGAATGGTAATTTTTATAATAAATCATTTTTATATGTAGTATGTAGGTTATTTCTTTACTTAAGGTAAATATAATGTCTGTGAAATCTACAATATTTAGGACCAATATTGCTTTGTGTATTATCATTAGAGTATTAACATTGATTTTCAATCTAATGTTAATGACACCCATCCATCCATCCATCCATTATCCAACCCGTTATATCCTAACTACAGGGTCACGGGGGTCTGCTGATGCCAATCCCAACACAGGGTGCAAGGCAGGAAACAAACCATGGGCAGGGCACCAGCACCTAACTTCTGCATCTAACCTGCATGTCTATGGACTATGGGAGGAAACCAGAGTACCCGGAGGAAACCCACACAGACACAGGGAGAACATGCAAACTCCACGCAGGGTGGACCCGGGCAGCGCTTCCCACTGCGCCACCGTGCCGCCCTTAATGACACCCATCTCTGCTTAATATTAAATCTCAAATGAAAGGAGGCAGTTAAGTGAAAACCAAAAATAAATTTTGCACATGAACTCAGAATTATTCTCTATATTGTTATAAACTGTTGTTTAAGCATAGTCACACTAGATACCCCACACACTGAGGATTAAAAGCCATCTTTGTTATTGCCTTTTCAGTTGTTACTGTAATCAGTCAGGTTATAGAATGAAATTAATCTGTATGATCTTCATAATGTTCAGTTTCCAGCTTCAAGCTACTATTATGTACTCCACACATACAGTAGCGAGAGTTGTTTTCTTTTTGCTGCTGCTGGAGTAGGTGAATTTCCCCTTGGGATTAATAAAGTATCTATCTATCTTTTACACATACATGTTTGCATTTATTTAAAATTAACTTTACTGGCCACATATCTGCCCAAGTCAGAATTTTGTCCAGGTCCAGCTCTGGGAATTTTCACACCTGTGGTTCAAGCTTTTAAGTTTTTTGGAGTACCAAGAATAGAAATTAAAGAAACTAATGGGAAACTTTTAGACTTTACCTTTTACCTGGCAAGATAGATATAATTTTTAAACAGGGTAGTAGAAGTAGTTGATTTTGGGGAGATAAGCAATGCACTCTTTTTCCATACTCTTTCATTACTCTGAGGTTCCTTTACAATTCTTAGCTTTTAAGGGCGTACATTCTGTACTGGGTATTATAGCATTCAAAGGCTTTGTGGACTGCAAAATAAAATGTACTGCTCTAAAATATTTGCTAATACATAAACTTTTACTTGATCAAATATTTCAGGTTAATTTGCTTGTTAAACAACTAGCTGGATAATTTATATACATAAATAAGCAACATTTTTTTAAATATGAAACTTGGTAAGATTACAGTATACACACGTACATAATTTTTTGAGAAAGGTAATGTTATTATTTTTTTGATTTATTGATGGTATTGCTTTAACAGGGACATTCTTGAATATGTTATTAAGTGTATTGCTCCACAAAACCTTAATGTAAAAATATGAAATATTTTTTCATATTTGACCATTGTGCTGTTAATTTAAAAGACATATATAAAAGAATCACAGGTCAAATAGTATTGTGGTCATTTTAGACAAATTTCAGAAATGCTTCAAAAATGTTTGAATTCCATTGAAGCATATTTAATAAACAAATTATTACATTTTTCCCAAAGATTTTGGCTTTATAAGCAATTATATTACCATGTTCAAACATACTGTTATTAAGGTAAAAAAAATTAACTTCCAAAACAAACAAAAAAAATAAATAAAAGTTGTGTGGCAGCATGCAGAATTCAGTAACAAAGGCAATCTATCTTTTTCAAGAGGATTCAGTTCAGTCCCTCTGTTTACAAAGCTTAACACTGTTGTTCTAAATTACTCCCTCTCATCAAGGAACAAATTAAGAAAGTCCTCTCTTCTATAATGTCAAGACCATACTGCTCGGCTGTTAGTCATATCTCACCATACTTTCCATCACTCTAATGCTCACTGAGGTATAAGAAGTTGTTCTACATTGCATGAGGTTGACACATTATTATATCAATGTTCACACTAACCTCTATATACTGTGCATTGTCTTTTCCTAATCAACAGCTACTCTCAGGCCTTTTTGATCTGTTTCACAAAATATTATAAATGTTTTAATTATTAATTATCGATCTGTTGATAGATCGAATTATTTGTTGAAGTTAAGGACATAATCAGTAAGACAACAAAAACATAAAATATCAAACCCTTCCAAAGTACTTCTTTCTCTCTCATGGCCTGCTTTCACTTAGTTTACTTGGCCCATAAGACTTAGCTGTAGGCAGCTTTTGAACCCTCCCTCTGTAAAAGTGATGTATAGTAAATTAATAAAATCTGTACTTTAAAGTGTGTGTACATATGTGTTGCCCACTAACAACTTTTTGCTACTGTCAATGAAAGAGAAAAAACAGGGTTACTAGGAGAGAGCTTTGTATAAAGTGCCACTATAAAAAGGCAAAATTGAAACACACAGAAAAGAGTGCTTCCAAATGAATGGAGATGTAAATATAGCAATTTAAAAAGAGTTTATACTTACAAAGAGGTTATAGCCATTACCCATTTTCTTACTATTCTTTATTAGACAAATGATTACTCTTTATCATTTTCCAAAATAAGAAAATAACAATTAACAGAATATATATATATATATATATTTATATATTTAATGGTGCCATTTTTTAAACAAATACTAGAAATGCAGCATTTTAAACTACTCAAACTACTATGGAGATGACTAGGAATGGTCTTGAACATTTAAACAATCTATGCTAACTCTCCTCCTGCCAATGATTCATCAGACCTCTGTTCTGGAAGATCAGAATTAGATGGAAAAGTATGCGGCGTAGGTGGGGGCGTATTTAAGGCTAATGGCATTGTACTAAGAAGAAAGGGTGGTGTGTCTTGCATGAAGGGCCGACTGTCTACACCAGAGTGCAGATTGTCAGCTATAGGTGGTAGATGGTTTGATATAAGTGACTGTGTAAATAATTCTGCATCTGAAGCACATGAGTGTGACTCAATTGTAAATGGCTGAGTATTTAGGTCCCACAGTGTTTTGTCTATAGTGAATGGTACACTGCTAGCTGTCAAAGGTGCAAAGCCTACAAGTGAAAATGGAGTGTCTCTAGTTCCTGATGACATTTCTGGTGCTGGCAGAATCACGTTGGTAGGTGTCTTGCGACTTACTTTAGGAGTGCTGCTCTTGATCTTCGCCATCTTGCCTTTGCTGCGACGTGATTGCTCATGGTCAAATTCCAAATCTTCCAACCTCTGAGTTAATGCTAATTTCTGCTGAATTGCCATTCGCAGTAAAGAATTGAGAGTCTTCTTTTCATCCTCCGCTGCTGCTAGTTGCCTTTGCATCTCATCCAGCTGGGTCACATATTCATCACACCTATGGGCAAACACATACAAGTGGTAACTTAACAGCCATTAACAGCAGACACAAGAATGCTGTGACCTATTCTCAGTAACCACTTTAAGCAAAAGCCCAGGCTGTAAGCTGCTGGACAAACTATGTACAAATCAATTTTAATAAATCCAAACAGAAAAAATCTTTAAAACGCTTTTGGGGAAACACATTTAACAGGGATGTCACTTAAATGTTTTGAATATAGTTACTCAGAATCTTTCTTTTTCAGTTTTTGTAAATTTTAATCTATTATCAAACCCATTTAAAACATATCAGGGTTCTAAGGTTATGAAACCTGATTCTTGCAAGAAGCATAAACAATTACAAGATACCAGTTTTAGAGATACCAATTATCTTTCACATGCACATCCTGTACGATATTGAAGGAAAGGTCAAAAAGACTTGAGGAGAACATTATAAATATTGCATTGAAAACTGAAAAAAAAACTGCAGCTGAAGATTAGCATTATGTTGGTGTGACCAATTTAAAGATGAGAGAAATAAAATGTATAAATTTGCTGAAAGATAAAATATAAAAGAATCTTTAGCCAGAACTAAATTTAGTGCCATACCTACATGAGGTAGAGTGAGAGAAACCAATACAGGGGTTAATTGTTTGATCAAGTGAAGATCAGCTTTGTATTACAAACTCACACATTTTTAACATTTTATGATCTAGCTGAGAAGGGCAACATCCAATTATTTTTGTTTGACTGTGTTTAAAGCTGCATGTAAGTATTTGGAGACAATAAAAAGGCAAAAGAGTAAAATGACATTAAGTTAATGGGAAATTTGGGCTTCTTTATGAGTAAGAGGTGACTATACACACATGATGTAATTCACAAGAATTGGAAGATGTGTTGGAAAAGACAACTGAAATGTGATAAGGGGGGCACTCATAGCTTAGGTCCTTTACTTTCTTTGGTATTTTTTTATTTTCTACACAGCCTGCAAATTATTATTATATTTCTGTCAGGTTGTTAATCTCTTGGGTGTATTACATACTATGTAAATAGAGTGTGTAAGTAGTGGGGTAACTCTACTTCATAGCTTCATGACTTTGATTACCCAGTTTCATGAATCTGACTTCAAAAATGTCGGTTGTAAGAATAATGTTAGTCATCCATGACTAATCCCTTCAGCAATTTACAGAAGTACAGTAGATCAGCTGAAAGATGAACCAGGACTTCTTCCAGTATACTACTCATATTTGAACATATTAAGTACCAAAAGAGTAACTTACTTTAAATTGGAGCTAGGAAATGGAGGCTGTGCAATAGCTTGGGTATTACCACAATCGACAGACATAACTTGCACATAATGAAAATGTGGACACAGGTCATAATAAAGTGCTTGGTCAAATTTGCTTACAATTAAATTATATTAGGCAGGAATAATAACTCAGACATTCACAGTAACGATGTATGGTGTAGAAGGGTATTCATCTGAGGGATTTTAATGGGTAAAAATGACGCTAAAACAGTTCATACTGTTAACTTACTGCTTAACACAACAACTGCCCAATCTAAGAGTTTATGTAAAATAGATCTATATATAATATTTTTTAGGTTTCCATTCAAAATTAAGATCATGGAACCATTAAGGAAAAAGTGACCACAACACTATCCATCCATCCATCCTCCAACCCACTACATCCTAACTACAGGGTCACGGCGGTCTGCTGGAGCCAATCCCAGCCAACACAGGGTGGAAGGCAGGAAACAAACCCCAGGCAGGGCGCCAGCCCACCGCAGGGCACACACACCAAGCAGAATTTAAGATTACCAATGCACCTAACCTGCATGTCTTTGGACTTTAGGAGGAAACCGGAGTACCCAGAGGAAACCCATGCAGACACGGGGAGAACATACAAACTCCATGCAGGGAGGACCCGGGAAGCGAACCCGGGTCTCTTAACTGCAAGGCAGCAGCGCTACCCACTGCACCACCGTGCCGCCCGACCACAACACTATAATGAAAAAAAATCTTAAATATAGATAGTAAATATAACATCACACCTCAAATGCAACATTAGATAATACATAAAAGTAATCTGCTTGTACAGTCATATGAGTGATGATTGAGTAGCCTTATGAACACTGGATAAGAACTGTCCCTGAATCTACTTTTGCAAATGCTAATGGTCCTTTACCATTTGCCAGAATGTAACCAGGAGAAAAAGACTGCAGGAGGGCCGAGATCTTTAATAATATTGTTAGACTTTCAAAATCAATGTGCATTACATATGTCTTAGACAGACAGCATCTTTATGACAGTGAATTGAGCAGGTGCCATATAGAATATAATGCTGCTGTTGATATACAAGTTGGTCAGCAAAGATGTACAGACTTTCCTCAGACATAAGAGGAATTAAAGACATTTATGAGTTCTTGACAGTAGTCAGGATATGGGTATTAAATTTAAAAACTGAAAAAGCTATATGTCAGAGGTGGAATGGAACCCAAAACTTTTACGTTACATTTAAAAAAATATATACATTTTTATGCTTGTTGTTCTTTATATATATATTTTATTATATTCGTTGAAATTTATTAAATATGCCATATAACAGTATAGGTATTGTGGTAGCTTCAATAGGCAGTACAATGTATTGATATGCTCCAATTAAACATTAAGCACTCAATCATGGTAAAGTAGATTTTACCTGGTGGCAAACATTGCCCTTAGTGATGAGAAAGTGGCAGCATCTTCCTTAAGGGCTTTCAGTTCATTGCGTAATTTCATCATAGTCTCTGTTACCATTGACTTTTCATTTTCATATTTACTTTTAAGGTTGGCCAAAGCCACCTCTGCTGTCTGCAAGAAAGTGAAGAGATATTAACCAGCTTACATAAATTAAAATATTTATTCACAGTATGTCTTTGATGCTCATTTTCAACAGATGCAAAGCAGTAATAAGCCTTGGATAGGATGTAATTACTTTTACAAGATGCACTCACACCGATGAAGCTAACCTGCCTAATACCTTCAAACAGTTGGCTGGATGTTGTTAGTATGAGGGAGGAGACTAGATATTCTAGATGAAATCCATGCAGACACCACACAAAATCAACCCTGGCCAAGAATCAAACCAACAACCCAAACGCTGCAGTGCTACCTACCATGCCAATGTGCACCCCTGTTAGCACATTTATTTAATGTGCAAATCATCAATTCAGTTGATCATCAAAAGACTAAAATTAAAGACATATATATATAGCTGATCTTCCAGTTCTGAGGACCTACAGACTGACAAAGTCTATAGGAATTTTTCTTAAACTGGTTAGAAAGTATAATCTTCAACACTGAAATGTAAGACTGTATTTGATACCTTAAAAATACAAACCAGTGAGAAATTACAAAAAAGACTGGATGTGTGTATCCATCACTCCCAGTATGAGCTTAAAAGAATACACACAAGCAGATGTTGCGAAACCAATTACAGTATATTAATGTTGTTTGTTGTACACTCAGGCATGCCCAACACCAGGGGCCTCATGTATAAATGGTGCGTATGCACAAAAATGTTGCGTACGCCCATTTCCACCCTCACATCATGATGTATAAAAACTAATCTTGGCGTAAAGCCACGCACATTTTCATGCCAGCTAAATGCTTGACGTACACAAGTTCTCTGCTCGGTTTTGCAAACTGGTGGCACCCAGCGTCAAAGCAGTGCTACTGTTCCAGTGTGGTTTCCCTTTCTTTTTTAGATCCACATCCCTGACGCTGCTTTATAAATACACTGAAATTAACTGCATATTGTTTATAAGTTTAAGGCATCTGACTGCAATTAACCTGTAACAATATAATGGTCCAAGGAATGGCCAAACTATTCCAAATACCATAGCTGCTTTGTTACTCTCACTACACCTTCTTCTTCTTCTTCTTCCAGCTGCTCCCGTTAGGGGTTGCCACAGTGGATCATCTTTTTCCATATTACTCTCACTGCACCACTCGGAATATTTATATCACTGTATCTGAGTGTGGAATCACAGCTCTACAGCAGCTGATCGGAAAGATGATTATAGGCATACAGCATCAAGCACACGCTGCCTCAGCCATTCGCTATTTGAACTGGTCTCATCCGACAAACGCTTCAGGGCCTTTCCTATTTGGACCTTGTGGTTCACAAACAGTTTCATCCCAAGAACTATAATATAATATAATATAATATAATATAATATAATATAATATAATATAATATAATCTATACGAATAAAAGGCAAAGCCCTCACTGACTCACTCACTCACTCACTCATCACTAATTCTCCAACTTCCCGTGTAGGTAGAAGGCTGAAATTTGGCAGGGTTATTCCTGACAGCTTACTTACAAAAGTTAAGCAGGTTTCATTTCGAAATTCTACACGTAACGGTCATAACGGTCGATAACGGTCGACAACGTCCGCCATGTTGAACTTTCTTATTTATGGCCCCATCTTCACGAAATTTGGTAGGCGGCTTCCCTGCGCTAACCGAAACCGATGTACTTACTTATTTCGATGGTATGACGCCACTGTCGGCCGCCATATTGAACTTTCCAACGTCACCAATTTTCCAACTTCCCGTGTACGTAGAAGAATGACCCCGTCTTCACGAAATTTGGTAGGTGGCTTCCCTGCGCTAACCAAAACCGATGTACGTACTTATTTCGGTGGTATGACGCCACTGTCGGCCGCCATATTGAATTTTCCAAACGTCACAAATTCTCCAACTTCCTGTGTAGGTAGAAGGCTGAAATTTGGCAGGCCCATTCCTTACAGCTTACTTACAAAAGTTAAGCAGGTTTCATTTCGAAATTCTACGCGTAATGGTCATAACGGTCAACGACGTCCGCCATATTGAACTTTCTTATTCATGGCCCCATCTTCACGAAATTTGGTAGGCGGCTTCCCTGCGCTAACCGAAACCAATGTACATACTTATTTCGGTGGTATGACGCCACTGTCAGCCGCCATATTGAACTTTCCAACGTCACTAATTCTCCAACTTCCCGTGTAGGTAGAAGGCTGAAATTTGGTAATTTCGGTGGTATGATGCCACTGTCGGCCGCCATATTGAACTTTCCAACGTCACTAATTCTCAAACTTCCCGTGTAGGTAGAAGGCTGAAATTTGGCAGGCTCATTCCTTACAGCTTACTTACAAAAGTTAAGCAGGTTTCATTTCGAAATTCTACGCGTAATGGTCATAATGATCAACAACGTCCGCCATGTTGAACTTTCTTATTTATGGCCTGATCTTCTCGAAATTTTATAGGCGGCTTCCCTGCACTAACCGAAACCAATGTACGTACTTATTTCGGTGATATGATGCCACTGTCGGCCACCATATTGAACTTTTCAACAGTCTTTGTTACTTATGGGCCCATCTTCAAGAAATTTGGTACATGGGTTCCAAACGCTAACTGAATCCTACTTACGTACATATATACGTCCATAGCCTGCAGCTCAGTCACTGTGTGAGGTGGCGTTGGGTCCCCCATCCCAACGCCTCCCATGTTGTTGGCTGCCTGCCTATATAAGACCGTCCGTCGCTCCAGTCTCTACATTCCCTTCCTTGCTTCGCCACGGGATTCACGTCTCCCTACTGATAACTACAGCCTTTTTGTTTAATCCACGGCTTCTCCGCTGTTTTATTGTTTGTTTATTATAATTATAGTTATTGTATAGGTATTTTAGACTTACTTTACATTGCTCAGGTACCCATTTCCTTTATCATTCCAACCCCCATTACCATGTCTATCGAGGTGATCACTATCGATCAAAGAAGTGTCACTTACCGAGTGGTTTCCATGCCCGGAGATGGCACCTACCTTTTCCATTCTCTTTGTTACATATTGCACGGCCATATCAGGCTCACTCTTGATATCCGGAGGAACATTCTGTCTTATGTATTGAATGACTGGGAAAGGTTCAAGGTGTGGACTGATGATGGTACAGGAGATAATTATACTACACAGGAGCACTATAAGAGTGAAATGCTTAAGCCCTTCACCTATGGTTCTGCATGTGAGTTGATGGCTACCGCTGAATTGTTCGGTTGTCGCTTTCAAGTGTACCGAAATGGCCAAATATTTTACACCTTTTGACAACCGCCAATGCCTCTTAAACATCTTAGATTCACAGGTGACGATTTCAGTAGTGGACACTTTGATGTTTATGAGTGTTTAAACTCTCAAAAGCTGGATGTGATTTTATCGATGAAACCGGTTGTGTGCTTACAATACTTGACAGATGCCGAATGTCACTTCAACACAACAAATCCTGCAAATACTATCGTAATTGAAACAAACCATGAAACTCAAACCGATTATGACAGCAGCAATCCAAGCTGTGAGATTTGAGACAAGATTACTGTTCACATGGCCAACTGTAAGTTACATGCTCAAGAGTAAGCTCAGCACACAGCTTGGTCATGTTACAACCGGAGGGCCGAACTGACAACATGGTATACAAAGAGATCCTTAACAAATAATTATTGGCATATTTTCCCTCAGTTTAAAAAGGTTAAATTTTATTCTTAATAAAAATTTTAAGGCAGTACTTCGCCGCTGCGAAGCGCGGGTATTTTGCTAGTATATATATATATATAGATATGATAACAACACTCATATCAATGACAAAACAATTACATTAACAATCATGTTACGTTATTTTTAAAATTTTTCCTTTTCTTTTTCATAACTTCTTTAACGCATTTCTTCTCCGCTGCAAAGCGCGGGTATTCTGCTAGTATAATAATAAAAGGCAAAGCCCTCACTGACTCACTCACTCACTCATCACTAATTCTCCAACTTCCCTTGTAGGTAGAAGGCTGAAATTTGGCAGGCTTATTCCTTACAGCTTACTTACAAAAGTTAAGCAGGTTTCATTTCGAAATTCTACACGTAACGGTCATAACGGTCGATAACGGTCGACAACGTCCGCCATGTTGAACTTTCTTATTTATGGCACCATCTTCACGAAATTTGGTAGGCGGCTTCCCTGCGCTAACCGAAACCGATGTATGTACTTATTTCGATGGTATGACGCCACTGTCGGCCGCCATATTGAACTTTCCAACGTCACTAATTTTCCAACTTCCCATGTAGGTAGAAGGCTGACCCCATCTTCACGAAATTTGGTAGGTGGCTTCCCTGTGCTAAGCAAAACCGATGTACGTACTTATTTCGGTGGTATGACGCCACTGTCAGCCGCCATATTGAATTTTCCAAACATCACTAATTCTCCAACTTCCCGTGTAGGTAGAAGGCTGAAATTTGGCAGGCTCATTCCTTACAGCTTACTTACAAAAGTTAAGCAGGTTTCATTTCGAAATTCTACGCGTAACGGTCAACAATGTCCACCATGTTGAACTTTCTTATTCATGGCTCCATCTTCACGAAATTTGGTAGGTGGCTTCCCTGCGCTAACCGAAACCAATGTACATACTTATTTCGGTGGTATGACGCCACTGTCAGCCGCCATATTGAACTTTACAACATCACTAATTCTCCAACTTCCCGTGTAGGTAGAAGGCTGAAATTTGGCAGGTTCATTCCTTACAGCTTACTTACAAAAGTTAAGCAGGTTTCATTTCGAAATTCTACACGTAATGGTCATAACGGTCGATAACGGTCGACAACGTCCGCCATGTTGAACTTTCTTATTTATGGCCCCATCTTCACGAAATTTGGTAGGTGGCTTCCCTGCGCTAACCAAAACCGATGTACAGTAATCCCTCGCTATATCGCGCTTCGACTTTCGCGGCTTCACTCTATCGCGGATTTTATATGAAAGCATAACTAAATATATAACGCGGATTTTTCGCTGCTTCGTGGGTTCTGCGGACAATGTGTCTTTTTACTTCCTGTACATGCTTCCTCAGTTGGTTTGCCCAGTTGATTTCATACAAGGGACGCTATTGGCGGATGGCTGAGAAGCTAACCAATCAGAGCACGCAGTCAAGTTCTCCTGACTGAGAAGCTAACCAATCAGAGCACGCAGTTGAGTTCCTGCGTGCTGAATGCAGTGTTAACCAGGAAGTCTCGTCTCACTCATTCAGCATCAACGTGTTTCGCTGTGTAAAGAGTTGTGCTCTTTTGTGTTTATCTTTGTGCATAGTCAAGCCCTTCATTATGGCTCCAAAACAATCTGCTACTGCTTCAGGGGCCGTGCCCAAGCGCAAGAAGAAGATGTTAACGATTGCCGAAAAGGTAAACGTTTTGGATTTGTTGAAGGCTACGATTCTTTTTATTTAAAAAGTAGGAAAGAAATATAAGATCTACGGCTGCAGTGTCCTTTTAACCAGGGTGCAAAACGAGTTGTAAGTGGATGTAATAAGGCAGTAGTCTGGATGGAATCTGCTTTAGGGATTTGGATTGAAGACTGCCAGAAGAAGAACAACGGCAGTGCTACACAATCGCCTGAAGTGGCTCCTTTACAAGGGCTGTAACGCTCTCCTTTGTTGTGCAGTAAAATTAAACTCATTGTTATCGGGCAAGTCATCGTGTCATTGTTGGTGAGTAACCATAATTAATTTTCTTCTTACAGTGCTTAGTACATGTACGTACGTTTAGTGTCACTGTACACACATTTACTGTATACTATTTTTCTTGCATTGTATGTATTTATTGCTGGTGGTCTGTCTATCGTAATGGCTGTAACATATGTGATATCGGAGACACTCAATATCTTTAAAATAATATTTAGGTTTTACTGTATATAAACAGTGTGTTTATATACATAATTTCAATGAATCTTACCTAATATCTAAGAGAATACAAAGGGATTATGCTGTATAACTCTGCGGGGAATATTTATAAACAGTGCGGGAGAGTTTATAAGGGCTTAAAATATATAAAAATAACCATACAAACATATGGTTTCTACTTCGCGGATTTTCACCTATCGCGGGGGGGGGGGTCTGGAACGCAACCCCCGCGATCGAGGAGGGATTACTGTACGTACTTATTTCAGTGGTATGATGCCACTGTCGGCTGCCATATTGAACTTTCCAACATCACTAATTCTCCAACTTCCCATGTAGGTAGAAGGCTGAAATTTGGTACTTATTTCGGTGATATGATGCCACTGTCGGCCGTCATATTGAACTTTTCAACGGTCTTTGTTACTTATGGGCCCATCTTCAAGAAATTTGGTACGCGGGTTCCCAACGCTAACTGAATCCTACTTACGTACATATATATGTCCATAGCCTGCAGCTCGGTCACCGTGTGAGGCGGCGTTGGGTCCCCCATCCCAACGCCTCCCACGTTGTTGGCTGCCTGCCTATATAAGGCCATCTGTTGCTCCAGTCTCTACATTCCCTTCCTTGCTTCGCCACAGTATTCACGTCTCCCTGCTGATAACTACAGCCTTTTTATTTAATCCACGGCTTCTCCGCTGTTTTATTGTTCATTTATTATGATTATAGTTATTGTGTAGGTATTTTAGACTTACTTTACATTGTTCAGGTACCCATTTCCTTTATCATTCCAACCGTACTGCCATTAACATGTCTATCGAGGTGATCACCATCGATCAAAGAACTGTCACTTACCAAGTGGTTTCCATGCCCGGAGATGGCACCTGCCTTTTACATTCTCTTTGTTACATATTGCACGGCCATATCAGGCTCACTCTTGATATCCAGAGGAACATTGTGTCTTATGTATTGAATGACTGGGACAGGTTCAAGGTGTGGACTGATGGTACAGGAGATAATTATACTACACAGGAGCACTAGAAGAGTGAAATGCTTAAGTGTACCGAAATGGCCAAATATTTTACACCTTTGGACAACCGCCAATGCCTCTTAAACATCTTAGATTCACAGGTGACGATTTCAGTAGTGGACACTTTGATGTTTAGAAATGTTTAAACTCTCAAAAGCTGGATGTGAAGTTATCAATGAAACTGGTTGTATACTTACAACGCTTGACAGATGCCGAATGTCTCTTCAACACAAGTCCTACAAATACTGTCGTAATTGAAACAAACCATGAAACTCAAACCGATTATGACAGCAGCAATCCAAGCTGTGAGATTTGAAACAAGATTACTGTTCACATGGACAACTGTACGTTGCATGCTCAAGAGTAAGCTCAGCGCACAGCTACAGCTTGGTCATATTACAACTAGAGGGCCGAACTGACAACGTGGCATACAAAGAGATCCTTAACAAATAATTATTGGTATATTTTCCCTCATTTTTTAAAAGGTTTAATTGTCTTCTTAATAAAAATTTTAAGGCAGTACTTCGCCGCTGCGAAGCGCGGGTATTTTGCTAGTTGTACTAATAAATACAAACAGTTCTACAAGAAGCAGTTGATGGACTGATTAAGTGCGTTTAGAGCTCTTGGGATGAAACTCTTTCTGAACCACAAAGTCCATTGAGGAAAGGTTTGAAGTGTTTGCCATGTGAGAAGCAGTTCAAATAGGAAGCATGGCAGAGGCAGCACGTGCTTGATGCTGTATACCAATAATTCTCTTTCCGATCAGCTGCTCCGAATGGTGCAATGAGAGTAATATGGAAAAAGATGATCTGCTGTGGCAACCCCTAACGGGAGCAGCTTAAAGAAAAAGAAGAAGGTGCAGTGAGAGTAACAACGTTAAAGTAGTTATGGTATTTGGAATAGTTTGACCATTCACCATTATATTGTTACTGGTTAATTACAATCAGATGTATTAATCTAATAAACAATATGCGGTTAATTTCAGTGTATTTATAAAGCTGAAAAAGAAAGATAAACCACACAAGATAAAGTAGCACTGCTTTGATGCTGGGTGCCGCCAGTCTGCAAAACCGAGCGGAGAACTTGCGTACGACAGGGTATGAGGTACTTTGGAAATGTGTGTGGCTTTATGCCAAGTTTAGGTTTTATACATCGTGATTTGAACGTGGAAACGTTCTTACACAACATTTCTGTGCATACGCATCATTTATACATGAGGCCCCAAGTTAGATGGTTATAAAATTGGAGCATTTTTAAAATTTTTAGTCACATCATCAGAGTTTGTTATCACAATTTTGTTCATTACATATTTTTACAACAGTGACTCATATTCAAAAATGACAGTTACAATAATAGTAGTGTTCATAAAATATGTTTCTAATACCATATGGCTGTAATTGCTTTTATAGATAGCAGAGTCCAACTCAAATGATTTAAAGATTCACATAGTATTGTTGGTTGTAAGATGTGGAAGAATTTCTTATACATAAAGTTGTTCAAAGTAGTACCCAATGGAGATTTGTTATCTGCATTCAGACATCATAGATGGTGAATCATTGGAATGTCAAGAGAAATACTAAATCATCATAATCTTGTAATGCTGCAGATATGAGGTTTTTTTTTTTTATTGTAATGGAAATAGTGAGATGCTGAGGTCGCCGAGGTAGTTAAAAAGTTCCCAGGTGGCAGGGCCCCTGGAGTGGACGAGGTTCACCCTGGGTTCCTCAAGGCTCTGGATGTTGTGGGGCTGTCCTGGTTGACACGTCTCTGCAACATCGCATGGGCATCGGGGGCAGTGCCTCTGGATTGGCAAACTGGGGTGGTGGTTCCCCTTTTTAAGAAGGGTGACCGGAGGATGTGCTCCAACTATAATGGGATCACACTCCTTAGCCTCCCCGGTAAGGTCTATTCAGGGGTGCTGGAGAAGAGAGTTCAGTCGATGGTTGAATCTCGTATTCAAGAGGAACAATGTGGATTCCGTCCCGGCCGTGGAACACTGGACCAGCTCTACACCGTGGCCAGGATCCTGGAGGGGGCATGGGAGTTTGCCCAACCAGTCCACATGTGTTTTGTGGATTTGGAGAAGGCATTCGACCGTGTCCCTCAAAGCATCCTGTGGGGTGTGCTCCAAAAGTACGGGGTACAAGGCTCATTGTTACGAGCCATCCAGTCCCTGTACAGGAGGAGCAGGAGCTTGGTCTGCATTGCCGGTAATAAGTCGGACTCATTTCCTGTTGAGGATGGACTCTGCCAGGGCTGCACTTTGTCACCGATTCTGTTCATAAGTTATATGGACAGAATTTCTAGGTGCAGCCAAGGAGGGGAGGGGGTCTTTTTCGGTGACCTCAGAATCTCATCTCTGCTATTTGCGGATGACGTGGTTCTGTTGGCTTCATCGGACAGTGACCTCCAGCTCTCACTGGAGCGGTTCGCAGCCGAGTGCTAAGCAGCGGGGATGAGAGTCAGCACCTCTAAATCCGAGGCCATGTTTCTCAGTCAGAAAAGGGTGGAATGCTCTCTCCGGGTTGGGAGCACAGTACTGCCTCAAGTGGAGGAGTTCAAGTATCTCGGGGTTTTGTTCACGAGTAAGGGAAGAATGGAGCGGGAGGTTGACAGACAGATCGGTGCGGCATCCGCAGTAATGCGGGCTCTGCAATGGTCCGTCGTGGTGAAGAGAGAGCTGAGCCAAAAGGCGAGGTTGTCGATTTACCAGTCGATCTACGTTCCTACCCTCACCTATGGCCACGAAATTTAGGTAGTGACCGAAAGAGCACAGATCGCGGATACAAGCAGCCGAAATGAGTTTTCTCCGCAGGGTGGCTGGACTTTCCCTTAGAGATAGGGTGAAGAATTCAGTTATCCAGGAGAGACTCGGAGTAGAGTTGCTGCTCCTCCGCATTGAGAGGAGTCAGTTGAGGTGGTTCGTGCATCTGGTTAGGATGCCCCCTGGACGCCTCCCTGGGGGGTTATTCCAAGCATGCCCCACTGGGAGAAGGCCACGGGGCAGACCCAGGACACGCTGGAGGGATTATATCTCCCCGCTGGCCCTGGAACGCCTCGGGGTCCTCCCAGAGGAGCTGGAGGAGGTGGCTGGGGAGAGGGATGTCTGGGCTTCCCTGCTTAGGCTGCTGCCTCTGTGACCCGACTTCGGATAAGCGGTGGATAATGGATGGATGGAAATAGTGAGAACGTGTTTAGTCACTGTATTATAAAGTATCACAGAGCCATCTTTCATACATTTTTACCTAAGTTGCTTTTATTTTTTTAGTTTTATGGACATGAACATCATGTCACTTACCCACTTCGATTTCAACGGAGAGCTAAGGTTCTCACAAGTTATCACATGGACGCAGAGACAAATGTGGGACTGAAGCAGAAGCGGAAGCTAGACTATTAGCATATAACAAGCTCTACTTGCAGTGATGAATACATAATAAACATCCTTACTACTGTATTGAATAAATATAAAATATCATTATTAGACTATTGTATAAATAGATATGTGTCTAACAGCATCCCTTTCTTATATGGTAATACAGTACTTGGTCATCCAAGCCCACCTACATTTGATTCTGTACCTTGGTGTGTTTACTTCAGAGTGCACAGCTGCAGATGTTTCACTGTTTTGCTGTCAGGAGCAGCTATCAAATGAATAAAAACAAATTTCCGAATTTAAAGATCTTGCACCCTTTAATTTAGTTCCTTCAAAGCAGGTTTTTGTTAGACCTCAACTTTCAAACACTGCATTCAGCATTATAAAGTTGCATGCCAAGTTTCTGCTTTTTTGTATATTATTGTCGAAGTTTTTTAAGAAATATTTGTTATTTATATGTTTTTTTCATATCAATTACAAAATGAAAATGTATAGGAATAACAACAAAGACTAATAAATTTAGCCTATCTTCTGAACTAAAATATGACAAAAGTAAAAATTGTGTATTCCATCTGTTTTAGGTTTAAATAAAAGTTTACTAAACAGTGTTTTGGTTAGGACTTTTACCATACAGTATTTGCAATTAATCTTTGAATTTCACTTCATGTTACTTAAATAAGATACCTTTATCTTAAGTATTTCCACATTATTATCTCTAAAAAAGCTTTCTTCTAAAAATGAACCAATAAATACAGTTGCAATATACAGTATTACACTATTGATACTTTTGGAACATTATTAAGTTTGTTAATTTTCACATACTAAAAAATGTAAGGAATTGCATTTGTTCCAGACAATATTCCAATATGTACTGCATGTTATTTTTGTTAAATCCTGTTTACTTTGACCTGTTATCAATTCTTTATGAAATCATTTTACCAAGTGACTAATTTACTTATTAATATAGCTAATGTTTCAAAAGAAGTTAAATGAATTCCCTAACTTTGCAACAGCTGTGTCTTGACTGAGAAAGGTGTGTATTTGCAGATACTCCGCTAAACCTGCACCACTTATACAGTATTAATTTTGCACACTATGTATACAATTTATTTATTTAATTTGATTTTTTATTTTTGTATTGTATTTTTGCCAGTTGTTCAGAGGAGACATGCAAGAAAGATTTTCATTGTACTATGTAAACTACACATGAAAATAAACTTAGTATCACTTAAATAACTAAACTAGAATTCCCAATATGAAATAGAAAGATAATGAAGAAAGTTAGGCTTTAACTAAACTATGACTAAGAAATAGGTACTTTGGTTGATTGAAATACATTTTATTTTAGTCACAATATTCTGATGGTAGTGAAAGTAAAAATATTTTACTTTAAAACTAAAAAAAGCTGTTTTTGTTGTTCACAACCCTAGAATACAGATATCTTATGTGCTTCAGAAGGAATACTTTAGTAAAAATATTTTTTTCACATTTTAAAAATTCAATATCCCTTTTCAGTATTTAGCAATACTTAAGGTTTGATCATATAAATCATTTTCTGATTGGAATTGAGAGACTGATTATTTCAGTTTTCAGCAGTTGAACTAGTAAAGCCTTTGTTGAGTTTTTGTCTTTGATGAATCTATAATTAACTGATTAAAAATAGTGGCATTTTTGTGCAATTGTCACCCACTCTTACCTGTTTTCTTTTAATTACCCAAAATACACAAGAATCTGCACAGTTTACCTGGCTATCCCATTGTTTCCTCCAGATGTTCAATTTTACATCCTCTTTACATAGTCTATTGATTATTTCATTGCTCCAATCTTGATATTATCTAGATCATATGTTACAGATTCAGCAGATTTCATTTGCCATTAGCAACATTTGTCAACTTTAGACAGCTACATTCTTACTACCTTCAATGTTAACTCTTTATATATCAGCATACCTCAATATGATGCTCAATGTGGTGCTTAGTGATTTACTCCAATTTTCACATCAACTTAATTTCATTGATCTGATTATTTGATTAACCCACATTGCCTTATATCTGAATTTTTAAATTTTTTTATAATAGCTACTATCGTCAGCATTTAACTCCAGCAATTGCTCTATGTTACACATTTTGAAAGTTTACTATGCATTTTGATATGCTTACTGTTTCTTTTGTGTGCATTACAATTATGTAATAATTACTTTCAAATCCCTTCAAACTTTATATAGCAACAGAAATCTATGACTGTCTCCTAAAACACTGGCACATACTAGCACTTTCTTCAATATTTTCTCAACCTCCAATATTTGCTTTTTCATGTAATCATAATTTAAAAAATCCTTTGGTAAATCATTTTTGAACTTCTTTTCCTTCACAAGTTTCTACTACATCTGTATATACTACTCTGTATCTTTTTCCATGTACATATGGCAGCTGCAGTACTGTAGTCATGTTTTGAAAGGCAACACAGTTAATACATCACATGGAGTCATTACACTTAGACATTGTTCCAACTGTAGTACTAAAGTGGCACTTTATTTGTATGTACTTGTCCAGTACTTTACATTGGAAAAACTGCATGGTCCATCAGAAATAGAAGTGTTAAAAATAGAAGCAATATTAGAACAGGTTCTCTTAAACATTTCATATCTAGACACTTCATTACTACTATTCATTTTTTATCACTTGCTCACTGCCTGTCCAAAAGTGTAACCTTTCTTTCTGTTCTGAGTGTTTTCTTGATTTTTTTCATTATTGTATTTTGTTTTTATTGCTTTTTATTTACTACTCTTTTTGTTTATTTTCACTCAGGTGCATATTTTACTATCTTTATAAAAGTTTATTAATTTTTCAAATAAATAGTCTTACTTCAAGTGGTTCTACTTACCTGTTTTTTTTTTTGTTTTTTTTTTTTTTACGTCAGTCTCTATCCAAGAATGCAGTGGCCATTTTGGGACACCATTTATCACTTCTGCAGTCATCAGGCATCACATTTACTTCATGTCATGAATCATTTGCTCCTTTTTACTAGTGAGTTATGACTTGTCACTTATCATTACTCACCTGTAACATTTTACTCACAATTCTGGTAAAACAGCCACACTAGACACTGCTCAAAGCAGCTTTATTACTATACAATACTGTGATAGTATATTAGTAATTTGTGAACAGACAGTTCAAAGGAATACTTCACCCAAAAATGATATTTTTCAATAAATGACTTAATCAATATGTTTTGTAGTAATGGCCTAGGAAAAAAAAATCATGTTTTTATGCAGAATAGAGATAACAAACTTTGTGATAAAATGAGCATATATGGGGATCAAAGCTGGACAACCGCAAGCAGTATGAAAAACGCATATGAAAAAATATATTACTCATGTTGCATTTTTCACATGTCAAGACATCCAGTTGTGTGCTTACAACTTGCATATTTTGTTAAAATGTTACTTAAAAACTTCAGAGCAATGCACAAATAGGAAAAGAAAGTATTCCTTTAAGGGACTGATCTTAGCATGACATAAGCAATCAGCTGAGAGGACTGACGGTTTGAGTTTTAGAGTCCACCTCCTTAGAGACTAGGCTACACTGCCTATGATCAACAATAAATCAAAAAATGCATAAGATACAGAATAATAATAAAGGAAACTTAAGCAATAGATTTTCCATGTCACAACAGTTTCTGAACATTTTACTTTTTTCTTTTGACATAACATTTATTCTCAAAACTACATGTGTCCTTCAAAGTGTTGTGGAGTAGCCAGAGCCTTTTCAAACAGGAAGTAGCTGAAGACAGGAATAATCATGACTAGCTTAATGATGGTGTGGTACAACACATATTTTAACAAAGTGATGTAGAGTTAAGAGGCAGTGTGACAAGCTGGCTAAGATGTTTGATTTTAAACCACAAGGTTGCTGGCTCTGCTTTTAAATCATTTTGTTAATTTACCTATTTGTGCTCCAAGTAAAAAATATGAATGTAATCAATTTTACTACATCTTTGTATTGCAAAAACACTTCGGAATGGTTTTACTAAGGACTGGTGCTAAATAACATTGACTGTTCAATAGCTATGAATCTATCTTATAAATGGGAATACAAAGCACACTCCCCTAAGAAGACCTACTATAGATCGGGGGGGTTGAAGCTGACAGAGTAAAATGTTTAATTTTGAAATATCACCTTTCAGAATTATAAAAAATAATCTGTTTTAATGGCCAATAGTAGACTCTTCTTTTGGATTTTCATCCATTTTTTAATGCCCTTTTTCTAGTGCACACTCATTCAAATAGAAATATTTGCTTACACCAGACCAATTTAGAGTCACCAATTAACCTAACAAATACACCTTTCAGATGTGGGAAGAAAATTTGGAAAAAAAAACCCATTGCAAACAAAGGGAGAAAATATGCAAAGTTCAAAGAGAATTGAACCTTGTCTCATGTGCCAAAATACCCTTCAGCAATCTCAATATTTTGAAATACTTTTATCACATCTGCTATTCCACAGCAATGATTCTGACAAACATGGGCTCCCCTTTAATCTAAACACAATGCAATATTTAAGGTTAGATTAATTTTACTTATAAGAATAAATCATAACATTTGGCAAAAAAAGAAACAAACCTGCTTGTTAGCTTTCAAGACCAATCGTAGTGTGGCAATTTGCTCCCGTTTTGTGCTAAGTAAAGATTTGCATTTAAGAATTTCCTCCATCAATGCCTCCTTATCTTTGTCAACCATAGGGGCCAACTCCCTTGCTGCTGCACGTTGACGTGAAAGCTGAAGTGATCGGTCAACAGCCTTTTGCAGATGCCTGATTTGGTCCCTGATAATGGCATTAAGATTATAAATGTTCATGGGTTCTTTGCGGTGGTCACTGGATTCATTAATTGGAGAAGAAGGTGGAGCAGTTATTACAGGGGATACAATGGGTGTTCGAGTTGGACTTTGGTTCTGGTCTTTGTTAGTCTCACTGGAGTCCTTTGCAGCCTGTTCTGAATAAAATCTGGATTCTGATGGTGCCACCATAGCTCTACGAGCAAGCCGTGGAGAAAGGAGCCCCCTAGGGTCATCAGGACCTTTTAGACTCCCACTACGAGTTACTTTACTCTGCCTATAATAATCCAACATGACCCTGTTTGGGGTTTCATTGTTGCAAAGACAGACATGGTGATATAGCTGAGCAAGTTCCTCACTGAAGGTGACAAGCTCATCCTGGGCAGTGTTCAGAGTGTTATGGTTCTCATTAGCCAAACCAGTCACTGTTTGCAGTTCATTTTCTAAGAAGGCCATCCGTTCAGTATTTTCTTTGCTAGACTTTTCCATACGGCTCACCTGTTCATCCAAAACATGAATTTTAGCTTCTAATTTGGTCTTTTCATCAGTATAGCTTTCCAAACACTCATTATACTTTTCTTTTAAGGCCTTTAGTTCAGCCTTGAGGTCAATCACCTCAGTGACTGCCACTTTGTACTTGCATTCTAAAATCTCTAGCCCATTAATGTCAACTTCATACTCATGACTATCGTCAGCAGAGTCGCAAGCAGATTTTTCCATGTCCAGGTCCATCTTTGGATCTTTGGCAGTCTGTAAATCCTTCATGCTGTTGACATGTTCTGTGAGACGGTGTACATGCTCATGCTGTTCTGTTAGTGCTCCTTTTGTATGCTCCAGTTGTATCTGGGATTCTTGAAGGTTTGAGAGGAGAATTGCCTTTTCTCGTTCCACCTAGACAGAAAACAAAGTAGCCAAAATAATGCTCTATTTGATAGAAGTATATAGTGTCTTGTCCTCTAAAGTACATTTAAATGATAAGAAATTGGTGTGTCAGTGATTACAACTAACATCAACAGTAATAACCTATTAAAAAATAAGAAATATCAAAAATATCAAATATGTTTTGAAATTGGCTTTGTCACAACAAAGGTTTACCCACAAGTGGCAGTGGCCAATTATGCTACAATGTGGATAGTTTTCAGCTGAATTATAGCTCAAGAAGGACACAGCTTGAATAACCTCTAATTACTAACAAAATACACATATTGTACATTTAAATATGTTTGTTTAAAACACAGTGTCAACAAAATCATACAAAGGTTGAAGAAGAGCCGTAGACTTAGCAGAGGGGTACACTGTGAATGACAAAAATAAGTTCAAATTAAGTTTGTATCTAATTTGTCATGAATCTTACAAAATAAGAGTTCTGCACATGTAATGTAATGTAATGCAATGTAGCTCAGCTGTTTGAAATTCACTGCACCAGTACATTTCAAAAGAATTAAATTAAAACAATAATAACATTAACAACACTAAGTGAATAGAAATAATATTAATAACAACAGTAATTTAAGAGAGAATACAATGCTTCCCATACTTCTTGGAAGCCTAAAATAACTATGGGTTGCACCTTCCTTTCTATCAAAAATAATGTGCATATATGGAAACAGTTTAAAGCAAAAAGTGATATGCCAAATGTACTTATATTCCTGTAAAGGTGCAATTCATTGTTTGCTACAGTTCTCCTGAATGTTTTGGGATGCAACATAGACTTGCTGACCTTGCCCAAAGTGCATTTTTTTCTCACTACTCTTTCACAAGTGTCCTCTATTTTAGCAGAATCATCATCATACCAGCTATTCCATGTTAATTGAAACTCACCTGTAATAGCTGTTGTTTGAGCTTTTGTATTTCTGAAAGATTCAGTTCGCTGAAAAGATCAGACACTGGATGCAGTGCTTCTCCTTTCCTGGATGTGGAAGCACGATAGTCTCCGTTGAGCTTAACAAGGGGTGCATGAACATGACCATTACATTTATCTTCATTGCTGGATACACTGTTGGCCTCTTCATTAAATTTTAGTCCATCTACTGATATATTTAGGTGGTTATTGTACATACTGTCATTCATATTGATGTATTGTGACAGTTCTTTCCGTAAGTTGTTCTTTTGCTCACGCTCATTCTTAAGGGTGTCCAGGGCCTCCTCTAATTGGCTCTCAGAAATTTCTTTTAGTCGAATGGCATCTTCCAGTTGGCTATTAAGTAGTACTGTTTCCTCCTCTAGGCACTTGATCTCATGCTTCAGACCTTCATACTCTACCTGTTAACAGAAATATCAAAAATATTAGCTAATTCTACTTCCGAAAATGCTTATAATAACTTAGCTCTGGACTTTCCAGGGAAGGAAATGACCATTCCAGAAGTGGCACAATGCAGTGTGTAATTATTTTGTTTTAAAAAAATAATGCTCTATTTCACAGTCAATTATACTTTACCTATAAAGTTGGGACTTGCATAAAGAAATATGTACAGTTTTACATGAACATCCAAATCTTTTAAGTAGCTATATTACTTTCTGAATAATTTCTAATTGCACCCTCAAAAATAAACACATATAAAAACTGCAATCAGGGTCAATTAATGCACAAGAACACAGTTCAAAGTGAGGGGATCATGGATGTATATGCTTTTCTTTGGAAATAAAGATGCTTTATTTGCATAAATGAAAACAATAATAATATCTAAATAAGGGGATTTTTTTAGATTTAGATGCAGATGATTCTTTTAATGATTTTTATTTAACATCTGAGCTGCAACATATTAGTAAAGAGGTTATAAAATTGAAGCAGAACGTACAGTGCTTAAAAGGGAAAACATTTTCTGTAATGTAAAAAGCATTCTCAAAAAGTTTAATAGAAATTGTTCCCTATTATCACTCTACAACCATAAAAATATACCAACAAAACCAATACTGCTGCATTCTTGAAACTCATGAGAGATGGATGAACACAGATTTGAAGACAAAAGCAAAACAGGCAATAAACAAAATAAAACCTGCTGTTCTGTTGGGCCTCTTTATATACAGGTATTTTCCCTTGTCTAAATAGTGGGTACATTTCTCTACTGTACTTCCCAATGTACCACATCACACACTAGTTTTAAACTCTCGCTCTCCAGCCCAATCATTGAGGTTGGGAGCATATTCTGATGAGCTTTTGTCCATTGCTTATGGCAGTACATGTTTTTATTGCCCTCTCCAAAGATTACTTCTAGGCAAAGGCATAAAAGTATTGTACTTCCAGGGTCACAGAACCCCCCTTCCTGCTTCTGGAGAGACTGTACTCCGATTCACACTTTAACAATCTAGCCTGTGTTTTGTTTGAGGCAACAGAATTAAATTAATTTCTCCAGCTGTCATCTGGGACCTCTGTAACTATCCATTTCTAATGTATTCGAAAGGTACTTGAAACACACTACCAGGATGTTGTATGTTGATGACGATGGAATGTACAGATATACAGTACTTTCAGTCAGTGTAGACTGGGTTGTATCTCTGTTTCCTGATGAGCTTTTCTCCTGTTCTGTGCCATGCTAATACCACTTGGACGTTTGCCTTTCCCACTCCAAACTGAACATTCTCTCAAATTTAGAAAGTCCTAGGTCAGTTCTTTTTCATAAAATATGCTTTTCTAAATAAAGGCTATGTAGAAGCAAATAGTTCCAAAGCTGTAAAAATAGGCAACAGAAATTCTAGGTGTGAAAAGAAAGAAAAAAAAATAATGATGTAAGAGCAGCTCATCTGGAGTCATAAATAATTTGTAGATTTTTTAAAGATGTTTTATTTAATATTATGTCAATCATAAAAAAAAAACTTTTTCAAAACCACTAAATCAATTTCATTATTATAACCCACTAGAAGTACAGTACACATAGGGCAGGAACCAACAGTGAATACGTCACACCAATCCACCTAACAGGTGGTCAGTTTAGAATAGCAGCAACCAACCTAACCCGTATGCCTTCAGGCATCTTGAAAAAAATGGAGTGATCATAGGAATATCTACACAGACATGTAGAAACATGTACAAATGTCAAGAAGGCAATGACCAAAAACAGCATTCAAACACAGGATGCTGGATCTGTGAAGTGACAGAACTACACAATGTGTCAATCAGTATTTTGTCATTCATTCTGTATGAGACTGTGTCTAATCATCGTCTTTTAACTATAGTTTTCTATGTGATATCTTAATATCTTTGAGCAACCACTGGTGAAGTAAATGTCCACCTGAGACACTGAAATCCATACATAGACACTGACTAGGTAAGTCAGACAATGGATTGACCAATGAATGAATTTTACCCTATAAATGATCTGCTTGGTTTTATAACAATCAACAGTACCAGAACAGTCTGGATCTCTTAATTTTTTTACTTTTCCTGACTTTGTCTTATTTTTTAGTCTTGTATTAGAGCACTAAATTCTTCTATATTACCTACCAGCACGTTTTCTTTCTTTTTGTCAAAATTTGGTAAGGTTATACTTCCCACTTTCAGATCTGTTGCTGTATGCCTTTCTTCTGATCTTATTCCCTATTTTATTGTGATAGGCAAAATTATTTAGAAACTGAGTAATCATTTTTTTTATTCTCGGTGTGACATTTATTCATTTTTTTCTGAGTATTATATATTGTGGTGATCATCTTATACAGTATTTTGAAGTTCTAATTTTATTTCACTTAAATAACAACAGGCTGAGACGGTATGTGTTGGTCTGTGAACTGATTTGAAATACTATTTCATTAAATCACATATGGTAGAAAATTACACTTCTATTTAATCAGCATCATGAGAAATTGTTATTTTTATTTAGAAACCTCTCTGGCATTTGAGTCTTCTACCTTTTTTCACCTGACAAAGACCTAATTTTCACTTTTATTTTTTCATAGACTACAACTGTTGCTGTGTATAACAGTATTCCCAGTTATTCTATTTATTTGGTTCAAATATATATTTATATTCAACCTAGCCTGGCCCACTCAAAGTAAACAGTTTAAAATTTTACTTTATATCACTATAGGATAAAGTCTCTCCCTTTGTAATACCAGACTGTATACCAGTTAAAGAATGGGTTTTTCCCCTACAACAAAATTTATATAGATCTTTTATTTGAAATAGATAGACAATGATAAACAATGATAAACCTGGTGTAACTGAGTGCATAGGTTTGACTATATCCCATACTAGTCTGGCAATCCACGTGGGTTTGCTTCCTCCCTTCCTGGTTGTAAGATATGGTCCAACTCAATGCAACCCACTGGGAATAAGCAGGTACAGATTAGGTAACAGTGGAGGGCAAAATTATTTCACAGAATAACCATAAAATTGTGGAGAGATGATACTTTGACTGTGTATTTAGTAATTCTTAATTTATTTAGAAAAATAATGTGTAGTACTATACAAAATCATTTACAGTCAAAGTATTTGTTTATTATTTGTAACCCCTTAAAATTTTTAGTGGTGCTGAATTTTAATTGTTTAATTCTCATGCATTTCATTTGTGTGAAACAGGAAGAAGATTCATTCTGTAAATTATGATCAATAAATCTTGTGTACAAAATAAACAATAAATAAAATGATTTAATAATTCAACTTTTATTTTAAAATGTTCACCTTCAAATACTCATTGTTATTTTAATCTATACAAAGCTTTTTTAAAAAAATATTGAGTAACGTGAAACAGTTAAAAGAAAGCAACTTGATTATTCATTTCTGAAAATTACTCACTTTAAAAATTACAGTATTGCTTTAGTTTCTAAGAATTCACTAATAAACTTGAGCAAAATAAAATAAAATATACACATCCTGCAAATATGGTAGCTAGTTCTTACTGAGAATAATTTCTGAAGTAATAAAGCAGCCACTAGTATACCATAAGATGATTTCTATTAAAGAAGCATAAATGGAAAGTCCATTGACAAAATGAGAAAATTAAAGATAGGATTCTTGACCAGTGAATGAGGTGGAGAGGCAGATTTTCAATTCAAAAGCCCAGTATTATGGGAAAACACCTTTTCTATTTACCTTGAACACAGAGTTTTCCGTAAGTAGGTAAAAGCACAAGTATTTTGAACATTCTGAGCATACAAATGGACAATGAACATATGGATTATGCAACACAAATTATGTGAGATTTATTTTTTGTTCCATGGAGTTTTTTTTACATTGTTTGCCAAATTTTTTATTTAATTTAATTTAAATTTAATCTACAGACTACATGGGGTAACTACCATATAAAAATATCAGTTTAGGGTGGAGTAATACTTTAAGCAGCCGGAATTGAAAAATGTTAGTCTCATCACACAATAAAGCCTTTCTGAGTTTTCAAATAGCTTCTGGCAAAATGTAATCAATATGTAAACTGCCTTATGTAGTCTGCCTTAGACTTTTCTATGCATAGTCCTCTCACCTAATTTAATTAGACTTTCCATGGGCCTGTTGGTGACCTTCCATATTAGTGCATATATCATCTGGAAACTATGTTTATGACACCTTATTCTACACAAATTTAAACTTGTGCTCTTTTTTCATGTTTTTTTAATATGTCTAATACTGTGTTTTGGGGAATTCAGAATATTTTATTTAATTTAATATAATATTCATAGACCTTTCTCCAGACTAGGACTTTTTCAATAACCTTATTCAAGTTTCACTAAGAATTCATTTGTCTTCTTGGTTTATATTTTCTTAGTTGACATACTGACTTTATATGGGATTTCCTACAGACTGCTGCAATTTATTTAACAATATACTGTACCATGTCATTTAGCTTAACTGCCAATCAGTTTGCAAGGATGAGTATCAAAGTAAAGACAATGACAGTCCTTTGTTGCTAATTATTATTTTAATCTGGTTTGGCCAAGCACTGCCTACTTCTGAGCCCCACATGCTGGACTGCTGGTCTGCTGAATCTACCTTAAGCTATGTGATTCAAGCACGTCAATTAAACTGTAAAATTTGTTCTTCACTTAACTTACTGACTAAAGACAATATGAATTACAATATCACTTCTGGAAAAATACTTGCTTGGTTCCGCAATAAGGATCAACAATTTTCTGTAGAAAACTTTTTTTAATATTGAGCATTAGCTAGAGTCAATGACTGAGTGAATGGAACTTCCCTGTTTTTTCTGTAAATGAAAACATTGTACTCCTACCATGTTGCACTGTCTCCTCTCCACAGTTCGTGCCTCTCCTCCTGACTTAATTGAACACCTAAGATTGTCTGTTGCCTGTTCTTTGTCCCTTTCTGACAGAACTAGAATGTTAGACAACACTCATTGCTAAAATTAGAAACACAAGAGAAAAATATACTTCCTCATTTGAAAGAGAAAAAGAAAATTAAGCGGCATTCTTTTAAAGGGCAGTCATTTGTATATGCACACCAAAAATGGATATTCAACAAATATGAAACTCTGTAATAAAATATAAATTAATATCGCTAAAAACATAGTTGGATGGAGAAAAATTACATTGCATGTGCTGTACGTTATTCACTAAGACTATGCATTATAAAAGACATCATAAGAATATTCAAGGAATGGATGAATGAATTCTGTAATCTTATGATATCTGAATGACTAGTGAGAAGGTGTTCATCTGGTAAGAGGTTGCCAGGAGAAAGACCACATTTAAGATTTTGAAGAGTAGTGTAAAGGTTAACAAAAGAATTCCAAGCAAACTCTGTACATGCCAGGATGGGAGGAGCATGTTGGAGGATTATGTACTCTGTATATTGTCTTGACAGGGTAATAATCAGGGGTGCCCATACAGGAGGAAGTAAGTTTTAGGCTAGGGAAGAAACATTCAGTGCTTTCCCAGGACAGCAGAGGGCATGCAAATCACATGACCATCCATCCATGTTTCTCATCCACTTATCCAGGGCAGGATCACATGGTCACTGGAGCCCATCCCAGCAATCATCAGACACAACACAGGAACAATACCTAGACAGGGTGCCAGTAAACACACACACCATTAACCCCAGTCTCCTTATTGAGTGGCAGCAGTGGAAAATGAAACAACTACTTTTGTGAAGGTTGGGACTGGCAAACAAATGATCTTTACTTTACTTAACCTGTTTCTATAGCAAAAGAACATCCCAAGGTGCTTTACAGAGGTATTGATTACATGTATTTCTTATAGTTGGAGTACAGGTATCTCAAGTGACTTGCTCAAGATCATATTATGAGTTGGAGGCAAGGCTGAACTGGTCATCTTGGTGTACAAAATTTAATGCCTCAGCAACTACAGCCCACTGTCTGCCAGACTGGAAGGAATATTGTTTTTGTACTGTGAGTCAGACTTTCAAAAGAAATAAAAGGCTCAAAGTGCACATTATTAGCAGAAGAGTGTCTTAGCCTCTTGAAGCCTGTCTCTGTAGCAGACCTAGGATCTTGCCTGATCCCTCGAATGATTCCCACTGTTTGACCATGTCATGGAATTTAAAGCCACCTACAGCTTAGAATCTGAAAGGGAGTATAGGTGGCAATTCTCCTGGCAGAGGAAAGATTTTGTACAGAGAGAGAAAAAGAGAGAGACAGAATTAGAGTGGTTTGGGAGGAAGATGGAAAGTGAGAAAAGGGGTGTTTAGTGCTACTTTGGAGCGCAAGCGTGTGAGTCGGCCTACCTGATAACCATGTGCAAAAACACACATTTTTTATGATCAAGTGTTATTTACAATAATCTAAATGTTTAATTCTGATTGCATATACTCATTTCTTGAATGTAACTATGTAAGTTGTCTTTGTACACTAAGATTTACACTTATATTCATAATTGTTTTCATTTGAGAGGGTTCTCATCTCTTTAAAATGTCATCCTCATTGTTATAAAGATTTTCCGCTTGAATTATTTTATAGTTTACAGTAAAATGCCATAAGATAGCTCACCTGATTTTGTTTTAGTGTGGATACCAGTTTTTGCAATGTGATGTTTTCCTCCTCCAGTTCTGTATAGTCCTGAAGTAGTCTTGCTTCCCGAAACTTATACTCTCTGATTTCATCCTTCAACCTATTTCTCTGTAACTCCAGCATTTCGTTGTTCTAAAACAAACAAGGAATTTGTGTGTTAAATCATGTCAGTAAATCATGTTTTTAGTACTAGTAAAAATAAACAAGAAATGTTAAAAAAATACAACTAGAAAGTTGTAAGCAACCCAGAAAGGCTGGAAAAGATACTTTTTTTCAGTAGTTTTATTGTGACAGCAGTACATATTACAAGGTTAAAATATGCAGAATAAATAAACAAGTAGGGATAAATAAATATTGTTACAGAGTTAAAGACTGAATGTACTGTATGTGTGGAGTGCAGTGAAGTCACTTGTGCATACTGATGAATAGTCACTATAGCTGCAAGATTGTTCTGTAAACTTAGAAAGAACTTCGGGCTGAGCAGAGCAAAATTATGTTTCTGAATCCATGAAGTTCTGATACACAGTTAGCAGGGTGTAAAACATTTACTTGGGTGTTTAAAAAAGGCAGTAATTTGCTGCACATGGTAACATTTAGTGGGGAAAACTGGCACCTTTATTCAACTATAATGAGTGTGTTGGCATGAAAAGACTTGTATAAATCCTCTGTAAATTGTGCTGTATGAAATATTAATTACCCATTGTAGACAAAGACACATTCTTCACAAATAGGAAATTTGAGATTGATTCCTAGCTTCCTCGCTACCTGTGTTTACCTTGTGCAATGTCCCCATAGATGCACTTCAGTATTTGGCACAGCAGCTTGTTAAGGATCTGGTACACTTCTTAACATCATTGAGAAAAGTGTCATCATTACAGTCTGATCTCCAGATAAATTTGCTTCTCTGATCCTTTTCCCAGCGTCATAGCCTTGAAAAACTGCCAGCAGTTTTCATTTTGTATTATTGATAGGTGGTTGTACTTCTATTTAATGCTACAGTTTTAGTTACCTAACAGTTTGTGTTTTGCAGAATTCCTGGCTTGCTTTTACTATGTTACTCATTTTGTGTAAATGTAAATCAAAAACATTGTGTCTATCTGTATTTGTTGACAGATTTGTGTGTTGGTACTTTAATGAAAGGCATTATAAATAAAGTAAATTGCTATAAATTAGTTAATTTTAACATTAATAAGGGTCTACTACATTGGCAAAAATTAAAAACATGCATGGTCAAATTTAATTTGTAGTAATGAAATGAAGACCTTTTAATGTTAAAATAATAAACAACAAAGTTTATAGTACAGTGCATCCAGAAAGTATTCACAGCGCATCACTTTTTCCACATTTTGTTATGTTACAACCTTACTCCAAAATGGATTAAATTCATTTTTTTCCTCAGAATTCTACACACAACACCCTATAATGACAATGTGAAAAAAAGTTTACTTGAGGTTTTTGCAAATTTATTAAAAATGCAAAAACTGAGAAATCACATGTACATAAGTATTCACAGCCTTTGCTCAATACTTTGTCGATGCACCTTTGGCAGCAATTACAGCCTCAAGTCTTTTTGAATATGATGCCACAAGCTTGGCACACCTATCCTTGGCCAGTTTCACCCATTCCTCTTTGCAGCACCTCTCAAGCTCCATCAGGTTGGATGGGAAGCGTCGGTGCACAGCCATTTTAAGATCTCTCCAGAGATGTTCAATCGGATTCAAGTCTGGGCTCTGGCTGGGCCATTCAAGGACATTCACAGAGTTGTCCTGAAGCCACTCCTTTGATATCTTGGCTGTGTGCTTAGGGTCGTTGTCCTGCTGAAAGATGAACCGTTGCCCCAGTCTGAGGTCAAGAGCGTTCTGGAGCAGGTTTTCATCCTGGATGTCTCTGTACATTGCTGCAGTCATCTTTCCCTTTATCCTGACTAGTGTCTCAGTTCCTGCCGCTGAAAAATATCCCCACAGCATGATGCTGCCACCACCATGCTTCACTGTAGGGATGATATTGTCCTGGTGATGAGCGGTGCCTGATTTCCTCCAAACGTGACGCCTGGCATTCACACCAAACAGTTCAATCTTTGTCTCATCAGACCAGAGAATTTTGTTTCTCATGGTCTGAGAGTCCTTCAGGTGCCTTTTGGCAAACTCCAGGTGGGCTGCCATGTGCCTTTTACTAAGGAGTGGCTTCCGTCTGGGCACTCTACCATTCAGGCTTGATTGGTGGATTGCTGCAGAGATGGTTGTCCTTCTGGAAGGTTCTCCTCTCTCCACAGAGGACCTCTGGAGCTCTGACAGAGTGACCATCAGGTTCTTGGTCATCTCCCTGACTAAGGCCCTTCTCCCCCGATTGCTCAGTTTAGATGGCCGGCCAGCTCTAGGAAGAGTCCTGGTGGTTTCGAACTTCTTCCACTTATGGATGATGGAGGCCACTGTGCTCATTGGGACCTTCAAAGCAGCAGAAATTTTTCTGTAACCTTCCCCAGATTTGTGCCTTGAGACAATCCTATCTCGGAGGTCTACAGACAATTGCTTTGACTTCATGCTTGGTTTGTGCTCTGACATGAACTGTCAACTGTGGGACCTTATATAGACAGGTGTGTGCCTTTCCAAATCATGTCCAATCAACTGAATTTACCACAGGTGGACTCTAATTAAGCTGCAGAAACATCTCAAGGATGATCAGAGGATGCAGGATGCACCTGAGCTCAATTTTGACCTTCATGGTAAAGGCTGTGAATACTTATGTACATGTGCTTTCTCAATTTTTTTATTTTTAATAAATTTGCAAAAATCTCAAGTAAACTTTTTTCGTGTTGTTATTATGGGGTGTTGTGTGTAGAATTCTGAGGAAAAAATGAATTTAATCCATTTTGGAATAAGGCTGTAACATAACAAAATGTGGAAAAAGTGATGTGCTGTGAATACTTTCCGGATGCACCGTAAATCCAGTACAAAGATGGTGGGTGAGAGCAACGAGTCCACAAAATTCAGAAGTTTTATGCATAATCTGAGCTTTTGAATAATACATTACCTTTTTTCATTTTTATTCAAAATGTATGATTGAAGGCATAGAAGATCTCTGCTCTGCTGATTGATTTAAGTGAAAAGTATCAAAAGACACTTTGGCACTGCATGTCTTGAGTTTTAGGAATGCTGCTGCGTATGATATTGCTTAGCTGTGTATGTTTTTTTTTTCTGATAAGAGATAATTAATCAATTAAATCAAATGCATAAGTAGAACTGCCACTAAAAAGCATGTACACCATTTATGGTTGCACAAACCTGTTTCTAAGTTATACTGTACAAGAACAGCTCACTATACCTTTTCTGCTTCAAGAGCAAGTTAATTTATGTGGTCTGAAACTGGCCAATTTCTAAGAAGAGGATTTTTTATGTGCTCTTGGCAAAGTTACCTTGTGGACAGAATTATAGAAGTATAGCTTTCTCAGGTCAGTAAAAAAACTATTTGTAGTCTTCCACCACCATAATGACTGAGGTACCATGTGCAGCATAGATGAGGTTAAGACAGTAAACAAGAATAGAGCGCCTGAGAGACTGAACTTCTTACAATACCAGGGTGTATGGTGTGGATTGACACATCTTGGATTTTTTTTATCACAATGTTAAAAATACTTAACTTATCCTGTAACAACTGTGAAGTTAATCTGCCAAGTGATACCTTCACTGATTATAAGGTCACAGTACCATTACAGCATATGTTCACTCAGTGCCCTGTGTGTAACAGGCAAAGCTCTTTAAGCTGTAAGGGGCAATAAGCAGTATCCTCACCGAGCTACTATGAAGGACAACCAGTCTGGCCCTCTCCAGTACACCACTGCAGTGAAGTAAGCACAGAGGAACAGCTGGTGTTGATATCAGCTGGGACCCCTGAAGTACTTACAGCTGGGTGTGAGGAAGTAGTCTGAAGCATAGCTTTAAAGGAGCTTCTTCACTTAATTTGGTGAACTGGAATTGGAGATTCAAGAGGTACCTGGCAGGGAAAACACAAGTGACAGAGTAACCAGGGTTACTCCTGTTTAGCTATGCGCAGAGGGCAGAGATGTATGTTACTTTTTTCATTTTTCTGTTACTTTTTCTTCATTTACTAAATCACATTCTACTTGGTATTTTGGACTCTTGGGTTGGTGTTTGGGGTTCAGATATAGCTCAAAAGCATCCCCTACAGTTTGTAGCAGTGATTGAAACTTAAATTCCCAGCAGTCTCAGCAGTGGCGCTGATTGGTAATCTGCTGAGGGTACTGGGGCTGTTGAGTACAAGGAAGCCGGCGCAACATTTAAAAGGGAGGAAGTCTTTTGTGTTTCATGTCTGGAGTTGCCTGTCTGTCTGCCTTCCGTTTTGATACCTGTGGATTCTTGTTTTGTCCTAGATCGTCTCCTGTTTTGAGTGTATGGACTGTTGGTGTCTTCCTGCCGCATGTTGTCTTGCAAAGAATGGAGCGCTCCTGATCCCATTCAGACACCATCAACTCATCAGGAAATATACGTAGGACTGACCATTACATTCATATACAGCGTGCTGATCACTGGACTATCTACCATCCTTTCAATTCATCAATTGCCGTTTTCATGGACTTCATAATGTGTGATTTTTGTTAGTGGTTTGTTATTGTCGAATTTGTGTTTATTGTATATCACTATAAGAGGGAACTGGGGTGGGATCCTTGTTTTCATTTATTATTGTTTAATACATTCTTTAATTGCTGTTTTATTACAGGTCACTTTTTTGTCATTGCTTGTGAATGTGTGCAGGTTGGGCCAAGACATGGATGCGTACCTGGAATCTTCACCAAAAATAAATCACCATCTCTTTGACGGTGTGAATCTTAGCAGCACTGGACCGCTACAAGTCTGTATAACATAAGTAGATAGTGTAAGACAACCTAGATGGCATTCTAATGCATGGCAAACCAATAATATCTTTAACTATGGTATTATGATAAAGAGAATCTAGGGAAAGGAAGAAAAAAATAGCACTAATTTTGATCTACAAGTTCAAAATGTTATGAATTTTTCAGGTTTTGTCTACCCACCTCTCGCAGATCCTGAAGCAATGCATTAAGTCGCTCATTCTCTGCCTGAACATTAGACAAAATAATGTTGTTCTGTTTCAGATCTGTTTGAAGGTCCAAGATTTTGCCCATGTAGTATGCTTCCTTTGAGGCTGACTCCTGCAGTAATGTTTCTTCTTGTGTTTCACCATCTTCTGCAACTTTCCTCTGGATGGAGTAGGCTTGACCAAATGCCTTTAGGAAACACAAAATTAAAACAAAACTGGTAACTTCTATAATTTGTGACTATAAACATAATTTTAATAATTAATTATAATTTGGACTATGCAGTTGTTGTAAAATAAATGCAACAATTCCAGTTAATATGGAACTTTTACCATCAACTATTGTGTTATTCATCTATTTTCTAAACCTATTCTTTCTGTGCACAGTTATGGGCATTTATATTTTTAATTATTTTACAGATTCCATTGGTTTCACTACAATACATACAATACAGATAACTAAAACATACTGCTTTATGTTTTATCCAGCTCGGATACTACTTAATAAGGGCTTGTAGTCATGAATGTAACATAAAATTTAACGAAAACAACTTTATTATACAGTTATACAAGTATTTATATCAAGGCAGGCGTGATCCAGCCAATGTGACTATTAGTATTGCTCCAGTTTACCAGCTGTGGTGAAACTATAAAAAAAGATGAAAATGAAAAATTGTCAAACAGAAAAATTGTAAGTTATTATAAAAACAGTCAAGCTTGGTGCAGAGCAAGATAGAGTTATAAAAAGCTCAGGCTTTAATATTTAACTAGATATTCAACAAAACAATCCGCTGCATCGTCTCCAGTCGAAAACGAAAATGGGAGCGAATGTCACAAGTCACAATAGCTCATCGGCTGTAATAGGGCTTGCCGCTTCACCTGCGGAGCATGAAAGCCAAAGCAATCTGTCCGAACTGAAGGTAATGATCGCTACAATGGCTAAGGCCATAAATGAGTTCAAGAAAGATATTCAGAAAGATATAAAGAAAGAAATAAATGGTATGCTCAAGACAAACGAGAAGCTGCAGGTGGAGCTGTAGGAGTTGCGGCAGGATAATAAAGACTTGGAGAAACGTGTATATAATCGGTTTGAGGCAGCCTTTAAAGGTATGCTGGAAAAAATTGAGGAACACATTCAGGAAAATGCATCTAAGTTTTAGAATAAACTGAGAGCACTTGCCGATCAGCTATAAGACCTTAAGTAGACATTCACGACTCAAATTGAACATTTGGCATCCACCGCTGATGGAAAAGCAACAGCTGCGAATTCCAAATGCAAAAAACTCGGAGACAGACTTGCTGCTCTGGAAGATGGATACAGAAGGAATAATATTAGAATCGAAGATCTACCTGAGAATCGTGAAAGTCCAAACCCAGTGGAATTCGTAGCTGAACTATTCTCAAAAATAATTGTAGAGGACTTTAAATCAGACACAGAGAAAGCAGCAGCTTACCTCATACAAGGATCAAATACCTCTAAACCTAGGACTCTTGTTGTGCGCTTTGAGAAATTACAATCTAAATTTAATGTAATGTCACTTCTCAGACAGAAACAAGAGATTATATTTGAAAATAAACACATTCGTATATTTAATGATTTCTCACCCTCAACAGCTGTTAAACGAGCCACTTTTTACAACATTAAACACCACTTACGAAAACCCGAAATCAGATACAGCCTCTTGTATCCTGCCAAACTGAAAGTGGACATTCAAGGCAAGCATTATATCTTTACCACTACGGAGGAAGCAGAAAAAGAACTAAGAAAACTGAGCCCGACACTTATCTGAAATACGATTGTGAGTCACACCCTGACATGGCTGTCTGATCCGCTTGCAATGATACCGGTATGTAATTATACATCCTTTTCCCTTCTCTGCCACCTTCTGTTTATTTTTTTTTCATACCCTTGGTTTATTGTTACTGTTATTATTGTATTAGGACTTGCTATGGTTAACCAGGGCCACCTTTTAACACCATTTCCTGGGTTTACTATGTTACTATTTCAAGACTGTTAAAGACTATATTTTATGTTTATAGTATTTGGACTGCATTGGCAATAGATATCTCAATTTTAATCCTCATACGCTGCTGCTGGGGGGCTTGTTTTGTTTTGGACGTGCTCTGTCTCTAGGTATGTCAGAGGACTGGGACTTTGTGAAGTGTGGTCCAGCCTTAAGTGGGGAGACTAGGGGGGGAGAGAATGAGAACAAGCTATATCTAATCTATCCTTTTAATCCTTATAATGATAAGTGCCAATGTAACAAAAGGCTTCATGGCAATAACTCCTGGGAAAATTGGAAATTTAGGTCAAAGCTGTCTCATTTTCAGTTAAGACTACAAAATGACATAAAAAATTTAGAATCAATGTCTCCATGACCAGACGATTAACTTTGTGAGCTGGAATGTTAAAGGCCTGAATCACGAATTAAAGAGAAAGTATTTTTTACAGGAGACCCATTTATTAAGCAAGGATCAGTTCCGGCTGCAAAAAGACTGGACTGGCCAAATATTCCATTCTAGGTTTAAAAAGAAAAATAGAGGTGTGGGAATTCTTATACATAGAACAGTCTCACTTGTAGTACCAGATGCAATATCTGATCCTGAAGGAAGATATGTGATTGTCATGGGTAATTTACTTAACTGGAAAGTTATTTGATAAATGTTTATGCACCCAATGTGGATGATAGGGAATTCATGCAGAATGGATTTGCATCCATTCCCAATGTGAACACTAATAAAATTATAATGGCTGGGGAGTTTAATTGTGTTTTAAATCCAGACCTAGACAGGTCTCCTGTCACAGGGGTGGGAACACTGCAAAGACAATTACACAGTTTGTAACTGATCACAACTTATCAGACCCCTGGAGATTTCTAAACCCAAACTCAAGAGCATATTCCTTCTACTCACCAGTGCATCACTGCTACTCAAGAATTGATTATTTTTTGGTAGATAACAATTTCTTGTACGACGCTATTGTTATTTCCGACCATGCCCCTTTGATCTTGGAGCTAAAATCATTATGCCCCACATACTCATCTAGCAGATGGGGTCTTAATCCACTTTTATTAGCAGATGAAAACTGTACAGAATTTATATCCAAACAAGTCAGCTTTTTTCTAGAGACAAATACATCCTCAGAGGTCTCTGCAGGAATACTCTGGGAAACCCTGAAGGCCTTCTTAAGAGGACAGATTATTTCATATCTTTCCCACAGAAATAAATTGGAAACCAAGAAGGTATCAGAGCTAATCAACAAAATTACTAGAATAGATGAAGAACATGCCAGGTGTCCAAGTGAGGCTCTTCATAGGAAAAGGCAGGCTCTGCATTCAGAACTCAGTCCTTTTGACAACTAAAGAAACTGAACAACTCATTTTTAAATCAAGACATCATTACTATGAACATGGAGAGAAAGCTAATAAGGTCTTAGCTCAACAAATCCACAAGCAAGAAATTCGCAATGCAATCCCAGCAATCACCAACACAAACGGAGACAAAATCATTGACCATAAAAATATAATGCACACATTTAGAGACTACTATAAATCCTTATATTCTACTGAGTTTAAAGAAGACAAGACACAATCTAATGCATTTCTGGATGCTTTACAGATACCACAATTAGATACTCTCAGTGCAGAGAAATTGGATAAACCTCTGCCGCTATCAGAATTACTAGATGCTATAAAGTCACTTGAGAGTGGGAAAGCAGCAGGCCCTGATGGCTACCCTGCTGAATCTTATAAGAAATTCTCCACTCAGCTAGCTCCCCTTTTATTAGCAACATTAACAGAAGCTAGAGAAAATAAAAGTCTACCTCAAACTTTTCGCCAAGCATTAATCACCGTCTTTCCTAAACAAAATAAGGACTTATTACAGTGTGCATCATACAGACCAATTTCACTTCTGAATAATGATGTTAAGATACTCTCCAAAGTCCTAGCTAGAAGGATGGAGAAAGTGCTGCCTTCGGTAATATCACAAGATCAAAGAGGATTAATTAAAGCCCGACACTTAGCTTCCAATCTTTGATGCCTATTTAATATAATATATTCACCCGCAAAGTCAAACACCCCAGAGATATTATTATCGTTGCATGCAGAAAAAGCAATTGTTATGATTGAATCGAACTACCTTTTCACTACATTGGAGAAATTTGGGTTTGGCCTGAACATTTTTGTGTGGATCAAACTACTGTATACCAATCCAGAAGCTTCAGTTTGTATTAATAACATTAATTCAGACTACAGTACTTATAATAGAACATGGTAGCAGACAAGGATGCCCCTTGTCACCACTGCTTTTTGCAATCGCCATTGAGCCACTGGCAGTTCACTGTAGAAATGCTTATGAGATAAAGGGGATTACCAGAGAAGGACTTGAACAGAAAATTTCTCTATATGCAGATGATATGGTACTGTAAATATCAGATCCACAAAATACTGTGCCTGCAGTACTAACAGCATTTACAAAATTTCAAAATATTTCTGGTCTCAGAATTAATTTGAATAAAAGTGTGCTCTTTCCAGTGAATTCTCAAGCACACACTATTAGATTAGACATCTTCTCTTTTAGTGGACGTAATTGACAACGTCAAATTTATTAAAAGAACCCTCAAACAGCTAGGACATGCCAAATTTTTGACAACCCTTGATATGACGAAGGGGTACTGGCAGCTTCCCTTAACGGACTCTGCAAAGCAAAAGACAGCGTTTAGCACCCCTAGCGGACATTGGCAGTATCGTGTACTTCCATTCAGATTACATGAGGCTCCCACTACCTTCCAACTTCTGGTTGACAAAGTGCTACTACCCCATAATTCGTATAGTGCTGCCTACTTGGATGACGTTGTCATCTATTCCAGCACCTGGAAGGAACACCTACAGCAGCTTAATGCTGTATTATGGACACTAGCAAATGACGGCCTTCATATTAATCCGAAGACATTGGATTGGTAGAAGCCAAATATTTAGGTTACTTAGTAGGCCGTGGTATGGTCAAACCAAAATGCTCCAAAATAGATGCCATAGTGAATTGGCCCCATCTGATAAACAAGTGGCAGGTAGAGGCATTTCTCAGCTTAGCGGGCTATTGCCAGTTTGTACCCAGGTTTTCTGAGACAGCAACACCCTTAACAAACCTGACACAGAAGGGGAAACCTAGCCACATGGTTTGGGATGATGCTACAAACGCTGCATTTAGTGACCTTAAGCAGGTCCTTACATCAGCTCCTATTTTGAAAGCACCTGATTTTTCTTTACCTTTCATTCTCCAGACAGACGCTTCGGACACAGGTCTTGGTGCTGTGCTGTGCCAAACAATCAATGGAGTGGAACACCCTGTTATGTACCTGAGTCAGAAACTGTTGAACCGGGAGACCAGGTATGCGGCAGTGGAGTGGGAGGCTTTGGCTATTAAATGAGTGATTACTCAGCTGAGGTATTACCTCTTGGGACCTGAGTTGACCCTTGTGACTGACCATGCACCTTTACAGTGGATGGCGTTACACAGGGATTCGAAACCACGAGTCACAAGGTGGTTTTTAGACCTACAGCATTACACGTTTTCAGTCATTTATCGTCGAGGTGTACTCCAGGCCAATGCTAATGCCCTTTCCCGGAGCCATGGCCTCACGGACAGGTACGCCCAACCCGATAGGTCTGGCTGAGGGGGGGCCGTGTCACACACATGCCATTAGGAGCGAGTTGAATGGGCCATGTGGAGGTAATTACCCACTAGGCCATGGGATGGTGGGGTGCTCTAAACGTACCTCTGTTATCTCTGCAGGCCAAATACGGGAAAAACCTTCCTGATTTAACATCACTTCTGGTTCTGGATCCCAGACTGACCTCATTTCCAGTTCCAACACCCAGACTGACGTCACTTCCTGTTCCAGTCAGATGACATCATGTCCGGTTCACGGCATATAAAACCTCAATCTTCCCAAACTAGTTCAGTTCAATCCTGGAACTCAACCTGAAAACAACTTGTTTTCTCTAAACCTTTTTCAGCCAGGGATAATATAGGGGTGGCTGCTCCAAACCTTTCCAGTGTTTTCAGACTCATTCTTTCACTATATATATTGTGGCAGGAGGCCGGGATGCCCTTGCAGCATATGTTCTGGGGATGAGAAACTCAGTATCTCCCTCTGGACACTAGATGGCAGCCTCCCTGGGTTGCAGCGGTCCCTCGGACTCCCACAGGACTTCATGGGGGTTAGGGTTTGGTGCAGCCCCGTTGGGTTTCACAGGTGCCGCCAGTGGGTGCTGCAGCAGGAGCTGCTAGCCCCTTCTGGGCACTAGTTTCGCCACACCCGGAAGTGCAGCTGGATGTCGGCAATCAAGCACATGGAGCACTTCCCGGTGCCTAATAAAAGGAGCCAGCAACCACCACTCAGTGGCCAGAGTCGGGAGAAGGAGGAGGACAAAGCTTGGAGAAGGAGTGATGGTAGAGGTGGAAGAAATAGAATTAGAAAGTGTGTGGTGGGTTGGGTGGTGCTTATAGACTTGGGACTGTATTGTGCCTGTGGGGAGTACGAGGAAGACGTGCCCCACAGGCAAAGAAAGATAAAAGTCTTTTTTATTTTTATACGTGCCTCCGTGTCCATCTGTGTCGGGTCGGGTGCCTATATAGCGCCTTTTGTTTTAACTATATATATATATATATATATATATTATCTTGAGCTGCTGTAAAGTGACAATTTTAATTAATAATGAACTGTATGTATAATTTGTATGTGTCAAATAAAGTAAAATATGATATGAAATCAAAGAAACATACATGTATAACATTAGGTATTACATTGAGCCTGCGGTGGGTTGGCGCCCTGCCCGGGATTGGTTCCTGCCTTACGCCTTGTGTTGGCTGGGATTGGCTCCAGCAGACCCCCGTGACCCTGTGTTTGGATTCAACGGGTTGGAAAATGGATGGATGGATAGATTACATTGAGCTCTTGAGTGTAAGCTATTGCAATTTACTGTAACAAACCATGGTTTTGAGTAGGTAAACTAACTGATTTGCTAATCACTAGCAGAATTCATTATAAAGTAATAATGTAAATCTTTTGTCTTTAAAATTATTTTTGGTCACTAATTAAAAGTGAAAATTATGACATTCATACATTACAAAACTACTTTGGCTGAAATACTATTATAAATATAACATACTAGCCATGTGCACCCAACTACGTTGCACGTGTTAAAGTTGTCTGTGAAGGGCTCCCTGTTTAAACACAGCTGCCAGTCGTGAACTGGACCCTTCATCGCACAGCATTAACAACAACATACTAAACTGGAAGGTGGTCTACGCATGCATGGAATTCATGGACAAACAAAGATCAAGATCTAAATGAAGATCTCTTTAGTTAATTTAAAGCACAAAACAATTTGTTTAGTTTAAATGTCTGTGTTTTGAGGTGTGACTGGAGTACTACAGTCTTCAGTAGTATAAGCCTGGAGGAGATTCTTAATGCAATGTCTATGTTTTAGCTGTCTCTCTACTGCCATCTAGTGCTTCTTCTTCTAATTCATTCGCAGACAAACAAAGATCAAAATCCAAATGAAGATTACATATAGAGATTAGACTAGTAAAAACGAGTGTCAACATACTTTTTAAAGCTTAATGTACATAAGAAAACGCATAGTTTGCTTAAGTTGAGTAAAAGGAGAAGAACTTTCAATAAACAACAAACTGGTCAAAATGATGATAGTTTTTATCTGTAATATGTACTTAAAGAAGGAGCAAATAGGTGAGTGACAAAACAAAAAGAAAAAAGTCATCAAATTTATTAAAAGAAGCCTCAAACACAATTTAATTTGTTGATGTAATATGTAATTTTCCTTTTCAATTGGCTTAAATTACAAAAATAAATTAATCTTGTATGGAGCCTACAACAACCCAAGAAACTGAGTCATTAATCAATATGGTTAATAAAAGGCATCAAGCATTTGACCAAGGAACAGTGCACATTCATCATGCAGCACTGGTGTGTTGCTAATGCATGCTTCATTATGAATGAATTATAACTCATTTCTAAAACTTGTCCTTAGTATTGTTTGGATGTCACTTGCAAAACCTGAGTGCATCCCTCTTACTTCAAACGGATAGGTATATTATGGTTTCCTTGTTTTTAATACATTTTATGCATATGAAAGAGCTCTCTTTTTCCTAGGAGTTATTACTAATAATAGATATAGTGGCTAAATCTGATCATGTAAGTAAGTTGTCTGAACATATTTGTTAGAAGATTCATTTTAATCATTTATCAAAATTAACATTAACATCTTAATACTGTAATCTATATTCTTAATGAAGCAAATGCTTAACAAAAATTGAGAAAAAAATCAGAATGGGTATGAGAAGAAGATCAACAACAAACAATTATAACAACAGGATCCATAAGGTAGCAAGAGTATAAATTAAAATCCTAGATAAAAAAAACATATAGGTAAATTTATACTTTGTAAACCCTTTCTCTCTAATCACTGGTCTTTCTTCTTCCTTTTAGTTCTCCTTCATCTGAACTCTAGAATTGTTATCTCTGGTTCATGTCATTTTTATATTTCTGTTGTTGGGGAAATATGCTGAAATCCCTAGAATCTCTTATCTCTCTGGCTACACATACAGGAGGTGATAGCCGCCCTAATGTACCTCCACTTTGAGCCCTATGGAACCCTTAAGGAACCAGCTCTCCCTTACTTCTTAAAAGGTCAACATGGTCCCATTTATACTATTCAGGGACAATGTGTTGGAGAAATAGGGACCTGAGAGAGAGAAAAACACAATCAGAAGGGATGCCACTGTCCTGAGAGGCCATGCAGAGTGTGTGAATGTGAGAGAGAGGGAGAGAGAGATGATCAAGATCCTGAAGAACAGAACTTATGAGACCTGCTTTACTACTTAATTCACAACTTAAATCCATTTGCTTAGTTTAAAGGATGCTGTTAAGCCTTGGCAAGGATCTTACATTGAATAAGTTCACTGAGTTGGGGAAAGTGACAGTAGACTGCATTGCCTCTGATCCCAAGTGAGCAGTGTGAAGTGGAAGCCAGTGGCATGAAAGTAAAGTCAGGGATATGGCAGAAAAAAGTTAGTGGAAGATCAAAGAGTGGCAGTGGCATTGGGGAACTGCTGAGGGAGGATACAGCCTCCAGGAAACCTAATGTGAGGATGAGACACTGAGTTTCACAATGTATTGGGTTACTAGCACAAATGAAAAATGGCATGAAAAAAATCACAAAAAATGAAGATCTATCAACATACAGTATTGTCATATAGTAAAAACACCAAACAATATAGTATTAAAAGATATGTGAACATCAAATAATTAACACCCGAAACAGAAACACAACTTAAATAGTCTTAATTTCACATTTTTTCAGTGGCAAAGTGCTAAATCATATTTTGTACATGAAAATGATGAGCACCCCAAAACAGAATGGTGTACAACTTTACGCTTTAAATTGCATCAAAAAAATCAACCAAGGTGATCGTTAAAACAGGCTAAAGTGGAACTGAAAACTTTTGACTGCACATATACATACCTCAGCAAAAGGTATGCCAAGAACATCGAGCAACCCAAAAAACAGACTAGTGGCTCTTGGCACAATTTTCACATACTTCAAACTAAATATTTTTATAGATAAGAAATTGCATTTAGCAAGCAAGTTGAGTTTGCTATAAACTAGGGCTGTGCAAGTTAACGCGTTATCACGTTAACGCATTAATTAACGCCGGCAATTATTTTATCCGCATTTTTTATTATTATTATTATTATTATTTTGAAAGCCTCATTATCGCTAGCGAACGACAGAAATTAATGATCTTTTTGTTACAGTGCTTTTTGATACGTTTTGCTAGAAGGAAAGTTAGCTTTGTTGATTTGACCCGTGTGTGTATGATTAGCGAAGAGCAAACAGCTTCTAAACTGGCATGTGGAGAGATACCAAAGTGAATGCTCAAAGCAAAACTTTTTTTCGTATTATCGCTGAATCGGACTCTGATTTTGATGCAAGTGATCTGGAGATGAGGTTGAAAACGAAAGTGAGGTACCGGCATCAGCTGATCGGTCCCCAGCTGATCGTGGTGCTGAACACGTTCGTGTAGCTGATGCGCTTATGGCAACATTCGCCTGGGAGGATATACACTTACGATGACAGGAGGTACAAACCATACTGTATTACGTCTCAACTGCCACCCGTGTCCACCTGTCTCCGAAAGACAGCCTGCCCATCGTACATTCCTGCTGGCCGTCGAGCCGCTGCAAACAAGTGCCGACCGTAGGCAAGACGGGCAGCAACAAACGTTTTATGATGATTTATGTGTGAAACCATTATTTTTGTGCGCATTTCTGAGTTTTTTTGGAAAAAATGTTAGCCCTCAAAGAGTTGGTACTGAACATAGACTGTTTATGCTGTTCCCTGATAAAAGAAAATGTTTCTGCTGGTATCAGTTCAGATAACATTTCTAAATCTTTTTTCTTTTTTTAACTTGCTGCTGCTCAGAAGGTGCCTCATATAATGTTGTGATCGTGGCTCTAGACTCTGAGGGTAACTTCTTTTTCTATAACAAACTAGATAAAATGTTAATGCCCTGGCAGTGGCAAATAGCTTTGGTTTTCTATTTGATTTGAGTACATGAATGTTTAAGTTGAGATTTATAAGAAATATTTTAACTGCTACTAAAAGAACACCTTTGTTAAAAAGCACCTTATTTGTTTAAAGTGTTTGCAAACCAAATACATGCAATGCATTACTTCTGAGTTAATTTTTGAACAATGTGATTGTTGTGATTGTCTCCAATTAATCGTGATTAAAAATTTTAATCGTTGACTAGCACTACTATAAATATTTTAACAATGCATTCAGTTATTGAGGCAAGTTTACTACCTTTTAAATTTTGCTATACACTGCCATGTGCTGGGAGATAAGGAAGTCCGTGCCCCACTTACAATGACACTTCTGTTTGTTGCTCTTTATTAGCTATTTTCCTTCCATGTCATTCTCCACTCTTAAATGGGACATTTGGCACCAGCTTTCTCACCTAGGCACTCCACAATCCTACTAAATAATCTGTATGTCTTATGGTCTTTTGCAGCTCTTTATAGTCTCAGTCACTCCAGTTTGAGACTAGCAGGTGAGACACTGAGTAGCTTAACTTCTAACATCTCTGCCCCTTCAGGGTGTTCCCAGAGAATGTCCTTCTTATTTGACCAAAGTGATTTTGAAAACTCATCACTTGCTCTACTTCAGCCACACAAGAGCATGACTACAGTACATGTACAGACTACACTTTCTATCAACTTACACTGGATGTTCAAAGAAATTTGTCAAGTACTTTTCAGGAACCACTTCCACAGACTTCAAGCAACACCAGTGGGGATATTTTTGCCCTTTCATGAAAATAAAATTCACTTTTGCAGCACGTTTAAATAATACATGGGAGTATCTTTTATTTACACATGCAATAAATTTAGCTATATTTAAACCACCAACACCGATAAAAGAAAAAGGTCAGTCTTGCATCCTAAAAGCATTGTCCAGCAAAAACAACTGCTACAATGTGGAACAGGACTAAGGGTGAGCAAAACATCAAATTTTTGATTTGATAATAAGAATCAATGTACAAAAGTGTATATTGTGATTCTCAGCAGTTTTATTTCATTTTTACAACTTATAGTTAACATTAAAAAAATCTGAAATGTTTCCACTGCTCTTTTTAAGCATGACTGTGTTGACTCCACCCAGTTTGCCTAGTGATGATGAGTGTGAGAAAAAAAATGAGTAAGAAAAAGAAGAGAAAACATTTATAACAGGCAGGGTTAGCTCTGCTGTTGCAAAAGGTTTGGTTTCCTCAGGATGACAGTTCAAGCAGAACAACAACTAAAGATAAAAAACATTACTGCAACTTAAGGCCCTCTCCAGAGACATGCAACACCTGCAACATATTCAAGTGAAGTTCAGTAAAATGTTCAATGTTCTTTGGCATACTGTATGAATGGACAAAGAGCAGGGGTATAGATAACTGCTGCAATGTTTTAACATACTGCAGAACACACCTCCACCTACTTGCACCAAAAAACACTCATACTTTGTCAGAGGTCAGATAACTGCTCTATTTAGTAGTTGAGAAATGAGACATCCACGCAGTTCAAACCCTTATCCCTCCATTTCATGCTCTTTACTGAAACATTGCAGGCAGGAATAAAAACAGCAGCCTTTCTCATTTTTTTGTGTGTGAATTCGTCAACGTTTATGTATCAGTTAAGGGGTAAACTCCGTTGCCAGCTATTTTATTTTCATTTTAAGTTTGTATTGTTGTTTAGAAGGTGAATTGAGCTTCCTAATGACTGTGACAAAGTGTGTCCTGAATGATTTAAAGTTATGGTGCTGTATTGTTTCTTCCCGGTTAGTGTTCTATTTTGTCTTTGTCTTCTTACTGCTTAAAGAAAACAGCAGTTTGTCGCCTTGCAATGTTTGACTTGTAACGTTTAGCAAATTGTGTGCGTCAGTAATCCAATATAAGTGTATAGAGAGTTAAAAAAACAACACTGTTCTTAAAAAATTAGCAAATGTTTATACAATAACTTTACTTAAATACTAGCTGTCCCCCGCAGCTCCACCCGTGTAGTAGAGAAACAGGGCAAACTTGAAAAATCAATAAAAAATGTAAAAAAATGTAATAATATGTATTGAGAAGAATTTATATTGATAGCTTTCGTATCTGAGGGCCTCTTGATATACAATATTTTTGGGTTTGCTGTCAGGAGCGAGAATGTAGCTGTGATCTCTTTGCTAAAAATGTAAAAAGTTGGCAAGGTATTTCTGCCCAAGCGGAACGTAGGTACACTCCAACATCAAATGTTCACACTGTATCTGATCGTGTTCAGCTCTGATGGGAGAGCGACACACACATGAGGAGGAGTTCATGTGGCCCTGATATTTCTGCCAATGAGCAGGTACCCTCTAAAACACATATAGCTGTGATCTCTCTCTCAAAAACTTCAAGCTTTACTCTTTAGCAATCTCTAGATGATAATGTCTGCTGAACAAACACGTATTGCTAAGTACGTGGAGGCAAGGTATGCTCCAACACGTGCCAAGAGGTAGAGCAAACAGAGACTGGTGCGTGAATGAGAAGGGCCCCACCTGGCTCCCTATTCCTGAGGTCCCGCCTCCCCCTCCCCTCAGCCTGCAGCCTGTCTCTTGGATTTGCACGAATAAATCGGTGCCGCAACTGAACTATGAGAGAAGTCGCAAAATCAACTAGAATGTTCAAGCAAATTATAGAAAAAAACCCAATCTAAATCCGTTAAGTAGTTCTCTTGTGAAAAGCGGACAGAAATATAGACAGACGGACGTTGGATTTTACAGTTTATATATATCATTTTTTAATCAAGTGCTCATTTACAGCTTTAAACATATTATGTGGCAATGTAGACCCTGCAAAATGTCCACTTTAATCACATTTTTTTCTCTGTGGCTCAAATACAGCACTGTACATTATGTTCCTGTTGTGAAGCTGCAAAAAAAAGACGGCAGAAATGATATGTGTGTAGGTATGTGACACTTTTAAAATGTATCATGTCATTGCGATGCTTAAATATAAAAGCACCACGAATGCATTTGTATGTCGGCATTTTGCTTCACCACATCGAACTGTTCATCAAACATCGAAGCACACATAGATCCTGTACAATCCAACAAAGCGGCTTTCTGTCACATGTAGATAGTAAACATCGACTCTGACGTCACATTCCAACTTTTATCACACTATGCCCCCTGAATTTTTGCTGGTACTGCAACTCGCACACGCATCACGTTAATTTCTGCCGATGAGCTCAGAGGATGCGTCAAATGAACGCTGGGAATGCGTGGCAGCCATGATGCGTGCGCTTACGCATTCTGAGCATGAAGTATAAACGAGCCAATCAGTGTCGCACATGTATTTGTCTGATCATTAAGACTTTCCAAGTGTTTTTATCCACAAATTCCTTGGGACTTGGAATCTGTCCAACCTTGGCACCATCTGCAAATTTCACATAATTACTAACTACATCTAAATCTATGTCATTAACATTAATCAGAAAGCTAACAGAAGACCTCAATCCATTCTCTGTGTTCTGTACTAGGGTTGTCACATTTGCTAATAATTCAGGCTCTAATGTTCATATTAAAAATAAATATTTGTTCAAATAAATCTAAATATAAGTTCAAATTCTGAGTGCTATATAAACTTCTCAGTATAATGTATAAATCAAACTAGCAAGAATGTCATTAACATGCTATTTTTATTTATTTCTTTAAAGTTGTTAGGCCCTTGCTATGAAGAAAAGTTCCACATTAATAAACCAAAAGGAAAAAAAAATCCCGTGATGCATCTATGTGTATATAAATGTTAATATTTGAGTCTTTTTTAACATGTGGAAAACTCATAAAGCATAAACTATTTATAACTAGTGCTCTCTTACCTATAAGATGTATGTGAAAACCACAGTTTTCAGGCATACTGTATGTAACAAACAGCACTTGAATATACACTCCTTCACAAAGATAACTTATGGATCTTCCATTCATTCAAAGTAAGAATCTAGGCGACTGGTGAGAACAGCACACCTCGGGCCACTCGGGTAGTGTATATAAGGAACCCCAGCAAAATTATGAGCGTTCCAATATATTAACCTGCTAACCACAGCTGGCAAAATTATTTGCACTTTCACATAATGTCACTTCCAGTGTATCTTTTTTTTTAAATAAGGCAATGAGACTTACATGTTTCACAAATTAAATAATTTAAATGTTTTACCTATTTATCAAATAATTTTATCCGGAGCAAATGAACAAAAATCACTACACATAACATGTTTTGTGATTGTCCTGGAGTATAAAATTTTTTTTGAAATTACAGATTGCTTATTTTAAGTTTTCATTTTGCTCAAATGAACCAGGATGAACTAGAAAGAAAGTAATTTAGAAATGAATTTACAGGATGTTAAGGCAGTTTAGCTACAGGAGCAATTTACATTGAAAGCAGCCTCTTCTTAGACACTCTTTCTGCATTATAATGGATCTGTTTAAGTCAATTTACAACTTAATTGTAAAATGGAACAGAAAACACCACAAATATGCACAGGACCAAAGCTGTTTCAGTTAGTTTATGATAAAATGAATATGTACAGGATCAAAAAGACATTAATCACTTGGGCATCTAGTCAAACATCACGTGGGAGTTCAACATAAATAATGCCTTGTTCTGAAGGACCAAGAATGACATAGGAAGCGATGTCAGAGACTAAGGCATGTCAGAAAGAGAGAGAGAGTGATCATCTCATCTGGATGGCAGATAATGTACATTTACGCCTCACACTGATTACTTAATTAAAATGCCTCCAAGGACAACATCTCCCTTTGACATCTCTGATTTTCAGTAAGCGGTTCTAATACTATATATATCGAGAATTTGCTATTTTATTTTCTATGATACCTTCTTCTTTTTGCTTTATTATAATTCAATAAATACCACTTTGCTTTTACATTTCTATACTTTGTCTTTTATATACAGAGTGATTGAAGTAATAAAGTAAATATTAGGGTACTGGGCGTACGGGAGATTACCATTTGCTTATCTTGCAGGGTTTATCAAGGCTGAGAGGTCGCCCTTCAAATGTAGAACAAGTGCGGGAGACGTAAGGCATCACTGGTTGGTAAATGACATATAATCAAAAGGTATATGATCCTTCATGTATCTGCGGTCACCCAGACATTTCTTAGTGCTGATGATAGCGAGTGTGTAGTACTGAGGAGTGTTAGGCATGAGGCATCACTCTTACGTACTTATATGGATGGGATCCTATGTGTAAATATTACAGAGGGACTGGCACTTAGGCATCACTTATACGCAAATGTGTCACTAGAATCTCTTGTGTATGTGGGTAGGGGAATCCAATGTGGAATATCATAGTATGACTTGCTGTCAGGCATTACTCAAACATAGTTGTGTGAATTGGATCTGTGTGTGTGTGTGTATCTGTGTGTATGTTAATCTTAAGGTGTAAGAGTAGACCATACTAGTAACAAACTTGGTAAGTCTCTCAAATCCCCTGATAATAAAATCATAATTAACAAAGTACAAAGAAACAATGATAGAGAATACAATTTTTAATTAGAGCACATAAAGCTTAATACTACAGTTAGTTTCAAGGTTACTATAGTTGACGAACAGCAGTCTGACAATATCACATTTGTCAAATGATTGTTTGGGCCAGCAAGGGTGTATAATTTTGGGCATTTTTGGGCTCCAGGCAGGATCAAGCAGTCAAAGAATAACATGCTGAGCTAAAATAATTTACGTCTTTAAAATTTTTTCGTTTGATAGCATTTTTACTTGTAAAAATATGCTGGCTGGCTGTTATTTATAATATTGTCTTCATGAAAGTAATCTTCAGATTCTGTCACTGTATGATTTTCATTACTTTTGATTTTTGATTGCTAAAGAAATAATTTATAACTTTAATAATCTATGTGATCACAGTTCTAGTGGGATGGACTCACATATACCACTTTCCAGTCATCAGATGCTTGTTAGGTCTGAGCTGACTGCCATAAAAGTGTCAAAGAAGATGAATTCACAATATTGGGTCTGTGAGGCAGCACTGCTTATTCTACAGCACTGTACTGTCCACAACCTACATATGCATGTTCCATATGTATCATGTATTCCTTTTAATTACAAGCTGTGTATGAAACAGCATCAGCCATTATTTTTTCCTGTTCCTTTTTATGTGGAATATTCATGTTAATATTGCAGAAACGAAGACCAATAAATCAGACTGACTAGACTTGCACATTTCTTAAGGCATTGAGAGGGTTATGATTTGCGACAGCCTACATGAAGAATAGATAAGGATATCTATTACAGAGAGTGTAGATGAGCAGGAACCTCAAAATAATGCAGAATCAACAATAATGTCAAGGTCTTATTGTCAATGATCAAATATTTCTGGCATTTGTTGATCTTTTGAAAAAATATACAGGTTTCTTCCCATAATAAAACAATGCTGGCTGAAAACACACTAACATCCACATGCAGCTTAAATAACAACACGAAGAGAATGGCAAAGTATGGAAGCAGTTATTAATAAAGCTTCAGCATGTTTTCCTAGTCATTATACCATTGAAAATTTATTCATGCTTATAAAATCAATGAACAGAAATACTCCCATTTAATGTTGCTAAAAAACATTGCAGTTCCTTTTTCCTCTTGTGCCAGAAACCCTTTCATGTATGTGAGTTTTACAGTAAAAGAAATAACTGAGTATTTCATTTAATATTATATTCCTTAAATGCTGGAATACAGAAGGGGCATTTCTCATTCCATGCACCATGAATGTAAAGTACAGCAAATGTGGAAATGACTTATGCAAATATCTTAAGAAGTACATGCTAGTATTCCTTGAACAAATCAGATCTGCTCAATTAATCTGCAGAATCAAAGCAGTCACATCATTTTTTTTTCTCACAGCATAGAATTATCCTGGCTTAGTCACAGCATTTATCTTTTGGTCAACAGTGCAAAATAATAGAAGTCCACCTAGTTTGCTACCAAAATAAATGATGAGTTCATAGACTAGTTCACTAAACAGAAAATCATTTTTTAATGATGAACCATTTCTAAAACATTAATAGCAGAGACATCAGAAAGGCGTCTTCTGTTTGTGGAGTTCAAAACATTCTTGCTCCTTACCCTGCATCTACATTCCATGCATTGTACTTCCAGATCAGCATTCATTGGTTCATTTAGTTGTCAGCTTTCCTGTATAGGCAACCTATTCCTAAGGCTAAACAGAAAATCAAACATGTTTGGTTTTATCATAGCCAGTCATAGGTGATGAAGGCTATGATTAAAAACCGATGGAAAAGTCTTCTAATGTGGCATGGGCTTTAGATAGTAAATATGATCTATAGTGTTATGACCTTAGATGGACTATGTATGTGAAATTCTCTCACTAAGACCTCAACAACAGCTGAAGCAGTTTTTTTTTTTTAAATTATGGCCTTGGGAAATCTTGTAATTGCATGGATATTTATCAATAATTACTGATTATCCAATTTACTTCTAGGCAGTGCGCCAACACAATCAATGGCAATACTGTATGTTAAAACAGGCCCCTTATTATTAACACTGAAATTAACAGTCCTGAAGTAATTTTTATTTTAGCATGCTGAGCACTTATCATATATCTGACATTTTGAACAACATATGCAGTGATACATTTTTTTAAGGTGATCACTACACTGACATCACATTAGGGTGACAGACAGCAGGCACCACAAACTGAAACGCTGGATCCTACTTAATGAATGCAGCAGATGCAGATGACCATTCATGCATCAATACTTTACTTCCAACACAATAACCAGCAGGCACTGAGTGACTGAGCATCATATCACATGCAAAGACAGATGGAAGCTCTGGGTTATTAATTTTGTTTAACAATAAACGGTTCTTGCTAGTGAGATCATGATATTTTGTTTTCTTTAACTTTTAATAGCACAGAGGCCTTTGTCACTTTTTGATTCAGTTCTAGGAATAAGCCAAAGGAATTAATTGGAAAATGAATTTCTTCTGTCCTAAATCAAGTATTTAGCAAATCCACGTACAAATTCTCCATATCATCAACATCTTAATTTCATTAACTGTGCATATGTTGCAGCAAATGGAGGAAACATCTGACACGTTTGTGTTAAATTGTATGCACCATGGGTTTTTTTTTTTTCAAAAACCTTTGGAAGAGATAACAATTTACATTCAACTAAATCAGTAATATGTAATTCTTACTTCTCTCAGTCTAGGATGCACTCCAACTTAATCACATTCTAAGTCAAATCTATTTCAAAACCACATTATGGGAAAAAAAATCATTAACATAGCCCATTTTAAATCTGCAAACTTATACACTTGACCTATAAGAGGTCTGGTCTCTTAGGAAAAAGAATCAAGCTTCAATACATCACTGTTTGGTGTTAAGAAGTATTTATACAAACCTGTTATTAATGAAATGTTTACTAAACATACAATAGTCTTTAATCAAGGACACAGCTTTTGTCCAAATATACAAACGCTACAGTTTTTAATTTTGGTTGCATATCAGTATATTCAGTCCATGGAGGATGGCATAGCCCTTGCCCTTCACGCCATCCTGGTACAGCTAGGTAATAAACACTGCTAGGCTAGAGTACTCTTTGTAGACTACAGCTCAGCATTAATGCTGCTATACCATCAAAGATGATCACTAAAGTCCTAAACTTGAAAATCTTACAACTTCCTTGCTGTAGAGTGCAGGAAATATAAATAATTAGTATGTTACTCTGATTTATGCTTTAAATGCTTGTGCAAAAATACATTTATTTTTGCTAAATGTCCATATTCTAAAAATAGATTTACCTTGCATTTTCACACATATATAAAAGTAGTTTCATTTTAATTGGAATATGAGACACTATATGAGCTTTAGAAATGTATGCACCCAGAGAGAAAAGCAAAGGAAAATTAATGCTGTAGGTTTAGAAACTGTAAGGATTTCTGATTATGACGGGATTGAGAGGCCAATTAGCTTATTGGCAAATGTACGGAATTTTTGAATTAGATGATAAAAGGAAAGAAGGGGACTACACACTATTGGTGCCACCTATTGTGTATTTATAAGTTAACACCTGAGTGGTATTGTGTTGGAGGTCATCAAGACATCCAGTCTTTCAGCTTTTCTCCAAACCAAGACATCTGGAAAAAGCTAAAGGATAAAATCTGAGCCTCAGACAAGAAACTTGCTAATGTTCCTGTTGTGCCAAAGACTCTTGGTCTAATAATAATAACTCCTTGTCTCTATAGCTGCTTGTATGTTCCAAGGTAAACCACCATTAAAAAAAATAAGTTAAAATCTTTTTTCTTTCTAACATTTGTGCATATGCCACCAGTTTTGAGATATGCATGTATATTTTTGGATTAGCATTAGGTTTTGGATAATATTACCGTACTTATTTTTTAGATTGTGGTATCCCACAGGGTAGTAACCAAATGTGGCTCAGTCAATAATTCTGGTCAGTTATTTGTTGAAAGCATTTATGTCTCCATCTGTGTTCTAACATGTCTTCGGGTGCACAGTGGAATCCTTTCTTACTTGCTGCATAACATTCTGGTATGGCACCTGTTCAGTTCAGGACTGCAAAGACTATTGAGGGCGTATGTCCTCTGCTCACAATATATCACATGTTACCTTAGTAAAGCAAAAGGAATCATTAAAGATCTCACCCATTCTGCACAGACATTTCTCTCCCTCCTCCATTCCTGAAAACATTGACAGGGATCATTAGCACTTGCATTACTAGATTTTGAACTCTTTTAACCAGTGATGATAAGGCTACTCAACAGCCATTCATACAGACAATTACATAACTGGTTCTTGTATGCATTGTTATATATTTGCATTTATAATATGTTTTTGTATCCAAATTTTTTTGTGTGCATTACTCACACTAGTCTGTGCGGCACATGCAAGTATGATTTTCACTATACTATATACAAATGACAAGAAACATAAACTTGTTCTTGAATTGCTATATCACTGCAGCATTCAGCAAGTGAACATATGTATGATCTGAAACTGTACTTGAATTGCCAGATTTTTTTTTCCTTTTTTCTGAGTTATTAGCATAGGATAAGTCAGTCAAGTGTCTGTCCATACCTATAACCTTCTGTGCAGTATTGCTAAAGATTTTTAATGGACCGTGGTGTACAAATCAGTAGCTCGGATGCCTGGGACAACCAGTTTTTAATTCCATAAAATCAAACTACAGACTCTCAAAGCTTGACAATCAGCTAGATATTTTGTACCTTTGGTTCTTGCAATATTTTTCCGATCAAACACAATTTGATAGTAACAAAAGACCCAAATCTTCATGTACAATCTTAACTTTGTTGGCACTTTTAAAGACAGCTGCTTACAGCATGCCAGACTGCCATAGCTGTGAGGGGCAGCACAGCAAATATTACATCAGATGTGGCAAAATGCACTGGACTTTTGTTTATGGATTTTTTTTCTAACTTCTCAGTGATGAGGAGAAGCTGGTTTTGTGGGTGCCTGAAAGATGAACAATGGGCTGAATATAATGCAACTGGTCATCAAAGTGCAAGGTAGACATGCAAAAATATTTGAAGTGCATCGTTTAATCATGTGCCCAACTGCGAGAATAATGTAATCACCCTCCATTTACCGCTTTTGCTTAATGGGTCTGCACGCATACACACTATTGAGCAGTATAGCAAAAATGTTAGCAAGTCTATAAAGCAAGCAAGAGAAACGATAACATTAGTTGTAAAGCAACTGGAGTAGTGAGGGCAAAAATCCAAAAGTTTATTGCATCCTCTCGTCAATTACCGCAAAATAAAGTAATAATGCATACTTTTTATAGATTAAAAAAGAAAGGAGAACACAAGGTGAACCATTCTGCTACTGCTTCAACACAAGTGACAAGTGACAGGAATCATAATTACAAGTAGCAATGTAACAAAAATAAAAGAAAACAACTTTTCAAACACTGGAATAGTCCCACAGGGCCAGCTGTGATTCTCAAATGAGAATACACATCTGGGGACAGCCCGTTAAAAATAGCGTAGTGAACAGTGGAAAAATCCTGTGTTGCAAAAGCTACACCCACAGGGTTGTCCCTAAAACATCCACCCCCAATTTCTCTAGTCCATGCTTTTTAAACCACCGATGGGATTTCAGGAGGAGAGCAAAAGATACTAAACAAAAGACATGTTACTGAGAGAAAATCAAAAGCTAGAATTGCTGTTACCCATTCAGGAACTCAGTAGCATGAGGCAAGTGAAACTTAATAATTAATTTTTACTTTGTAATGAACGCTGTCACAGTGTAGACAGACAAGAGGCACACACAAATGTAGACCACTGCAGCTGCTGGGCTCCACACCTTTGAAAAGTGCCTCTGTCTGCTAAGATATCATTCTTCCATGTTAACTATTACTGTACATGACTATATAAATAACAACAGCAACCAGAGTTTACAAAAGCACTATGGTCTTTGGATATACATTGTGCTTAATTAGACCAGTAATGTTAAATTTATTTAGACATTTGAAGTCAGAGAGTGGATATTGTGCAGCTTAATCTGTGAATCTGCTGGTGTTGTTATGCAAATGTTTTGATTCAGGTGTTTTGAGTAGTGAAATCTCCATCTCCTGTGGCTCTTTTGTTATCAGCTCTCTTAACAGCAGCCCTTTTGATGGAGTGAAGCCTCTGGCAGTAGTAGCGAAGGAGAAAATTAAAACAAAACTGCATCCCATTTTGAACAATTCTGCACATCCTCTCTCTGTCACACAAGTACTGAATACTTTCAGCTAAAGTGTACTACGGCTCCTTTACATCAATAGCAATATGTCTACATAATAATCCTTCACTGTGACTGTAACAGCCAAGTCAGAACTTTTCTTTCTTTAGACCAAGAGTTCCCAAACTTTTTTCAGCCTCAGACCTCTTTACCAAAAACTTTTAAAACCGTTGACCCCCTAGTCACATGCAACTTTTTTTCATGTCCGCACCTGCTTTGATACGTTCGATAAGACAATGCACAGACATGTTTGTGCTACATGTATTTAATGCATTCTTACGTGTGACTCTTTTAATGACACATTTTACCTTTTCGTTCACAAGTTTGGTATGTAATGTGTTTTTATCAAAAAAGTGTTTTTTTGAATTATTTTACTTTTCAATTAGGTACCTATTGGAATCATAGATATTTTGAAGCAACAAACAAATAGCAGCAGTAAGGGGGTCTATTTTTGCTGTTGTCGACCCCCAAATTTTTTTATTTAAACTATCGACCCCTAGAAAGTTCAAATCGACCCCAGGGGGTCCATATGAACCACTTAGACTTTTCTTGCTTTATAGTCATGTGTATTCAGACCAAAGTGTGTGTATACATTTATTTATGTATTTATTTATTTACTTAAAGAGCTTCTGAAAAAGCCAAATTTCTCCCAGGGACACATAAAGTTCTGTCAATCTGTCTATATATCAATTCTTTCAAGCTTACATCAACTCCTACACTATCAGAATAACACTAAACAACAGATAGCACACACAGCAACAGTGACAACATATTGTTCACATTTACTATTTAATTTTGATTCTGTCCAATGCCAATGTCTATTATGCTACAGAAAGATGTTTGCCTTACCATCCATTATCCAACCCGCTATATCCCAACTACAGGGTCATGGGGGTCTGCTGGATCCAATTCCAGCCAACACAGGGCGCAAGGCAGGAAACAAACCCCGAGCAGGGCACCAGCCCACCGCAGGGCACATACACACACACCAAGCATACACTAGGGACAATTTAGGATCACCAATGCACCTAACCTGCATGTCTTTGGACTGTGGGAGGAAAATGACGCATACATGAGAAGAACATGCAAACTCCACACAGGGAGGACCCTGGTCTCCTAACTGCAAGGCAGCAGCATTATCCACCGTGCCGCCCTGTTTGCCTTACATCAGTTTATATTTATTTTTAAAACTGGGTGTGTTTATTTTTAAAATATGCAATGTGCTCTATGCACATGCAACACATATATGTCTAACAGGGTTTTTAGGAGACTTTTCAACTGTAGGTACTTCATCATGAACAGAAGCTTGCTGTCTGTCAGGCAAGGTTAAGTAGAGCACCTCTCATCTTTACAGATGAACATCACCGTCGGTACTTTGAGCGCTGCCTTCATGAGGTCTTGGACTGGTTTAGAATTGTGACGCTCAGTGAGCTGTCTAATTGTTCCCACCCAGTTTTAAGCAAAACTAATACTGGGATAAATTCTTTAGCAGATTAAATACGGAAAATATTCCTCAAAGTAGCGATGCCTGCAGGGAGGGTACAACATTACAACCAAGTCAAAGAATGTACCATGCTATATGCAGAGAGCATCCATAAACCACATATTAAAACAGTCTTTTTTTTCAGACAAGACTTATTTTAGGATTGAAAGGGTGAGAAAGCAAAGTAAGATTAGTCTGTTTATTGTACTAGACAGCCTGCAATATCTACCCAAAGCTGATGTACAGCTGAGTCATTAAATGAAATATACAACTTTTCAAGTGTTCAGCCTTAGGAAATGGACATTAACCTTATAAATCATGTGGCTATACTCCATTACAAATAGATCTTGCCTTATTCAGTCCCAGAAGGGGCATGAGAAGAATCTTATAAAAAAATAAGATACCAGTAACTGATATGTACTCTGATACAGGTATACTAGAAGTTGTGAAAATGCTCCTATTAGCCCAAAGACTGCTGAGTATTAACATGATTTTTCAGCCTAAACCTCATCTAATAATAATATAAAGACACTCTTAATGGTTCATGTGTGACAAATTTTAATGTAGCTCTATACACAGATCACTGGTTGTGGTCATCTTTGATACTATAAAGGACATATTGCACCTCAGAAAAACCCTGAAAGTCAAACAGATGATGTTTTTGACAGAGAAACTAATTTGAGGGTTCTAAATTAGGCCTGAAAACAAAATTTGAGAATAGTATCAATGCAGTATTTCAGTTAAGTTTTGATAAAATATTTGTGTACATTGGAAAATAGATCATGCATCAGCATGACATAATCCTTTAAAAAGTCATCTATTTACTAAAGCATTCTCTTCCAAGTTAACAATTGAGTTTATACTGTGGTAGAAGAGTGCTATGCACTTATGTACAACAAAGCTTTGCAAATAAACATCTCTATAGAAAGTAGCAGATAACACTTCACCCAATATATAAGACTGGACTACCAGGTTTGCCAAGGTGGTAGCCCAGCAGATTACATATGCATTATACGTTTTGTCTACTCCTGATGGAGTAGTTGTAGGAGACACATTCGTATGTGAAGAACACATTTTGTCAGTACTGTTGCCTTCTGGGATCTACTGTTCATTACTTGCAAATAATTTTTAAGTTTACAGCAGAAGGTCTACATTGATGAAACTGTGTGATGCTTTTGATAGATGGTGTGCTTCTCAAAGGTTCTCTTTTTCAATCAAACAGCAAAAGACTAATAGCCCTGCATTTTATGATTTCCAAATGATTGCTGATAAGCCTTATGGAGCAACTCATCTTAAAGCTTTGCTCTGCAGAAAGAAAAAGAAAATGCTTTTTGTGCTTTTCTAGTCATTTTGTTTTCTGACAATAATATACAAACATATCTGACCTACTGAATGTAATAAACTTGCAAAACACTCGATATATAATATTAATGGACATTAGTTTCTCTAAAGAGATGGATTAAATAAATGTTTACTAACATCAAATTCGTAAGGCAGAAAAACAGTCAGAATTTAAAGCTAGAGAGTCATACAACTACACAGATTTTCTCACTTACAGTACCAATTCACCCCAAGTTTTATGTTTTGTAACATTTCTTTTGTAAGCTGTTGTAGCCTGAATTTTAGACTCTTCATGGTTAGGTTCTTTCAAGAGGACTGCAGCTGCTGTATACTAAATAGGAAAGGTAGAGCTATTGTTTGCTACGTCCCCAAGCTCTTTACCTCCTACATCAGCAGGAGTTATAACAGCTACCTCAGCAGGCTGTGTAGCTTCCATATCAGCATGTGTTACTGATAATGAAGCATTAGGCACTAGGCAGCTGCTGAAGTCTCACTGTCAGAAAATACTATCTCTTTTACTAAACTATGCTTAAGCTCCAATTTAATTTCCTTCACAGTATAAGAAGACAGCAGAATATCAAAGAACTTGGCAAAAAGTAAAAAGCCTGTCTTTTTAATGTAATCAGACTTATCAGCTGTGAGAGCAATACTGAAAAACACACACTACAAAATAAAAATGCAGACTAATAACACAATCCGTAAATTACACACTATAATCAAAAATGGACCTCTTAACTTTCAAAAAGGTATAGAAAAATGATATATCCACAAAAGAACAGAAACATTTTTGAGAAATATTTAAAAATACAGAAAATGGAAATCACAACTCTATTCAAGCCACAAAACTATAATACATTGCAGATATAAATAAAATTATATTCCAAGGAGCCAAACACATGAAAATCAATGAAAATAATATTTGCCATTGCACAATCCACACAGTATGGCAAATCAATAGAAAAAAGCAAGCAACCAAAGCAAATGCATATGCCATGTAAAACACTGAGGTATCCCAGATAAGCCCAAATATGTCATTCCTTCTTCAGGCTAAAGGTGTATGCAGTAAAGCCACACCTAGACTGGACGAGAAATACATACAATGTAAGTGTGATAAAGAAAAACTGCAAAACTTCAGTTTACTGTCATGTCTTACAGCAATCAAAAAGTATTTAATATAATGACACAGTAGACACAAATGATTTAAGTAAACTTTATTGACAAATAAGCAATAAATACCAAAAAATAAGAAATCACATCAAAATCAAAAATAGATAAAATATAAATAGAAAAAAAATAAACACTGTATTAAAATTTAAAACAAGCAATCTGTGCTTACTGAAAAAAGAGCAGACCCTCATTATCTTTTTTGTAAGGCCTAGAACACAACTCCTTGGCTTAGTAAGCCAGGACCAGACACTCTTAATATCAGCTAAAAAGTCTCAGTTTCAGTGATGGAGCCCCTCTTCCGAATGCAGCCTCTGCTCCTTATCTGATAAGATGAACTATCCTAGATCAAGTAACATCACAAAGTTAACTCATAAAGGCACCATTTGAACACCCAAATTCAAACAAAGAGCCATAATTCAATGATTGGCAACCTTGATTGACAAACCCTGCTCCAATTATAATCCAAAAAGAATGGGTTTGTGCACCTAAGAAACCAACACAAGTCACCTGCTCCTTCCTTTAAAACCACTACAGACTCTCCATTTGTTGCTTCCTCTATCAACTCACTGTTCTCAACCTGGCTGCTGTCATAATACAGTAGGTTTGGTGTGAATTCATTTGGAATTCTCTACGTCTTTAATGCGTTTTTTGTTTTTTAGTCCTTCTATCGGTACAATCTTGAGAGTCATTGTGGACACCAATTCCCTAGTTAATAGAGGTGAGGCTTCTGAGGTCTAGGGTTTCTACGGTAGTGTGATCAATGCAACGATATAAAAGGTTGGCTGGGATTTACTTTCGTTATCCGATCTGCAGATACAAACCTAAACACATACTGAAAAGAAACTGCCTGTTTTTTCGACTTCAAATCTTGTCACTCATTAGGTAGATAAATAAATCACCTGTTTGTCTCTTGGCAGGACAGCCATATACTGTACTGCTCTATACAGTAGCTGAGACCCAGGGCAGGGGTGGGAAAAGTCATTCCTGGAGGGCTGCAGTTGCTGCAGGTTTTTGGCCTAACTCAATCTATACTAATAAAAGGCAAAGCCCTCACTGACTCACTCACTCACTGACTCACTCACTCACTCACTCATCACTAATTCTCCAACTTCCCGTGTAGGTAGAAGGCTGAAATTAGGCAGGCTCATTCCTTACAGCTTACTTACAAAAGTTAAGCAGGTTTCATTTCGAAATTCTAAGCGTAACAGTCATAACGGTTGACAACGTTCGCAATGTTGAACTTTCTTATTTATGGCCCCATCTTCACGAAATTTGGTAGGTGGCTTCCCTGCGCTAACCAAAACCGATGTATGTACTTATTTCAGTGGTATGATGCCACTGTCGGCCGCCATATTGAAGTTTCCAATGTCACTAATTCTCCAACTTCCCGTGTAGGTAGAGGGCTGAAATTTGGCAGGCTCATTCCTTACAGATTACTTACAAAAGTTAAGCAGGTTACATTTCGAAATTCAACGCGTAACGGTCATAATGGTCGACAATGTCCGCCATGTTGAACTTTCTTATTTATGGCCCCATCTTCACGAAATTTGGTAGGCGGCTTCCCTGCGCTAACCGAAACCAATGTACGTACTTATTTCGGTGGTATGATGCCACTGTCGGCCGCCATATTGAACTTTTCAACGGTCTTTGTTACTTATGGGCCCATCTTCAAGAAATTTGGTACGCGGGTTCCCAACGCTAACTGAATCCTACTTACGTACATATATACATCCATAACCTGCAGCTCGGTCACCGTGTGAGGCGGCGTTGGGTCCCCCATTCCAACGCCTCCCACGTTGTTGGCTGCCTGCCTATATAAGGCCGTCCGTCGCTCCAGTCTCTACATTCCCTTCCTTGCTTCGCCACAGGATTCACGTCTCCCTGCTGATAACTACAGCCTTTTTATTTAATCCACGGCTTCTCCGGTGTTTTATTGTTCATTTATTATGATTATAGTTATTGTGTGGGTATTTTAGACTTACTTTACATTGTTCATGTACCCATTTCCTTTATCATTCCAACCGTACCCCCATTAACATGTCTATCAAGGTGATCACCATCGATCAAAGAACTGTCACTTACCGAGTGGTTTCCATGCCCGGAGATGGCACCTACCTTTTCCATTCTCTTTGTTACATATTGCACGGCCATATCAGGCTCACTCTTGATAGCCGGAGGAACATTGTGTCTTATGTATTGAATGACTGGGACAGGTTCAAGGTGTGGACTGATGACGGTACAGGAGATAATTATACTACACAGGAGCACTATAAGAGTGAAATGCTTAAGCCCTTCACCTATGCATCTGCATGTGAGTTGATGGCTGCCGCTGAATTGTTCGGTTGTTGCTTTTAAGTGTACCGAAATGGCCAAATATTTTACACCTTTCGACAACTGCCAATGCCTCTTAAACATCTTAGACTGACAGGTGACGATTTCAGTAGTGGACACTTTGATGTTTATGAATGTTTAAAATCTCAAAAGCTGGATGTAAAGTTATCGATGAAACCGGTTGTATGCTTACAACGCTTGACAGATGCCGAATGTCTCTTCAACACAAGTCCTGCAAATACTGTCGTAATTGAAATAAACCATGAAACTCAAACAGATTATGACAGCAGCAATCCAAGCTGTGAGATTTGAAACAAGATTACTTTTCACATGGCCAACTGTACGTTGCATGCTCAAGTGTAAGCTCAGCGCACAGCTTGGTCATATTACAACTGGAGGGCCAAACTGACAATGTGGCATACAAAGAGATCCTTAAATAATTATTGGTATATTTTCCCTCAGTTTAAAAAGGTTTAATTTTCTTCTTAATAAAAATTTTAAGGCAGTACTTCGCCGCTGCAAAGCGCGGGTATTTTGCTATATAATTTCGCAGCGGATATACACACACACACATATAAACATATATATATATATACATATCTACATATACACACATACATACATACACACACAAATACATATATATATATATATATATATATATATATACATACATACACACACACATATATAAACATATATATATATATATACATACATACACTCTTTGGGGTGCGAGCAACTGTTGCTGGGGGTGGCAGAATCCATCAAGGAAGAAAAATGAAAAACATTATTTGTACAAAATCTTTATTTATTCATTCCTACATAATTAAATGGGTAGGCTATTTCGTATCAGTGCAATACGCTGTTTGTTAAAACAGATGACTCCCGCTCTTATGTGCAAGTCTGCGTGGATATTATGAACTATCGTATCTGTTCAAGTTCTATTTAAATTTTAAATAGAAGGAATTTTTATTTAGTCGACAGAAATATCTTTGGTAGGAATGTAAGTTAAATGTAGGCATCATTGCATAAATTTTTCTTCACTATACAAATGTAAAGAGTAAATTCGCCTTACATTCCAACCAAAGATATTTGTGTCGACTAAATCAGGGGTGTCAAACTCAATTGCACAGGGGGCCAAAATCCAAAACACACTTTAGGTCGTGGGCCGAACAGGATAAACATTTATTGAACACACTAAAACTAAACTTTTAAAACTTTAAAAGTTTTAAAACTTAACTTTTTTGAACATAAATATGAATAAAAACAGACAGGAATATTATTCCGGAATAAATTAACTCAAACCTTAAATAACTTATAATATTTTGCTCTCCATAAAAATATATCCTGTCTAAATTATACAAGTTAGAAATAAAGTAAACGTTAAAAGAACAAACATTCACATTTCTTTACTCTTATGTAATTTTATACAAAAAATAAACTTAAATTTTAAATATCCCAAAAGATTTTGCTCTCCATAAAAATATATCCTGTCAAAATTATACAAATTCAAATATGAACATGCTGCATAA
>JANRMT010062793.1:12880930-12911124 GCA_026402145.1 Polypterus bichir lapradei
TTTTAAAACTTAACTTTTTTGAACATAAATATGAATAAAAACAGACAGGAATATTATTCCGGAATAAATTAACTCAAACCTTAAATAACTTATAATATTTTGCTCTCCATAAAAATATATCCTGTCTAAATTATACAAGTTAGAAATAAAGTAAACGTTAAAAGAACAAACATTCACATTTCTTTACTCTTATGTAATTTTATACAAAAAATAAACTTAAATTTTAAATATCCCAAAAGATTTTGCTCTCCATAAAAATATATCCTGTCAAAATTATACAAATTCAAATATGAACATGCTGCATAAGAAAACCTGGAAATATAAATAAAATTTGTTCTTTTCAGCAATAAGAAAGCAAATCATTTAGTTGTCTTTGCTCATATGTCATTTTAGAGCTGGACGCCTGGCATCTTTTTTTGGCATCAAGTTCGTTTATGTTTGGTGTGAGGTTCTGTGTTGTGGAGATTCTCAGGATGGACTGCAGGTGCTCATCAGTGAGGCAACTTCTGTGTGCTGTTTTGTTAGTCTTCATCACTGAGAAGAGCTTCTCACACAGATATGTGCTACCAAACATGCACAAGGTTCGAGCCGGATGTAGACGGAGCTGGAGGATTTCTGCGGGAATGGAGTGAATAAACTGTGCGGGCCCTGCAGTATCGTACTTTGCCTTCAGTGTGCCATTACACTGCAGCTCAATCACCTCCATCTGAATCTGCACAGGTGCAGTTTCCACATCGACGGCAAAAGGGTTGCGAAACAACTCAAAATTATTTTTTTGTTCTTCAAAGTCACCAAAGTGCCGTGCGAACTCAGTGCGTTCAGTTTATCAGCAAAGTGCGTATTTGGGAACACCGTTGTGCCGACTTGGTTCAACATTACTTGGCAACAGGGAAAGTGGGGCAAGTTGCACTGGTGCATTTGTGTCTCCCATAAAAGCAGCTTCACTTGAAATCACTTTGTGATTGTGCACGGGTAAAAACGTCTGCTGAAGTGTCAGATTCTTCTTTAATTCTTCTGCTTTCTGTATCTTCTGCATTGCATTCAGGTCTTTCAGGTTATCCTGATGTTTTGTCTCATAGTGCCGTCTTACATTAAATTCTGTAATTACAGCCACATTAGCTCCACAAATGAGATACACGGGTTTACCGGCAATGTCAGTAAACATATACTCAGCCTCCCATCGGATTTTAAAGGCTCTATTTTCAGAATCAACTTTTCTCTTCGGCATCGGGTGGGCTAGCTTCGCAATAACTTGCAGCATCATAAGCTAGACTTGATTAACGCGGTAAGTGTTCGGCAAGGCAGCTGAAGTGCTGCATTATGGGATCTGTAGTCTATTGTGTTACCAGCGCTTCATATCCCCGGATCATTAATAACAATAATATATAAAATGATCTCGCGGGCCGGATATAATTACACGCCGGGCCGGATGTGGCCCGCGGGCCTTGAGTTTGACACATATGGACTAAATACAACTTGAAAAGATATATTTTTTCGAATGTGATCGCGCAATTCAGATCGAGTTGACGCGCACCGACGCATCGAGCCCGCGTGCTATTTGTGGTTTCAATAAGTCACCCTCCCCTCGTTCTTACTTGTTTACCGTTCATCTAATGAATACACTGAGTATGGCTTTACCAAAACAATCATTGATGGCGAATAGTCTTTTCAAATGAAATTTGCCTCCAATTAGTCCCAGCAACGCGCTTTCTTTCGACTCTTACATTTTTGTAGCTGTGATGTGTGCATGAATGTAATCGATGCACCAGGAAATCATGCACTGACAAAAGTTCCCCTTTGCTTGGAATTGAAAGAGTGATTAAATGCGTTATTTTTTTAACGCGTTATGGAGTACATGCATCGAAGCTTCTCAGCTGTGCTTGTGCTAAGAAAAGGAAATATTTTAAAAATAACGTAATATGATTGTGAAAGTAATAGTTTTGTGACCGTTATGAGTGTTGCTGTCATCAAGAATTTGATCATCATTATTTCTTGCAATTAGGTTCGTATTTGGAGGATGTGTTTATGTAATGTTAGCTAAGACCCGGCACTTAAAAGTTTCTTGCTACAGCAATTTTAACTCTGTTACAAAGTGATCCAAAGTGTCGTTTATACCTCGTGTCTTCTCAGTAAACTTGTATCTTGCGAAAACCGTCATTTGCCGTAGGCATGACAAACGGCAGCGGGAGTGTGTCTATAAACTTAATGTAAACTTACGGTTCACGCCGTGCTTTGTTTCCGCAGTAGCTGTACTTATGAATATGCATTGGCCTCGCTCACTGAGTGCAAGGGAAAAAAATAAAATGTAGTCTATAAGTTATTAAAAGTAAAACATTAACGTTTTGTTCAGTTTCTTGCTACAGCAATTTTAACTCCGTACAAAGTGATCCAAAGTCTCGTTTATACCTCGTGTCTTCTCAGTAAACTTGTATCTCGCGAAAACCGTCATTTGCCGTAGGCATGACAAACGGCAGCGGAAGTGCGTCTATAAACTTAATATAAACTTACGGTTCACGCCGTGCTTTGTTTCCGCAGTAGCTGTACTTATGAATATGCTTGTATTCATGAATACGCTTGTATGCATCACTTGCTTCATAATCTTTTTCTGCCTTCTCAATTGTGAAAAGGCATTTTTTGCTCAGCGCTGTTTGCAGGTCTTCCTTGTTCTCTACGTACTTACGTAGGAGGCGTGATGATGTCACACAAACCTCCGCCCCCACGGCCATCCAGCTCAACTCCATTACATTATATGGAGAAAAATAACCTCTAGTTATGACCATTACGCGTAGAATTTCGAAATGAAACCTGCTTAACTTTTGTAAGCTGTAAGGAATGAGCCTGCCAAATTTCAGCCTTCTACCTACACGGGAACTTGGAGAATTAGTGATGAGTGAGTGAGTGAGTGAGTGAGTGAGTGAGTGAGTCAGTCAGTCAGTCAGTCAGTCAGTGAGGGCTTTGCCTTTTATTAGTATAGATATATATATATAGAGATAGATATAGATATATAGAGATAGATATAGATATATATACATAGATAGATATATAGATAGATATATAGATATTATATATATATATATATATATATATATAGACATATAGATATATATATAATGTGTGTGTGTGTATGTGTGTATATAAGCATACAACCGGTTTCATCAATAACTTCACATCCAGCTTTTGAGAGTTTAAACATTCATAAACATCAAAGTGTCCACTACTGAAATCGTCACCTGTCAATCTAAGATGTTTAAGAGGCATTGGCGGTTGTCCAAAGGTGTAAAATATTTGGACATTTCGGTACACTTGAAAGCAACAACCGAACAATTCAGCGGCAGCCATCAACTCACATGCAGATGCATAGGTGAAGGGCGTAAGCATTTCACTATTATAGTGCTCCTGTGTAGTATAATTATCTCCTGTACCGTCATCAGTTCACACCTTGAACCTGTCCCAGTCATTCAATACATAAGACACAATGTTCCTCCGGATATCAAGAGTGAGCCTGATATGGCCGTGCAATATGTAACAAAGAGAATGGAAAAGGTAGGTGCCATCTCCGGGCATGGAAACCACTCGGTAAGTGACAGTTCTTTGATCGATGGTGATCACCTCGATAGACATGTTAATGGGGGTACGGTTGGAATGATAAAGGAAATGGATACCTGAACAATGTAAAGTAAGTCTAAAATACCCACACAATAACTATAATTGTAATAAATGAACAATAAAGGACCGGAGAAGCCGTGGATTAAATAAAAAGGCTGTAGTTATCAGCAGGGAGACGTGAATCCCTTGGCGAAGCAAGGAAGCGAATGTAGAGACTGGAGCGATGGACGGCCTTACATAGGCAGGCAGCCAACAATGTGGGAGGCGTTGGGATGGGGGACCCAACGCCGCCTCTCACGGTGACCGAGCTGCAGGTTATGAACGTATACATGTACGTAAGTAGGATTCAGTTAGCGTTGGGAACCCGCGTACCAAATTTCTTGAAGATGGGCCCATAAGTAACAAAGACCATTAAAAAGTTCAATATGGCGGCCGACAGTGGCATCATACCACCGAAATAAGTACGTACATTGGTTTCGGTTAACGCAGGGAAGCCACCTACCAAATTTCGTGAAGATGGGGCCATAAATAAGAAAGTTCAACATGGCGGATGTTGTCGACCGTTATGCAAAGAATTTCGAAATGTAACCTGCTTAACTTTTGTAAGTAATCTGTAAGGAATGAGCCTGCCAAATTTCAGCCTTCTAACTACATGGGAAGTTGGAGAATTAGTGACATTGGAAACTTCAATATGGTGGCCAACAGTAGCGTCATACCACCAAAATAAGTACGTACATTGGTTTCGGTTAGCGCAGGGAAGCCGCATACCAAATTTCGTGAAGATGGAGCCATGAATAACAAAGTTCAACATGGCGGATGTTGTTGACCGTTATGACCGTTACGCATAGAATTTTGAAATGAAACCTGTTTAACTTTTGTAAGTAAGCTGTAAGGAATGAGCCTGCCAAATTTCAGCCTTCTACGTACACGGGAAGTTGGAGAAATAGTGACGTTGGAAAGATTCAATATGGTGGCCGACAGTGGCGTCATACCACCGAAATAAGTACGTACATCGGTTTTGGTTAGCACAGGGAAGCCACCTACCAAATTTCGTGAAGATGGGGTCAGCTTTCTACCTACACGGGAAGTTGGAAAATTAGTGACGTTGGAAAGTTCAATATAGCGGCCGACAGTGGCGTCACACCATCAAAATAAGTACGTACATCGGTTTCAGTTAGCGCAGGGAAGCCGCCTACCAAATTTCGTGAAGATGGGGCCATAAATAAGAAAGTTCAACATGGCGGACGTTGTCGACCGTTATCGACCGTTATGACCGTTACGTGTAGAATTTCGAAATGAAACCTGCTTAACTTTTGTAAGTAAGCTGTAAGGAATGAGCCTGCCAAATTTCAGCCTTCTACCTACATGGGAAGTTGGAGAATTAGTGATGAGTGAGTGAGTGAGTGAGTGAGTGAGTCAGTGAGGGCACTTAATTGGTCAAGTAACATTTCTGCTTCATTTTAGTTGTCTCGCTTGTTAAGATTTTGAGCCCTTATTTTTTATTTTAGTCTTAAACAGCTGCATTATTGGGTTTAATTGCTCCTTATTAGCAATAAGATGCAAATCCTTATATATAATTTGATACTATCCGTATGTATGGTGTTCGCAGCAATACCTCGAGCAGCCACAAGAGCAGTGGCCACGGGAAGGATGCATAGGAAACAAAGTCACATGACTGACACAGAACGTAAACTTGCTAATGCGACCACACGTACACAATGAGCACAACAAACGGATGAGCAGCGTACGGCTACAAATGCTGAAAGAAATCGTGCAAATCGGACACAAAGGACAGATGAAGAACATGCGCTATAGAATGCTACTAACGCTGACAGATATCATGCCAGCCATGCACAAGCGACTGAAGAAGCTCGAGCAGCCGCAAATGCAGCATGGGTTGAAAGAAATCGAGCAGCCTGTGCCTTGCGGCGGCCGAACAGGTCTATTTTAACCACAAATCAGTGCCATGATAACAAAATCATTTCAAGGACTTAACAAAACAAATAATTCTTTGCAGAGAAAGTATGGATTTCACAAACGTTGAATTTGTTGCCCGATTCAATCGGGCTTCCAGTCGCTAGTGACAAAATAAGCTAGCATTTCTCCATTTAGCTTGTTTCCATTTACACCTGTGTGTATTTATTGTGCGCCATTTGGTTTAATTAAATACTTAACAGGAAAGTGAAGAGAAAAAGGTGAAGGACTGAGAATTACACATCTATTTTAGACTTCAATCGCATATTAATCAGATCACTAGGACAGCATTTTTTCACTTAAGAAACATAAGTAAAGTTAGACCTCTTGTATCACTGAAAGATGCTGAGAAATTAGTTCACGTGTTTGTTTTCAGTCGACTAGATTACTGTAACGCACTCCTCTCAGGACTACCCAAGAAAGACATAAATCGTTTGCAACTAGTGCAGAATGCAGCTGCTAGAATCCTAACTAGGAAAAGAAAATCCGAACACATTTCTCCAGTTCTGATGTCACTACACTGGTTACCTGTGTCATTCAGGATTGACTTTAAAATTCTGCTTATGGTTTATAAAGCCTTAAATAATCTCGCCCCTTCTTATATATCGGAGTGTCTGACACCCTATATTCCAAATCGTAACCTCAGATCCTCAAATGAGTGTCTCCTTAGAATTCCAAGAACAAAACTTAAAAGTGGTGAGGCGGCCTTCTGCTGCTATGCACCTAAAATCTGGAATAGCCTGCCAATAGGAATTCGCCAGGCTAATACAGTGGAGCACTTTAAAACACTGCTGAAAACATATTACTTTAACATGGCCTTTCTATAACTTCAATTTAACTTAATTTAACTTAATCCTGATACTCTGTATGTTCAATTTCCTCATAATAACTATTCAGGGTAGCTCTAAAATCCGTACTGACCCCTACTCTCTTTTCTGTTTCTTTTTCCGGTTTCTTTGTGGTGGTGGCCTGCGCCACCTCCACCTACTCAAAGCTTCATGATGCTCCAACAATGATGGATGGACTAAAAGGCAGAATTCTACGTGACCATCATCATTAAGCCTTTCCGTGAGAACCCTAAATCCAAAGAGGACTGTTTCATTTATGTTAGGTAGAATGCCCAGAGGGGACTGGGCGGTCTCATGGTCTGGAATCCCTACAGATTTTTTTTTTTTTTCTCCAGCCGTCTGGAGTTTTTATTTTGTTTTTTCTGTCCCCCCTGGCCATTGGACCTTACTCTTATTCGATGTTAATTAATGCTGATTTATTTTGTTTTCATATTGTGTTTTTTATTTTTCTATTCTTTATTATGTAAAGCACTTTGAGCTACTGTTTGTATGAATATGTGCTATATAAATAAATGTTGTTGTTGTTTTTCAAATTATTTGTGTGATATCCTTAGAAAGGAAAAAAAAATCTAGGATATGACAATTACCTGACATGGCAGAGTTAAAGCACTAACAAGCCATGAAATTAAATTATTGACTGGAAAAATGAAGGACTGCCTGTAAAAGGAATTGGACGAGGGGTGCCATTAGTCCAAACCTTGCTAAGATAGCAAGTGCCCGACCAGAGGAAGACCATATGTTAAGGTCAAGTGTTCGTCCATTTCTTCGACCAAATGTGATTATGCTAGCAAGAAGAGCACTGACATGGCATGCTTGAACCTGAAAGGAAAAATGCAGTATTGCTTGGAACCAGAAAATCCAACCAAGGCAATGAAGGAGAAGAGATGCTTAATAAAGAAAGAAAGTGTGCTGAAAATTCTTCCACGTGTCTGGAGAAAGCCAACCAGAAAAGGAACAAAGTATAACTTACATCAAACCATAAGTACAAACAACTAATATTATTCTGAGAACTAACAGTGACAACAAGAACTACTAATAAATGGCCCAAAGACTGGCTTCGGTTAAGGAAAAAAAAAATCCTGGGCTGCATAAAACTTTTAAGTATTCAAAAAAAAATAAAATCCACTCCCCCAGACATATAAAATAGAGAAATATGCCTGAACTTCAGGATAGTTCATGTAACGTGTAGCTTAAAAAAAAAAGCCAAATAAATAAATAAATAAATAAATAAGCTTGTCATTCATTATTTATCAGGCATTCCATTCTTAAATCTAAACCTAAACTGTAATGTACTAAAGTTAGAAGAGAGAAAATAAAAATATAAACACATTGATCTTATTATATAAATTATTATAATAAAATGACTTGAGTCTTTAAAGTCTGTGGTTGCTACCTCTTGTTTGGGCTCGTTGGAGCTCAGCACAAGGATAAAATGATGTCAAAAAAAAAATCCTTTACTCACAGTCTTATTTTTGCCAACAAGCTAGACCAAGAAAATAAAGATGAACTACTCTGTGTCTCAGTGCTTTAAATTATGTAAAGACCATTGCCCAGACATGAGTATCTCTGTTCTGTTTAAGGAGCTCTTCTTTTTTGACAGTAATGGAACATGCAAAGTGTGAGTCCTTCATCGAGGTTATCATAAACCTCACACCCAAATGCCAAATTACAAAGCCATCTTCAAATTGGTTCACCAGCACATGGAAAACTACTGCAGCCTTCTGAAAACTGCGTCACATCACTGTGTCCCTAAAAAATGTTTTAATATTATTCTTATTGTTCTTTTATATTCATCTTGAATTCAAGAAAATAACAAAAAGATACATGTAACCTCTCCACACTGACAAGTCTTGACTCACCTCCTACTTATCCCCCATCCCGCTCTTTTTCTTCCCAGCTTTTCACGCCTTCTCTTTCTGCCTTACCAGCCAACCAAACCCAACCAGGCCCGCCTTCAGGAATAGAAATTAATATACTAATAAACATTTCTCCCCATTTTAACAGTAAACCAGCAAATATAGATTAAGATTTTTTTAACCATATGTAAAATAACTAGATTTGAACCAAACACTGTATTTATTTCTTAGATTCGAATAATCTTCTAGGGTGCTACACTAATATTAGGCTTGAGACAAAACAACCAATTCTTCAATAAGCATGTGTTTATAATGTAATATTATTGAGTACAACAGCACTTTTACTGTTGCAAAACAGCAAACAGCAGTTCACTGTTAATTATTATAACCCTTGCTCAGTTTTAAATTTAGAAGTTTACTTAACCACATTATTTGGTACAGGTATTTGAATGATCAGAGTGAAATTACCGGTTAGTACATTCACAAATGATAATGGCAAGTACAGTACTTGAATCATGTATAGTAAAATGCATCTTGATTTGTTTAAATTATGGAAAAGGGACACACTAGAATGGAAGATAAAATGTCTGGTCTGGATCTAATGTGTATATCCAACAGTTCAGCGGGTAAATGTGTTTAGGAATTATGTAAGCAACTTGTATTGATTATTTAACTTTCCACATTTTCCTTCTTTGTAGTAGCAATGATAGATTGACAGATTAGACAAACGCACTTCGACTGTGACATTGTGAGAAAAAAAATCCTCTTCCAATTCCACATTCAGCCCATACCCTCCCCAAACAATTTTTTTTTTAAATCCTTTCTTTAGTCAATATAAATTGGAAGGCTAACTAGATCACAGCCGGAGTTTTGCAGTACCTCGCACGTTTGATCATGTGTGCGGGATAAGCAGTGTGTTAGAAGAAAAGAGATCTCAGACTGGCCGCCCTGTATGTCGATCAAGTGGCAAATGCCATAGGGAGGATATATAGACTAACGTTTAAAAAATTTTTTTTTGAATGCAACGCGATCTACCTGCACTACCTTTCCTATCTACCGGTCAATCACGATCGATGTATTGGGCACCCCTGTTCTAAATGTTTCAGAGGAGGGCATGACTTTTCAAAATCTCTTTGCATAGAGTCTTGTCTCGTGTGACTTGAAATTATCTCTCACAGGACTTGAAATTATCTCTGAGAATGTCTTGTCCCAACATTTCCTTTTATAATAACAACAACAACAACATTTATTTGTATAGCACATTTTCAATAGAAAGATATATACAATAAATATATATATATATAAATATATATATATATATATATATATATATATATAGTACATAAATAATATATATTGTAAATATATAAGTGCAAGGCTTCAATAAATTACAGCTTTCACTGGAGATCCATGACTTAGATAGATAGATAGATAGATAGATAGACATATACAGTCAGGTCTATAAGTATTTGGACAGTGACACAATTTTCATAATTTTGGCTTTGTACCACAATTGATATGAAATAAATCAATAATTATGTGATTGAAGTGTAGACTTTCAGCTTTAATTTAAGGGGTTTACCAAAAATATTGTATGCGTCATTTAGGAATGACAGACATTTTTATACATGGCCCCCCTGTTTTCAGGGGCTGAAAAGTATTTGGACAAACTAATATAATTATGAATATAATGATTATTTCCAATATTTGGTTGAAACTTCATTTTAGTCAATGACTGCCAAAGAGTCAAAATTATGAAGATTGTGTCACTGTTCGAATACTTATAGACCTGATTGTATACTTTATTTGTCCCTAAGGGGAAATTAAAATTTTACAGAAGCTTAAGAGAATAACAAGCAAACAACATCCCACAATCACCAACAACTGGCCTATAAGTAGCAGTAAGGTGATTTTACCTGTCCAGATGTACATTTAAAGGTATTAACATTTGAATTAGGAAATGAAAGGATTCTTTTCATAAGCCACATTCATTGAAGATACTGTATATTTTTATACATTTTTGTGTATGACGGCATAAAGAGGGGCAGCATTTTGCATGTTGGGTAGACATGTAAGAATTCCACTGTACACATGACAATCCTTCTTCTACTGCATTTGATGATGAATCCCACAATGGCTGTTGCATATATTGTTCTAGAACTGATGACCAATCTCTAAACAATTAGATTTATACATATTAAAATAATCTTGAAATTCTACCTGCTCTTCTTTGGTCCAGCATTATACCACTTTTGTTAGTGGCTCTTCATGTTTCATATCTTCATTGTTAGACAGCATAAGCTTTGTAAAAGTGTTACCACATATAACCCTAAACATAAAACTGAGTGAGGAAGCATTTGCCATGAGCATTTCTTCCTGTCCTTCTGGCAAGGTTTTCTCAGTCACTGTCTTAATTATTAACTCAGGCATTATTGTTTTATTTACCACCATTTGTTGGACTGTAGACAAGTCTATTTAATAAATCTCTGGGGATCTTTTTTACTGATATAGTCCCCAGCAATTCCAACATATTCTCTTCTTCTCTGTTAATCACCACAACATATTTTTAAGCCATGGTTTTCATCCTGATGATATTATAATCTGAAAATAATTATTTTAATTTGGGTATTGTACTGTGTTTCTAATCTTGACAAAATTAGGAGTAGGTATTTCACCATAGCAACATAAGGCAGCTTTGGCTACAGTTGCTGCTTTCCACTATTTCCATAGGACTGTTAAACCCAATTCTCATGTTAGAAATAAACTTTTATTTTGTTGTTTTAAGTGTCCTTAATATTGATGCCCAAACCTCCTGAATCACTACACATTTCCCCAATACATGAACTACTGCCCTTCCTACTTCACATCTTACTCTAGGCTATTGGCCTTTTTGTTAAAATCCATTTACATCGCTTATTATGACAGAAATGCTTTATGTGTACACAATTCTGTGTTTTTTAAGTTCTTTGTTGTCTGTTTGACCCTACATTTATTCAGATATACATCCATCCATCCATCCTCTTCTGCTTATCTGAGATTGGGTCGCGGGGGCAGCAGCTTGAGCAGAGATGCCCAGACTTCCCTCTCCTCGGCCACTTCTTCTAGCTCTTCCGGGGGAATCCCGAGGCATTCCCAGGCCGGCCGGGAGACATAGTCCCTCCAGCGTGTCCTGGGTCTTCCCCGGGGCCTCCTCCTGGTTAAACGTGCCCGGAACACCTCACCAGGGAGGCATCCAGGAGGCATCCTGATCGGTTGCCCGAGCCACCTCATCTGACTCCTCTCGATGCGGTGGAGCAGCGGCTCTACTCTGAGCCCCTCCCAGATGACTGAGCTTCTCACCTTATCTTTAAAGCAAAGCCCAGACACCCTGCGGAGGAAACTAATTTCAACCGCTTGTATTCGCGATCTCATTCTTTCGGTCACTACCCATAGCTCATGACCATAGGTGAGGGTAGGAACATAGATCGACTGGTAAATTGAGAGCTTTGCCTTAATAGCTCAGCTCCTTTTTCACCACGACAGACCGATGCAGAGCCCGCATCACTGCAGACGATGCACCGATCTGCCTGTCGATCTCATGCTCCATTCTTCCCTCACTCGTGAACAAGACCCCAAGATACTTGAACTCCTCCATTTGGGGCAGGATCTCACCACCAACCCTGAGAGGGCACTCCACCCTTTTTCGGCTGAGGACCATGGTCTCGGATTTGGAGGTGCTGATTCCCATCCCAGCTGCTTCACACTCAGCTGCGAACCGATCCAGAGAGAGCTGAAGATCACGGCCTGATGAAGCAAACAGGACAACATCATCTGCAAAAAGCAGTGACCCAATCCTGAGTCCACCAAACCGGACCCCCTCAATGCCCTGGCTGCGCCTAGAAATTCTGTCCATAAAAGTTATGAACAGGCCCTGCCACTAAGGAGTTTTTTGACCACCTCAGTGACCTCAGTCCCAGAGATGGGGGAGCCCACCTCTGACTCCCCAAGCTCTGCTTCCTCATTGGAAGGCATGTTAGTGGGATTGAGGAGGTCTTCGAAGTACTCCCGTCACCAACCCACAATGTCCCGAGTCGAAGTCAGCAGCACACCATCCCCACCATATACAGTGCTGACACTGCACTGCTTCCCCCTCCTGAGACGCCAGATGGTGGACCCGAATCTCCACGAAGCCGTCCGAAAGTCGTTCTTCAAGGCCTCCCCAAACTCATCCCACGCCCGAGTTTTTGCCTCAACAACCACTGAAGCCGCATTCCACTTGGCCTGCCAGTACCTATTAGCTGCCTCCAGAGTTCCACAGGACAAAAGGGTCATGTAGGACTCCTTCTTCAGCTTGACGGCATCCCTCACCACCGGTGTCCACCAACGGGTTCGAGGATTGCCACCACGACAGGCACCGACCACCTTACGGCCACAGCTCCGGTCAGCCGCCTCAACAAAAGAGGCACGGAACATGGCCCATTTGGACTCAATGTCCCCCACCTCCCTCGGAACGTGGTCGAAGTTCTGCCGGAGGTGGGAGTTGAAACTACTTCTGACAGGGGCCTCTGCCAGATGTTCCCAGCAGACCCTCACAATACGTTTGGGCCTACCAGGCCTGACCAGCATCCCCCCCCACCATCGAAACCAACTCACTACCAGGTGGTGATCAGTTGACAGCTCCGCCCCTCTCTTCACCCTAGTGTCCAAGACATGTAGCCGCAAGTCTGACGACACGACTCAGTTGATCATCGAACTGAGGCCTAGGGTGTCCTGGTGCCACATGCACATATGAGCACCCCTATGCTTGAACATGGTGTTCGTTATGGGCAATCCGTGACAAGCACAGAAGTCCAATAACAAAACACCACTCAGGTTCAGATATTTAATAACAAAAAATAAATGACTTCTGGTACTACATATTTTCTTCTATCACTTCCATAAATTGTTTCTACTTCCCATTTTCTAACATTGTTTACTCCACCTACAGTTTATATTTTTAGACATCTGCAGATATTGATAAATTGGTCCATCCTTTGAAATTCTTAGGTTTTTTAATGTATAATTTTGTAATTCTCATTAATATTAACCTCTGTATTATGTCTTTTGACATCCCACTTCTATTTACTGAATGAAGATACAGTACAGAAAATGTCTTAATGTCTTTAATATCTTTTTCTTCTTATCTCATATAACAACGTTTTGCTATATTTTCACATATTGATCCTCACAAAATTGAAATTATCACCTCACCTCACCTCACAATACTGTCTGTTGTTTTATAGCTTGATAGCAATATGACAGCTGCTATATGCACATTAACATTGGCACTATGATCATATTTATTAAAAATAACATCCCACTAAATGTCAGCCACCTTGCAATTGAAAGGCCAAGAAATTCTGATTAGTTTTCACTCCATTTCTAATCCTTGATAGACATATAATATTCTCAGAATCATAACCTTCTCTTTCATCTTTTCTATATTTCAGGGTATGCAATCCCACCGGCCCTAAAGAACACATTCTTATTTTCTGCCATTCAATTTAGGTCTCAAGGCTCATCTACACTTTCTCATAATCTTTGTTTGCTCAGTCCCCCTTTCTGATTTTATTAAGTGCCATTATATTGTTATAACTGCATATAGAAATATTTTTGCCTGCTCTCCTCTGCTTCCTGGATTTATCTCATTTTTTTCTTTTGTCTCTGCTTATTATAAAAGCTATTGGGTGTCTACAGCACATAAATAATATTGATGAAGGGCATCCTAGACAGATTCTACTTTCAGTTTTAATTATCTAATTCTTTTTGATGCTTCTTTCCCTTTCTATGTCCTAATATAATATACTTACCCAGTCGTCATTGGAAAATGAATTACATCTAATCATTTTTGTATACATTTTTGCATTATTTCACACATTCTTCTGGCAGGTACCTTGCTTGGAGTTTGTAATATTAGCACTATGACACTTTTATCCAATTTGATGTCACATCTAAGGCCATTTACTTTAGTATTAGTATTACTACACCAGTCTGCTTTGACTGTGGCCAGCAATGCCAGTCCATTTCCTGATATATGTCTAACATGTCATTTTTGTCTCTCAAAATGCTATAGTAAATTCAATTGTCATGCCATCTAGTTTTGCTTTTTTGTATTTTTAACCATTTTAATACCTCCTTCTTGTTTTTTGTTTTTTTATTATCTCTTTTTTGTCTGCCTTTTTTGCTGTTCATTTACCAGTCACACATTTATGCTGCCCATGAAACTCTGGATTACACCATCTTCCACTATTTATTTTATTTATTATACGTTTTTTCAGGTTTTGCTCCATATTCATCATTTTAACAGATTCAGTGATTCTGCAATTTATATTATTTTTATTTACCTAAATTTAACACACATAACTAAGCTTACACAATGCTGGACAATGAAATTTTGGCATTTTAACTGGTTTTACTTTTTTATCCATTTATCCGTCCATTTTCATAATCCATCTTATTCCAGTAATCGTATTACAGACAGTCAATGCTTGTTTCAGTATCACTAGGCAAGAAATTCCGAAGTACAAAGCAACCTTAAGTACTGTGCTGCACTAAAATACTTAATCCTATCTAGGGTCATAAGGGGCCAGGGCATATCCTGACAGCCTATCCTTGTGACCCTGTGCTAAATAAAGAGAGTTCAAAAAATGAATACAAGAACTCTGATAAACTTCTTTATAAAGAAAACCATCTCACGCATTTCACAGATTACTGCTAAGTTTATTAGCAAAGCCAATTAAATCTCTGTAGGCAAAAATGTGTTTATCTCTCATATATAATAACAAAACCCTTGATTCACTACATTCCAATTAAATGTTTTGTTAATGTGGAAATTGATTAGTAGCACCTCAACAGCTTTATAAGACAACAATCTCAGCTATTGCACACTGCACACATCAATGGTACAGTGCAAACCCAGCTTTGGGTAATTCCCTTCTAATATACTGTATGTCATTATATTTATAGTAAGAATGTCATCCAATAAATGAAAACAGAATGTTGTACATTTAAACATATCTCTTGAAAATATAGAAATGTTTATAAAACCCTGGAGCTACTTACATGTGCATCCCCATAGGTGGTATTCGGCACTGGACGATTAACATGCTATTTTCAAAATAAACTACTTATTAAACTTTTCTACAGAAACAAAATGTTTATTTAAAAGCTGCTCAACTCTTGATGATGATTCAACATTAACCTTTACTGAAAGAAGCATCCTGGGATACACCACATCTGCCTTTTTTAAGTGACATTAACCTTTTTATTGTTTCTTGCTATAAAGCACAAGCTCTGGCCATTCAAGGCACAATGCATGGGAACACTGCAGCCCGGTATGATGAACCACAACAGAGAAAATCCATATTTTGAAGTGTGCTACAAATCTTTAATTTCAAATTATGTTATTTGCAAATTGCATGTGCCTTATTAAGCTCTTTATTCACTTTAACAATGTGAAAAACAAAATTCATTTAAATACTTGACTTGAATGTGTGCAGAGCTTTTTTTTATTAAAATCTCTGTTAGCACCAATAACATTAGTGGTAGGCCATTATGGGAGTTAGAACCAATGTCCTTTGTTATCCAAGTTTCAATAAAATATATTGTTTCAATATTCCCCTGATACATTTCCCAGTATAATAAGATATTGCGATTAAAATAGATAGATATAATCATGGTGGTCCCCCAAGGCTGCAGGTGTTTGTTTCAGTCAGTTGCACAAACAGCGTGCCACTTTAAATGATTCCATTGTTTATTTTGTATTCAGAAAAAAGAAGCAGAATGAGATTTACTTTTATACAAAATTAGCTGTGTTAACCAGCGTTACCCAGGAAATTTCCTAAGACAACAAGTTACAGGTTAATCAAATATATCATAAGATCTATGTAAATAACTGAATACTTTTCTGTATACAATATTTGTTTGTTTTTTTCCCTAGGGGCTAATATTATTATTATAAATAGACATATATTCTTGTTTCACTCAGTAAGGATTTGGCAAAATCAGTCAGTAATTTCTGCACTGATTCTGAAAACATAGCAACTGGGAAGTAACAGCTTGCTCAGTTGAAAGAAAAAGGAGTCAAAATAAAAAGAAGAAGCTGGTTAGTTGAAAACCTGCAGTCACAGGGGAGCCTCCAGAACTATATTTCTGGATCACCGCAGTTGACTATCTCATTCTTTTACCACATTCCTTACTAGAAAGCCCTGGTGGAGACCTCTGGAGGAGTGGGAGAATCACAGTGCCAACAGAAGATTGGTTGTGCGTGTTACTGTTTAAATATATCGGCAAACAAAACACAGTAAACTCTTTTGATGTGCTGGGTACTGTAGTAGGGCAATAGGTAGGGGCAGCAGTAAAAATGATGGAATGTTACACCCCATTGAGGAACATGTGATGCTCCCCAATAATGCTGGAGATATATTTTTTTTTCAGGTAAAGGAGAAAAGATGTGGCAGGTCCTTCTGGCTGCTAGATATCAGTACATAGCTCCTATCCGGGGGTGAGGAGGCCATGTTTCCTATTCAAGGGCAAAGGAGCACTTTCTTGCCTGAACACTAGGGGAAGACACACAGATGGTACAGACCATGCCATTCCTTTTAGAAAACAGGCAGCTAAGAAAAATACCTTGGGGAACCAGATTTGTGCAGACAGCTTGAGAATCAGAGATGCAAGGTAACAAGGAGAATTAAAAAAAAGTCTTAACCTGATGTCACTGTAACAAAGTCAGGGATGCCCTGAGCCCAGAATTGTTTCTGTCAATTGTCTTGAAATCAAAGAATAAAAGGGTAAGAACATAAATTGTAAAAATAACCACAGAAAATTTCAGCATTAGCTGGTAGAAAAATTACACGATTTAAACAGCTTACATATCACGTTCATATAGTATTGTATAAACTCGTATTTCTCTCTTTTATTTAAAAAATACTCATCACATCAAAAATGATAAATTATTAACAACTGTGTAATTGGATATTGTAAAATCAAGTGTTATTTGGGATGTGCAATTTTTAAAATCTAAAAATAACTCTTAGCTATGAATAATATCATTCAGGCTGAAATATACAAATGTTTTGATGTTACATTATGAAAGACACTTTTTTATTTTTAGTTCTAATTTGATTTTATTTTATATCTTATCAAATTAAAAAAATATGTTACTGATTTTCTCTGTTATGGTTTTTATTTTTCTTTTATATATATTTGTCATTATCCATTAAACCATTATTCCTAATTCACTTTAGTTTTGTAAGGAGCTGGTGCTTGTGATGGCAGCAATGAGCAAAAGATCCAGACTGACACAGAATGTCAGTGTACTGCAGGGCACAGCTGTAAGCACAACCACTCTTACTTACACATGGCCTATAAGAGGTACCAGTTAGCAAACCAGGCACATATTTGGGATTTGGGAGAAAAAATGGACCACTCAGAGAACAACTCACACAGACATGAGGAGAGCATGCAAAATCCACACAGTCTGTGAGTGGAATGGAATTTGGACTCAGAACTGTGGACTTGTCAGACTGCTGTACTAAACTTGGCACCATTATGCTGCTCTTTATGTGCTGAAAATGGAAACAAATACCAATATGTAGTAAGGTTCAAGAATCAGCTGTGCATCACAAAGTATGTTTTAACATGCCTACTTTACTTTCACTGTAAATATTAAAAAGCAATAAACTTTTTCTTAAGACACCAATCTTACGAAATACCATAAAGTTAAATACTGTATGCAATATATCAATGTACATGATACCTAAAACATGAGTGGCAGATACTGTATATGCTGGATATATAACAAGTGTCACTAGACACTGCCATTCTATAAATAAATAAATAAATAAATAAATACAAAAATATTAAAACAAAGATGCAAGAATTAGTAAATGGGTAGAAAACTTATTGGTTAAATATAAAAAGAGTCACAAATGAGCATAGATAGATAGATAGATAGATAGATAGATAGATAGATAGATAGATAAGTGACTAATCATAGACAGATACATAGATGGAAACTGACTAATCATAGATAAGATAGATTGCTAGTATGATTGATAAGATAAATTGCCAGTAGATTGCCAATGTATAGCAGTTTCAACCACATATTCTGTATAATATTTTCGGGCAAGAAACCATAATTATTCTAATAACTTGTCCCCAGAAGGTTCATGAGCAGGCAAATGGCATCAGCAGGACCACTGTGGTTTATTTCACTGCTGGTGAGCAAAATGGTGCAGCCATGGCCCGACCGGACAGCCTCTGTTTGACACTCCAGGAGACAGAGTGCAGGAGAGAGATGGGCGGCACTTGAGCATCTGTGGCCTCTGGAATGTTAATTATCTTTCAGGCATATTCCGGTGAAGTTTATTTTCGAAGTGTCCTTTCACTGCTAGCTCCACAGAGCCGGTCCCCCGCCCCTGTCCGAATCGCACACATACACATTTGAACCCCACGCACGCTGTCCCTTTTCATACCTCTTTCAGCTGCTCCAACTCCTGTTTCAATGTGTCACATTCTGCCTCCAGGTCTCGGAATTGCTGTTTCAGTGTCTGGTTCTCATCCAGCACCACCAACCCACACTCCGCAGCCCTGATTTTCTCTTGATTCGTTTCCGCCAGCTCCCGGACCAGTCGTTCGATCTCTGTTTTGTACTGATCCACATTGTCAGGCAGTCCCTCCGCAGCCATAGCCTGGACTTAGAGGCAAGCTGGGCGCAATACAAACGTTGTACGTTTCCTTCTACCGTCACCTTCCCTTTGTTGCTAACAAAAGTGCATCGTACCTTTACTTTATTTCACATCCACACAAGAGTATAAAAATAAAGGAAACCACGTTACTTTTCAAAGGAGCGTTTCTCAGCTCCCGATAGCATCTCAGCATATCAGTTTTGTTTTTTGGCCATGGCTGCTGTCCCGGTACGACGGCGTCTCTTTTCCGTTTTCTTTTTTGCTTATTCATAAGCAGCAGTCCGCCATCTCTCCGTATCCAAGCGCACAGACGCGCTCCCATCCGGCAGCCAGTGACGTAAGCGTCGCCTCCCTATGCATCTGTGCCTCCTCGCCCTCGCTGCTCCCGAGCAACTGGCGAGGCTGAGGCTGGCGCCGCTTTTCGCAGCACCCACCAGAGGATTACTGAGGATGTGAGGCGGGCGGCTGGGGTGGATGAACATTGATCCGGTCCTAAAAGAGAGATGGGCTGTTTTATGGGCCCTCTGCTACGAACACAATGAATGATGGTATCGCACGTCATGTGGTGGTGGGGGCACAGGAAGGGCACTGTGTCATCGTAAACAATAAAGCTCGGCTGGATCAGGTGGCGCTATATTATTAAAGGCATGTCTAATCTGACTACTGGACAAGTGCCATATCCTTACTCTCACCAATGTTTCTGAAGCTAATTTACATATGCAATTATCAGGAAGGTGCCTCACAAGACACATATACAGGCCCACATCAATTTGATTATTGGTTTGGCTCCTGCCATTCTTCCTGCCTTTTAACACAATTATGCTCAACCTTGGAAATCAAAATCTATTAATGCTGTCACTATTTGATTATTGTACCTCTGTGCAATGGTTAGTACTTCTTTCTCATGGCTCCAAAAACCAGAGGATGAGTTCTCATTCAGTCACTATAAATGAGGAGTTTGCACTTATTCTTTGAATGTTCCACTACACCCTTAAAAAGATGAGCATACTGGACAATATGGAGGTTAAAGTGTTTTTTGTTTTTAGACTTGTGTCCATTCCACTTAGCTGTTGCCATGGTGGATTTCAAGATTTGAACTCCAACTCTGAAATATATTTTATGACAATTCCAACTGATTGATCAAAGATAGAAATATATATTCTTTAATCTCTCTCTCTCCCCACCCCCAAAATCAATTCTTGGCTAAGCCTTTGGCCTTCCACAGTTGCATCTTGCTTCGCTCCCAACACTGGGTTCTTTGGAATGAAATAAGAACAGGTTGTAATTATTGTGGAGGAGCAGCTGAAAATAAAGCTACACCCTATAGAGTGTTTTATATTCCCCAAGTGGATGCTATACTTTTGGTCTTTGTTTCCCTTGCCAAATTTTACTGGTAAAAACCGAATTAAAATAGAAAAAACAAGCTTTGTGACTCATAAACTTCATGTAAGAAAGTTAGTAAACACTTCTATAGGTGCCTCTAAGTGGACTACTGTCCTCCTAAGGCTGTACTTTTTAAATAAATATAAAAGACTAAACAAAGTAATGAGTGAATCATCCAGTTTGGGAACCTGTTCATCCAGGAAAGGATCATAAGCCTATCCCAGCAGCAGCAGGCATAAGGTGGGAAACATTTAGGATAGGACACCAATAGATAGCAGGATACTTTCATAAACACATCCATACTTCATCATTAGGAAAAACAATTAAACCAGCAGCATCTCTTTGAACCCTGGTTAGGCACATGAAAAAAAACTTTGGAGCACCCCAAATACCATAAGGCAGCCATCAAATATAATAAATCACCAGTCATTAAATTCATCTTCTGGTCCCATCTTTTACATTGAAGGATCATGGGTAGGTAAAGCCAATCGTAAAAGCTTTGCGCACAAGGAAGACTGCAACCCAGGACCTGACACAAATTTATCAAAGATCATGCCATAGTGCTCACTCAGTTTCATCAGTTTACCACCATGCCTTTCATCTATGGAGGGAAACGGAGCCCTAATGTAGTCTTGAGAAGAACATGGGTGCACACAGAAAACATACTTACCAGGAACTGCACTAGATTTCAAACACTGTGCATTGACAATACTACTCACTGCCCCACGAGACCTCCCATAACAATCTCCAATGCACTTCATGTGTTTGTGCACGGTGACCAGTCCAATAAAATAAAGTGCTTGGGCCTGTTCAATATGGGGAGTGAGTGAAGTGCACTGTAAAAGTAAGCACAGTACATGCCATTCTACTAAATGTGAGGACATATTGTATATGAATGGGAAAAAAGAAACTAAACAATTATATTCCAAAAATATATCTGACAGGAAAAAGCAACAGCTCATGTAGGTAATGGAAAGGACATAAGTTCTGCTTCTGGCTGCAACTGCATAAAGTCTATATCATATTAAATGCCTATTCCAGTTACATTTAAGATTTCATTTACATCACCTTAGCAAATCAGAGGCAGTCGTGACGCACTCTTGTAACTAACCGTCATGTAGTCTGGTATACCCAGTGACTAAGTCCAACAAGTCTGACTATGTATTTTGTTGTCTGGGGGCTCTGTGTGTATGAGGGCGGAGAACCAATGAATGCTTTTCCAGAAGTACAGAACATATAATGCATTGAGGAAGCTTAAGGAACACAAGCATTTTGGACTTCACAAACAGAAGAGAGGCTTGTCTTTTGATGTGCCATGTTTTATGTGTAACAACAGAATGGAATAAATAATGAAAAAAAGCTCAACTTGCCAAAATTGTTAAACCTTTGTGCAGCACTGACTCTTACAGCACATTACTGACTGTCTGAAAAAGGGACCATCGTGCTATTCTTTGAAGTGTGGACTTGTGCTGGAAAGTCTTCATCAGTCATGTAATTTGACATGCCCAGTGATGTTTAGTCATATAAATTGATATACTCAAGTGATGAGATCAGCAACTTCAGTCTCTTAAGTCTGACATCACCACCAACAGTAAGTCGCGTAAGGTGACTTTAGCTTAAGATTAACATTTTCCTTGGAAGTAATGGATAGTCTTGAAAAAAAATGTAATGGAAAGAAATCAAATCTATTTACCAAACTCACTTATCTAATTTAGAGTTTGGGGACATTCCAGGAGCATTAAAAATGAGGAGGAAATAAATAGACACAGACCCAGGGAGGTCGGGCAGTGACATGGCAGGGATTGAGCGCCTGCTTCCAGTGGATGTGAGGCAGCAATGCTGACCAGAGTGCCGCTGTTTCACCTCACTTGGTCAGTTTAATGTCACCTAACCTAATCTGTGTGTTTCTCATTCCAAAGATATTTGGGCAGCTCAGACCCACACATACATTCAGTGAAATGGCATGATTCTAATTTACAACACAAAACTGTAACTATGTACAACACAATTCAACAAAGCAAAGTATTGTTTAATTTCTTTGTCTAAATGGTATGATTCTAAAACTATGAGGGTTGTTTGTAATTTTTTTTTTGAAGGCTTTACCCTTTTTTATCAAAGTTGCTGTATCTCTTTTTCTTTAATATAGCTTAGCTTATTGTCACAAGATGGAGTAAAAAACAATTTTAACGCTGCTGAAAAAATATTTCAGTTACTGTATGAATTACCTTTCATCAGATTCTTGTTTAAGTCTTTTGATGGGTGGTCTAGGTGACACAGGGATTGCAAGCATGAAAAGGTGGTGCAGAACAGACATGTCACACCAGAAGTCATAGGCAAACCAATAGAGCTGAAAAAAGAGCAAATCCGATCAGGAAATAAAAAGCTTTCTTTAAGGAACTGCCAGAATTTGTACTCAAAGAAACAGACAGAGGTCTGAAATTAAAAATAAACAAACACACACAAAAGAAAAAAAAACATGTACCAAAGTTCAAAACAAGACCCAAAACTGGATCAAATAACGTATTTCATTTACCTCAGAAGTCGGAGCTGAAAATGATGTCACACCTGAGTTGACTGTGTTCTAGTAAAACATCTGGAAAACCAATAGAGGCCTCCAGGGATACCTTTATGGTGCTTGACCTTTTGGAATATAGCAAGTACTGAACAAGTTGATAATAATGCATTATGCCATATTGTGTGCATTTAAACACTGTAGCAACACATCTGCAAATAGAAATTGGAAAGTACTGTGTGTACAACTGAATTAATAACACACCAATAGACCAAAGTGCTACAGCTTTCACTAAAAATTGATGTGTGGTGCAGCCATCATGGATTTTAGAGGTTGGGGATGATGAGACTCTCTCAACTTTTCTCAGTAGGAAATCCAACTTGTGGGGGTATTCCAGTTGAAACGTCCAACTTGGAAATTCCCAGTTCCAATGAAACGCAGTAGTCCAGACCCTACAGTTGAAATAATTTGTAACTATGGCTTTTATGTTGCTTTTTATTAAAAACCCAAATATGTAAATGTGTGCCAATGGTGCTGCCATGTTAAATAGCAGTGATGCTATGACATTACACATTTATAGTGCAACGATGTGACTAGCATTTGGCATTGTTACCCTAAACAATATGGCGGTGATTGTGTCTCACAATTGCAAAATGATAACAATAATAACTATATAATACAAATAAAATAAATGAATAAAATTACACTCTTAAACTATGGCACACATTCCTGACAAGAAGTGTTCATCAAGGCCTTAGCAAAGAAGGGGTAAGGTCAAGGAGGGATGTTAATAGGTTAAAATATCTTCTATCCCATAGCGGGTAATCCGTGGTCTTAACTTGAAAATGGAACCACGTCCAGTCTTTCAATTTTAGTTCTAGATGGAAAGACCAAAGAACACAAACCCCTCAGGGCCTGTTAGGTGGTTGTGTATGCCTCCTGACTGAGCAGCGAGGGACTTATGTCCTGAAAAGAGCAGCCTTACCACCCTGGCCCATTCAGTGCTCTGGAGGTTTCAAGAGTGCAGGTATCTCTGAACTATAATGACCTGCCTCTGATCCCAGGAAAGTAGTTTATGCCCTGATCAGAAGTGTCCCAATGGTGGGGGAAGATAAATCTTGCTGCAGTGACAGAACACCAAGGATCTTGAAGTTTGGTGGAGGGTTAAAGTTCTGAGGGGCAGGAAGAGTGAGAAGAAAAATAAGCGCTTCATTTTATTTACTAAGTTTTAGGAACATAAAAAAGAGTAAGAGGTGTATCAACTAAGATGATTTGTGTTTTCTAGTAAATAACATCAAGTTATGTATTTGACTACATTCTTGTAAACACTGTATCTGTGCATGTGACAATACTAATACCACTACAACTTATATCTATCTATATATATAATTCACTAAGGGCATGCACGACAGTGAGCGCAAGTAAGACAGAGCAACGCCTGCCAACTCACAGAGGCACGCCCGCCAACTTTAAGACCATGGGATATGCTCAACAGAGCCCCGCCCGCCAACTCTAATTCCGCCTTCCACCCTCAAAACCGGTCCCGCCCACGTAATTTTTTACGTGATTTTAATATTGCAATGTTTTACTTGATGTTTGTTTCCCAGATTCCTGATTGTCAGTATACCTGTAATTTAATGGGATACTGAGATGTCACTTTGAGAATATGTTACTATCTCTGCAGTGTAATTTGTAGGCAGAAAAACATATATCAAGAACACTCGTTTTTAGGCAGACACAAAATAGGAAAATCCAGGTGTAAAAACAAACGCTGATCAGAACAGAAAACAAGCATTCACCTTGATGTTTGTTAATTCAACATGATTTATGACATTTTTTGTTGTCAAGGGGGCTATCATTTGTTAAATTATAAAATCCCTTAGCCTTGTGGCTGCACCCTACTATTTTGTAGCTTTTGTTTGGTGTTGTGACCTGGTAATAGATATAAGATCGGTTTATTCACTAGATGAACAGAACAATCTTTAAATATAACTAATTCTTTGTTTAAGAAGTAGGTAATGGACAATTGTAAAGCATGAAGAATTTCCAACCTTATGAACAATGGAGAGTTTAAGACAGATCTTAGCTAGAATTAAACAAAGTAATGTATATACTCATAAGTATATAAGTTTCGGGCTTGAAACCCGAAAAATCGATCATAAAATCAGACCCCGACTTATACGCCTGTTCAAAAATATGACACTTAATTTTTTTTTTTTTACATCTTCTTGCCTCCTCCAATCTCACATCAGTTTCTCAGACGCATCAAATTTTGTTGCAGCAGCCCAGTTACCAATTTTTTTTTGCTACTTCAACGACGTTTAATTTAAAACCAGGTTCATATTTACTTCTGATTGAACGCTCCATCGTAGATAAGGGATGCTCTTACGATAAAGGTGTATGAGGTTGTGATATACAAAAAACACAAGTCAGTGCAAATGTTTCTTCGGAATAGTTTCGGGTATTACTGTTTGGTCACATAGGCACAATAGAGAGAGAGAGAGATTAGGAGCACACGCTGATACAGCACATTGCCGCACCCAAATAGAAAAAAGGCAGTGTGCTCCATGGTTACTCTCTCACATGGGCATTAGCTTATCATAATCCCTTGGACCAACACCGTTGGTTTTCCGCATTTGACTTCTACAACCGACATTATAAAATACCAGAAATTATACTGTAAAATCAAGTCCCGACTTATCCGCAGGAGAACTTATCTGCGAGGATATATGGTAGATGTCTTAAAGATAAATTAGCTGAACAAAGATGCTAGAGGTATTGAAAAACACAGGTTGTTGTAATGAACTACCCAAGACATCCCTGAATTTAGCCTGCCTAAATGAAGAGCTATGTTGCAGGTTTTATAGATCAGTTTTACTTACCTGACTCTGTGAAGTCAAACAAGAGTACCTGCTTAAACAAACTAGCCTCTAATGAGTATGAAAATTATCACAAAGCAAGGATAAGGGAGACAGCAAACTAATTACATAAAAATAAAACACACTGCACCACAAAACAATACAAGCAGGTGCAGATGAAAAAATGCTACAAAAGCAGATACAAAAAAAAAAAAAAAAAATAATGGAGTGACTGAGTGTTGCTTTCCAATAGAATTTGGAAGAGTCTGGTAAGGTTAATAATGCCCTTTCATAGGGTACCCCCATATATTCTCTCTTGGATCCTGGTAGTAAATGGGGGTTATGCAACCAAACATAGCATGAAAAACAAAGAAAATGAAGGGAATTACGTAGCATTAATGTCAAGGTATTGACAAAGAAGTTAGAAAAAAAGGCAGATGCTCCAGAAAAGCACACAACTTTTTAAGCTAAGTCAGATGTCCCACCACAATTACAGCAGTTGTGACTGCCAATATTTAATTATAGCAGTGAGCTTATCCAAAAGCAGTGTGCACCAAGCATACATCATAAAGTTGATTTAGGTAACAACAGCATACAAATAAAACAAAGTGGCAACAATTTAGCACTAAAGAAGAGTGCTTAGAACTTTGAGGAGCAGGGCAAGCAAGTAGCTACACTAAAACAAACTCACTATTAAAATTAACAACAATCATGTGAAAAAGTAGGTACACCCTATGGAAACTGTTGACATTTATAATATATTTGAACGGGTAAACAGTAGATGTTCATGCAAACAATGCCTACAGATAAAGATGATATACTTAAACAAAGGTACAAGGAAAACTTTCCTTTTCAATAATTTCTTCAACAAAAATATCAATGGTCTATTCTGAAAAAAGTACGCATACCCTTGGCCTCAGAAGCTAGTATTCCCCCCTTTAGCAGAAATAACTTCTTGTAGGAGTTCTGCATAACGGCTCACTAGTCTCTGACATTGATTCTGTAAGACTTTTGACCTCACCTCCATGGAAATTTATTTCAGTTGCAAGATGTTTGTGATCTATTTATTTATTTTATTTAATTTTTTTCATGTATTTCCCATTTCAAATACCCCCCCGCCCGCCCAATTTTCAATACAATTCAAAGCAGGGCTTTAACCCCCCATTTCAGGCCATTCCTTGGTGGATTTGCTATAGTGTGCTTCAGATCATTATCATGTTGAAAGGGCCATTTTCAGTTCAGCTTCAACTATCGGACAGATGACATCTCATTCTCATCAAGCACACATTAATATGATGCAGAACTCATAGACAACTCGAAGACTGCAAGCTGCCCAGGCTCTGATGCAGAAAAGCAACCCCAAACCATAACGGTTCCATCACCATGTTTCACAGTTAGTATGAAGTTCTTCTCCTGAAATGCTGCCTTTGCTTTTCACAAAACATGTCTACTGTTATTGTGGTCAAACAACTCTGTCTTTGATAAATCTGTGTAGAGCACATTGTTCCGGAAGGTCTTGCCTTTGCCTATACGCTCAAAGGCAAAATGTAGTCTTGCTCTATTGTTCTTTTTGGACAGCAAAGGCTTTTTTCCTGGTGCACATTTCTTGCAGGTCAATATTGTGCAATCTCTTTCTGAATTTTCTTTCTTGCTTGCTTTCCTCTCAATTTTCATCTCCTGGTGGGATATTATGTGAACCTCCACCTTTGTTTTATTCATCTCCTGACTTCTTAACCTGGACGCCGGTGTTCACCTGTATCAGTGAGTTGAATGCCTCTTGGAGACGCAAGCACACCCGCCACCGCCATTGAAAAAAAGCCGGTATTGCAGTTAAACAACGCCGACTCAAGTCCCACAGCTTGGATTCCTGATGCCTGCGAGTTGTCTATGACCCATCTTCTCCTGCACAGGACTCCACCCCTGGTTCATGGGCGCTGGACACCAGATTTAATTTCTCCATTTCAAGGCAGCATCACTCTTCCACGGTGTGCTCTCGGGCAGTAAACGCTGCTAATCTTCACACAGTCACCCATGCTCATCCCGCAAGGAGCTCTTCCACTTCTATCAAGGCTGCTCTCTTGAATGTGAGATCAGTGTCTAATAAAACTTTTATTCTGCAAGATTTTATTACCTCAAATAATATGAATTTCATTTTCATCACTGAGACCAGGATTGTAAATGGTGACTCTTCATGTTTTACCGACTTGGTACCATCAGGTTATTCATTTTTAAACTCTTCGCGGCTGACTCGTCGTGGTAGGGGCATTGCCAATGTTTTTAAAAGTATGTTCTTGTGTCAGACCCTTATAAAGGGTCCGTTTAATAGCTTCGAACTGCAACTTTTCGAAGTGTGCAGCTCCCCTTCTTTGTTGTTTGCTGTGGTTTATAGACCTCCTGTAATTAATGACATCTTCATTTCTGAATTTTCTGATTTCCTGGCTTATATCACCCTCTCCCATGACAAAGTATTTATTGTTGGTGATTTTAACATTCACGTTTGTTGTCAATCGAAACCTTTGTTTAATTATTTTTTATCACTATTGGACTCAGCATATTAATATGCTAACTCATTTTCTCGGTCACACCCTTGATCTCGTTCTTACCTATGATATTTCAGTTAATAATATTGATTTATGCGATGTTTCTTTTACTGATCACTTTCTTATAATGATGGATTTGAATATTACTGTAGATGTCCCTACTGCTAGTTGTCCCCCATGCTGCTCTATTGTATCCAATTTTAAAACCATATTCTCTAGTCTTGATATGCATGTCCAAAATGATGGTATCGATGATTCTGTCTTAAAATTTAATTCTTCTTGTAAAACGGTTGTAGACTCAATTGCTCCGCTCAAGATACGCTGTAATAAGGGAAGACCTGCTTCCTGGCTAAATGAAACTACGCGATCGCTGCACCATGCCTGTCAAACTGCGGAATGGTGTTGGAAAAAAGATGGACTGATTGTTTCTACACAGATTTTTAGGACTTTTCTATTCAACTTCCAGGCTACAGTTAAGAAAACTAAACAAGATTTCTTTGCTGATTTAGTATCCTGTCATTCTAAGAATCCTAGGGTCTTATTTAATTCAATTAATGCGGCCATTCACCCTCATTCTGTGATGGGATTAAATAGCACTGTTCATTCATGTGAGCAGTTTCTTTCATTCTTTGTCAGCAAAATTGATACTATCTGCTGTGGCATTGTTCCAACTGGCTATGAACTTCCCACTGTTAATCATGGTATTGTATTGGAGTCTTTTGATCTTGTCTCACTTTCACAGTTAAAAGAACTATTGACACCCTTAAACCAGCTCTCTGTCCTCTTGATATTGTACCACCATGCCTCGTAGTGGAAGCCTTTGATGTTTTGGGTCCATCTTTACTAGCCATTATCAATGGTTCTATTAGTGAGGGGGTTGTGCCCCCATTTTTTAAACATGCTGTGGTACGTCCCTGTCTAAAAAAGGCAGCATTAGATCCTGGAGTTTTAACCGATTTTTGCCCGATTTCCCAACTGTCATTTCTGGCTAAAATTCTAGAAAGAATTATTTATAATCAATTGGTTGATCACCTTAACTCTAATAATTTATTTGAGATCTACCAATCTGGCTTTAGGCATTATCATAGTGTCGAGATGGCCCTCCTTAAAGTATTTAATGACATCTCTATTATTACTGACTCAGGTGGCGCTGCAGTCCTTGTCCTCCTGGACCTGTCCGCTCCCTTTGACACTACTGACCATGAGTTATTGCTGTTGCGGCTTGAACATCTTGTTGGGCTTAAAGGGGCTGTTCTTAACTGGTTCAGGTCATATCTAATTGGTAGACACTTTTCAGTGACTTTAAATTCCTCATTTTCATCTACTGCTCCTCTTAAATGTGATGTTCCTCAGGGGTCCATTTTGGGTCCTATTTTGTTCTCTAAATACCATCACCCTATTGGAGCTATTTTTAGGAAATGTAACATTTCTTTTCAATGCTATGCTGATGATACACAGGTTTATATTCCCAGCTGCAACTCTGCAATAAATCAACTGCACAACTGTCTTTCTGAACTAAGATCCTGGATGGCTAATAATTTTCTTGATCTGAATCAAAATAAAACGGAGGTGCCTATAGTGGGCCCATCAACTAAAGCCCAAATTGATCTTGGACTTCTCGGCTCTTTCTCTGTCTTTTGCAAACCTCAAGTCCGCAATCTTGGTGTTATCTTTGACAGTAACCTCTCTTTTGAGAAACATATTAATTCTGTAGTCAAGAGTTGCTTTTTCCAGCTTTGCCTATTAGGTAAGACTAGCAGAATACCCGCGCTTCGCAGCGGAGAAGTAGTGTGTTAAAGAAGTTATGAAAAAGAAAAGTAAATATTTTAAAAATAACGTAACATGATTGTTAATGTAATTGTTTTGTCATTGATATGAGTGTTGTTGTCATCTCTCTCTCTCTCTCTCTCT
>JANRMT010062793.1:12927593-12956047 GCA_026402145.1 Polypterus bichir lapradei
AAATTCTACAAGTAACGGTCATAACGGTTGACAATGTTCGCCATGTTCAACTTTCTTATTTATGGCCCCATCTTCACGAAATTTGGTAGGTGGATTCCCTGCGCTAACCAAAACCGATGTACGTACTTATTTCAGTGGTATGATGCCACTGTCGGCTGCCATATTGAAGTTTCCAACATCACTAATTCTCCAACTTCCCGTGTAGGTAGAAGGCTGAAATTTGGCAGGCTCATTCCTTACAGCTTACTTACAAAAGTTAAGCAGGTTTCATTTCGAAATTCTACGCGTAACAGTCATAACGGTCAACAGCGTCCGCCATGTTGAACTTTCTTATTCATGGCCCCATCTTCACGAAATTTGGTAGGCGGCTTCCCTGCGCTAACCGAAACCAATGTACGTACTTATTTCGGTGGTGTGACGCCACTGTCAGCTGCCATATTGAACTTTCCAACGTCACTAATTCTCCAACTTCCCGTGTAGGTAGAAGGCTGAAATTTGGTACTTATTTTGGTGATATGATGCCACTGTTGGCCGTCATATTGAACTTTTCAACGGTCTTTGTTACTTATGGGCCCATCTTCAAGAAATTTGGTACGCGGGTTCCCAACGCTAACTGAATCCTACTTACCTACATATATACGTCCATAGCCTCGGTCACCGTGTGAGGCGGCGTTGGGTCCCCCATCCCAACGCCTCCCACGTTGTTGGCTGCCTGCCTATATAAGGCCGTGTGTCGCTCCAGTCTCTACATTCCCTTCCTTGCTTCGCCACGGTATTCACGTCTCCCTGCTGATAACTACAGCCTTTTTATTTAATCCACGGCTTCTCCGCTGTTTTTTTGTTCATTTATTACGATTATAGTTATTGTGTAGGTATTTTAGACTTACTTTACATTGTTCAGATACCCATTTCCTTTATCATTCCAACCATACCCCCATTAACATCACCGTCTATCGAGGTGATCACCATCGATCAAAGAACTGTCACTTACCAAGTGGTTTCCATGCCCGGAGATGGCACCTGCCTTTTACATTCTCTTTGTTACATATTGCACGGCCATATCAGGCTCACTCTTGATATCCGGAGGAGCATTGTGTCTTATGTATTGAATGACTGTGACAGGTTCAAGGTGTGGACTGATGACGGTACAGGAGATAATTATACTACACAGGAGCACTAGAAGAGTGAAATGCTTAAGTGTACCGAAATGGCCAAATATTTTACACCTTTGGACAACCGCCAATGCCTCTTAAACATCTTAGATTCACAGGTGACGATTTCAGTAGTGGACACTTTGATGTTTAGAAATGTTTAAACTCTCAAAAGCTGGATGTGAAGTTATCAATGAAACTGGTTGTATACTTACAACGCTTGACAGATGCCGAATGTCTCTTCAACACAAGTCCTACAAATACTGTCGTAATTGAAACAAACCATGAAACTCAAACCGATTATGACAGCAGCAATCCAAGCTGTGAGATTTGAAACAAGATTACTGTTCACATGGCCAACTGTACGTTGCATGCTCAAGAGTAAGCTCAGCGCACAGCTACAGCTTGGTCATATTACAACTGGAGGGCCAAACTGACAACGTGGAATACAAAGAGATCCTTAACAAATAATTATTGGTATATTTTCCCTCAGTTTTAAAAGGGTTTAATTGTCTTCTTAATAAAAATTTTAAGGCAGTACTTCGCCACTGCGAAGCGCGGGTATTTTGCTAGTATATATATATATATATAAAGAAAAAAAAATGTCAGACATGCACAAGTAGGCAACAAGAGCATGGCTTCAATATAGCCAGTACAACTCCTGAGCACAACAGTGTGCTGTCAGTAACACCGTCTTCTCCTTTACCTCCAGGATAGATCCATAGCCAGAGTGATGTCACCTCCTCTGCTCACAACCTGTGTAATGCTTACGGTGTCTGATATTATGAGATCTGATCAAAAAGGTAAAGTTCACTAATGAATGCTAGGTAGAAAGTGGAATAAAAAATAAGATTAATTGGAGCTGAATGTGTATGGCTGTTGTCTTTACTAATGTACTAATGTGCAGTTATCTGATAAATAAACACAATTTGGAAGTTCAAACCATTCTGTATTGAACTGCATACAAAATGCATCTAGGCCAGAAGCTGACATTTATTCATGGAACTCATGTCTTAGTGTGAGGATGAACACACCAGAAATGCTTTTTCTCTTTAAAAATAAGCCATATTAGTTGTTTACATGATCTGTGTGGTTATTTTTGCTATCTGCTGCTTTTGTCTCTTTGCTTGTTTGTAGCACCCCAACCCTCTTCCTTGTCTTTTAAATTTGATTACAATATATATTTCACAAACTGCTTAACCTAATGGTTTAAAATTTGGTACGTCAGCATTTAATACTTCTAAAGAAAACATGATAGGATTTTTTAAAAAAAATAAATTTCTTTCAAGAACATTTTCTACAGAAAAAAAGTCCAGTGAATGCAAAATTTCTCTCTTAATTGGTCCTCTATTTTCTGTAGTTTTCTGTGAAGGCTGTGGCTTTATGAAAAAATAAATCTGTCAACAGAGACAATTGCTATGTTTTATATTTCATTTCTGTTTGGTTCATTTTATTTTCTCTTCTCTTACTTTACAGTTGCTTTTTGGATCACAAGGGATCAGAACTTATTCCAACATCATCAGACATAAGGCAGATATCTGGATGGAGTGCCAGTCCATGAGAGGGCACATACACTCATACCAGTCCTATTTACAAATAACTTCACATGGACATCTTAAGGAAGTGGGATTTACAGTTATAATGTAGTTCAAGTAAAACACACAATTATTTTCTATAAAATACAAAAATTTATTGAAGAATTTCAAAACTTGCATGCATGCTGATATCCCTCCAGACACTGTCGTAGTGTGTATATAAACACAGAGAACTCCAGTTTCTGTATTACATCTTGCCTGAAGAAGGGGCCTGAGTTGCCTCGAAAGCTTGCATATTGTAATCTTTTTAGTTAGCCAATAAAATGTGAAATTTTGCTTGACTTTTCTCTACAGACACTATTTAAAATTTTCCTTGAAAACAAAGAATTGTAACAAAGTGAAATTTGATACTTGTACTCTGTCTTATAAATAAGCCTTCTTGAAAATCTCCTGAGCATTGGCATGCTTTTGTAAAGGTCATGTTCATTCTCATGTGTCTTCCCCTCCTCCCCTGCTAAACACAAATGTAATCTGAAACCTTAGGCTATATAGCTATAAAATGATCCTCTATACAGAGTGTTCAAGACATGAGGCTTTCACATAATTTGACCCCTGCAAGACAGTTGATGATAATGCACAGATTTTTTTTTTGTGTGTAATAATAAAAGTATTTTCTGGAATGAGACACCATTACAGTATAGTATTTGGGACTACTGCTTAACAAATATATTATCCTGGATTCAAAACCCATTCCTGGTTTCTGTCTTTGTGGAGTTTGCATGTTCTCTCTGTGTCTATGTGAGGCTTTTCTGTGCACATACTAAATTGGTCATGTTTGGATGTCTACCCATTAGGTGGCACTAGCTCTAAGAGAATTTAGATCATTTAGACATAGTAAAATGCTTTTACTCTATCCTCCAAATAAGGGGGCAACTAATGTAAAACAAATAGTACTAAAGAATATTTAAGATTATTTTAAATGCTGATTCTCAACAAGTACAACTGAAAGAGACCCATGGAGTAAATTTTCTTCACCTCAAGCAAAAGATGTTCCAGGAGTTTCAGCTTTGTCCATTGGCAGGCTTCTGGCTTTTTTCCCGGAATCAATCAATCACATAAAAACACATCCTTTAACTACTAGTAGGGATATCCAGTTTCTCTTGTTCAGCCTACTAGCTAGAAACATCTAACATGTCCCAGCCCGCTAGAGTTTATTGCCTCATTGTAAACAGTATTAGGTTTTCAGTTAACATGCTTCATTTTATAACAATCAAGCTACAATTTCATATCCGAAATAAATAACTACCAGTTATGCTTACAAATCAAAGCAACATGTACAGTAAATTATTAACTGTAAAAGGCTGTATCTATATTATGATGGTGTGGCACCTCATATATAGTTGGTTTCCACCTTACACCCAGTGCTGTCAGGGTAGGTTTAGGCCTCAGGTAGCCTAGAATTCAAATAAGTGGGTTTGTGGACTTTATGTTGCACATTTTCATAAATCTATACTCGTCTGAAATGTGATCTAGATGAGAAGACAAATACATCTGCTTCTGCTGAAAGATACAGCACAGTAACCATTACATTAGTATCCATTTATATTTTCACATTAGGTACTTGTGACACCCTGTGTAATGGGAAAAATGGCACCAGATCACACACTGGGTGTCTTGTAGGTCAGGACTGAGCGGGATCAGAATGGAGATGTTTGAGACAGGGAGGCACAGACACAAAAAGATGGTACTGCAAAAACAAAGTGGGCTTTCTTTACAGGTGTGAGGGAAAAACAGTATCAGGCAGGCACTTTTAACACAGTCCTCACTGCAACTAACACACAAAACTCAAAGAAGCAATGTCCCAAAGAAACAGTAAAACTGTTTAATATTTACAATGAATATTGCCAGTTCCCAAATGAAAAAGAAGCAAAGATAATAAATGGTATATACTCAAAACTTTGGTAGTCTTCCTATTAAAAATTCAGACAGGAACATACTGCACAAAAACAAACACAGCCCTCCAACAATACGATCCATCAAAATAATTTACAAAAGGAAAAATCAATGTATATACAAAAAGACAAAAAGGTGCACCACAAACCCTATTTAGGTAAATACCACCACCAAAACTATACTGTAACTAGGAGATATTTATATCTATATTTACAAAAAGAAAATATATACAAAATAAGGCACAATCAGCTCTGCTTAGTGTACTATAAGGAATTAGCTACACCAAACTCTCACTCACCAACCATGACCGAGTCAAAAGATGACCTCTGCAGGCAGGAAATGCTTTTTATACTAGGGAGCATAGGTTCCAGCCAATCCCCTGTCAAGCATCTCCCTTCCTCCAATTGCGTCTGACGCTGGCACACTCCATTTACATGAAACGCCCCTCTCCTGCAAGGCCTGTATTAAATTGCATGGCAGCCTCATTTGCAAGTGCAAGTGCACCCATGACATGTTTCATCCGGACAAGCCAATCTATTCTCTGAACTTAATAAAGTGTATTTAGGTTTTCTCACGTTCATTTTCTTACTTGTTAATTACAGTATTTCCAATTTAGGTCTGAGCCAGCAGACATAGGTTCTAATTCACAATTAGGGTGTCTTATACTTTGGATTTTGTTTTGCTTCAGGCAACCATTTTGTATTCTGTTGTCTAGGTACATTTTCGTAGCACTAGTCGATGACCCCCCGGTGTTGTGACCTGTAGGTAACTGCAGCAGTGAGGTTAAAAGTTTGCCCGATTCACTGTGTTTTCATCTGAACTGCAGATAATAGAGCTTGCTTTGTGCCTAAAGAATTCTGTATATTTATTTTGATATCTGGTTTACTCTTTAGCTATTTTCACAGAGAGTGATTTTTGGTTTAATGTTTTGGTTTTAAAGTTTTTTTGTCTTTAATTTATTCTCCTGGTTGCCCTTTTAGAAAGAGTCAGCTTGCTGACATGATATACGGCTGTCATTTTCTGCAGTCATTAGTGCTACAGTCACCTGGGAGTACTATAAAAGAGTCTGGTCTGCTCTTCTCTGTGGCATTACTTCATTTTGTAGTTGTGTTTTTGTCCTCTTTGCTGTTAGAGTTAACTTTAAGAAATGTTTTATTGTTTCAGAATTCTAGTTTATACCCATTTTTGTAAAGCTATTAGGTTGACTTGTGTTTTGTTCTATTTTTTCTGTAATTGTTTTAAAAGTGTTTCTGGTCCTTGACCATTATTTTGAACTTAAGGCTTACAGTTTTTAATTCTTGTCTTAAGTTTTGAAAGCTTATGTTAAGCCTCAAGAAAGTCTGGCTCTTAAAAAGTAAGGCAAAATGATGGTCAAAGATACAGGTCTTAAATCATTACTAAAAAGTCTAAATGAACAAAACAAGACCAAAATGTGAGGAAAAAGGTAAAAGCCAAAAAGGCAGGTATAACAAGTGTAAAACAACTATAAGCCTTTTCGAAATATCCCAATACTTGGATGGCTAGAGTACTGCATCTTTAATATGCCTGCAGCCATAATATTGTAAGTCATGAAATTACCAAAATCTATCAAGACACCAAAAGAGTGAACATCTTTTAAGGGAAAGGGTACATCAAACCCACACCTGAATGTATGTGTTAATTGTTAAATCAGTTTTTTTATTATTAGACATTAGATGAGGAACAGATCACATTTTAGGAGTCATTCATTCAGAAAAATCAAAAGAGTTCACAAACATTTTCTCATTATTGTTATGATTCCTGCCACAACAACACTTAAAAATGGAGTGCCTGCCTTAAAAAAACATCAAAATCCAGACCTGTCTTCTTTGCAGGCATGGACTCACTGAACAGGCCTCACCTTAAGCAGTCTAGCTCCAAACACAAGGAAACAGGCTAGGTCTGTAGCAAAGGTTTTTAAAGTTCAAAAATGCTAAATTTTCACAAAATAGAGAGTTCAAAAATCATAAAAAATAAAGGAGCAAAAGTCGGGTTGTCTGAAATATACTACCTAAAAGCAAACAATTCCAAAGATCACAAAATTGACCTGCCAAGGTATACCAGCAGATAGTCTCGCATAGACAAACAAGTCATATACATGTCTGGAGACAACCATGGATAATTTGTGCTAGAATGTGGGTGATAACAATTAGAAGGTTCACATTTCTAAACCAATACAATATCTCACGAAGGCAGAGTTCAAAGTAGGATGGTGCTCTCTCTGCTCAAAATCAGCAGACCAATATCAAGTCTATGGTTATGACAGATAAACTTTCCTAAACGTCCCTCAAAAAGATCACTGTGAAACAAATAAATGTGTGTCATGTGTGCAGAGAACACATTTCAAGTATTAAAATCAAAAATAACCTGTTATGAGGGAAAAATCTTTCTGCAAAAACCACACTATAATTTAGCATTCAAGCACATCACTGGACTTGTAATAAAAGTGACTCATGCACTGCCTCCAACTGTATGTGGTCAATGTTGTTCACAATTATGATGGTACAGTCAGAGTCACTGTGAGGTTACAAGGAGTTGGCCGCTACATCTCTCTATTATAAAAAAAAAATCTTGGAAGGAGATGAGTTGTGATTTTCTCAGAGAGAGACACTTTCAAGTCCCACAAGACAAGTCTTTGTGCTAAGAGATCTAAGAGACATCTGGGGCCAGAAATAAAAGCAGATGACAAAGTAGAACGTCGTAAAAAATTCAGAAACGTTGGCTCAGTACACGTACACATTAGAGATAATGGAAATATGAAAATTTGAAAGTCTCAAAAAAAGGATAGTAAAGATCGCATTAACGCAAACAAATGGAAATTATTACTCAGTGAAATAACGAAACAGCGAAAAGAGATCGAAAATATATAGTTTGAATTTAAACTTTAAGTCGGAGACTTGTAGATCATCTAATTCGTGTTGCCATCAGGGAAAAAAAGTAGTGTTTCTTCTAAATGAAGAGGCGTATCTGTGAGAATTAAAAAAGATTTGTTATTTGGTGAAAGTGAAATCCTGCGAGAGAAAATTTCAAGCCCCGCGAGACAAGAGCTTATTTGCAAAGAGATTTGGAAATGTCCTGCCCACATAACTATGCACACGGTTCAATCATTTCTCATTTGTGTGAATGCTATTGTCAGACACACTTCTTGTAGAGAGAAAGAAACGATATTCACTCACATATGTTACGTTGTCGCGATGTAATTCCAAATGCGGAATCAAATTCAATGTGATATTGATGAAAAGGTAAAAGCAAAAAGAAATTGAATATATGGACATAGGTGATATGACAGAAGTGTGCCGTGTGAGATGCAGATCATGCGGCATGGCAGCAGCAGCAAGCCAGCAGTTGATCGGGTAAAGTGGAGGTAAAAAAAACCTGTATTTGTTTGCCATTTTATCAACGTTTAAGAGGGTATCAGAAGAGCGATCACATCTCCTTGGGGTGTGTTCAGCCCCCCTCTTCACAACGTGAGTGGCAGAGACATGAAAAAAACATAGACTACAGATGAAGCTGCACAGTCTTCACGAGTAACAAAAATAGGTTAATATTACTGTCTAATTGTAAATGTCAAACATGCCTTCACGCTTAACACTTTAACATAGTATATACTGTGTAGAGGACTTAATTAAATGTTGTTCTTAATACAACTTACTGTTAATGTTGCCTTAACAAATACAGTAAATGTCACTAGCCCACAAAATGTTGCTTTGCTTTTTTTTTGGGAGTTTTTTGTTGCACTCCTGCCAGTTAAAGTGCATTGATTCGAGGAAACAGTGGGCAGATTTTTAGAAAGAAACCCTTTGGCCAGGGCCTTTTCAGCAGTGGATTCACTACAGACTTTTTAATGAGTGGATGTGGATTCTTTTTCCAGAGTCATGTCTGGCCCCTTGAGACTAATAAGAGAATCTGCATATGGAGCATAAGGCAGACAACAAAAATTTAAAACTGAAAATAATTAATACACAATACAATATTTAAGAAATAAAATGAACATAAAATGAAAGCAGAACATAATCACTAAAACAAAATACAAAAAAACATCAATTAAGGAAGAAATGTTTATGAGCTTGAGGTGAAATACAACAGTTATGAATGTATGTGAGTAAAACGTAAAAACAATTAGGCTCACAGACCAGACCCATACACTCAACATGATTATTTATTTCTAATCCTTTATATGTCCTCATAAGGAGATGTGTCACCTTGAGCAAATTCCGTTTTGCTAAACTGGAAAATTACACCAAATATCCAATAAAGTCCGTACTACTATCAGCTTCTCATTGATTACACAGACCAAGTAGGTGTTAGAGTGTCAAATAACATAGAAGGCTCTGAAATCTGCAACCCCCTTCTGGATCACCTTAACATTGCCAATAACGTGCATTCGCAATGTCAGGGCATTTCCTTTTGTTTTTAATTTTTTTCCTTTTGTGTATTTCAGATGATCTGTATGTATTTGCTGAGATGGTCTGGCTCCCAGTCTAATGCTTTTCTTTGTCTTTTGCCCAGTGCTGCTTATAGCATAGGCTCCAGCCCACAAAGACCCTGAACTGAATTAAGTGGATTTGAAAATGTTGTACTATGTTTGTGCTTAAACAGCAGGTCTTTCTCCATGATTCTCTCTATACTGTTGCCAAAACCTAACAGGTAGTCGAGAAAATCATGCAGCCCTTGGGGTACTAGGCTTTATCACTAGGGATGTACCTTCAAGAGGGCCCTCCAGTTTAATCATATTTAATTATAATTGTCACAATATATCACAGGTATTTTTGTGCTTCCGAGCTCCATAGTGCTGGGTTCAAATTCCAGGCCCTAGCATTGACTGTTGTCTTAATTTTAGCATGGGGTTTCATCACAGAGATACACAGGTTAAGTATGAGTGGGTGTGGGTCTGTGTTATAAACTGAGGCTAGAAAATGGATGAATGAATATTTTTTGCGTACAAATATATAATAAAGAATTTGGCATTTCTTTTAAATATATTACATTTGGCAATACTCTATATACAGTACAACATTTTCAGCATGTCTAATGGGATATGAATTACATAAGAATACATTTAAGTTGTTTCAACTGTGTAGACGCTTGTATGAACAATGTTGTTCTTTCCCCCTGCCCACTCTAATCTCATCAGTTTCTGCAGTGTGTCATCATGATTCCAGTATTTTGTTTTCTTCTGATGTTCAGCTATAACTGGACACTATAATACAGGAGACATTCCCTAATCCTGTGATTGACTTGTTCACCTGATCTGATGATCTGTAACCCGCTGCTTTTTTTTATTTATTGCTGCCCCCTTCCTCCATCCTGCTGCTAATTCCCGTTATATCTGCTAATTTGCCTCATTTCTATGCTGTCATTCATTAAACACTTGATCCAGTTCCAGCTCATCCAACCCCTCTACATGGGTTTCAGTTTATCCTGTTGTTTATTTTGTCTTTTAAAGTAATTCATTTCTATACCCCAGCTGCTTATACAGATAAGTGTTTTTTGGTTTTAGCATGACCTTTCCAAAAAGGCAGTACATGGCTTCCCATTACAGATATGCGACAGTATTTTGATCTTGATGACAGTAGCCTTCTAAAATTTCTGTTTGCAGAATTGCCTCCTGATATTATGGTAATGTGCTCATTCATTATTTAAAGTTCAGTGCATTATCTGCTCTAATAAATCCTGCTGGTAATACATGAACTGCCTCTTGTCTGCAATCTGTAACATGGGTGTCTTTCATTAAGAAACTGCATGCATCAATACTCTGATTGCCTCTTTTTAATGACAGAAGCCTTCAAGTAGACTGAGTCAAATGTTTCAAGATTTCCAACAGACTACTTAACCATTTGGGTGGCAAGGTAACACAGTGGTTATCACTGCCTCCTTATGAATCCAGGGCCCTGAGATCTGTCACGGTTTCATGTGAGTCTTGCTCTGAGGGTTTGTTTTTTGCTTTCTTTATATTTTGTTTTCTCTGCTTCAATTCTATTTCTGCTAATTGTCACCTCTTTTTTTGTGTTAGTTGAATTTATTTCTCTGTGTGTCTTGCTGATTGTTTTGTTATTTGATGTTTGTGGGATGAGACCCCTAATTAGATCATAGACCTCCAGGTGTTGTAGCTGGTCTCTCTGTAGCACCTTTATGAAGTTACATAATATTGTAGCCACTGCACAGTGCAATGGCATTAGCATCATGTTGTGTTGTGTATTTGGCTTAGAACTTTTGGCTTTGTTTTTTTTTTTTTTTTAGAATTGTGGCTTTAATATTGTCAATTATTTCATAAACTTACAAATTAATTAATGCACTTCATAAGAGGTCATCCACCTTAAGGTACGCATGTTTGGGCCCAGCCAGAACATGGATGAGGAACCATCTAGAAAATGCTTGGGTTGCTACTGGAAGAGGTGTTGGTGAGACCAGCATGGGGTGCTTACCCTGTGGTCTGAATGTGGATCCCAATACACAAGTGCAGTGATCTCATAAGTTGAGGTGATGTTTTCAATATTGCCTTCTGACACACACTTCCCAGATTATCTTCATTGGTTCCAATAGTGTTGGCTGCCTGTTGGGTAACCTGCTGGAGCTTTTTATAAATTTTGGTTTGCCATATCACTAAGCCAGGCCATGAAGCTGAAAATGATGACAGACTGACATAAAAGGATAGCATGAGGTCCTTGTCTTCCTTCAAGTTTACAAAGAAGAGATTTGTGCTGATTGTATTTAAAACAAATACTTTTGTGCTATTATTCAAATTTAGATTATTGTCTAGGTGAGTTCCTAAACACTTATTTTCAGTCACTATTTCTACATCCTCCCCCAGAGCAACAAGGGTTGAACATGCGGAATTCTGCCTCTCAAAGTCAAGTATCAATTCTTTAGGCTTCTTGACGTTCAGAGTAAGGGAGTTCTTATTGCACCACATTTACCCAACAGTCCACTTCATTTTTTAAAAAGAGGCTTTCATTCTTCCCAGATATATGGGCTATCACGATACTGTCATTAGCATACTTTAAAATTAAACAATGGTCATTGTTATGTCTCTCTTTAGAGTGTAAATAATAATGGAGAAGGAAAACAACCTTGAGGAGCCCCCATATTTTGATGAAATGACCTTTGAAAAAGTATCCTGTACCTTAACTATTTCCACACATTTTGAGAGAAAGTCTTGAATCCATTATGTAATGGATGGGTTAATATTATAATTTCTCAATCAGTATGTGGCTGAATGGTATGGGATACTGAAGAAAAATACAGAAGCCATGCTCTTACATATGACCCAGTCTTATCAAGAAAAGAGCAGACATGATGTAAGATGACCTGCAGAGCACCTTCTTCTACACTTCTGTTTGCACATAAGTCAATTGCGGGTTATCTTGAAAGAACTATACTAGAGTTTTGACATTATGTAGTGTCAGAATATCTTTGAACACAATAAAACAACCCAATATCCACATATGACATCAGTGGCGTAGCTCGAGTTCGTGCCGCTCGGGGCGGGGTGGTGCTTCAATTTGCCGCCCTCCAACATATCTGAATATGATTAACTTTTTAAATAGAAAATTAAAATGACGTATAGAGAAAAATTAAGACACATTTTGCATAGATTCATTTATATATAAAGAAACAGCAATAATTTATATTATTTATAATATATTTATAAGCATCAACTAGACAAGAATATAGTATAGACACACTGATAAGCCGTGTTCTAATTATTAGTTTAATCACGCTACGAAAACCAAAACCAAAGTAGGGTACAAGTGATAGGTGGGGATGTTTTCTGTGCAGAGCAAGAACGAATTCGGATTGATAATGAAACGAAATTATAAATTGTAAATTAGTTGTTTATCTTCCTAGAAATTATTATCGGTGTAATGTTTATGTTTATTTTTGTCATTGCCTCATAAATTTCAACTGCTGTGTCTGATGCAGAAGGACAGTCTGAACATTATTTTTCAAGCATTTGTGGTTAAAAATCAGAGAATTTGACTTTCTTCATACATGAGTGATATTTTTCAGAACCCTGCTGCTTACACACGAATTGCACTGAGCCTTTTGGCCAATAATGCTGCCCCCAAAAATGTGCCGCCTGGGGCGGACCGCCCCCTCCGCCCGCCGCTAGCTACGCCACTGTATGACATAGACCTTCATCTACACTGTGCATGTCTGCATTGGCAAAATGTCCTTGAGGGGTTGGTAAGCCACTGGCCGCAGAATTTACCACAGAACTGTAGTGACTGGTAAATTTTTTGCTTTGTGTGCATGTATGCAGAATTCAAACTGTACAAAATGTAATTTTGATGCCTGCGGGTAAGCAACACAGCAAATGCTATGGAAAGCAGGTCTTCCATGCCCGCTAAGTTGGAAAATGTTTTTCTACCAATTAGGATCCTGAACAATACAACTGAACAGCATTTTCAAAAATCTCTGTTATTTGGCGGCTGTCAAATGATCAGTTAAAGCCCATTGAGACATACTTTTTTGTTGTTGTTCTTGCTTGTTTCAGGTCTACCACAATGTATCTCTTGGGTTTAGGTACAGGCTTTCAATAGGCCAGTCCAAAACTTTATTTCACCTATTCTTGCTTTTGTATTTTAATCATTGTCTTTCTATGTGACTCAAATAAGCTTCAATTTCAGCTCACACATGGATGACCAGACATTCTCCTTAAGAATTCTGATACAGAGCAGATGACATGGCTCCTCCAATGGTGAGAGGTTGCTCAGGTGCTGAGGTAGAAAGGAATTGTATCACCATGTCTGTATTTGACTGTTGGTAGGACATTCTTAATACGGAATGCTGTGTTTGTTTTACACTGGACATATAGAGACCTATGTCATCTAAAAATGCTCCACTTGTGTCTCATCTGTCCACTGAATATTCTTCCAAAAGGCTTGGGACCTGCCTAATCAAATGAGAGATAACCATTTATGCTGTTCTTGGTTAGTGTCAGTTTCCACTGTTGCTCTCCACTGAAGCCCAGTGTTTTACTATTTGTAGAGTCATGAACACTGAATTTAGCTGAGACAAGAGGAGTCTGCAGTTCTTTGCATGCTTTTATGGTCTTTTCTGGCCGCCTTGATGATATTATGCTGTGCCCTTGGAGTAATTTTGCCAAGCTGGCCACTCTAAGGGATATTCTCCACTATTTCAAGTGTTTTCAATATGATGTATGCTGTTGTGCATTCAAGTCTTCTACATGGTCATGCAGGCCTTTTCTAAATTGATAGATATCAGCAACATTTTCCTAATATGTTCAGGAATTTCCTTTGTGGCATTATGGGCCTGTTGAATCTTTGTGCTGACAACTTGATTGTACGGATTGAAATAAGTGAGGTTATATCAAGGAGGGCTGGTCTTAATCACATCTGGATAACTCTGATTAACTGGACTTACAGTGTCACACACATGCGCTTAGGGGGCAGCCAAAGGGGCCAACAGGGAATGAAACTACAAGAGCTGAGGGGTTGGAAACAAGTACTAATACCTCTTTTCCTCTTTCTCCAGACCAATGTCAGAATAACAACCTACTTCCTACCCGTTTCCAATGACGTCACTTCTGATTCCTACAGATGACATCACTTCCAGTTCCTGCCAGCAACGTCACTTCCGTCCCACCTGATGATCTCATTTCCAGAACAACTTCCTTCCATTCCCTATAAAAGCCTAACCATTGTTTTCTATTTTGTCTCTGTTTCTTATAGAAAAGACCAGTATCAGTCAATTTTGACTACTCTGCAAAACCTGACATTACATGGGACGGCCACCACAAGCCTTTATCTTGTCATTTGTCGTCTTTTTATTCTGATAACAGCAATGCCTGCCCTGACTGTACAAGATGGTAGCAGCTTAAAAAAGGAATAGGAATCAGGAGATGCTGCTTAGTCATAAATTTCAAATCAAGTGTCAGGATCACAAAATAAATAGTTAAACAAACAGCACTCAGGACTTACAGTATATCAAGAATTGAAGTCAGGAAGTGGTGTGGTAAAGTTTGGTAAACAAAAAAATAAAATAAAAAGGAACATGTAACTAGAGCCAAAGTCATAAAGCATGGCAAAAAATGCTTGCAACAAGTAATTACAAAATAACAAAGAAGGAATACAGAGGCCTTTTTGGAGAATCCAACCAAGGACAACCATGAGGTTCATGTCAAAAACTTTATACTCTTGAGCCATGTTACATTTCACACACGTCTGGCTGACATAGTGTGGCGACAACATAATGTCCATCAACAGATATTCGTGAAAATGCTACTTATTTTTATCATTACTAAAAGCATGTTAAACACAAATAAATATATAACCTCAGGATTTACTGGCTTCTAGAACCTCTAAAACATTGTTGGGCAACCGGTGCGTGCGCCGTGGAATTTTCTAGAGGCGCCGCGAAAACTTTTGTGAAATATTTAAAATTGCTAGTGTTTTTGAACTTTTAGTTGATTAAAAAGATAATGTTTAAAAAAAATATTTTATGTTGGATAACGGAACACTTACAGAAATGAAGTCTAAGAAACGCGAGAGACTTCAAATGATCGACGAGGAAATGCGCGTCTGTCTTTCGAAAATTGATCCTCGCATCAATCTCATATGTGCTGAAAAACAATCTCAACGTTCACATTAATTAAATTTAAGATTTATCCTTTGATTCCATCCATCCATCCATTTTCCAACCTGCTGAATCCGAACACAGGGTCACGGGGGTCTGCTGGAGCCAATCCCAGGGCACAAGGCAGGAACCAATCCCAGGCAGGGTGCCAACCCACCACAAGACACACACAAACACACCCACACACCAAGCACACACTAGAGCCAATTTAGATTCGCCAATCCACCTAACCTGCATGTCTTTGGACTGTGGGAGGAAACTGGAGTGCCCGGAGGAAACCCACGCAGACACGGGGAGAACATGCAAACTCCACGCAGGGAGGACCCGGGTCTCCTAACTGCGAGGCAGCAGCGCTACCACTGCGCCACCGTGCCGCCCTCCTTTGATTCCTTTATTAATAAAATGTCTTTCAAACTTGTAAAATTAACTGTTTTTATTGGCGATTGTCCATAGATTATGTCGTCACGACTTTATTTATGGGCAGTCCCTCAGGTGCGCCGCGAAAGAAAATTTTTGGACTTGCACCGCAACTCGAAAAAGGTTGCCTTTCACTGCTCTAAAACAAGGTCAATAGGTTTTAGAGATCAAGGATAATTAAAAAAAAAAACATAAATAAAAAGCCTGACCATCACAATACTTATTCACATAATGCCAATTGATGGTGGACAAGTTTGTTCATTCTACAAATTATAAAGTAAAACAAATTTGTTATTTGTTCACTTAGGTACTGTTTACTTGGTTTTAGATCACTCCCAAACACCTACCAGGGCTCCAAAGAAGTGGAAATATATTTTTTAACTTCCTCTCTACAATTCCTTGTCCACTAAAACAACCCTAACCCAACCCTCAAGCTCTTTTTCTGGCTTCATATCATACAGGCAGAACATAGAAATTATCACCTAATCTTTTGGGCAGCCCATTATATATATCTATATATCTCTATATATATATATATAATTGTGTGTATTCCACAGTTATAATTTTGGTAACATAACAATTTGTCAGTGTTTTCTGTTCAGACTTGAGGTGTCTTTATAGTCTCACAGACCCAGGTTATGTGAAGGGATTTGGTGTCACCAGAACCCACAGTATACCTCACACATTCCCATTAATCAGAACTCTTCTCTATTCTGTTATTTCTTTCTCCATGATCAGAACATTTTTCACACATCCATGTCCCATATAATAGCAGCTGAAGCTGAAGTCTTATGGGGCTCTATTGTTCAAAAACTCATGTAAGTCATGTTCCTTTAATACTGTAGTTACAGTTCAACTCCATAATCACAGTTTTGTCAGCTGTGTTTGTTTCCCTAAAAGCTCAGTGTCTGCTGGCTGCTCATTTCTACTAGCTTAAATGTGTTTCCAACATGTAGACATTCTTTGATAATATATTTACCTTTTTGCATCAGACAGTTATAGGTATGTCTCAAGGTCAGGCAGTCGTTTAATGTCAGAAAGACAATATTCAAGGCAACGTTGTTACATTCATTATTAACAACAATGGAGAGTGGCGATGTGTTACATGTCTTGCAAGTAGATAATAGTCTCTTGGTTCATTCTTGGATATCTGAAAGGGCTTCATTTTATGGCTAATGTTTCTTCAAAGCAGCTCAGATCCAGAAGATAAATTGTCAATGGTCAATTAGAGGATGAATAATTCACAGGTACAGCATGTAGCATCTCAAATTAACTTTATTACAATGGACTTCAGTCAACCTTAATATAAAGATAAATGTCTGTGTATCTGTCTGTGCATCTGTCCGATTGCTATGTCTCTGTCATTTCAAAAGATGGGGCATCACACACATTTTTACATAAACTCTAATTTTACATTAACATTAAAAATTACTTTAATGAATCCCATACCAAATGGCATATAACAGAGACATATGCATTGCATGGTGCATTGCAAACGTTAACACGGAGGTCAACATTGATTACTTAGATTTCATCCCATCTTAGATAGTTAGCACAGCTAGTGGAATAAATAAAAGAGAAGGTACAATACTGTATACGCAACATTTCATCTTTAAAAATGTATGTTGTTTATGCGTATCATTAGTTTCATAGCAGTCTTTTGCCCATAAATCATTTTTGTTTGTATTGTCAGCACCTTTATTGTCTTGTGCAGGAATCCAATTGTTGTCATGTCTTGCTATGTTGGTATTTGTAGTACTTTGCATGATATACAAATTTGTACAACTAGGTCAGATACCCCATCCATCAATTTGCTTGCTAAATTTATTTAAGCCAGCCCCAGGAACATTAAGTGTGTGAGACAGAAAACAACCTTGGGTGAAGTTCCAGACCATTATTGTATACAGAAACTGTGCTCCACGTTAAAAGAATTTATATGAAGTGAAATCCAATCATCGGGATCTCACTGTTAAATGTGCAGTTTCACATTTCATTTGTGCTCTTTACGTTACTGCCACATGTAGTGTGAATCCTAACTCGCACAAGTATTTCATCCACATTATCATTTTAGCTCAGCATTGGTGATACTGTTTCCAAAAATCTGTATGATTATTACTTTTTTGTGTTTAAATCTTTGCTTTCTGGAAAACGTTCATTTGCTTCTTTCTATGATGATGAACTTTTATTTAAGAACCTCACCCAGCTAGGTAATAAGAACATGACAGCTGATGCATGAATTACCTCCACATTGACCAGGTTTGTGCTCCATTAAATGACTTATAGCTCAAATGTACCTGATCTTCAGTGTTTTCTAAGAAGTGTCATGCATGTGTTCTGTGAAACCATGTGGAAAACAAATGCTAAACTCTCTTCCTCCTCTGGCCCTAAAGTGGAGTAGGACACCAGTGAAGAAAAATGAAGTCACTTCTGGATCACCCCAGATGTCCCATCCCTATAGCTATAGAAACAATGCAACTAGAAGCTGGTGTTTATTCCAAGGACTATGACTGCTGGAGCCAGAAACACCTCAATGACAATCCTTTCAATGACAATGACAATTTTTTTTTGTGACTTAGCGTTGCTGTTAAAATTTGGATCTCACTGGGACCTTTAAAACTTCACCCTGTACAGCCTTTTTCTTCCTCACAGAAAGATAACAGTTTGTTAAGTTATATCAAGTCAAGTGGCTTTATTGTCATGCTATCCATACATGGTATTACAGCTTACAGTGGTAAGAAATGACGATAACTGGGACCACATGACAGCATATGCATTAACACAGGACAAGTGCAAGACAAGTAAAGAACTATACTATACTATAAACAGATAAATAAGTAATAGGTAAGTGAATAGATAGTAATAATATTAAATAGAAACTCCGCCTGTGGGTAACTGCAGTCTGTCCCAAGCCAGGGTGAAGGAGGAGGTTTGCCCCCCTGCTGAGGGACTGTAAAAACCAGGCAAGAAATCAATGGGCACCCCTATAATATTTATTTTGCTAATATCTGCTGTATCCAAGCACCAGCACTGAGAAACCAGGTGCAGCCGAGAAGTAGGCTAATGGAACCAAATAACCATTGCGCCAGTGACTTATCACTCAGAAATATGAAATTTGGCTTGCTGCATGGAATGTGAGAATTAGCCATTATGTAGCCCAGAAAGAAATAATCGTGAGAGCATTATTGAGATATCAATTATCAGTTGCGGTGTTATCAGAACTCAAAAATACAGGATCGAGATCTATGATTATTCAAATACAAGACATCATGATGCTGTACTACTATGGTTGCGAGCACCATGAAACAGAGTTTGGCATTGCAGTTGATAGTGTGAGAAGTGATATTGTCTTGCACTCCTATAGATTGGTGGAACTGTTCAAACGCACATCTTCTCAGCTACTTACCAACAGAAATGAGTAACAGTTATGTGAAGGACAACATCTACGCCCAACTCATGACTACATTGATTTCAGTTTCTCAAAAAGATTTGGGGTCTCATGTATAAACGGTGCATACACACAAAAATGTTGCGTACGCCCGTTTTCATGCTCACATCACGATGCATAAAAACTAAACTTGGCAAAAAGCCATGCACATTCTCACGCCAGCTCAATCCCTTGCATATGCATATTTTCGGCTCAGTTTTGCAAATTGCCGGCACCCAGAGTCAAAGCAGTGCTTTTGTTCCAGTGTGGTTTCCCTTTATTTTTAAGATTCACATCCCTGATGCGGTTTTATCAAATACACTGAAATTAACCGCATATTGTTTATTAGTTTAAGGCATCTGATTGTAGTTAACCTGTAACAATATAATGGTCCATGGAATAGCCAAACTATTCCAAATACCATAGCTGCTTTAGCATAGTTACTCTCAGTGTGCCACTCAGAGTATTTTAACCCAATGTATCTGAGTATGGAATCACAGCTCTAAAGCTGATGATGGGAAAGAGGATTATCGGGATACAGCATCTAGCACACGCTGCCTCAGCCATGTGCACAATGAACTTCCCCCATACAGCAAATGCTTCAGAGCTTTTCCTGAATGAACCTCACGGTTTAGAAACAGTTTCATCCTAAGAGCTTCAAATGCACTCAATCAGTCCATCAAGTGCTCAAGGTAGAACTGTTTGTACTTATTAGTACAATTACCTCAGTGCGAACTTGCACTACAGTTGTAATATAGCACAACCCGAGCCACTTTATGAACCATTTCACTATCTGCACTATGTATGTATATTGTACTTAGGCTTTCATATTGTATATTTTTCATTGTTTTTTTTTATTGTATTATTATTATTATTATTATATCATTTTATAGGAAAATAAGTTTATAGAGGATTTGCATTTGTACCATACAAAAACAATAAAGAAATTTAATTCAATTCAACAGAAGAGAGCTTGTATTTACAGATGATGATGACTGCCTTCTAAGTCGATTTTGATTTGCAAGCGCTATCTTCTTGGAGCTCTTGATATCATTTTTAAGATGAAATGCAATAAAGTATGTATATTACATTATACAGATAAATGTTTAACTTCATTTAAATAATGTACATTGTTAACAATTAAACATGTGAGGGTGCGCTGGCGCAGCATTAGTGATGAACTGGCGCCCCATCCAGGGATTGTTCCTGCCTCTCGCTGTATACTTGCTGGGACTGGCACGACCCTGGATGGATAGAATAATTAAACATTGTAACAAGGTGTTATATAGGCACACGGCCCGACACAGACTGACAACAGAGGCATGCGAAAACTAAACAAAAAGATTTATTTTTCTTTGTCTGTGGGTTGCGCCTTCCCTGTACCCACAGACACAACACAGTCCCAAAATCACACCAAACAAAACAAAGCACCGACAGAATAAGAACTCTTCCTTTGCCTCCACTCCTCCCCTACAAGCAGCAGCAGCAGCGTCAGCGTCGGCGTTGGCGTTGGCGTTGGCGTCGTCGTCCCGACTCTCGCTCTGGACTGGTGCCTGCTGGCTCCTTTTATAGCTCACCTGGAAGTGCTTCAGGTGATAATTAATGTAATTAGGTTAATTATCACCTGAAGCACTTCCGGGTGAGCTCACAACCCACACAGGCTCAGGAAGCCATGCAGCTCCCCCGGCGGTGGCCACGGAGTCCAACAGGGAAGAGCTCCAGTGTAACACAATTGTTGCCCTGATGCAACCCAGGGGGGCTGCCACTAAGTGTTCCGGGGGACGTAGTGTGTATCCCATGGCTGCTCCCCAGGATCCAGTGTCAAAGGGGCGTCCCGGCCAGGCATGGGTCACGGCTGTCCGCCACAGCATATATGACGAAGATATTTCAATGCTCCTTAAAAGTTCTTAAGAATCGGCATTCTACACTTACAAATGGCTTGACATTTATTACAGAGCTCGTGTGGTGATTGGTTACTTGGAGAAAGAAAAGGAAGGACAGGAATTGGGGATTAGTACGTTTGAAAGAGACAATACTGCTGCAATAAATTATTTTATTGAGGGTTGCGCACGGCACAGCAAACATCTTGCGGGAGGCAGGAACAATCTCTGGGCGCCAGCTCGTCGCTACCACTGTGCCACCGTGCCTTCATGTTTAATACATGCTTTAATTCCTATCACCATGAAAATGATATCAAGTATACATCTCAGTATTTAAATTGTTCAGACAGTTGTATTATCACGAATGTAATGTATTCTGTGTCCTGTCGGCATAAGATAAATCCCGTTTAAAAAGCACATAGTGATTCACACACACAGAGAACATAGAAGAACACATAGAATATGAAGCATTTAACGTGCTACTTTAGTTATGATGGGATTTGATAAACTAGTAAATTAAACGATTTTAAGATTAAGTTTATGACGTTCTACTTTAATCTACTAAAATGAACTTTTTCCTTGCCTCCACTTGGTATTTGCTGAAATTCTTCTATTTTCCCTGGGCTTTTGCCATTGTCTTATCACACAATGTGAACTTAAGGGGCTATTTATATTGATTTGCATATTCAAAGAGGCGTAATTCTGGGAGGAGTCGGGGTAGAGCGGCATGTGTGTACACATGTGTTACATGTCACACTGACTGGGACTTTTGTAGAGGAAGAACATGGAAGTTGGTGAAAGCACAGATTTATGCATCTTGATTTTTTTGTGCTTATGCACATTTCTGTTTTTGTCCATACACCATGTTTTAGTGTGAATTCTACATACATACATACATACATGAGACCCTTGGTCATCACAACTGGTTATCTCAATGTTCATGCCGGCACTGATTAGGCTGGCTAAGAAGGGACACTTAAGGAGGTTTGGAGTTGGCAAAATCAACAACGGCCTTCGACTGCTAACACTGGCCAAACACAACAGTGTCAAAGTGGGAAACAGCTTATTCTGGCAATACTCAACTATATGCTAATAAGCTCCCAGTTTCAATCATTGTTTAAAGATGTTTGTATGATGTTTGGTGCAGACTGTGCTTCAGATCATCATATGGTCCATGCAGTGCTGAAACTCGGACTCCAATGAGTGAAATGGAAAGAGCCTCCGCCTTGTGAGCTGAACTGGACAAACTTATTGACCTCAGGATGCAAGCAGGACTTTCAGATCACATTATCCAACCAATTCGCAGCACTTGCACCATCTGATGACACTGACAAATAAGAGCAACAGACTTCTCTTGTGATTCTAGAATGCACAAAGCCACTGTGCCTACCACTTTGTCAATGAATGCAAACTTGAATTTCCGATGGCTGCCTCATTCTGGTAGATGAACACAAATGTGAAAAGTTAGTGGACTTCCAACTCAACCACCAAGTACTCAACAGGATGAAAGCTGAATGAGAAGCATACTGGAACACTGTAGCAGGAGACCTCAAACAAAAAGCCTCAAAACCCTGAGGTTTGTGAGTGGGCAAACGAAGATGATGACAATTGGTAACATCAGAAAAGCAAATGTAACCTTTGTGCAATCTCTAGCTGAGAGCCTTGAGCAATGGAATGCATTCTTCCGGGCACTGTACAATCTTGACCTGCCACAACGATCAACTGAGGAGCCACTACCTGTTGCAAATTCAGTAAATAAAACAGCCAACAGTCAAAGAGCTGAAATCAGTAATAAGTTCCCTGAAGAATGCCAAGACACCTGGGGTAGACCAAACCACTGCTTAAGCAATCAAGGCTGGTGGAGATGCCCTGCTCCAGCGATTACATAGTCTGCTAAGGCTGGTTTGGCACTCACAACAAATCCTGTGACATGGAAACAATCGATCATTGTGCCAATACTGAAGAAAGGCAACAGTCGGGACTTTAAAAACCATTAAGGTATCAGTTTGCTTTCAATTGCTGGCAAGGTCTTTACAGAAATTACCCAAACGTGCCTACAGCATCATTGAGAAGAAACCAGCCGTGAAAAGCAGGCAGGGTTTCAGCCCAGCAGAGGATGTTGTAACCAAATATTTGCCATTAGGTAACTTATGGAAGAAATGACTTATTGTGGCCAGCCTACTGTGATCGTGGCTATTGACTTTAAGTCTGTCTTTGACTGCATCCACTGACCAGCATTGTGGAGATCACTGGAGAATGAACATTTGCTGCAGAAAATTATCAGCCTGCTTTAAGCAATGTACCATGGCTCGACAAGTTGCATCCATATCTGAAAAGAGTTGTCAGAAGACTTCTTAATCCAAACTGGGATTCATCAGGACGATGTGGCATCACTGGTACTGTTTAACATTGCGATCGATGTCATTATGAGGAAAGCTTTCAGTGGCAAACAAGCGGTCCAATACAACATAAACTGTTTTATCACTGACCTCATTTTAGCTGATGACAGTGCTATCTTCGCTGCGACCTTCGCTGAGGCCAATGACATCCTTTACAATATTGACAATGTCACTCACTCCTATGGCATGAAGGTCAATGTGGAGAAGACCAAAGTCTTGACAACTGATGGCTCAGTGTTCATCACAATGGCATTTAGGTCGAACAGGTCAAAAAATGTAAGTACCTTAGATCACTAGTCCAGGATCAAAAAGTGGCATGCACCACCAAAATCACTAGCCAGATTGGCCATGCCACAATGGCCTTTGCATCTCTCAAGTGGCACTTGTGGTGAAAGAAAAACATATCCATCAAGACCAAAGTCCACCTCTTCTGAACATTGATCCTGCCTATTTTGCTCTATGAATCATAGACTTAGACGATGTTTCTATCCGACATCAATAAACTTGAAATTTTCTGAATGCAGTACCTATGTCAGATTCTGGGTGTTTCACTCCATAACCGCATTCAAAATGACATTATCTGAATTTGATGCAAGCAGCAGCCGAAAATCAAAGACTGCGGTGTTTCGGATATGTATGCAGGATGGCTGACAGCAAGCTTCTACCCAGGCTGCTATGGCAGCAATGACCACCACAATAGAAGGTGCAGAAGGCAGCACCGAAAAAGACCTGGATCAAACAAATCGAAGCGGACCTCAGAAATCGCTGACTCAGCATCAGTGACGTTAAGAACATTTTACTCGACCAACATGAGTGAAAATGCATCATGAAAAAAATCTCGGACCTAGCGGCACCCACAGCAGCATACTGACTCCGAGGTCACCCTTGCCCAGCTGTTTGCGAGGGACCAAAGAAGAATAATATTAAATAATAACTACCACTACTAATAAAAAACAACAGTAGCAACAAGTGTAACAATTGTACTGCATAGTAGGAGCAGATCTGAGGGCAGCACAGAGTACAAAGTCTAGACAGCCAAGGGGTAGAAGCTGTTTCAGACCCTGGCAGACTGCTTCAGATTATATAGTGCCTCCTGCCAGACAGAAGCATTGGGAGTGATCCTTCACAATGCAATAGGTTTGTGGATGCAATGCTTTATAAAGATGTCTTTAATGGAGTGTAGGAAGATCCCAGAGATCTTTTCTGCTGTGTACACCATCAGCTGTAGGACCTTATGGTCACAATGTGTACAGTACAAGTGAACGGAGGTTACGCTAAAGCTTTATAACATACTGGTGAGGCCTCATCCAGAGTACTGTGTGCAGTTTTAGTATCCAGGCTACAAAAAAAAAAAGACAACAGTCCTACAAAAAGTCCAGAGAACAGTATCTGGAGTGAGTTAAGAGGAAAGATTAAAATAGTTAAACATTTGCAGTTTAAGCAAATGAAGATTAAAACGTGACATGACTGAAGTGTTTGATATTATAAAGGGAATTAGTGCAGTGACTTGAAACTTTTACTTTGAAACAAATTCAAAGAGAAAACAGAAATAATACCTGAAACCTCCTTAAGAGCAAATTTCATACAAATGTAAGACATTTTTTTCTTTGCACAAAGCATGACAGATAAATGATAAATTAAGAGTGGTGTCGAGTAGGACTTTCAAATCTTGCCCCAGTTTTGGTAAATTTGTTGTAATGTTTCTAAAAATTCAGTTTCATTTCCTTATCTCTTATGATCATTCTTCCACTGTAGTTTAGTGAAATGCCAACAATAGCAGCTTTTAAGGAGTTTATCTGAACCATACAGACTGTAAAATTACTCCCAGTGGTCTATAATTTGTCTTCCAAACCAGACTTGCTTCATTTTTGGCAAATCAGTAAGTTACAGATGAGCTCCATGACTGACAATTGTATTGTCCCCTCTATAACAGTGGCAAGCAGCTTTGTTATTGGTCACTGTACACATTCCCCTTTTAGGTCCCTCCCCTTAGTGTATGGTAATAGAGGACACCGGTATGGAGTTAGTGATCCATATGGCATTTCTGTTTTGACTGTGTTAATGATGGCCATCAAACTGCAGAATTCTTCCATTCTGCACTGCAGTTGACAATGTGATTCACAAGAGGATGGCACTTGTTTTTCCAAAGTAGACATAACCAGTGCTTTTGAAGATAAAGCAAGTGGACTCATACTGAAGTATCCGGCAATTTATTTTACTTGGCACTATGCTTCACGGTCCACTGCTGCAGCCACCTGAAGATGTATGGCTGTCCTTTTGGAGCTTTGTCCTGGTATTTTATTTTATAGCTTCTTCTAAATCTAAAAATTACATCTAGCAAAAAACACTCTTCATAAAGTAAATCAGACAAATTGCAAACCTGTAAAGATAATTTGAAACAGGTTTCTATAAATGGATTCTTTCACCATGGATCACCTGTAACAGTCAAATGGGGAGACTAAACTGCCTGACGGAACTAATGCTCACTTCAAGTATACCACTTCTCTTTTTATTTGTGCTGAAGGTCAAGCTGGTTGAACTTAACTGTTGCTTTGGAAAACTGGATAGCCTTTTCTCACACTAAAGCTACCCTTTTCTATTCAGATGTGGGCACATGCTAAGGGTGAAGTAATATCTCAATTACCGTATATACTCACATATAAGTCAGGTCTTGCAACCCGAAAAATCAATCATAAAATCAGACTCCAACTTATACGCCCATTCAAAAATGTGACACTTATATTGTTTTTGCCTCCTCCAATCTCACATCAGTTTCTCAGACACATCGAATTTTGTTGCAGCAGCGCAGTTACCAATTTCTTTTACCACTTCAGCGACTTTTAATTTAAAACCAGCTTCATATTTTCTTCTGATTGAATGCTCCATCGTAGACAAGGAATGCTCTTACGATAAAGGTGTATGAGGTTACTCTCTCAGGTGAGTGTTAGCATATCTCTTGGATCAATAGCGTCAGTTTTCCGCATTCGACTTATATGACCAACATTCTAAAATACCGGAAAGTATACGGTAAAATCAAGCCCCGACTTATCCATGGGAGAACTTAAACGCGAGTATATATGGTATTTTTATTCATTTGTCCATTAATTTTCAAATTTACTTTTTCCAGTTTGGGGTCCTAAGGGCTGGAGCTTATCCAGTATCATCAGGCAGGAGCTAACACTGGTGTAAGCCTATCACTGGGCATAGCTGAGCACACACCCATATTAGTTTAGAATTGCCAGATAGCCTAACATGCATGTCTTTAGGATGTGGAAAAGAACCAGAATATCTAAACCCACACATGAAGACAATGTGCAACTCTGTACAGACTGTGGTCAGGCCCAGGAATCTGCAGCAGTGAGGCAGCATGGCACCATCCCATTTTATTCAATATTTATCTATACTAATAAAAGGCAAAGCCCTCACTCACTGACTGACTGACTGACTGACTCACTCACTCATCACTAATTCTCCAACTTCCCGTGTGGGCGGAAGGCTGAAATTTGGCAGGTTCATTCCTTACAGCTTCCTTACAAAAGTTGGGCAGGTTTCATTTCGAAATTCTACACGTAATGGTCATAACTGGAAGCTGTTTTTCTCCATTTACTGTAATGGAGATGAGCTTGAACGCCGTGGGGGCGGAGTTTCGTGTGACATCATCACGCCTCCCACGTAATCACGCAGTACATAGAAAACCAGGAAGACCTCCAAAAAGCGCTGAAGAAAACATGCATTATATAATTGAGAAGGCAGCGAAACAATAAGAAGCGAGCGAGTGACATATACAACCATATTCATGAGTTCTGCTACTTCGGAAACAAAGCACGATGTAAACCTGCACTTTAAATTAAGTTCATAGACAGGCTGCCGCTGGCGTTTGTAATTTAGTGCCTGCCCATATAAGGCCGTCCGTCAGCGGCAATCCAATAGCAAACTCCCACTAAATATTCACGGGTGAAGGACTGTGCTTATGCAGAGGAAGATGAGATGGTCAGGGTGGTGTTTGGCACAAACTCAGCGAAACTGCGAGAGAAAGTTTTAAGTGCCAGGACTTCGGTAACATTAAATACAGCCATGGACATAGCATGAGATGGCACCAGCACAGCTGGAAACCTTCGATGCATGTACACCGAGCAGCTCACGTGAACTGACGCAGTGCACAGCCAAAAAGCAACAGTTCCAAAGAGCGCTGAACAAAAACCGAATTACACAATTGAAAAGGCAGCAAAAAATATGAAGCATCTGATACATACAAGCATATTCATAAATCCAGCTACTGCGGAAACAAAGCACACGGTGGAAAAAGTCAATGTCCCGCTAAAGGAAGACAGTGTAAAAAAAAACAAAACCCGTGCATGCAGTGTGTCAGGTCTCAGATAAAGAAGAAGACGAGCTGTTTATTGATGCAGTAATAACGAATCGATGAATGAAACCTGTCATCTTTACAACGATTGACAAACACGGAATGTAACTTGAACACAACACATCCTACAAATACGAACCTGATTGAAAGAAATAATGATAATCAAATCCTTGATGACAGCAACACTCAGTAACACTCACAAAACAATTACTGTATATTGACAGTCATGTTAAATTATTTTTAAAATGTTCCCTTTTCTTTTTCATAGCTTTTTTAACACACTACGTCTCTGCTGCGATACGCGGGTACATATATATGTATATATATACCCTGATCTACATACTCGAATAATGAATACTTTATTCGCCATCAATGATTGTTTTGGTAAAGCCATACTCAGTGTATTCATTACATGAACGGTAAAAAAGTAAGAGCGAGGGGAGGGTGACTTATTGAGGCATGCAGGCAAAACCACAATAGCACGCGGGCTCGATGTACGAAAAAATATATCTTTTCAAGTTCTATTTAGTCCATATGTGTCAAACTCAAGGGCCGCGGGCCACATCCGGCCAGGCGTGTAATTATATCCGGCCCGCGAGATCATTTTATATACTGTGTTATTGTTATTAATGGCCAGGGTATATGAAGCGCTGGTAACACAATAAACTACAGATCCCATAATGCAGCGCTTCAGCTGCCTTGCCGAACACTTACC
>JANRMT010062793.1:12956447-13040650 GCA_026402145.1 Polypterus bichir lapradei
CGTGTTTGTCAATCGTTGTAAAGATAACAGGTTTCATTCATCGATTCGTTTCTTACTGCATCAATAAACAACTCGTCTTCTTCTTTATCTGAGACCTGACACGCTGCATGCACGGGGTTTTTTTTTTTCACTGTCTTCCTTTAGCGGGACATTGACTTTTTCCACCGTGTGCTTTGTTTCAGCAGTAGCTGCATTTATGAATATGCTTGTATGTATCAGAAGCTTCATATTTTTTTGCTGCCTTTTCAATTGTGTAATTCGGTTTTTGTTCAGCGCTCTTAGGAACAGTTGCTTTTTGTCTGTGCACTGCGTCAGTTCACGTGAGCCGCTCGGTGTACATGCATCGAAGTTTCCCAGCTGTGCTGGTGCCATGTCGTGCTATGTCCATGGCTGTATTTAATGTTACCAAAGTCCCGGCACTTAAAACTTTCTCTCGCAGTTTTGCTGAGTTTGTGCCAAACACCACCCTGACCATCTCATCTTCCTCTGCATAAGCACAGTCCTTCACCCGTGAATATTTAGTGGCAGTGTTTCTATTGGATTGCCGCTGATGGACGGCCTTATATGGGCAGGCACTAAATTACAAACGCCAGCTGCAGCCTGTCTATGAACTTAATTTAAAGTTTAGGTTTCCACCGTGCTTTGTTTCCGTAGTAGCATCACTGATGAATATGGTTGTATGTCACTCGCTCGCTTCTTATTGTTTCGCTGCCTTCTCAATTATATAATGCATGTTTTCTTCAGCGCTTTTTGTAGGTCTTCCTGGTTTTCTACGTACTGCGTGATTACGTGGGAGGCGTGATGATGTCACACGAAACTCCGCCCCCACGGGTTTCAAGCTCATCTCCATTACAGTAAATGGAGAAAAACAGCTTCCAGTTATGACCATTACGCGTAGAATTTCGAAATGAAACCTGCTTAACTTTTGTAAGTGAGCTGTAAGGAATGAGCCTGCCAAATTTCAGCCTTCTACCTACACGGGAAGTTGGAGAATTAGTGATGAGTGAGTGAGTGAGTCAGTCAGTCAGTCAGTCAGTCAGTAAGGGCTTTGCCTTTTATTAGTATAGATATATATGTGTTTTGATGCCTTCAGTCATGAAAATAAAGAAAACACATTGAATGAGGAGGTGTGTCCAAACCTTTGGCCTGTACTGTATATATATATATATATACATATATATATATATATATATATAGTAACAAAGGCGCTATATAGGCGCCTGACCCAACACATAAGGACACGGAGGTACGTATAAAATGCACACAGATTTTATTTTTCTTCACCCGTGGGCACACGTCTTCCCTGTGACCCACAGGCAATACACAGTCCCAAATACCACACACTGAAACCACAACACACTTTTCTTCCTCTACCACCACTCCTCCTCAAGCTTCGTCTTCTTCCTCCCAACTCTGGCTCCTCGAGTGGTGGTGGCTGGGCCCTTTTATAGCCCACCCGGAAGCGTTCCAGGTGATTAACCACCTGGTCCTAATTGCACTTCTGGGTGAGGCTGAAGACTCATCCAGCCGGGCTGTTGGAAGCAGACAGCCTCCCCTAGCGGCCACCCCGGGCCCCAACCAAGCTGTGGAGGACTCCATCTCCCATGGAGCCCTGCAGGTGGTTGGGGAATCACCGTCGGCCAGGGAGGCTGCCACCAAGCGTCCCGGGGGAGATATTGGACTGCCCATGGTGGCTCCCCCCGGAACATAAGCAGCAGGGGCGTCCCTGCCAGGCGTGGGATCCGGCTGTCCTTCACAATATATATAAGGTTTTTTTTTGTTTTAATTAAGTTTATTCTTATCATTATAGAGCTAAGCATGTTGGATTATGATATCACACTTGATTTTAAATGAACTGCATTATCAGTAGTCCTCAGTGGTCAGCTCTTTTCATTTTCACAATGGTGTGTTTGTTTGTTTTTTTCTGATCACTTGTCTTCCTTTAACTCATGTGTATAGATTTTCCCTTTAAGCTTGTTTTTTTCTGTGTGAAAAGTTTTTAACTATATTTTTGGTTTCCTTCCTGTTCTGTTCTGCATGTTCTACTTGATCTTTGTTGTCCAACCAGCTTAATGAAGAGATTTGGTGGTGTTCCACCTTGAAGTAAGAAATCCTGAAGGTGATTCACAGTTCAAGCTACAGTATTACCAAGATTTCAGTCCTATAGGGGACATCAATGAACACGTGAATGGCGTTCCTAATATTGGTGTGACAGAGCCCGGTGTGTAGTCTAGATATTTAGTGAGATTATCAATAACATAGCAAGACCAAACAGATATTGTACTCTTAAGTTTAAATTCAATCACATACAATGCATGATCTGATTAAACAAAAGATGGACAATACCTGAGCAGAGTTTGTTTTCACAGCCTCCCTCCTCTGTCTTCAGCTCCATGCCTGACCAGACAATAGTTAGATGTATCTCTGAGTTGACACGGAAAAATGAGAGCACTTCTACAGCCTTATCCTGGAACAGCCCAAACATAGGCTAACATCTGGATGCCAAGAGGTTATGAATTAAAAGTGCCAACATTTATATTGACATATTTAGTATATACAGTGGATTCTGAAAGCTTTCAGAATCCTTTAGTATTTTCACATTTTACTATGTTACAGCTTTTAAATTAATTTATTCCCATATCAGGTAACACTCAGTATTACTACATGACAAAACAAAAACAAAACTTTAAGCATTTTTACAAATTTATTAAAAATAAGAAAATTGAAATATCACATTGACCCAGGTATTCAGACCCTTTCCTCAGTAATTACTGGGGCACCTTTGGCAGTCTTCTGTATGACACAGTGAGCTTTACACACCTGGATTTGGGGATTATGTGCCATTCTTCTATGCAGATCCTGTCAACCTCTTATAAGGTTGGGGAGGACTGTTAGTGGACATCTGTTTTCAGGTCCCTCAAGAGATGTTTAGGTTCAAGCCTCGGTGGTCTGACTGGGCAACTCCAGGACATTCCCAGAGTTGTCCATAAGCCACACCTGTGTTGTCTTTTCTTTGTGCTTAGGGTCAATGTACTCTAAATAGGTGAACCCTTGGCTAGTCTGAGGTCCAGAGTGCTCTGGGGCAGGTTTGTATTTAGGATATACATATTGGTACTTTGCTCCATTCTGCTCTCCATCAATCCTGTCTACTCTCCTAGTCCTTGCCACTAAAAAAATAATCCCAAAGCATAATCCTGTTGCTGCCATGCTTTACTGTTGTAATGGTATTGCACACATGATGAGCGGTGCTGGGATTCCACTAGAAATGACACTTAGAATTGAAGTCAAACAGTTCGATCTTGTTTTCATCAGACTACATAATCTTTATTCTCACAGTCTGAGAGTTCTTTAAGCAACTTTTTGCAAACTCCAAGCAGGTTTCAATGTGTCTTTTACTGAGAAGAAGCTTCCATCTGGCCACTTGGTCATAAAGCCAAGATCAGTGCAGAGTTGCAGTGATGGTTGTGTGGGAGTTTCTCCCATCTCCACCACACAGATTACCTGGAGCTCAGCCAGAGTGGCTATTGGCTTCTTGCTCAGCTCTCATTCCTTGACCCTTCTCCCACATTAACCATCTCATGGTTATTCCAAACGTTTTCGATTTAAGAATTGTGGAGTTTGATGGACTCCAAACAAGAGGTGGAAACAGTTCAGCAGTGACCAGTAAAATGGGTTGCACCTTAGCCTAATTTCAAGTGTTATAGCAAAGGGTCTGGACACTTGTGTCCATGTGATATTTCAGTTTTTCATTTTTTTTTTTTTGTCATTCTTGGGTATTTGGTGTTGTTTATAAGGGAAAAATGAATCTAAATGATTTTAGCACAAGGCTACAACATAAAATGTGAAGAAGTTGACGGGTGTGAATACTTTCAGAATGCTCTGTACGACATGACTTTTGAGATCTTGCCCCAGGTGTTCCATGTTTGAGCAGTCCCTAGCACATGAATAACATGTTCAGACATCAGTGAACCAAAGAGAGTCTGGCTTTAAACATCCCAGAACCCTTCATCTTCTTCGAATGTCCTCTTCTTTTGAAAGTAGGATGTAGTACAAAAGCAGTTTATGCACATGGCACTTAAAACCTTTGACAAAAAGACAGCCCAAAAATAGGGAATCTTAGCACCATACCATACCTGTGCTGAAGATAACTGTACCCAAGTTTAGTGTGGTAATGCTGTCAAGTTCAGCCTTCTATAAGATGGTACTGTGTGCAAGGCAAAGGTGCCACCAAAAAGGTGACAAACTGGGTAATGCCATGGAACTGCTAAACAGCAAGTGTTTTGGAGCAGACATGTTCTGTGCTAAATATAAGCAGCCATGAGAAATGGTAAAGCCTGCGTGTCTATCTGCATGAGCTTTGCCAAGATTACTTACAACAATTGATAAGTTAATAATCCACTAGCCAAACTAATGTTGCATATTGTTATTTCAGGTTTAAGAGTTACTGTGCATCACCTGTCAGCAATATGTCTGTACAAGTTCATTTTTTTATATTTTTAGACCCCTGTTGTTTCCTAATTTGACCAATAGAGACATCTTGCTTCAAAGAGTACCTTGAGAATGTCCTGTCATGATCTTTGAGCAAATCCTGAACTTCCTCTTATTCTTTAATGTTGCCTCTCAATAGCAGCAGACACCCTTTATAGAATTACTAGCAAAATACCCGCGCTTCGCAGCGGAGAAGTAGTGTGTTAAAGAAGCAATGAAAAAGAAAAGGAAACATTTTGAAAATAACGTAACATGATTGTCAATGTAATTGTTTTGTCACTGTTGTGAGTGATGAGTGTTGCTGTCATATATATATAAATATATATATATATATTTACACACACACACACACATAAACATATATATATACATATCTATACATATACACATATATATACACACACACATATATACATACATATATATATATCTACATATATACACATACATATACATACACACATACATACATACACACACATATATACACACAAATACATATATATATATATATACATACACACACACATATATAAACATATATATACATATACATACATATCTACATATATACACACACAGCTATTTCGTATCAGTGCAATACGCTGCTTGTTAAAACGGATAACTCCCGCTCTTACGTGCAAGTCTGCGTGGATATTATGAACTCGTATTTGTTCAAGTTCTATTTAAATTTTAAATAGAAGGAATTTTTATTTAGTCGACAGAAATATCTTTGGTAGGAATGGTAAAAACAGACAGGAATATTATTCCTGAATAAATCAACTCAAACCTTAAACAACTTATAATATTTTGCTCTCCATAAAAATATATCCTGTCTAAATTATACAAGTTAGAAATAAAGTAAACGTTAAAAGAACAAACATTCAAATTTCTTTACTCTTATGTAATTTTATATAAAAAATAAACTTAGATTTTAAATATCCCAAAAGATTTTGCTCTCCATAAAAATATATCCTGTCAAAATTATACAAATTCAAATATGAACATGCTGCATAACAAAACCTGGAAATATAAATAAAATGTGTTCTTTTCAGCAATAACAAATCAAATCATTCAGTTGTCTTTGCTCATATGTCATTTTAGTGCTGGACGCCTGGCATCTTTTTTTGGCAACAAGTTCGTTTATGTTTGGTGTGAGGTTCTGTGTTGTGGAGATTCTCAGGATGGACTGCAGGTGCTCATCAGTGAGGCGACTCCTGTGTGCTGTTTTGTTAGTCTTTATCACTGAGAAGAGCTTCTCACACAGATATGTGCTACCAAACATGCACAAGGTTCGAGCCGCATGTAGATGGAGCTGGAGCTTTTCTGCGGTAATGGAGTGAATAAACTGTGCAGGCCCTGCAGTATCGTACTTTGCCTTCAGTGTGCCATTACACTGCAGCTCAATCACCTCCATCTGAATCTGCACAAGTGCAGTTTCCACATCGACGGCAAATGGGTTGCGAAACAAGTCACAATTCTTTTTTTGTTCTTCAAAGTCACCAAAGCGGCGTGCGAACTCAGTGCGCAGTGCACTCAGTTTATCAGCAATGTGCGTATTTGGGAACACCGTTGTGCCGAATTGGTTCAACATTACTTGGCAACAGGGAAAGTGAGGCAAGTTGCACTGGTGCATTTGTGTCTCCATAAAAGCAGCTTCACTTGAAATCACTTTGTGATTGTGCACGGGTAAAAACGTCTGCTGAAGTGTCAGATTCTTCTTTAACTCTTCTGCTTTCTGTATCTTCTGCATTGCATTCAGGTCTTTCAGGTTATCCTGATGTTTTGTCTCATAGTGCCGTCTTAGATTAAATTCTGTAATTACAGCCACATTAGCTCCACAAATGAGAGACATGGGTTTACCGGCAATGTCAGTAAACATATACAAAGCCTCCCATCGGTTTTTAAAGGCTCTATTTTCAGAATCAACTTTTCTCTTCAGCATCGTGTGGGCTAGCTTCGCAATAACTTGCAGCATCATAAGCTAGACTTGATTAACGCGGTAAGTGTTTGGCAAGGCCGCTGAAGCGCTGCATTATGGGATCTGTAGTTTATTGTGTTACCAGCGCTTCATATACCCGGGCCATTAATAACAATAATAAAGTATATAAAATTATCTCGCTGGCCGGATATAATTACACGCCGGGCCGGATGTGGCCCGCAGCCCTTGAGTTTGACACATATGGACTAAATAGAACTTGAAAATATATATTTTTTCGTACATCGAGCCCACGTGCTATTGTGGTTTTGCCTGCATTCCTCAATAAGTCACCCTCCCCTCGCTGTTACTTTTTTACCGTTCATCTAATGAATACACTGAGTATGGCTTTACCAAAACAATCATTGATGGCGAATAAAGTATCCATTATTCGAGTATGTAGATCGGGGTATATATACATATATATATATACCCGCGTATCGCAGCGGAGAAGTAGTGTGTTAAAGAAGCTATGAAAAAGAAAAGGGAACATTTTAAAAATAACGTAACATGACTGTCAATATACAGTAATTGTTTTGTGAGTGTTATTGAGTGTTGCTGTCATCAAGGACTTGATTATCATTATTTCTTTCAATCAGGTTCGTATTTGTAGGATGTGTTGTGTTCAAGTTACATTCCGTGTTTGTCAATCGTTGTAAAGATAACAGGTTTCATTCATCGATTCATTTCTTACTGCATCAATAAACAGCTCGTCTTCCTCTTTATTTGAGACATCACACACTGCATGCATGGGTTTTTTTTTAACACTGTCTTCCTTTAGCGGGACATTCACTTTTTGCACCGTGTGCTTTGTTTCCACAGTAGCTGCATTTATGAATATGCTTGTATGTATCAGACGCTTCATATTTTTTTGCTGCCTTTTCAATTGTGTAATTCGGTTTTTGTTCAGCGCTCTTTGGAAGTTACTTTTTGTCTGTGCACTGCGTCAGTTCACGTGAGCCGCTCAGTGTACATGCATCGAAGTTTCCCAGCTGTGCTGGTGCCATGTCGTGCTATGTCCATGGCTGTATTTAATGTTACCGAAGTCCTGGCACTTAAAAGTTTCTCTCGCAGTTTTGCTGAGTTTGTGCCAAACACCACCCTGACCATCTCATCTTCCTCTGCATAAGCACAGTCCTTCACCCGTGAATATTTAGTGGCAGTTTGCTATTGGATTGCCGCTGACGGACGGCCTTATATGGGCAGGCATTAAATTACAAACGCCAGCGGCAGCCTGTCTATGAACTTAATTTAAAGTTTAGGTTTACATCGTGCTTTGTTTCCGAAGTACCAGAACTCATGAATATGGTTGTATATGTCACTCGCTCGCTTCTTATTGTTTCGCTGCCTTCTCAATTATATAATGCATGTTTTCTTCAGCGGTTTTTGGGGCTCTTCCTGGTTTACTACGTACTGCGTGATTACGTGGGAGGCGTGATGATGTCACACGAAACTCCGCCCCCACGGCTTTCAAGATCATCTCCATTACAGTAAATGGAGAAAAACAGCTTCCAGTTATGACCATTACGCGTAGAATTTTGAAATGAAACCTGCCCAACTTTTGTAAGGAAGCTGTAAGGAATGACCTTGCCAAATTTCAGCCTTCTACCTACACGGGAAGTTGGAGAATTAGTGATGAGTCAGTCAGTCAGTCAGTGAGGGCTTTGCCTTTTATTAGTATAGATATATATATATATATATATATATATATATATATAAAAACACACACATTACATATCGTATCTTGCCTTTCTCTCAGTCACAAAAGCAGTTTTGAGAACACTTTGCAATTCTTTCTTGTTTCCATCTAGTGGTTAAAATGTGAATTGTTCAATGAAACTGCTGTGGCACATTGGAGAAGGAAAAATGATCTGTCACGGAATTTCTGTTATTCAACATATTTGACATTGTCTATATCCGTCTATATTCCAATGGTGACAATGCAACAAAGACACCATCTCACCACATCATCATTACCCAGCCTAGAGAAGGTGCAGAGTTAAAATTTCCATTGCCACAAGCAGTGATGCTCTACCAAGCTGTTTAATCTGACCAACCTTGGAACTATTCTTTGACTTATGTCCAAAACAAAGCTGCATCAAATCTTGTAAAAGAAAAAGAAAATTAGAGAAGAGATAAACTAGCTTTTAAAACAAGATAAAAAAAACCTTTACATAGAATAAAATTCAGCTGAAGTGGAAAGGAATTAAAACAAAGGCAGCTATGTGAAGACAGACTGAAGTGGGACAGTGGTGTGAGGAGAGAGTGGACGATTCCTTTCCATTCAATTGAAAGAATGGGTTCTATGCCCTCTTCAGATGGCAACATCTGTTGTTTGATTGCCTTCTATGATTTTCTTGTTCTTCCTTTTTTAAATAACAGAAAACTAAATTAGTAAAGCAAAGCAGAGTAACAGCTGTAATGCAAATGTTGTATAATCATTAAAGTAAAAGACCACATGGACAGAATAAAAAAATAAATAACAGATAATAGTAATAGAAAAGGAGATCTATAGGTTGCGGCTTCCTGTGACTCAGATTACAATAACTGACAGATATAAAAAAAGCACTTATACAGTATATAGGTCCTTTCTACACTAGAGTAAAATGTACACCAAGGAGCTCTACAAGCACAGATGTATAGTACAGTACAGTATACTACCATTGCTTTGGGGGCATCACAGCCCAGGCAGATTCAATGACTTGGTCTGCCTCACAAGTTATTTTAGAGAAAAATACATTAATTTTATATTTGTCAGTATGTAACGTGACACAATAACCTAGAATGACCTTGAGCTTCTCACAGAATTAGAATCAGTAGAGTACTAAACCTTATAAAACAAAGTAAATAAAGATACCATTTCTGTTTTCTATGTTTTATACTATTAATATATGTTTGAACTGTATTAAAAAAATGATAAATATTACTGGATAAGATCACTGGTAGTAGATCACACAACATCCATCCACCCAACCAGCCATATCTGAACCTCTTTAAACCAGTTCAGAGGCAACTGGATAAAAAACATATTATTATTACCAAAAATTATCACATACATATCCAAGCTAGGATCTTTGCATTTTAATACTTTAGTGGTAACTGTACAATTTAACTCTCAGAGTTTGACTTTACTTTGCACTTTTACATACAAATACAAACTAAAAAAATAACATATACATTTATTAAATATATCAGAAACATGGGAAACATAAATTGAAAATGTTAAACCCCTTTGCCCCTCCATTAATTTGATACAAATTGTCACCATTTAATTTTTTTATAAGCCTTTATAATATTCTTTCACCCTGCTACAATTATAGTATGTATTTGGCATCAAATGTCCACTCTTTGGACTGGTAATTCAGTAGGGCTGGGATCCTTAAGTACAAAATAAATTATTGATTTCTGGGCTTCATTACCAGTGAAATTCCATGCATGATAGTTGGTCCATCTATTGTCATGGACACATTATGGCTTTTGGTTGCCTGAGACTTATTAAAATATTATTTTAAAAAATAATAACCACTGCCAAGGAAAAGCATACTAAAAATGTTTCATAAATTAAATAAGATTTCATGAGACACCAAGGACAGTGGTTCAAGGTTGACTTATGCTTTCTTTTTCTGCTTGTTAAGGAAATTGTTATTATTGTTACAACAGCTATTAAGAATATTCAACTGCCTGGATACCTTTATTTCATGCTACAGCAGAAAGGCACTTAATTAGTAAATTTAAAAGATATATACAATGTGTAGTACTTAGGCAGAGGAACTTGGAATAACCACGAGCACTTGAACCACAAAATCGTTAAAATAAGAGGCAAATGGTAAAAACATTTACACATTTGTGGAATCCACTTTTTAACAAGTTCTCCAAGAAACAACTGACAGGATTCTGCAGTTCTGCATTGGTGTACCAATTGTGAACTTTACCAAGGACGGGTGCTCCTATACTCCTGCTTGCGCCGGACCCACTGAGCTGTAAATGGTTGCTCAATTACTGTCCAGGAAATATTCCCCTGGAGTGGTATCGGAGAACCTATATTTGCTTTTTTGGGTGGATATGGAGTCCAGATTTCTTCAAACCCTAGTCCATTAGTAAGGGTTTTTGGTTGAGACAAGATAGATTTTAACTCAGTTGTATAGTTTACAGAAGTAGGAAGACAGTTACGAGGAGCTAAGGGCTCAGAATATGATTCATTATGTTTGGAAAGAAGGGGTGCCTCTCGATTCTGGGAAATGGTCTTCACTACTTCTTCCTCATTATGGGCTTTGAGATTCAGAGGTGGCACCTTAGTTTCTTCAAGACACCTAAGAAGAGAGCACATTCAAGAAAATAATACCGTCATTTAAAAAGAAACAGCATAAGTCACAAAAGTTGTCTTCTAATATATACAAAATATAGGTTTAATTAAGCAATTTCCTTCTTGAAGAAGGTGTGATAAGAGGTCTCTGGCAAAGTGCAATTTGAATAAATAATCGAGTCCCAGAGTGTGCAGGCTTTGAAGGGGTGCAGGTGAGCCCTGTGAGCGTTCACGCGCCACTCCGAGGTTGAGTGGGTTGATTGGCTGATCGCACATTCACCTTTAAATGCAAGTGGGCCTCACAGTAGGTGGAGAATAGCATGTGTACTTATCCAGGGAAAAATAGGGAGCCTACAAGGTAGAGAGGCAGGATCAAACTTAAAAAGTGAGAAAAGATCAAAAAGAGTGAGGAAAGAGAATGGAGGTTAAGGGAGAAGAGAGAGGCAGGACAGGAAGAGCCCATGTTGTGAGGAGTAAAGGAAGGTGGTTGGGAGTATGCCCCAGGGACGCAAATGGCAGGCCTGTGTTGAATGTAGGGCTGGAGAAGGAACTCTATTATTGAGCATGATGCTGATGGACTGGCTGAGGAAGACGTGGTTGACTGCACCTGATGGTGGGCATCTCCTCATGTTGCAAGGTCCTGATTGGATAGGCTGAAGACATTGGGGTTAGTGACAGTTTTAAGAGACAAATCTTCCAGGGATTTTAACCTTGTTTTTATTGGATTATTTATTGATTTTGATCTCCACGTGACACCTTTAATTTTATGGATTATTTATTTATTGAAGACCTTTATGTTGAAACACTTCACTTTGGAACATTGATTGTTTAGTTTTAAATACAAACAGTTCAATCACTTTGCACCATCCCCTTGCTGAGTATATGTGTCCTCATCTGCAGGGTTCATCCTCAGTAAGTTATTGAGGCTCCCGGATGCAACTAGGGAGTGTGGAACCTACCTGGGCTTTCACAGATGGTTCAATCCCCCATAATCCTGTATAATGAATAATCATACTCAGTTTCGTTCATGGTCTCCCTGAATACCAATTATATTTAAAATTTCTGAATTATTATTTACTCTTAACAATCACCTTCAACGATGGGAAGTGACTAGAAAATTCAATGTACTCACTTCAATTTTTGTATATAATGTAGCAAAATGAAACTTGTAGAGTATAACATTGAACATAATCTTTGATGACCACCATACCCCAACTGTAATGGGAGCAAGGCATGAACAAAATCCAGGCAGTGTGCCAATTCATTGCAGAGCACGGTTACACGTATTTCTTTGGAGATGTAAGAGGAAATTCAGGGCATTGGTGAAAATATGCCATTTAGCTCAACAAGCTTGCTAATCTTAGTAACCTATTTTCTCCAAAAATGACATGGAGTCGAGATTTGAATGATCTCTGAAATCCTACTCTCTACCAAACTTCTTGGCAGTTTATTCCATATGTGTATGTTTCTTTGTGGAAAAAAAACCTTTCAACGTGTGTATGTAATTTATCCTTGGCAAGTTTCTATCTGTGCTCCTGAATTCTTGTTGAAGAATTAATTTTAAAGTACCAGCCTGGATCTACTATATTAATTTGCTTCATAATTTTAAAAGCTTCAGTCATCTCTTAAATTCTGTTTGCTTAAACGGAAAAGGGTTTCCTTCAGTTTTCCCTCATAGCTCATATTCCTCAGTCACGAAGTCAGACTAATTGCTCTCCTCTGGATTTTCTCTAGTGCTGTTTTGTTGTAATGTGCCTCACAAATGTGTTACATAACTTAAACATAACCTACCTTGACTTGTTACTCCAAATATCAGACTATATATCTTAATATCCTTTTTATTCACTTTTGTTCACTGTCTGGATGCAGATAGTGATGAGCCCACTATGATTCCTATGTCCTTCTCATAAGGAGTATTTTCAAATATCAAACCTACAATTATGTATTAAAACCTAACATCGTTACTTTATATTTACTTACATTAAATTTAAATAATATGAAAATTAATTTTGTAACAAATCATAAAAAATTCAGACTAATCTATTGAAAGCTTTTTAACTATAACAGTTGCAAAAGTTATTATATGCGAAATTTCCATGAGTTTAAAAACTGCACAAATTAGTGTATATAAGCCATTTCAAATATTTTTTATACAACTTCCGAATCATACAACTTACTTTGAGAAACCTGTGTTATGGGCTAGAAATGTGGTTAGAAACATAGTGTAACAGTTTAGTACCTCTTTAATACAATTCAGATTTGCAGGAGGATGAGAGCTAAATGGCTAAAACTGGCCCAAACAATGGAGTTCCAGTAGTGTGTTTCTAAACATTCCCATATTCACCTAGTAGCACTGTGATCACTGCCACTTAAAGAGGCCCGCCGTTACGCCCTGTTGGAAGAACTGCTTGTCTGTAAATGAAAAGACCGAATATCTTGAGCAAGGATAAATAGTTACAAGCTAATCTGGAGGTGCAAGAAGAGAGAATCTGGAAGGAGGACTAAAAAAGGTGAGTTATGGCGAGCTCAGGTACTGTGATATTTGGGTACTATGGAGAACCAGCTTACACCTCTTATTTTCATACGGTATTTTAATGCTGGATAGGTTTCACCAGACTGAGTGAAAGCAGCACGAGAACTGGAGAACAATCCCCCATCTCGAAACATACATAAAAACTTTTGTTTTGGGTAACAAACAGCTGCTACTGTCAATACAAGCTTGTAGGTGGCAGTAAAATGAGGTTAGACCAGCTTGGATTGGGCATTATAAAGCAGTGTCTACAAAAGGAACAGGGCTAATGGTCAGCAGCATTAAGAATGATAATTTAATCTAATTTAAAACTAAGGCAGACTGCATAGATATTATATGTCTTTATATCAATATGTCTTTAGTTTCATTTGCAGTGAGCAGTACGCCCATTTTAAAATAGCACAATGCATATTAAAACAAAGTATTCAAACACTAAATGCTAGATCAAACATTAACATTTTCAAAAGTAATGCAGTAAGAAAGTTCTTCAGAAATCAGGCATAAGAGATGCAACCTTGTCTGGAATTCCCATGCTACGGGATGTCAATTTGTTACGCATCAAATTAAACTGCACAAATGTGTTAAAGAAAAAGAATAGAATTTTGATATCTTTTTAGCAAAACAGTTTAAAAAAATAATTGGTCAAATCTTAAGAAGCAATACCTCTTAAATTTCACATAAGAAAAGATAATGCAGTTGTTTTTGAGGTCTGTGATGAGAGAACACCTCAAAGGACTGGAAATAGGAATAATTCAAAAAGCAGTTCTGGAAAAAATGGCAGTTACTCACATGGGGAATTTGTAGGTACAACCAAAAATCTGGACTGGACCATTTAACATCATTAATAAACCTAGACTACTTGAAATGTTTTTGGACATTGTGAAGTAATTAGATAAATATGGTGATCTACTATGAAAACTCAAAAAATGTGTGCTAAAATTAATCCGGATATTAACTGCTTATTTTTTGATTTGATACACTTTATTAATCCCCAAGGGGAAATTGTCTTTTTGCATGACCTTTGAAGGTCAGATGCAGAGTCAGGCATTGCACATCACCCGTGGAGCAATTTTCAGGTTAAGGGCCTTACTGAAGTGCTCAACAAAGATGAATCCCTTCTGGCAGTAATGGGATTTGAACTGGCAACCTTCCAGATGGCAGCGCAGATCCTTAGCCTCAGAGCCACCACTTAACTAATGATGTATGCAGCAAAACTACCTACTGAGCCATAGTGGTGACCAACTATCCAATAGTATCCTGATATGTGTGGCTTTATTTTCTATCATGCAGGGTGATAATATCAAGGATTTATACAAAACCACCAAACAGACCAACATTTTGAATGTAAAATTCTATGAAAGCTATAAAGTTATATACAGCTAAATTATAATGGAGTATGATGGCATTAAATTCTACCATTTGAGAGCACTAATTATTAACTTCACTGTCTTGTTGCTGTGCAGGGATGCACACGATTTGAGTTGATCTACAGACTGGCTGTATATTACCAGTTTGGTATAAACTATAAAGTGGCCCTTACAGCATTGCTTGTAAGATATTTGATAACTAAAAATTTGCCTGGTGTGAATGAGTGCAGCTGTATGCACAAGTGTGACCTGGGATGGTCTGGCGCCCCATCCAGCGGCTAGATTCTGTCCTGTGCCTAGTGCTTGGGATTCGCTCCAGGGATCCATTTCTCTAAATTAGTTGATTGAAAAATGATGTGAAGGATGAACATATGTTTTCATGTCCATTTTCTGCTGTACTATTAGAAAAAGAAAGTGCTAGCAGCTCAACTCAAACAATAATTAAAATCTGCTACACAGATTGAAGTTCAATTCTCTTTTTAAAGTTCAATATTATGCTGTTTAATAATCCTATGAGGTATTTTGGGATGGTGCTTGCTATTTATGAAGTTAAGGCTGGTAGGTTTACTTTGAAGTTATGGTGGAATATACCCACAGTATCACTGCATCCAAAAAACTGGGAGATGATGAAATACATAAAAACAACTACTTTGCACTAACTCACCCATGTTTTTGGTTTGTAGTCGTTATCTCAGAAGGATCCTGATCTGTTTTTGAATTCACTGGTAGTACTGTGGCTGTAGCTGGGATTAATGTTTCAGAGCGTGTTTCAACTGGCTTGAAGTCCTTCAACCCTGCATAATAACATCACACATACTTTTGTAGTTAAATTGTCTAGTTGCAGAAAAACATCTTTTTCACATAATTCATTGAAAAGGCATCATATTTTAATTTCTGAACTCAACTACGCTGTAGTTTGAGGGGTTAGTTAAATATTTAAAGTGGGAAATCTATTCAAATACAATACAGTAAGTTCTGAAATACTGCACATTGTCTAACAGTGTTTCACAGACTATTTCTAAAAATTAAACTTAGATTTTAGGAGATAAATAAAATATGCTGCAATAGCTGGGGGATCAATTAATTAAATAGGCTACTTCACATATTTTATATACACTAGAGTAATTGAATCTAATTGAAATTAATTCAAAATTGAACAGTACTTGGCAATTTTCACTTAATTGCAAGTTCACCTATGCAATGCTGGGATGTGCTCTCTCCTGTGAGACATGAATCTACATTCAGTGGAAGGAGCTGTTGGACTAGGTGGATGTGACATGCATACTTAATTATTTACAACTGAATTTTCTTCCCATGATTTGACAGTAACCTACATTTTTTCCATCTAGTGTAATTATTTTAATATAAAAAGCCTTACATAGAGTACTATAAATAATAATAAAAATCCTAATAATTTTGATGGCCATCCCTATGTTACTTTTAAAGCTAGGATGGGGCTTTGGCTGTCTCATGTTAAAACTCTATGCTCTTTTTTGGTGGTTAACCCTGATGTTTGGTTTCCTTTTTCATTTCAACAATTCTACTCAATTCTAGTCACTGCTACTACCACTAATGACAGGATAAGCTGTGTGTGCAACCACCACTGGCTACAGATACTACACTCACTGCAATGCTGAACACTGCAAGATACCCGTCTTGGAAGGGGATTAATTGTGAGCCATCAACTTCAGGTCAGAAACTCTTGACAATTTTCAGATCAGTAAAATGGATTCTATACTAAGCACTCCTAAACCAAAGAACTTCAATGCAGACCGGGAGATGGTTGATATCTTTTTTTTTTCTGTTTAATTTAAATATTGATAAGTCATTTCGACTTTTGCAAAATATGTTACATCTGAGAACTTAACAACTGAATGAATGAATTCTTTACAGCAACCTAGGTGCGCTTTCAGAGAGTGTCTGTTCATTTCAAAATGACCTTCAGTAACCAAATGGCCAAGACTACTCAAATGCCCACAAATTAAGAATCAAAGCAATAGTGCTGTGAGATTCTGGTCCTCACTAAGGCAGCCCAGGTTCCTGGAAGTGATATCTAAAAAGATTATTATGTTCGTTCTAATATCTTTGCCCTGCACATTTCATATATTTGCTCTCTCAGTCTTCAGTACCCTTTAATGTTTTGGCTATCATCTTAGGATAGCTACACAGTAATGTGCTAAATAAAATAAATTCAATTTACTTTAACACACAATCATATAGCATTTTTTCAAGTGCGTGTCACTTATATTTGCACTGCTATATTTAAAAAAAAATCCTTAGTATTTAGTTTTAATGGAAACAGATTTACAATTCCTTTAACTGAAATATAACATGTGTTGTCTCATAGCACCTTCTATTATGCAGAACATTCTAAAGCCATGCTGCAGTGCTCTGTTTCACAAAGAGTGGCCTTGAGTTTAAGAATATCTATTACTGTGCTATATCATATGCATGAAACACTTTGGGATTTTTTTTGGTGATGAAATGAAATCTAAAAAAAGAGTGTTTATGTAGTTCATTGTTTTTAAGAAACTAGATATATAACAATCACAGAAAACAAAATTTCCAATAAAAAAACAAAAACAGATTTACAGTGTAATTTATACTATACTAATTTATACTTAACAGCACAACAGACAAAAAAAATTAAAAAAACTGAAAAAAATGCATGCATTAATGTTTAAGAGTTTTTGAAATAGTTTCCCAGAAGTTCTGTGTTACCTTGCTGTCTAGGTGATGTATTTAACCTGTAATTGCTGTGCCGACTGTAAAGATTATCTCTGGCGACCATTCCTTGTTGGCTGGGAGTGATACTGTGAAGGAAGAAGGAGTATTGGTGGGGGTAGGGTTGGGGGATAGGATCCAGAAGGAGCAGGAATGGAAAAGAAAGAGAAGCAAACAAAATGGACACGAAGCAATGCAAAAATTATATTACAAAAAAGGAAAAATAAATTATGAAATAAAAAACAAGCACAAAAAATGACACAGTAGAATATGATATGAAAACCAAAAGTGAAGAAGTGCAATTTCAAAAAAGTCAAGTAAGTAATTGGTTGCTCTTTCAAAGATAATATGCATAGTTGATTTTATGTTCTTCTCCTATTCTGGGCTGTACAGAAATGGCTACGAGATGGGAACCAACGCAGCATTTGGATCTAGTTCACTTTAAAGCATAGGACATGCTCATGGGGCACCCTAATTGTAAACTCAAACCACTCAGCTGGATCCTCTCAATCTGGAAAAACAATGGTTCTACTCCATCTTCCTCTTGCATCCTTAACCTATCATGCTGAACTCAGCAAACCTGCAAGAGAATCAAATTTTGGCTATGTATACTTGTGATCTCATGCTTTTGGTCACATCCTAAATTGAAGAGATTATAAAGGAGAATTGGGTATAGATTAGATTGAAGACTTCTTTACTTATTGATAAAGCATGAACATTTCTGTAAGTCTGCTAAAATAATGTTCTGAGGATAGATTTGGATTAATATCCAATTTTGCCATTGCTTTTACTCTGCTACCATAGTACAATGGTGTTGTTTTGATGGCATATACAAAAGTTTGAGAATAACATAAATTGTAGTAAGAATTTACATTAAAGGATTTTAAATTGGAGTATCAAGTACCTCTTTTAATAGTTTTGTTACTTTTCACAAAGAACTGGCTTTGAACATCTTTCCGAAGTCTTTCTGAACTTTTGCAAAGAATAGTATTACATGCAAATCACAATCTGTAAACTATTCTGTGCCTCTTAACCGACCCTACATTTGCAGACTTATTCTTAGAACCATCTGGTTTCTCCTTACATGGGATGTGGGCTGGCCTATTTGTCAAAACTTGGCTAGTGGTCTTTTCTGCTGACCGTTTTATTGAAATGTTTTTTGTTAAAACTTTTGTAACATGATCCATTTAGAATAACCTTTATTAAAATGAGGTGAAATATGAAATGCTGATTTTTAAATGGTATTTAAAACCATAAATCTTAAAGATAAAAGGACAACATACTTGTGACAGTAAGAAGTTGTTTTTAGTTTTTATTGCAACTATTTGCAAAAATGAATCAATAACTGTATTCTAATTATAGCATTAACAAAATAAGATTACTGGTAGAGAAGCAGAAGAAAATCAGATGACAAAATTTGCATTTGTTTTCATCCTTCCTATAAAATTACAGCAAAAGTAACAAGTTGGGAATTTCTTTTTGTGGGTTTTTCATAATTAAGAAATTCTGTATTACATATCTTAAATACAATTAAAATTCATAAAATAATGAGACACAAAATGTCTTTAATTGAAAGCTACACATATGATCTGCATTTGATGGCATAACAACTCATTTGTTAAAGTTGTTCCAACATTTGAACTAATATCTTTAATCAAAGTGACTTTGTACTTAATACTGTGCACACATAGAGCATAACAAAGTAAGCACATAATGTAGACTAAAAAACACAGCTAAGAAAAATGTATTCAGCCACAGCAATCCAAAGTTTAGACCTTTGGGTTAATACTATTTGTCTGAAGGAGAACAATGCAGAATGTAAAAGGTTACGAACTATCTTGAACTATTAGCCATTTAAAAAATCTGTATTTTTCTGTATCAGAATATTAACTATTAAATGATCAAAAAACAAAAATGGCATATACTGTATATAAGTAACTACTTCACGGAAAATTAAAATTAACAACAAATATATTTAGAAAATAATAAAAAAAACTACAAAATGTTAAATAGATTACTGCAAATTAATCATTCAAAGAGACTTTGACAGGGGCTTCAGAAACTGGCACTATGTTGCAGAGATGCAAAAGATCTCCTGAATAACTGGATGCTAGATACAGTTCACTGACATTGATACACTGCTCAGGATTTATCAATTTGAAATATGGTTAATACGACAGATACTTTAAAAGGAAAATACTAATAAGAAGAAGAATAATAATCATCATCATCATCAAGCTAAAATAAATTATAGAAAACTTAAAAAAGGCACAAATATAAAAGTGCAAATTAGATATAAAAGCAAGTGTGAAAGAAAAGCAACAAATAAACAAACATAGGTTTATTACTTTCAGTATTTAAATAAATAGGAGTCCTTCATAATTATATTGCCTAGGTTAAATTAAAAAAATATATTCACAAGGATGGAGAATTATGCAAAGTCAATTAAAAGAAAACTGGGAACGGTTGAGTGAGCTGAAGGATGAAAGTAAAAGATGTAAAGGATTTTGGGAGAAAGTTACACAGAGACACAAAAACACAGAAGAAAAAATAGTTAAAGAGGAGCAGCTGGCATAAAAGTACCAATAAATGTCTGTAACTAGTAAATTAAAATGAAGAACATTCAATATATCTTTTAATTCTGCATCTAAACACTCTAATAATGCCTACTGACATTATTTTGTTGATTAATACCTTTTATTTCTTGCCAAATATTTAGATATTAAAACAGCAGTTGACACTTTTGTCAGAATACAGCTTCTTGTGGAATGTTGCTCATAGGTAATTACAACAGTAAAATGCAAATTACATAAAACTGACAAAACAGCTCAAGAGATTTAAAAGCAGCAAGAGATGTGCAGTTTTTATATTTGTTTGTTACTCTATAGACTTAAACACTTTGATTTGCTTTCTTTACCCGCTTATTCCAATACAGGTCACAGGCAACAAGTATCTGGTAGCACTGGGTACAAGGTTTAAATTAACCAGCACATCACATATATACTCATTTAAATACTCTCACTTACTAACATTGGACCGGTTTAGAGTCACTGGTCCATTTGCAGTAGCCTGCATGTCCTTGGAATATCATTTTTATGAATATAAAACATAGATGATAAACAGCAAGCAGTTTGACAATGGGTACATTAATGAACCTTTCACACTAGTCACACAAGCTGACTGAGAACAGCAATATGTTTTCTTTTGTAAAGTATGTTATCTGTTTCATAGCTAAACATGTAGAACAATTAATGCAAGAAAGGGAGAATGATGAAACCTTAAGAGGTGCTGACCACCAGCAGTTATTACAGTGCAAATGTCTGTATTATGACAGATCGTGGTGTGATTACATTACAAAATAACATTGAACACTGAATTTCTTCAAATGTTATGCTTTCGTTATAAACTCTTTGATCAAAACTAGTGTTTACTTTTCAAAAAAATTGGTATTGTACTGGGGTGAAAAAATCATGCTTTATAGATTGTTAAATAAAACTAATATTTAATTTTGTGGAAATTAGGATTATTTAGCTATAATGCTGCTTTTAAGTGAACAGACCCATGTAAAAAGGACCATATTGTAAAGTTGGTAGGAGAAAAAGAGAGAGTATATTGTGATGCATAGAAACAACTTGAAGAATATTGGTAGATATGCAAATGTAAAAGCAAATACTAAAATAGTGTGATAATTAGCAGACTGTAAAAGATTTAAGTTCAAATAAACTAACCAGTGCATGTATGCTCGTAAGAAGATATGAAGTAGTTACTTGGGGACTTTGTAGGTTACATGTTATTATATTTAACTAAAGTTAGCTTTATTGACAGTGACCGGGAGAGGGAGAGAGGTTGGGAGCATGCACTGATAATGCGCCACCGCACCCACCACATGATGAACCACCTGGATTGGGGCCCAAGTGCAGTGGGTGACACCTCAGCAAGTTGGAGGACCTGCTTGCAGGGCTAGATGCCCTCAGCAAGTTGGAGGACCTGCTTGCAGGGCTAGATGCAGATTACCGTCATACCCAAGACAAAGCAAAGTGACAAAACCACTGGAAATTATCAGTTGTCTGATTTTGGCATGTGTAACTGTTCCAAAATCTTTACATAATCAACCACCGTAGAACTCTATGAAGGAAAGGACTTGGAAGCATTCTTTTAGAAACACTGCAAAAGGAGAAGAGAACGAGGGATACAGTATGCATCATAAATAACAACAGGGAAACTTCTTTGACATCTCTGTCATCCTAGCCCCCTGCAGCATACAAACATGCTCAAACATCTTGACTGGCCTAAGAGGAAAAAGAACACCCCAGCTGGATTATGGAGATAAAGACTGCAACAGCCAAAAAGCCAAATTAACTATCTGATGTGAAGCCTGTTGTATGGACTTTGACTAGAATCATTCACTCTTGTGTTATCTTCTGTTTTAACTTGTAGTGGTTGATATTCCTGGTTTTGCTACAAATAAACATAAGTTTACACTGAAATAAAGTGTGTTGTTATCTTACTGAAACTGCATTGTTTTTTACTGAAAATAGCAATTATTGGAGGGTCAGAGGGACTAAGATACTTATCTATGTTCTATAGAATCCTAACCCCGGTCTTAAATATTAAAGGGTTCAGTAATACAATGACTTGTGATTGCTCAGGTTAAATACTTTCAGAGGTAGTGAAGTGTGAGCAAATACCAGTCTGTGATATTGGCAGAAACAGGCTCCTAACCTTTCTTAGGATATTTAGAGCAATCCTTTCATTGTTGCTAGTCCTATAGGAAGATCTTATGGGAAATTGTAGACTGGAATTGGTGTTAACAACTACTGGGACAAAGCATTAATCTATAAAACACAGTATTTACCTTTTAACAACTTAGGGTAACATCATTTTAGGTACCAATATTTAATCATAACCCAAAACTCCTGGGCATTCAAACCGACAAGGGATCAGAGGGGTGCTGTCCATAAGTGCAGCTCCCCATTTGTAAGGGTGAATCTCAATACATTGAGAATATGTCCGGTTATGTAATGATAGATTTTTATGAGACCCACAAAAGCATTCCACTTCCTTGTGATGTGGGTCATATGTTTACCTTGTTTAGCTCTAAACAACTAAGTGAATGCATCATTTTAGAGGTACACAAACTAAAACGAACAGGCACAAAACCTAAAAGGCTTATAGACAATTAGAAAAGGTTGACAACCCCTAATAGACAACCAGGTAAACCAACCAGTCAACTATCAAGGGGGAGGCAGAATGTGAAAGCACAAAACAGGGTGGAGAGTGCAAACACTTCACAAAGTATGTAGAGAAGTGGGAGCTATGGGGGTTTAACTCTAACTAAAAATAAAAAAAAGTACCCCGGTGTCAACTTTTGTTATACAGTATAAAAAAAAAAAAAAAAATCAGAAAACCTATCCTGGAACATACAGTAAGTGCAAAAATATGTTTAAGGTTCTGTCTGTATAGTGGGTTCTCTAGTCCACTTACTCTCTATTAAGAAACATTGGTTCTATGGGCACCAGCCACTATTCCACTTATCTCTCCTGCTCAGTTGCACTACTTCTCTGCCAAGTCTAGCAACTCACCTACAGACTCCAAGCTCAGCAAGGGTTGAGGCTACTTTATACCTCAACCAATGGCAATTTCAGGAGCAAACTCTGGAACCATTTTTGTGGTCTGCTACTCTAGATTTGTCTTTTCACTTGAACCTCAAAGACTATTTATAAGGCCAACAACATTTATGACTATAGCACATCTTCATAGAGTATGTATTTTAAAGTGCGTCACAAGAAGTCAAAGAAATACTTACAAAAAAAAATCAAGTAAGAATAACAATAACAAACTTAATATTAATATTACATTTTATTTATAATAGTGCCTTTCCCATGCTCAAGGCGCTTCATAGAATTTCATAAAGAAACAACAGGTATATGTAACATTGGATACAGATGTTTCCTGAATAGAATATTAAAACAGATAGATATAGGATATACAAAGACATTAAATAGAATAAAAGACAATAAACCAGAGTAAAATACTAAACTCAATATGAAAAGAAAGCCTATCAAATAACATCATTTGTGAGGTAACACATACACAAATTATACTGAGCAGTGGACAGAGAGGAAGACCGAAAGAGGAGGCAGAAGGTCAGGTTAAGCTAAAAGCCTTCCTGAACAGATCAGTTTTAAGTTGTTATTTAAAAGAATGAATTGAGTCAGTTGATATAATTTATTTAGGGATGTTGTTCCACTGTCTGGGTGCTATACAGCTAAAGGCCTGGTAACACAATGAGTGCAGGTTAGTACGGGGCACAACAAGATTGCCAGGATCAGAAGACCTTAGTGGGCGAACAGGACCATAGTGATAGAGAAGGTCACTGACGTAGTCTGGTACAAGGCCTTTTGAAGTTTGTAGGTTAATATTACAATTTTATATTCAATTCTGTAAGACACAGGGAGCCAGTAGAGGCGAAGCAGGATCGGTGTTATATGATCGCTGTTGCTGGTCTATGTTAGGCCTTTTGCAGCAGACTTTTGAATCAGCTGAAGTTGTGGTATAAGATTAGAAGCAGCACCTACCAGTAGGGAGTTACAATAATCGATGCAAGATGTGATAAAAGCAGGGACATGTTTCTCAGCATTAGAAAAAAGGGAGGAATGAACAAATATGGGATATGTTATGGAGGAGAAAGTTTGAAAGTTTCTTAATGTGGTTTATGTGGGCGGAATAAGAAATGGTGGAATCAAAAATGACATCAAGATTCCTTGCATCGGAAGAAGGTCTGATGAGATCAACATTTAGAGTGACTTAGAAGGAGCTCATTTCTTAAGTTGTGCTTTAATGCCAATTTGCAGGAGTTCAGTTTTATTGCAATTAAGAGTTCTGCTTCAGCCAAGTGTTAATTTCACTGAGGCAAGTGAAATCAGACTGAAAGGGTTCCATAAAATTAGTAGAAGTTAAATATTTTGTGAGTTGGGAAGCTGCAACACACTCAAGAACGTTTAACAGGAAAGGTAAGTGAGAGGCTGAAAATTGTTAAGACTGTCAGCATCAAGACCAGACTTTTTTAACATTGGGGTTACAGAAGTGATTTTAAAAGTGTCTGGCACAAAGCCAGTGTCAAGGGATGTATTTATTATTGTTGTAACAGTTGGGATTATGGCACAAAGGCAGAATTTATGAAGTGTGGTGGTGATGGGGTGCAGTACGCAGGTCGTGGGCCTCATTTTACAAAGCTGGTCATTAACAAATGTAGATGTGATTGGTGAAAATTTAGAAAAAGAGCTGGATGGAGTGGGAAGACAGGGAAAGATATAAATGGATGATGCATTTATATTAATTGAGTTATTTAGATCAGTGGTACCCAAACTCGGTCCTGGGGACCCACTGTGGCTGCAGGTTTTTGTTCCAACAAACTTCCATTTTTTCATTGGACTCTTAGCTTACTTTGGTGATTCATTATTTCCTAGTTTCTATGTTTTGGAGTCAACATAGAAATTACCAACTAAGTAATAACTAATAAGCAGTTATATTGAGAATATGTAGTTTTTTTAAGTCGGTAACAGTATTTTCATCCTAATTTTCATTCTGCTTTTCCAGGTGTTCTGGTTAATTAATTGATTATTTACTAATTAGCAGGACTGACACTGAAGTTGTTGCTGCTTTCATCATCCTGGGTGTGTGGTATGCTGGTTGTTAATTGTCACTATCAGGGTTAAATGAAGGATGCAAACTACACAGGAAAATGGAAAAATAATAGGAAAATTACAAAAGAGAGTTAAGCATTTACAGGTTTAGAGAAAAAAAAAACAAATATTTCTAAATGTCTTATAAATATAAAAAACATAATGTTATGTTTTTCTGAATGCAGAATAAGAGAAGAGTAAAAAAGACCAGCTAATAAATGAGATCAGTTGTTATTGATTATTATCACAGATTGTGAATCTGGTTGTAACAAAAACCTGCAGTCACAGTGGGTCCCCAGGACCGAGTTTGGGAACCACTGATTTAGATCTTTAATTTTACTGAAGAAAAAATGAAGGAATTTTTCACAGACTTTGGTAGAGGAGGTAATTGGTCCAGATGCAGGTTGAAGTAGCTTATTAACTACAGAGAACACAACTGTTGGGTTATCATGACCACTTTCTATTATTCCCCCATAATGCATGTTCTTGGCTGCAGTTAGTGCCTCCCTGTAAGTACTTTGATGGTCAGAGAAAGCCTGAGTGTGCACGGTGAGGCCAGTCTTGCGTGACATTCTTTTAAGGCATCGGCCAGCTGCTTTCATAGGCCGTAACTCTGAATTGTACCATGGAGCCGAGTACTTTAAGGAAACCTACTTTACTGAAAAGAAGCTGTTTTATCTAGTGCTGAAAGAAAGGCTTTGTTATAGAGATCAACAAGACTATCTAGTGTTGATGGAATAGGTGAGGGCAGAAAAAAAAAAAAATCAGAAATGGAACTAGCAAGGACAGATATTTTTAAGGTTTCTGAAAGAAATTTGTAGTTTACAGGTAAGAGGAGGGAGAGGTAATGAGAAAGTGAAAAGTACTGCTTTATGATCAGAGAGTCCCAAATCACAGCTGTAAGTGTTGCAGACAGATGATCAGCATACAATATCTGGCTTAAGTCCAATATATGACCACCAAAGTGGGCAGGATAATCAACATGTTGCACCAAGTCAAAACAGTCCAGTAAGGATAGGAATTCATTTTTTCAGTTTGTATGTAGTAATGTCAATATGGATGTTGAAATCGGCAAGAAGAATGAAAGGGAACTTAAGTGGGTTAATAATTCAGTTAGATCAGATAAAAAAAAGATGCATTGTATTTTGGGGGACGATAGAGAACAATGAGTAAGACAGGACTTCGTTATTAACTTAAAAGCCAGACACTCGAGAGACAACACACAGTCAAATGGAATTCTTTTGATGTTTAGTTCAGTTCTAACAATTACTGCAACTACTCCTCATCTTGAGCTGCGAGGCTCTGAGAAGTAAATGTATCTGGATGGTGTCGCCTCCATGAGAGATGTAAAATCATTTGGTTTTTAACAAGTTTCTGTTAGGCAAAGCATGTCAAGGTTGGAGTCTGTAATGAATTCTGATATTACCAGGACTTAGCCATTAAGAGATCTTGAGCTAAACAATGCAATATTAGCTGACGAGGGTTCACTGTGGACAGTTCCGTGATCAGAGTTTTATTTTAACAAATTGCAGATTTGGCATACTGACGCTCCTATTTCCAAAGCCATGAATAGTTATAAACTTTTCATTCGCAGCCTGTCAGTGCCGGTGACCTGACGCGCGACGTAAATATTTTGGGCACCGTACAATACCAGTGTCGTGTAGGACATTCCAGTCTGACTGTTTGCTCTGGACAAACTGTTTAGTATGAAGGAGTTTGTCACAAGAGTGTTTTAGCATAGTGCAGAGCAATACTATCTGATAGTATCAGAGAAGCAGGACAGCACAGTGGAGAAGGTGAGACGGGCAGGGTGGGGAGGACTAGATGAGCAGCAATAGCAAGCAGCAGAAGCAGCATTGTAGGAGATATTACAAGATGCACCTGTAGATATCAGAATTGGAGGTTCCACTGTACAGCCACATACATATGATGCTGGGTAATATAGGCGTGATCGCCTCAGAACCACTAGGCAGGTGGGTATAAAATCAGATAATTTCTCAGTCATTTAGCACATATAGAAGTATTGAGAGCAATCCAGTATAACCAATATAATCAAGAACACACACTATCCTTGGTTTCTAGATTTCCACAGTGCAAGGAAATGTTCAAAAGACTCGTCCCGTGAACCACAGAAAGATTCTGTTGTCCCCAAGGCTGCGAACCCAGTCAAGCCAAAGTCCATAAAGTCTATAAAAATAAATCCAAATCAGTGTAGTTTGAGTCAGATGCATCCATGAACTATATACACAATAAAAAAGCAAAAAAAATGTAAGAAGTGCAAATATGACTCATATTTTAACAAAAAGTGTTGTTAACAGGGAGGAGCAGAAGCAACATGCATGTGCCAACGGTCCATCAAGAATGGATAAATTATGAAAAAAATACATTGAATAAGTAATGAAAAAATAAATATATATATATATACACACACACACAGTACAGGCCAAAAGTTTGGACACACCTCCTCATTCAATGTGTTTTCTTTATTTTCATGACCATTTACAGCACTCCATCACTCTCCTTCTTGGTCAAATAGCCCTTACACAGCCTGGAGGTGTGTTTGGGGTCATTGTTCTGTTGAAAAATAAATGATCGTCCAACTAACCTGACTTCTGCACAACACAACTGCTGGTCCCAACCCCATTGATAAAGCAAGAAATTCCACTAAATAATAACCCTGATAAGGCACACCTGTGAAGTGAAAACCATTTCAGGTGACTACCTGTTGAAGCTCATCGAGAGAATGCCAAGAGTGTGCAAAGCAGTAATCAGAGCAAAGGGTGGCTATTTTCAAGAAACTAGAATATAAAACGTGTTTTCAGTTATTTCACCTTTTTTGTTAAGTACATAACTCCACATGTGTTCATTCATAGTTTTGATGCCTTCAGTCATGAAAATAAAGAAAACACATTGAATGAGGAGGTGTGCCCAAACTTTTGGCCTGTACTGTATATATATATATAATATTATATTGTAAATCTATAAAGATGAGTCTGATGATAAAGTCAGATGACTGAGAAGTGGTACAAAAAAAAAAACAAAATCTGCAGGAGTTCCAAGGACAAAAGTTAACCCAGCCTCCACTGGGCATTCTACCTTACATAAATGTTCTTAAGTTATTCCTCAGTATTTCCAGGCTTTGTCCCAAAGGATTCAATGAAGTTTGTTTTGTGAATAACTTGGGTAACTGCCTTCTTCGAGTATCACAAGTGGCTGCACAATGCCTCCATCAGAAGGTGGTAGTAGAAAATGGCAGGCCAGATACCCTATGTTTTTATACTAATTTGTAGAAATCTTATTGGTTTACTTCACTCAAGAGTTTAACAAAAAAAACTACTACTATCATAAAGAACATTTTAGATTTTCTTTAGATTAAATTTTAGATTACATTTTAAATTAAAATTCCCTTCATAACCATATATATATTCAACAATATACAGAAAGCAAGTCTAAAAAAAACACACACACACAAAGGTTTCTATGTATTTATTTTACACAAATCTAGCATACTTTAAAAAGAATCTGTGCATGCAAGTTAATGTGGGGGACCTCAACAGCCTTGGAAAACTGCTATAACAGAAAAGTACATTTTTCATTAAATATTTACAAGTATAGCAATTAAATACATACACAGAAATACAGTAACACAAATGCTTTACAAAATCTCTTAAAAATAAAGTCCTCAGTGCTGCTATAGCACTTGATTAAAGAGCATCATTTAAACATTTGGAGTAACAACTAAGCTGATTTTTGAAACTTGTTAATATAAATTACAATCTTTTAGATAACCCTTCTGAACAGTTTTAAAACACTATGAAGTAGGGCTATGATTGTATTACTCAAAGCTAAAAGACTGAGGCATCTGTGAGCACTTGTGTCCAGTCCTAAACGATTGCTCATTTAGTATCCAGAATTCAACACAGAATCATTTAGTTGTGAAGTAAAATATAAATAAACATTTTTAATGATCTGGTCATGATCTGTTGAAACACAACCATGTTAATAATCATTTTTCTATTTTATAAAGCCTTTAAAGTAATGTAATTAAACTAAAAAAGTCAAAAATTTTTGCTTTAAATATTGCATGTTAACATATTTAGCTGTTTATTCGTAAATCAGTGAGTATTTTTAAAATGTTTATAATTAAGACTTCTTGGATTACTGCAAATGAGGCCATGAGATTTGGATTGTCTTTATTTAAAGTACATTATAATTAGAAATAACATACTACACGATTCTAAATTGTAAAAACTGTTGACACTTGCATAAAGTACTGTAATAGATAAGAGGCATTATTCTGTTGGGCTTCATCCCTGAAAAGGTGAGTCTCTCTCCTTTTCTTTGGGCACTGCTTGGCCCTGTCAGAGTCCTCTGCTACATCAGCCTGTATACAGTCCTACTGTTTACCATACCAGCTATCAAAGTGTTATTCAGAAACTATAATAGACAGTTGTTATTAGCTTAAGGTGCATCATACTGTATATGTAGTGGATACCAAAAATTGATGAAGCTATCATTATGTTCCAAAATATATTCTACTTGCATGTGTTTTTAAAGAATTACTGACAACTATTGGCCCAAGGATTGGCTCCAGGTTATTGACTACCATAAACAGCTCATTAGCAAATGGTATTGTTCCTTCTTGGATTAAACATTCCACATCTAACACTTCCCAATAACCAGTGACCAATTTTTTAGCTTCCTTTTCTTTCTTTCCAAGGTCCCCATTATCTCAAGCAGAGTACTGAATCAACACTCCTTGAGGTTATGTATGATTTGCTGCTAACAATTGACAGTGGATTTAACATAGTTTAAATTTTACTTGACTTTAGTGCTGCATTTGATACAGTCGATAACAATATTCTTTTGGATGAGCTTAGCAATGCTGTAATAGTAATCGCATTAGATTGGTTTGGTTTCTTACCTGAAAGGAAGATCTTTTTCAGTTGTTATACCTCCTCACACCTGTCCACCTTTACATCTTAGCTGTGTGGTACCATAAGGATTTATTTTATGGGGCCCCCCCCTTTCCTTTTACATGTTTCCTTTCAGCCTGACCTGTAGTCGCTACAATATTCAATTATTTTGCTATGCTTATGATGCACTGCTCCATCTTTTTTGACACCTCATTCTAATTGTCCTTGGGATATTAAAAACTACATGGAATTTAACTTCCTCTGGCTTAATGAGAACAAAGCTGAAAACCCTTTTTTTTGGTCTTTCAGCTTCATTAAGAACCTTAAAGTTCAGTTTGGACCCCTTCTGCATGTCTCAGTCCACATGTTTCAAAATCTTGATGTTATCTTTGACAGTTTGTTGAAATTTGTCAAACAAATAAGCGCAGCTGTGTCTCACCCAGGGACCTAGAGACAGTCATGCATACATTTATCTCATCCAGAGTGGACAATTGTAATCATCTATACCTGGTGCCTGCACAGTCCAAAATATTGTGGCTAGACTTTTAACAGGCACAAAGAAAATGGACCATATTTCCCCAGTGTTGGCTACACTACACTGGTTATCAATAAAATTTATTGGAATTTAGTTCAAAGTTTTGGTTTTAAAGGACTCTATGGTCTTGTCTCTCAATACACTTCAGATCTTCTCTAGCTATGGTTTGTTTTTACAGTTTATTTTTGAATGATTCTTTCTTAATTGTTTCTATTTTTATAATTTATTTTATTGTTTCTTATTGAGTTTCATATTGTTTTTATTGTCTTTTGATATAGTACATATTTCTAATTTATTTACTTTTTGACCATTTGTTCTTTTTAACTGCGGTGGGATGGCGCCCTGCCCAGGGTTTGTTTCCTGCCTTGTGCCCTATGTTGGCTGGGATTGGCTCCAGCAGACCCCCGTGACCCTGTAGTTAGGATATAGCGGGTTGGATAATGGTTGGATGGATGTTCTTTTTAAATGTTCTATATAAAAAAAATAACTTGACTTGACATACATCTTCACACTTAATTGAAAATTCAGCTTCCATTGATATAAAAACTGAAATTAAAACAAATGTCAGACCTATTTCACCTTTAATAAATGTAATAGTTAAAAACAATACTATCAATGGAGAAAATGGACAATTTTTGAGTAGGATAATTGTCAAGTCGCGAAGTGGTGGCTTTGAGGCTAGGAATCTGCACTGGCAATTGGAATGTTGCTGGTTCAAATCCCATAAAACACCAGAAGTGACTCTACTTCATTGGGCCCTTGAGTAAGGCCCTTAACCTGCAATTGCTCCGTCCTGGCTATGACGTTAATCTGCATGTAGGCCCTCCAACCTGCAGGGAAAAACCTGTGGGTTGGTGGCAGAACTGAAACTCCAGCCACCATAAAAAAACCTTACACTGTTCCATTCCATCGTTACTAGTGTGGCTGCACTCGGGTCCTAATCTGGGATCCTGAGTTGGTTTGTCATGTGGTGGGTGTAGCAGTGCGCTGTATCATTGCATGCTCCTAACCTCTCTCTCATAATAAGCAAAAAAAAAAAAAAAATGTAATGAGTTTTTCATAGCCGCTCTACCTATTAATATTTATGCCATGTTATTATTTGTATTTTACGCAACTCCACCATATGCTGGTATTTCCTTTATTAATACTACTTTAGTAGTATTTTTAATGAAAGCTACAGTTACCATCCATAAACATTACATTCAGAATTGAGCTGCTTCTGCCTGAATAAACTACTTCTTGATCAATAAGGCTATACTTGCAGTGTTCTATCATACAGTATGCTGAACTATTACAATCTCCCAGATTTAAATTCACTCATATATGAGGGACTCATTTTCATACCAGTGGATCAAAGACACAGTATTTACTGCTGCCTCACAACTCCAGACTTGTAAGCTCCTGGTAATGAGTTATCTGTGTGGAGTTTATTCAGTCTCAGTTTCTGCATGGGAGTTCCGAATGGATTCTGGTTGATTAGCAACTATGGCTTACCCCTGTTTCAGAGTGTGGAAGTACGTACACTCTGTCAGTACATTATTCAGGCTGATTTAGGCAACCCAACTTGCAATATACACGTATGTTCCCTATTAAGAGCATGGTTTGTAGTGGCTAGCGCTACTTCCTCAAAGTTCCAGAACACTTTATTCTCATCCGCCCAGACAACGTCTATGTTGTGCCTGCGTCTTTTCCAAAGTGTCTCAGTTAGAGCCCTGCATGGGTTTTTCTGATTCCATCTGACCTGGGCCCAGAAGAATTCTGAAACCTGTTCCAAAGTTGTTCACAGATATTATTAAAGACAAGTGCAGGAAAATAGCGATTTGCAAATGTATACTTAATTTAAATTAATAGTATAAAATTACCAAAAGCAATGTACAGTATTTAAAGGTGAGCAGCAAAAAGTAATGTGAAAGTAGTTAGTTAGCTTGCTCACAGCATATTGCTATACAAACACAGCACTCCTCTGCCTCTGTATTAGGATAGAATAGTATTAGGATAGAAATAGGACGAAATTGCATGAATTTTATAAATTTATTTCTCTAAATAACTTTTTTGCCTGTTTTTCACATTGTATTACTGTCACTGTTCTCTGGAATACATGCAAGTAACGATTTCATTGTAAAATGTACACATAACAATAAACCTGAATTTTACCTCCAATACAAGTATTTTTTTTTTATATTCACATACACAGTACCATAAACAGTCCCTTTGACTTGAAACTTACATATTTTAACAAACTTAGTTCCCCAATATCAATGTTTCTATTTAAACATTTAACTTAGTTACATTATTCTTATTATACATTATTATACTCCTTTGGGGTTTGTTAAAAATGTGACATTGTTGCACTCTCTTCTTTATAGCCCTTTGTTTCACCAGCACTGACACAACCTGACATCTTGAACTAATTCACAGTTTACTCTGTTTCATTTGTAACTGACTGGTGTCACCTCGCTTGCATGACATGGTCATGCTAATGCACTATTTAAACCTGAAATTAAGTTTTTCATTCATGCCATTTTGCATGCTTTTCCAATCACTTGCTCTAAAAAATTTTGCATGGGCACACAGATCGTTCCTCCACAATACACAAAGTTTATTTATAAAATTGAAACAATGTTTCTGATGCTGAATTATACTTTATCAGCAGTATATTTACTTTGTGGCTGCCATACAGGAACTTTTATTGTTAACACATTATTTTTCAATCAGTAATGACACCACAGCATGATTATAAATACTCAGGTGTTTGTGGCAATGTACTGAATAAAACATGATGTAAGTAACCTTACTAGTTAGTAAAAAATGTTTAAGTTTTCTCATAGCTAGTATAAATTGTTTCTAGAACTAAGTTTATTTTTTAATGTCTGTTAGGTAGCACGGACTCCTTCCTGAATAATTCCAACTACTCAAATAATTAAGGCATCAGAATTTCTAAGCCTCCTATCTCTATGCATCTCTATGTAAAGCCCCTCTTTTATCATGTTGTTTTAGTCAACTGAAGGGATGTCTGTGCTTTATATTCAACATTTGACTGACTCAACAGATAACTGAGGAATAGTCCGACAGTGTGCTTACATAGCAAATTGACTTTTTTTTTTTTTACCATTCATTAGGAGCTCGGGGCAACTTTCCATTTCATGGCACACTGCACTGACTTGTTGCAGTTGCTTATATTAAAAGTTTCTAACTCCAAAATATAATTGTTTTAAATACTGATTGCAGGGTAGCTGGGTTAAGATCAGTGTTAAAGTTGATTCAAGTTTAATTTGTTTATTTAATATTTTAAAGCTCATTTGTTTAATAAAAAAATCAGTTTAAAGAATTACTTTTCATCAGTTGTCATGTTTCTCCAGATTAGCAATACTGTATTGCTGGAGGGTATGCAAGCTTCAGACAAGTCCTTTTGCTCCTCTTCCCAATAAATGAGTACTCAGGAGTATTAATTAATAATGGGAAATTTTGGTTTACGGTTTTCTAATACAAAGAAAGCAAAGATGAGAACATTAGAAAAAAATTGACAAGAACAGGCCATTCAGCCCAACAGAACTTGCCAATATCATCTACCTAATTCATACAAAATAACATCAAGTCAAGTTTTTAATGTACCTAGAATCCTGCTGTCTACCCCGCTATCTGGTAACTTACTCCATGTCTATTCAGGTCCCTGTGTGAAGAAAAACTTAAAAATGTTTGTGAAACATTCCCCTGAATGTTTTCAGCTATAACCCTGTGTACTTGTTGAACCTATTTAAAGTAACAGCCTCGATCCACTGTACTAATTTTTAAAATATTTTTAAAAACCTTAAATCATGTCACCTCTTAATCTCTGTTTGCTTAAACTGAAAAGGTTCAACTTTAATCTTTCCTTATAACTCATCCCTTGCAGTCCTGGAATCAGCTTATTGCTCATCTCTGACTCTTTTTGTAGTCCCGAGATCATAACTACTCCTGGTGAGATCTTACTAGTGTATAATGTTTAAGCATACCCTCATTTAACTTGTACTTTACACATCATTCTGTGTAATCTAAAATTCTGTTAACGTTCGTAATGGCTTCAGCGTTTGGAAGTTATTAGTGACAAGTTACTGTAACTATGACTCCTAAATCCTATGCATAAGCAGTACTTTCAAGTTTCAGACCTCCAACTGTGTATTCAAATGTAACATTTTTACTTCCTATATGTAATACTTTACATTTGCTTACATTAAATTTTATCTGCCACAAATCTAAGCTTGTAATGCTGTCCAAGTCTGTCAGTAATGATTCAATGGATTCTAAATTATAAAGCTCAAAAAAGTCAATTAAAAGTAAATTATGACATATGCATTTTTGTCAATTGTTCAAAAAAAGTCCAACAGATTGTTTGACAGGATACTCTTCTGATAAACCTGTTCCTGTCGTTTAATATATTATTGTCATACAGGGATCATTTATTTTAGATCTGTACATTCTGTTATAAACACCAGATAGGCTGGATGTCCAGAATGCTTATTTTGAGACCAAAAAAAATGAACTGGAAATGGAAAACAGGTTTATTAAAATTACCAAAGGAGCCCAAACTAAAACACATAAGCAAAAATCTTAGTCAAAATAATTTAAAGCAAAAGGTCCTCCCTGACTAAAGCTAAACTTCATAGTAGCATTGTGTGGTATATTGGCACTGAAAAAGTGAACTGATTTTAAGAACTCATATTAGGAATTAACTCAAGAACTTCAATGATGAACTCTTGATCATTCAATTTCAGTGCATATATTTTGACCAGACTTAATTTTAGTTTTTCCCAAAACCATAATATAGCATCAGGGTCCACTTATATCTTAATAAATGGGATTGCATTGTAAATGGTAATGGCAAAGGGGATTACAGTGTGAATCAGAATTCACACTTTTTAATTCTGTTTGTTATAGGTAAAGTGAAACACTCAACCAATCAAATCTCTTTTCAACCAAATCTGGTCACTTGTAATTAAACGGGTTTCCTGCAAAAATGCTATACATGGCCCCAAAAAACTAAAATGTGTGAGTACTTTTTCCACGTGGAGCTCATGGCTACAACCTGTGACATTTCAGTTTACTAACTTTAATATACCATTAGTGCTATATGGTCTTTGATTTTCAGAATCATTTTCCAATATAAAAGAAGAAAATGAAGATCTCCCTAGATTTTTAAAATTTTCATCAAGATTCCATATGATCTAGAACCAGTGACTTGGACAGAATATATGCTTTGGCAGAAAAGTAAAAGGAAAGTAAAGGAAGTAAAAAAGTTACATTTGAATATACCATGTCTGAAGCTTGAATGTACACTTATTAAAAGCAAGAATTCATAGTGATTTGTCAATATCTACATCAAAACAGTGTACCAAAGCCATTAAGAAGGCTAATAGAAAGTTAGGTTACTTTGTATAGCTCAATGTGTAGAATACAAGTCCTAGGTTATGCTTAAAATATATATCTCACTGGTGAAACCTGATCTGGAGCACTAGAAAAGCTTCAAGAAAGAACAACTAGACTGATTCCGGGACTGTAAGGTATGACTTATGAGGAAAGATTGAAGTAGTTGATGCTTCACTGAGTCAGCACCTTAATGTAGCAGAGTGATTTCTGTGATCAATCAGAAGGAGTTGTGCACTACTGATTGGGGCACCCATGTCAGCAAAAGTAGAAGTGAGGTCCTGACTAAGACTGACTCAGTGACCTCCTGCATCCCACAAAGGACCCATCCAAAGTGTTGCAACTTCCTGCTACCCCTCGTGATCCTATACACGGTTGGCCAACAGAAAGTTAAGTGGTATGATTGAGGATTGTGCACCCTCACTATTTCTAATATCAATAACACCTTTGTGCAGACTCTTCCTTTCATCCAACTAGCAGCGATGGGCAAGAGATGGAAACTACCACTTGGTGATGGTGTGGAATCTGCACATATGGTGATATTGGTGTGATGGTCGTTCAGAGGCAAACCTTGGACAAGTGACTTGTCTATGTCCTGCCGGAGTGACTAGGCAGCCTTTTTTAAGGATAGCACTGCCTACTCCTAACTGGGAGGGTACAATAAAAGGTGCCCTAAACAAAGTTTGTCCCACCTGTACTTGGCCAGGCAACCACACCTGGTGAGTCATCCCTAAACATGAGGTTGAAAAACTTCAAAATCTCTCATCCTCATTTCTTGGATTATCAGTACACTTATGGATTTGATCACTACAGATTAACCGCCTCAGAGAACAGAGCTCCAGTGTTACAAAGTAGACATGTGCTCCCTCAGTAAAAGAGTCTCGCTAATGAAGAATCCATCACTGAAATCATAGCTAGGAATGCATTCATCTGGAAAGCACAGCCACTATCAGTGTTCTGGATCCATGGAATTAGCCTTGCTGTCAAGAATGAGCTCTTCCTGAAAATCCCGGAGTACCCTGTGTGCATCAGCTCACGCTTAATGATGCCATGTGTGACAATGGTGAAAGGTTCTCATATAATAATCATCAGCACATTGGCTCCCACACTGAACTTTACAGAGGAAGAAAATGAACACTTCTTTGTTTCCCTGGATGAAGCAGTACCAAACATTCCTGCCTATGACAAGATTGCCTTATGTGGAGACTTCAACACAGGAAGGGGCTCTGACATCTAGAAAATGTGATCGGGAAACATGGAGCCAGAAACATGAACGCTAAGGGGCTATGTCTCTGGTCTTTCTTTGTGAAGCACCAACTGTCCATTACTAAAACAATGTTTCGGCTTCCTGACATGCTCCATCCTGCCTTGTGCCCTGTGTTGGCTGGGATTGGCTCCAGCAGACCCCCGTGACCCTGTTTGGATTCAGCGGGTTGGATAATGGATGGATGGATGGACATGCTCCAGACAACACGGATACATCCTCGATCAAAGAACTGGCACTTTCTGGACTATGTCCTTGTCTGTCAGAGTGATATCCAGGATGTTGTGATCACTTGAGCGATGTGAGGAGCATAATGCTGTGCAAACCATAAACTTATCTGGTTCATCCTGAATGCTGCACTCAGACCACCTACTGAAAGACAACCCCCGAAGCCATGCCTTATTGTTGCATCCTTTGTGACCATTGACACGAGATGCATTGACAACTCAATGGAAAGACAGAATCCCAGTTGGGAGGATAGGATCCCACACACTAAACATCTGGAATGCTGCACTGCAGTGTCTTCCACTATACCAGGTATGTTATTCTCATAGATGAGTTTTGGGTTCCCTGGGTGGTCCTATATGGTGAACTTACAAAAGGATCCTGACCTTGAGGTGGTCCAAAGAAACAATGGTAGGACTACTTGACGTGATTTCTCATGGCCAGCTCCATACCACAAAGGCAGCTCGAGACACTTGCTAGTGATTGCGTGCTTTGTAGATGAACCGTCATAGAAGGAGTCTGTCACTTCCAGCAACAATGGACCCATCAACAAGAGGAGAATAGAGGAGCAAGACATCTTTATCAACATCAACCTTCTGTACCTGGGAGGCAATCCCCTGTGTCTGCATTTCCTGAAATAGGCTGCCTTCCCACAAGCAAACACACAGGATGGGGAGTGGGAGAGATGGACAAATGGATGGGGAGCTTCATCATCGGATGAAAGGATAGTCATGACTAATTGAAGAAGTTGAACCTAGCCTTTTTAGTTTAAACTAATGGAAGATTAAGAAGGAATTAGTAGATTGGATACAGGCTGCTACTTTAAAGGGGACAAAGATGAAAACGTTTTAAGTGTAAATATTACATAAACATTAGGAAATTTTCCTTTACAAAGAGAACCATAGACACATGGAATAATTTACCAAGTAGTGTGGTAGACAGTAGGAATTTAGGGACCTTCAAAACTCAATTTGATTTTATTTTGAAGAATTTAGGAGGATAGGATTGGCAAGCTTTGTTGGCAAGCCTGTTCTCGTTGAAATATTAGTAATGTTCACAAATATATGACAAATTGCTGAAGTCTGATTAAGTGAGGAACAAATATTTATTGATGATGTATCCTTGCTAAGTTATCTGGAAGGCGGAATGCCAGCAGATGTAGTCTGTGCTTAAGACAGAAAATGTAAATACAAGCCTCTAAAAATAAAGCTCAAACATTGGTATTAGACTTGTCAAGAAAAGATTAGATTTTATGTACAAGATAGCCCACATTGCATTTTGTTTTGAGAAATAAGTTATTATTGGAAAGGCTTAATTTTTGTCATTAATCCTTTCACCAAATTTGCACAGCATTTCAGTGAATTGAGTCCTTGCTGGCCAATTATAATTGGAACCAGGGTAATGATGGGCTATTTCCGGTTTGAGGTACAACAGTAGCTCATGCATTATATATCCACACAAATCGAAAAGCAATAGACAGCTGTTTGGAAAAGGATGTCCAGAGCTGTTCTGTTGTGCCATCTGGTCCCAGCTGCCTTGTTGGTTTTGGCTTGGCATAGAAATATTTCCCCTTCAGCTATGTTGATGTCCACAAAAATGTTACCCATTTTTATTTCCTTTCCTTTCCTTTTTATTTTCTTAAATTCTGCCAAAACCAAAATGGGTGCTGTGCAGTGTCATCACAGTAATATAAAGTAACACATATGTGTTTAATACTGTAATATGCTACATTTTTGGTTAGGCTTTGGTTGTTTTAGAAATCAGACTTCTTATTTTGACACAATAGCAGCATTGATTTGATCTGTTGTTATGGCTGAAAGGATCAAAATGGCTTGCTATTGCTTTTCAACATTTCACCATTACTGTACAGTTATTAAGAGCATGAGACCCAGTTCATCAATGTCACACTACATTTCATGACTATAATAAATTAAGCTGCCTCTTGTGGAGACTCCTGCACAACTACAAAAACTCAGTTTCTTCTTAAAAATGAAGTGTTTTGGACTTCTTTTAGATGCCTAAAAATATCCCTAACACTCTGAACTTTGTTACTTATATTGCTACAGAAATTAAAACATTATTTTGTCATCAGTGTAACATCTCCAGAGACAGATGGTTCCAAAAGAAATTATTTCCTGTCCTCTCTTTTGAGTTTCTGATTCTTTCTGCACATTAGCTTTGCAACACAAATACAAGAGGAGAAGCAATTGCACAATCATGCACACACTTATACTCACATTCACCCAATTAAAATAGTAAATTAATCCAACAAACATCTTTAGGAAAGAAAAAAATGCTAAAATAACATTATTAAAAATCACAGCAATCAAGTATTCTAGGAAAAGAGGAATAAAGGGAGGCATACCTGGTACGCCTCCTTTCAGAGGCAGAACTGAGGTGATACTGTTCTCCATTTCGGAATCCTGGTCGAGGCCTTTGTAATTTGATTTCTTTGAGGGCTGCAGTACACTCCGGAACACTCTGTGTCCCATTAACCCGGTTTGGTGATGCACCCACACTAAGAGACCGGGTCAGAGAAGGAGACTGACTAAAAGGCCAAGGAAGGCCCTTCTGCTCTTCCTTCAGGGCTAGATAAACACAATAACATGAGTTTTCAGCCAATGATCTAAAAATGTTTATGTATTATACTATATTAGCCTTTTGTGTCAATAAAACAATTATGAAAAGACCCCAAACAAACTTATAAAATTAAGTAAAGAAGGAAGCACACGTTTCTAGTTACATATTTGTTGGCTCCTAATGTTATTGTTTAAGTGTTCCTTTTATTATTAAATCCTTATTCAACCAAAAATAGTTTTTACTTTTATAAAAGGAAAAGCTTATATCCAAAAATAAAATATACTGTTTAAAGGTATCTATTTATATATTTTTTCTCTTTTTATGGCGCATATAAGAACTTTGCTCAGCCAAAAATTAACAATAGCTCAGTTAATGAGGTAACTTAACTATTAAAGCACTCAAGTCATTCTGTATTTGTTAACTGTGGCTGGTAAGCTGTTACATGAAGTTTATAGAAGGAAAAAAATTAGTATTTTAATAACTTACTTTTAATTGACAACTGGCTGAGAACACCACATTATAACACTAAGCCTAATAATTGCCTTGGGCAAAGCTGCCAAGCATATAAGTAAAAAATGTTCACCTAAGGATAGATGGAAAGTCCAGCTTTAATAGCCTAATGTTCTCATATACAATACCATGGGAAGGGTAGCATAACTACCTGTAAATGAGACCTCCTGTGACTGTTGCAGCAGAAACAGTTTTTAAGAGGGCTCATTACAGCACCACCCTCTAAAACTGAAAGCACACACTTGAACTGGTTTTTCAATAATTAAAAAAAAAAAAAAAAGTCATAATGCTTCTTCGAAATTATGTACCACCCTACAAGCTCGAAAGCAAGAATACGAATATGCAATAGTGATAGCTTTCCAGTTTACAATGTTGTTTTAGATAGACTTATCTTGTAAAAAACTCAATAACTCTGCTATAAGACCTTGTTCAAACAAAAACCTCATTCAGCCAGAATGTTTCAGCTCAGTACCCATTTGGTGCCTGTGGTGGAGTAGCTCCTCTAGGCTTGTGAAGCTTCAAAATTACATTTTAAAAATAAAGAAATTTTTTGGCTTATTGTTTTAAATTACATGTTCATGTGAAAACTCTGAAAAGACTGGAAAGGCACAGAGATATAAACCAAATGGTGGCCACAGACAAAGAAATGTAGGGAGTGAAGTCTTGGTTGCAACATCTACAGTCCTAACACAAGGAAAGAGGGGAATCACAGTAGCACAGCTAACAATGAAGAAAACAGAAATGCCCTTTGGTATTTGTACAAAGCTCCATTGTGTTGCATCCTTTAATCTGTTGCTTGTGAAAATATTAACTCATTACAGTTTCACTAATTTCCTTCTTGAGAACAGTCTGCTGGTACTCAAGACCAATAACAAACATATGTGTAAAACTGGCATATCCATTGGCTACAGTTTTTTGCAGTATCCCAAAACAAAAGTTTAAAATATTACACTTGCTAAAAATGTGCACAGTATCTGGTCTTACTATAACAATCTATTCTGCTTAGCAGTACAACCATGAAATACCCATATCTTACTTTGAAAGGCACCTTGTGTCTATGATCCAGTAACCACAAGTGTTCGTAGCCTGCTGTTTCCACAGACTGTATTCTGTACTGATGTTGCATCTGTGACAGTGACTAAATGCTTTGATTAATGATTTTTGAGAACTATTGTTATTTATTAATGAATAAAGTCCACATTAATTATTTTGAGTCACATCTATTTACCTTTTACTGTTTTTCAGCTTTGTGAGAGTATTGTTTGCATTGTCAGAGCAATTAATATAGGCAAACAATCACATCTGATCACAAAAGGTAAGATGAGCAATCAAGCCTTTGTTGGCTTCTAGCTTCTAGCTTCTATTTGTCAGCCTAGTGTTAATGTTTTCTAAGAATTATTACAAAAAAAATCTTTACTTTTGCCTCAACAAGTTGATGACTATGCCTGGAGGTGGGTATTGACATTATGAATTAGGGAAATACAACAGTGCAAATTGGACTAATACTTGATTAATTGGGGATGCTGTAACTATGACAGGGAATACAATACACATCTAAGGTATTTAAGATATTGAATGATCTTCTGTGGGTTATAAGGCCAGAAGGTGACACAGTTGTTAGTGTTAATGGTTTATTATACTTGGTTCATAGTTTGGTTACGGTCTGCCTTTAAAAATCTGTATACACTTTCATGATCTCTTTTTGTTTAAATCAGGTTTTCCTTTAGACTCCAATTTCTTAATACACACTCTTAGATTTATTGGCCCAGTTCATATATTTGCTTGAGTGTACTTTGACATGGAAAGGTATTTCAACTAGGTTTGACACTGACCTTGGCCTGAAATAGCTGAAAGGACAAAGTGTGAACAAAGACTCACAAACCTGGCTATAATTTAAAGCTATTAACTGGCAAATTTGATTCTTCCCTCAATTTTGGCAACCATAATTTACATACATTTTTTATGGTTTCCTTATTTTACCAACAATGTTTTTATTATTTTATAAGGCTGCTATGTTCATGCCTAAGGTTTTGTAGCTACAGGTCTTCTGGCTTCAATACAACATAAGGCTTCAAAATCTTAGCTGCTTTTACCTATAAATATATTTCTCAGTTAAACTTGTACATAACCAAATTTGGTTATAGGCCTTTTAGCCTTAAGTGGATCTTTAAGGATGAAATTATTTTCTTGACAGATGTTCTCTCCAAAATTACAGTATGGCCTCGCCACAAGCAGAGAGCTGCTAATACTGAAATATTTTGAAGACACCAGACAATTGACCCAGCCCAACCTACACCTAACTTAATCTGGAAACAAGAAAGGTACTTAAGGTACTCATAACAGGCCAATGTAAAGTTGGTGGTTAACCTAATCAGCCAGTATGTCTTTGGGTATGTGGGAAAAAAAACCCCATGCATACACAAAGAGAACCCTTAAAATCCACATGGGCAATAACAGAGTGCAGGATTTGAACCTAGAATGCTAGATCAGTGATACAGCACCACTAACCACTGTACTAGTATTCTCCCCTCATTATTTATTCTAGTGATTAGCAGGTTTTTATCATTATCTACTGGAGAAGAAAGACTAATAAATAAAAGTTAGAAAAGACAGCCAGGTGAAAAAGAGTAGAAAAAGATCTTACCCTCTCTTTCAGTAAGTGAATAGGGTTTAATTTCCCCTTCAGTTTTTTTGGGTGGTAATTTCCTGACTGGAACTTCTGACACAGTGTAAACAGAAAAAGGGTAAAGTAAAGGAAAAATACAGAAAGAAGAGAAACTAAATGAGCACTGTAGAAAGTGAAATGGTTAAAATTGCAGCATTCCTAGCTATTTCCATTATACAGTAGACGTGCAGTTCATGAATTAATAATGTACTGTAGTATATTGTACTAAGTATGTTTCTGAACGAGAGTTATTGATTACAGAATAGTAAATACCACTTATCTTAAAAGTGTCTGTTAAAATTGTTGCATTTTGTCACAACCATTCACATTAAGGGAATTACAAAATTTCTGTTGAGCAAATAAAAATATTGTATGGTAAGAAATACAGAATATACTAGATCTTGATTTGAGTTTTAACATTAATTGTATTTACCCAGATTTTGGCAATCCTTTATCCAAATGAGTTTTTAATAGCAGATTTTTTAATGGTCTTTTTATTATACTGTAACTATTATTGTGTCTAAATTAATGTCTGGAATCAGCTTTTAAAAAAGTGTGGCATTATATTCTGTGAAGTGCAGCATCAAAATCAAAGAATACAAACCAAAATATACTATAAAAAAAATGATAGGAAGAAAAACGGTCTCTCTGCACCATTCACAATATATAGATTTTCATATCCAAGCATGTCTCTTGCCTTTCTGGGATAATAACAGGTGAACATAAAAAAATTCTACTAGTTTGTTCTGGGCCACCCAGTTAGACTTGTCAAAGTGGAGAATGTTTAGTACACCATCCTTAGGAGGCTCTAAAACGGCATCACCTCTTTAGCTCACTGATTTTTCTTTTTTGCTCTTGGTGAGGCAGTTCACGGGTGACCATTAAGCAGATAGTCAAAATATGTGCTCCTGCTCTAAAGTCTTGTACTGATTGTATGACAGAATTATTGCCTATAAAAGCACCTCCTTGAGGACACTAAAATCTTGTTTGAAAATCAGCCTCGGAAATTTACAATGAATTCAATCACTAAATATTGTTGAAATGACATGTCCTTGTCAGCCATTTTCTCACATTGAACTATGAACATATAACTAATGGCAGGTGACAATTTTTTATTCGGGTTTTAGAAGAAAAACGGAATTACTAGTTAAGATACTTCACATTTTAATTTTGTTGGCAATATAAGTTGCTCATTAACACACACAGAGATAGAGAACAATTGAGTATTAAAGTTAATAGGGTCTGTTCTGTTAATCAGACAAATTGAAGCTCTACAGACTCCACTAAGTCTATTGTGGCAAATCAGTAATTGTATTATTAGGCAGCATCTACTATACTTAAAATCAGAAATGATCTGGTGGTTTTAGAAAGAAGAAAAAGAAAATGTAACCTTTCAAAAAAAGATTTACTCACCTAATCTGTCACGAAAAAATCCTTCAAATACCACAAAATTGTTAACCTAGAATAGAAATGTCCCAGACTGAAATAATTACATACACTAAACAAGTAAAAGATTGTATTGTCATAATACAACTGACACAATACCTGAGGAACAGAGGCAGAAAGGTGATAGTGTTTTCTAAGGAATGAAAGAAATCTCTGGGATGGTCGGTCAAATGCCAGCTGATGTGGATTAACACGCTCTTGCTTTAAAATATTAAAAACAAAAGGAAAAACAAAACCAATGAATAATGTGCAAACTGTATTCATTTTTTAAGGAACTTAAATATGGCTAACATACTGCTTGACTTCCTATTTAGTACTTCCATTTCAGATCATAAAGCTCCTAAATACCTAATTAACACCTTAAGACAGGGTTAACTTTAAAATCATGTTTTTGGAGTAAAATCTGCAAGATAACTAAATTAAATTTTAAACAAAAATAGTCATCTGAAAATAACTGAAAATAACTAATCTCCAGTGAGCACATATACTAAATAACATATAACCTCACGGAATTAGGTCCTGAGATCAGATTTTCACAGCTCATATATTGGCATTGCAGAATTTCGTACATTCAGACAATTGTTTGCCAAATGTTCAACTCTCTTCTCAGAAGTGTCCTCTGTCTACCCAGTTTCCTAGCAAAGTAATCTGTGAACTGATGCAGAACTTGAAGAACTTTATTGTCATCTCAAACAGGACACTATGTAGTTTCATTCTCATGAGCAGTTGCTATCTGTCTGATTCCTCCGACCAAACTTCTTCAGCTCAAAGGGACCTCTAAAAATTCTGTTTTTTTTTCAATACTATATTTCAATTATTGAGTACAAGGCAAGAACCTGCTTGCACGATAATTCCAGCCTTGAAGCAAGTATTGCCTGGAAAGGCTACAGCACCAGCAACCCTGAGCTTGGTTAAGCAGATATGAAGCTGGGCAGAAAAATCTATTTGACATCTTTGGGTGACAGCCTTTTTGCTGTCCTTAAGATCTATTATCAAGTTTGTAAAGGTTGACTCTCAAACTTCAGCATGCACTGCAGCTATATATCAAGATATAAATTACAAAGGGGGAAAATATTAATATAGAATTTCAATGGGGCTTCTGCAATGCATGGTCGCTCATGATAAAGAAAGCTGACAAGGAACAGCAGCTTTTCAGAACTGCCATCAAAATCCGATTAATCTATTCAAAGCATTAATTATATTTTTCAAATATTTTTAAAGAAAATTACTATTATTATTAGTTACTAAAACCTTTGAAAATAAAAAGAATCCCCTGGGTGGAAATTTGCATTTGTAATTACACTTACCAAAAGCATAAAATCAAAGATTTCTTTTCCATAACCATGCCGTTGCACAGACTCATGAACATAGAAATCTAACACACAAAGTGGTTCCACCTCAATGTGTGTTCCTCTTTGGTCCTAGAATATACAAAAAAAGACATATTTATCACAATTGTATGTGAAACATTGCGGGTAATAAGTGAAAAGTGACAGCTCAACATAGCAGATGCAGCAATTTTATTTATAATTGGTTTTTAAATATTAAGCATTCATGTATTTTGATTAGTTTATAGAAAATAACAAGCATAATATAAGAAGAATTTAGGAAATACATAATATGTAACAAAATACTGTGCTCAAATCACAGCCCAATCATCATCTTTGTGAAATTTGCATATTCCCTTTCAGTTATCATAGGTTTAATTTCAAAATAAATTACAAGGTTTTCTACTAGAATTGGGAATTATGCCAATAATTAATATTCTTGATTTTTTTTTTTTAATTGGCTACCACTTATGTTAATAAAAAAAATGACCTCCCCCCCACCTCCAATTTAAAAAAGTCATAAATGGCTTTGTTTGCCATTATACTGGTATTACAGAACTTATTAATACCTATACTACAATGAAAATGATGTGAATGTACTTATGTAATCAAGCATACTGCTATTTGTGTCCAAGCCTTTGAAGCTGCCTCCTGCTAGCCTTGTGCTTTTGTTTGCACTTTGATGCACTTGTACAGTGGCTGCATTTATCACTAAACATCTGTGCAATCTTAAATTGTTCCAAAAAGGAACAAAAAAGGAACAATCAAAAAGGTGCAGAAAAAAGAGAAAGCAATTAAAAAAGTAGTATAATGTTTTTAACACTGTCATAACTACATTTTGCAGTGAAACTAATTACCTGCTCTCATCACCTGGGAGACGAGCCTTCAGTTCACAAAAGATTAGTAAACACCCACTTTCTTTCTCTTGTATCTCGAACACAGGCTAATATGCAGAAACATTTTCATTAATGACCTCATTAACAGTCGCTTAATTAAGTAACTGATAAATAAACTTTTATATCATGCAGAAATCAAGGGCTTACGGTTATATACAGTAGGTGTTTATTAGTGTTTAGTGCTATATGGGGCAACATGCTGTGGGTTTTTCCAATTTTTACTATTTTATAATGAGGAATAGTTTTTCAATATCTAGTTTTTTTGAGTAGATTAAATTGTATTAGCAAAGAACTTTATGTCTGTACTATATTGGCTATGCATCGCTTGGTAAAAGATTGTGAACGTATAACGTATTGGAGACATTATCATCACAATTGACAGTTCCACTGACTGACGTTTACTGTATTCTTTTTATAGCAATGAACACTAACCAGAACCACTATACACTGTATGAATGCAAAGCAACTTGTCCCAGACTTTGAATATACCTTTACTTAAGGGCTGAAAAGACTTACATGGACTATACTGTGCTTCATATCTGTTACCATTATTCTGTTTTATGGTTATGTACCAGATTAATCTTAAATGATGGGAGGTAATAATGGGAGGTGAGGCTTGAAATGTACAGTATGCATTTTCCAGTTTTATATTTGGATGGCTTTCTATTTTTTCCCCCCATAATGCTGTCTTGCTATGTACTCTGTGTCTCTCACTCCATGCCAGAAGCAGAAGCACAGCAGACAGAACAGAGGTAATAAAGTGGTGTGTGACACGCAACTTACTCTTCCTGTTTCTGTTTGTATATTAGCCCTTCTGCCTCATTTCAACTTCAAAAAAGCAGAATAAAGTAAAAAGGAGTCCGAATGTTTTTCAGTAGTGAAATGTATTAAACTAGATAAGACCTACTCATGCAACACTGTGTCTGGTCATTTCTTAGTTCACACATATTTGTGTTTGCCTTCCAAACTCCAAGAAGTAAGTGATCCATGTAGGGGAGCACTATACTTACAGGTATTTATTATTCCAACAGTTAATCAACTGGGAGAAAGAATTCACAGTGCCCAAATATTTAACATGGTAATAAAAGCATACATTCTAATCTCATAAATATTAAATATGCAAAGGAACTCTTCACGAAAATGTGAGAGGCTAAACACAAGAAAGAAAACCATTCACTTAGAATGCTTTTCTTAAATTACTAAGAGGCTAGGGCTGAAGCTTAGTGCTAACATTTTTTTTAATATCCTAAAATTTTTCATCTTCAAAGTGGCTAAACATTTAAACAGTTTTTAATGAAACCCTTAATCTGTATAGACTGCAGTTTATCTTCTTATGCTGTCTGCTGGAATTATTAGCCTAATGTTGTCCACTGTATCAATCCCTTATTTTTTTCTGAAGCTATAAAAGTTAATTAAAAACAATACATCTCTAGTAGTTTTGTGGTCTAGAAACTGCAAAGTAGGTGGATTAACAATTAGGGCCTTTAGCCTTATGACATTTTATGATGCACACTGACAGCAAGAACAGTAAAACAGCATGTGAAAAAGTTCAGGCTTACTACTGAACAGTATTTAGACAAGTTACCTAACGAAAGAGAGACCATAGGGCTCTTATCATTGTTATTGAAGAATGAGATATGCTCATAATTAAGTGACTCATACAGTTGACATGCAAAAAACAGAGTAAGAAATGATTTAGGCATTTTGTAGACAAGTTTTTCACTTGTGAAGACTAGCCGCTCAGTGACACAGGAGATTATTAGGAACATGGCCACATTCACTTAAGCTTGGTCATATTTGAAAGGATACCTTCAGAACAGTTATCCTGCAGTTCAGTAAGTGATGACAGACCCTTTTTGGCATTCATGTTTTTTTATCAGCTGCTGTGTGAACGGTGAGAATTCTCAATTACTAATAAGTATACTTTAATATAAACATGTATGAGGAAGCTCATTATTTTAAATTAGCTGTGTAAGCTCATACTATAAAAAGTCCGGGGACCTACAAACTATTGAAATTGTCAGAAAAAAAATTGAAATGTACAAATGTCTGGTAATTGAAAGGAACTACTCTGGGCATCTCTCTCTTAGGAGGTTTCGTTTTGCCGACGTGCTCGCATCGCTTGTGCATTAGCGGCTAAACGACTGTCTTTCTTTGGAGGTTTCGTTTTGCTGATGTGCTTGCCTCACTTCTGTATTAGTGGCTAAGCAAGTGACTCTTTCTTGAGGGGTTTTGTTTTGCTAATGTGCTGGCCTCGCATGTGTATTAGCGGCTAAGCGAGTTTCTGTTTCCTCTGAGGCGGAGCCCTTACCCTGACTCCACCTCTCACTTCCAGGCCGGACAGACATACAGACACATGCACTTCCACGTGTAGATGTTTATATATAAGACATGTCTGAAAATTAAGCACAATGCAATAGCAAGCATGATGCTATGAGGTTCCTGAAAACAGTAGTTCACTCCATTAATTTGTCTGTCTAATGTCATTCCATAGTTGCCTCATATTATTATTTCTTTTTACTAGCCAACCCGCGGCGTACCATACGCCGCATAATCAGGCCAGTTTTTTAATGATTTTTAAGCACAAGGAGAAAATTAACATTTGAAAAATCGGTAATGTAATAAATCAGTAAGAAAAGCAACATTGTAACAATGCATGGAACGAACCAACACACAATCGTCCGTGACTGAAAACTGGCGGACCGCAATCGCGCCTTCTCCTGCCAGACGGAGGGATGGGGGTGCACGGCGCGGAGTGTGGAACAGGAGGAGAGGAGAAGGACGTCCATTCAGCTCCCTCTGTCATGCTAGTCTGCTGATTTCTCGTTCTGTATATACTGCCTGGTCATGTGCCCATTTCCAACTCATCACTTGAGTCGTTGTCGTCTTTACACAGTCCAGATGCACCTGTGACTCACGTAGACGTTTCATTGCTCTGTGCGGTTTTGGCTGCTTTTCTATATATAATCCACCAAGACACCCGACCACGGTAGTAGCGAGGTGGGAGGGGGGTGTGCAAAAAGGGTAGGGACGCAACCAGTGGGAGCGTATGAGTCACACTTAGTGGGAATTCCACGGTTTGCAGCCCAAATGGGGTTCAACGGCTTACCCACGCCTCTCTGCGCCAGGTAGACACACGCTCAATCTCATGCATAATTATTTATTGAATGCTAAACACTTCTGGAAAGACACGGTTGTCTAAAACAGGTTGGTGTGAGAATACAACAGTAAGTGAATGAAAAGATGGAACTCTGGAGAGAGCAAAATACAACACAATAGTGAACCAGCGGCATAACAAACGCCGCATAATTAGTTATTGATGGTTGAACACTTCTGGAAAGACACAGTTGTCTAAAAAGGGAGGGTTTGAGGATACAACAGAAAGTGAATGAAAAGATGGAACTCTGGAGAGAGCAACATATAATTGTCCGTGAGTGAAGAAGACACATGTTTGTCGCGGATGCGAATTGCTGTATGTAGCGTGTAAAACAGTTTGCTATGGTGCACGCGGTTGTGCGTCGTAACCGAAAACTCGGTTTTTAAAGACTGCTTACTTCATTGTGTTTTAACCTCAGTTGTAAAGGATTGTTTTAAGGATCCCATGGGATACCCCTCGCAAACCGTTTTACACACTGCATATGGCGACTCACCTCCACGAGAAACATGCCTCTATGAACAGTCAAGGTGGCTCGGAGGTACATGAGGCCTCTATGACAGACGAATATAAATGACGCTGTTCTTTCTGTGTTGTCGCATCCGAGTTGGTGGGCGTGGCTCTGCGAGTTGTCGTCGTATCCAATGATCTTGGAGTTGGTGGGCGTGGCTCAATTTATGAAAGCAGTGACACTAACCAAACAAACAACTTTTTTTGGTTGCAAAATTACTTATCTCAAAAAAATGTTATTGTCATATTAGCTGTGCCATCTGTCTAGGACGGACTGAAATCTAAGTAAGCAACATAGACCTTAGCGTTAACATTTGCAGTGCAGCATACAATGCATTTGTTACTAAGTATGCCATTTAGTATGGTATTTGTAAAAGCAGTGTTAATATTTTTGAAGTACAAACTATTGCAATGATAGAGATATAGCAACCAGACAAGCACACAGACACTTATCCCTTTAATAATGTGATTGAACAAAAATGTTACTAACAGAAATATTTTGCCTGAATCTGCTGTAGAAATGATTTGACATCTACAGAACATTCAGTAAGTGTCACCAAAATCAAATTAAGAAGTATCAAGACTGACTTTGAGCCCCAAAGATCTTTTCAATTCCATCCATGAAAAGTTAATGTGTAGTTTTGAATTTCCCTAAACCACTGTCACGCACGTGCACTTGGGAGGCAACTAGAGGGACCAAAAGAAGGAAATTCCACGCCAGGCCAGTGGGTGGCGGGGTGCAGTTAACCTTTCTCTTTCATTTCTGCACACCAGACATAGGAAATTCTGCCTGGTTCCAACTACGCCACTTCCGGCTCCGGCCCAAATATGCTTCTTCCGGTTCCGGCACCCACACAGAGGATCTCACTTCCTTTCATGGCCCGTGGATGTCACTTCCGGTGCCCATACCAAGGATGCCACTTCTGGTTCCGGGTCGTGATGATGCCTCTTCTGCCAAACTGCTTTAAAAACCAAATAACCTACACTTGAATTCAGTTCTGTATTGGATTCAATCCGGTACACAACTCTGCTTCAATTTTGCCTTTTGCAGCCAGGAATTAAGTATATGGTTGGCTGCCTCAAACCTTTTTTTGTGTGTTAAGGCTATTCATTTCACACCATGTATGTCAAAAACATCTAATCATAAATATGTATACAGTGCAGAGTTTTGAAAAATATATTAACGTGTGTACTCAACCATTCACAGTTTTAAATATGGAAAAAAAAAACATTTTTTTTTAAAATATGGAAAATTGCAAACAAAATGTGGATGTTACTGGATGATATTTTAATCTGTAAAAAAAGATTACTCACATTTTATGTGAATCACGAGTACTGCCATATTCTTTTTCCAGGTCTGTACAACAGTGAAACAGCAGCATTATATACTGAGCCCACCTCATTTCTAACAAGTATGTCAAAATTCTTGTATTTCTTTATTGATCAGCAATACCACAAAAAGGGAAAAATAGAAATGTATATAAAGTATAGAAAACTACATACTGGATGGAGCTTGTAGTTCTACATTTAATTGCAACTGTCTAATCCTAAATTTCAGAAAGGCTTTCCTGTGGTAGCCTGCAGGAGGGTCTAGACGTTATTTAGAATTGTTTTGTATAGTTTCCAACAACTAAAGAAAAGACTTCATAACTTGTGTGTATGTCAAAACCTTCTGAAGGATTTTCAGTCTTGTCTAATTATGTTACATCATTCATAGCAGTGAGGAAATTCAAGAATAATATTCTTCTTTGATCCAACATTTCTTCAAGTGCTTCAAAGTATGTAGACATTCTTGTGCTTTTTCAGTAATGTGGATTGTGGATTCAGTACAGGTCATCACAACACCTGACACTCAAGGTATATAAATATGGTGTTGCTCTACTGATAATGTAGGCGATTATATATTTGGCTGAGAAATGGTGCATCAAAAATGATTACATGCTATTAGAAATATGGGTTTAATAAAGGTGCCATCAGTGAAATTGAGTTTCAGTATTATATCTGAAATGATGTTCAAAAAGTAAGATTCATATCCCCAATAGTTCCCATTTTCTGTGAATGCAGTAAAGTCATCATTCTGAGCTGCCAAATTTTGCAAGAAAGCTAAAATAAATTTGGCAAGAGTCTGCGGCCAAAGAAATATACTAAAGGTGTTTGAGTTTTTCAAATCTTAATTGATTTTTTTTTTGCACATTTTTAAACTATTTGAAGTCAGTCTGCTTGTAATTCCAGTTCTCTATTTCCAGATAAAGTAACATTGAGCCAGATGTAAAGATGTAGGCTACTGGCTCATAACCCCTACTTTCTCTGCTGCTCTTTTTCCAGTTTTCAGTGGTGACGATCTGCGCCACCACCATCTGATCAAAGCATCGTGCAGTCCTTACATTGATGGACTGAAGGCCATATGTCCACATGACCATCATCGTCTAATTTTTCCACATGAAGCCTGAAAACCATGAGGACTGATTTAGATCATTTATGTTAGGGAGAATACCCATTGGGGCTGGGTGGTCTCATGGCCTCAGAACCCCTGCAGATGTTGTTTTTTTTTTCCAGCCCTCTGGAGTATGTTTTAGTTTTTTCTGTCCTCCCTAGCCATTGCACCTTACTTTATTCTTTGTTACTTAGTATTGCCTAATCTTATTTTTATATTTTTTCTTTTTCCTTTCTTCATCTTGTAATGCACTTTGAGCTACTTCATTTGTATGAACCATGCTATATAAATAAATGTTGTTGTTGTTACACCAAAAGAAACTTTTAAAGTGCAACTCATTAACCCTTCAGATCCACTTTTTTCTAGAGTATTCAAAAAGCCTAATGTTAGTACATGTATAGATTTATACTGAATAAAATAAATATATTATTGTTGAAACGCATTACCATTGTCAAACCTCTAATAAAAAAATCACATTTAAAGGAAATGTTTTTAAGAATTAGGACTAACTTTCACTATTATATTTGTGTAATTAATTTCACTTCTTAAATGGCACAACTTTTGTGAAAGTTTATCATGTTCTGACTCGGCTTCAAGAACAGATGCAATGTTAGAATATTATTTACTATCTCGCTAACATCCTTCAGTACAAGAACTGTTAGACAAATCATGCTTTTAGATTTAAGAACAGTTTTTGTCACCTCTGTACCCAAAATTTTACTACACTGGTTTGATCATTTATTTAGATTTTCAGGTGTTATTTCTAGGTAGTTTTATCAACTTTTTTTCAAATTGTGTAAAGGTTGAAGGCAGTATTCCAAATTATATAAATAACTGCTTCTATGAAACAATGCTATAATAGATCTCTTGAAACTATATCGATTAACTTTCTTTCTAAGATCTTGCCCAAAAATAACCTTTCCATGTTGGATAAAGGTGGTTTAAAAAGTTTGGAAATGCAGTAAATAAAACTTACAAGAAAAAATGAGACAGTATTGATAAACTGAAAATAAATATACATTCTTATTTCTAATGTTTGCTCTTCTCTGGTTAAAGAATAAACAGATAACACTGCAAGGTCACTGCAGAGGAGGAACCAATCAAGTCCAGGACTGCAAGTGAAACCAGAGAGTACAGGAGAGGACATAGATGCCTTGACAAGAATTGAAGTGGCACCATTTACTCATGCAGTCATATCACACCTACACCTATGTTATAAACTACCAGTCAAAGGTTTAGAACACCTCATTTTTTCCAGTTTTTCCTTACAATTAATCAACTGAATGCAATGAACAACAAAAAATGGTGAAAAAGTAAGCAGTAAAGTTCTAGAGGTTTAAATTTAAAGTTTAGGTTAGCAAAAACTGAAAAACAGGAAATTTCAGAATATTACACATGGGCCTGCTTGAGGTAACAACGAATAGGTTACAACATACAGATGTTCTGCAGCATTTAAAATAAATTAAGCCTTGTAAGCAGATGCAAACATTTGCACAGGGGCCCCAACTTCTGTTGATTACTTAAAAACCCTCTGTCTGTCTTAAAGTAGACTTGGAACAGACTGTGTTACTACACCCACAATATTACACTATAGAACGTTGTAAATTCCAGTGAAAATGGCAAGAAAACGGCAATTAACAAATGCAATGAGACAGAGCATTATTACCTTTAGAAGCATGGGCCTTTCATTTAGAGAAATTGCAAAAAAAAAAAAAAAAAAATCAAAGTATCACTGAAAGTATGGTGTCTTACACAATCCAAAGGCAATTGAAAACTGGAAGAAACTGTGGTATAAAGAGATCTGGCAGACCAAAAGTCACAACCCAATCAGAAGACAAGTTTCTGAGGGTCACCAGTTAAGTGTGATATGTGGCTCACAGCACAACTTCAAGCACAGATTAACAGTGGTCAAAAAAACGCAAGTTTCAGTTTCTACTGTGAAGAGGAGACTTAGTGCTGCAGGTTCGACAAGATAAGCGACGGTAAGAAAGCCTTTCCTTAAAGGACAAAAATGTGATGGTCAGGGGTTCTTTTGCTGGAGGCAGAGTTGGTGCTTTGCACAGAGTGACTGGCATTCTGAATCAAAAGGGTCACCACAATTTGGCTATTACATCAGCAAAAGGTGTCTACTTTTATTAATCAAAAATTTGAATAGCATTTTGTACCGTTAATGATCCTTGACTTTTTTTTTTTATTTCCATTGTTTTCTTGTTCTATGTCTGGCTGATAGTGTAATGAGAAGAGGGTGTTGTGCCCTCTCTTCAAGCAAGGAGTTCCAGAGTTAGATACCCTGCAATTTATGTTACAATGGAAGGACAACAGGCAATGGTGGGTGATAATGTAGGAGTCCCAAAGTATAGAATGTGGTAATAGGCAAGCCTAACATCTTCTACTTGATCCCTGCTATCCTTATATGGGCAGGCAACTAAAGAGATTAAGCTGCAGGAAAACTAGGTGCAACTACATGGGACATTTACTTGGTGAACTTAGACTAAATGGGAACAACACACTGATGTGAATGGAGTTCCAGAAAGTCTGGTAGTGGTATTAGGCTAGGGCTTAAAATCTTCTTTTGGTTTTACTTTCTTTAAATTTGCAGTTGGGAGACTACACTTTTGAGAAAGGGTACAGTAGTTATGGTAGAAGTGGAAGAAGTAAGTTTTGGTTTTATTTGTAGTATTTGAAGACAACCCACTAGGTACATGCAAACCATATATAGTTAGGCATTGAAAGTGCAAGGAATAAGTAGAGATCAGAGGTCTCATTTACAAGCATGAAAGTATGCATATGCCAAAAAACAGCAAACTGTGTACATCAACAAAAATCTGATTTATAAAACCTGGTGTGCACATTACGATGCAAACAACATCATGAACTCTGCCTTGTTGCCATGCATACAATCACAATGCTGCAGACCTTCATTGGTTGGTATGGCAGCCTTGCACATGACACATCCTGATATCGCCACCTGCATTTGAGGAGTCCTATGGTGTGTTCCTGTGCCATTGTAGCACCTCTCCTCTGCACTCTGTGGTCAGGGAAAAACATAAGGCCTCAGTGTCTGGGCAGATAGCCACTACCACCTGGTATATGTAATGACACGGTTGTTTTTGCAGTTAATAGTACAGGCTGTATAAAAAAAACTGTTGGTTCAGTTGGCTACATTACAAATAAGTCAGCCATCACACCATCAGCAAATCATTTGGCGATGCTAATTTGCCACAGAATTAATAATCATAAATTGACCCATGCCACAGGACTACATTTGTCAGTTTCATTTTGGTATCACAGATGACATGAGCATTAATAGAACTGAATTGCTTACGTCCAACAAAATCTGCATCATGCTCACTAGGTGCCCTTTTTGTAATATGAGTGCAATTAACTGCCCGATAGCATTAGAAGAATTGGACACTGGTTCAAATTGACTTTTTATGTGGGCAATACACTCGCACCTTATAGAAAATGAATGTGGCACCTCATCAGTTGCTTCATGGCTTCGAACAAGCAGGCATTATGGAGCTGAAGCTTGGCTGAGACATCCCTGAGCTGTAGACCAGTTTGTTCTGGCAGGTACCAACTGCCAGAAAGTGAACCACTGTTAAAACCTATATATGAACTGGTATAATCCGATTTTGGGCAGTGTGTTTTTCTAATGCTGTACCCAGTTCAGCATATTGTTCCAAGAAAAATGGCTCTTGGGAGCCTAAATGGGCTCAGAAGTCAGTCATCATCATGAGACAAAAAAATAAAATCCTGAAATTCCACAAAAGCTTGTTCCCTTTGTATATGGATATTTGCACAGTCTTCAAGGAGTGTCAAATAAGTCATGTTAAACCATTAGGCTATGATTATGCTATTGTGGCTTTCTGTACTCAGGGAGCGAATGACACCTATATTTTTACTTTATGCAATTATTCACAAGGGATTGCATTGGTTTCTAATCCTGACAAGTGACAACAGGTAGCTAATAGAAAAAAATCAGGAAAACTCACATGAGTGTTTCAGTGCAAATAACTGCATTGGTGCCCTTAAAAGACAATTAAATATAGTCTGTACAATATTATACAACATCTTCATCACTTTCAGGTTTTATATGCTTGTCATGTCAACACACAACACTGGTTCACTGATATGAATAATTATACTGGTTTATCACCATATAGCTGGTTTGGCAGCATTTCCCTACTTGATCAAGGGTATCATCATTTCCCACTTTCTCCAAAATGTTGCACACACATTGATCAAAGTTTCTGTTTACATACATTTTCTTTTATAAATGCAGACTTTTGCGTGGAAAGTTGCATATGCACATCTCAAGCCTCTTTTTTTGCATACAAAACATACACCAAAAAAACTAAAAAAGCTAAATTAAGAAGGTTCAAAAAGAAGAGGTACTTGCAAAAAAGATTTTGATTTGTATACAAAAACTTGCACACTGATATAAACTCAACACTCGCATAAATAACATAGTAATCAGTGCAACACACCCAAAGATGCCACACCACCTAATTATGACAAGCATGGTCATTACGATCAATACACATAATGGTGGGACACACTAAAAAAACAAGTTGATGTTGCATAAATTGCGGAACATGATGATAAACCAACATAAGAAGCATAAAAACAAAAGTAAAAAATATTTAAACGTGGAAAAAAAAGTGAAACTAAACTTTAAAGGATCCAAAACCTCAGAAAAAAATAGCAAAAAATAATTGTGACTAGAACAATCTTTTCTATAACTCCTTTGCATTTATTCTAGATTCAGACAGCAAAAAAGTAAAATGTTCTGTGTGTGATCCTATACATAACAATAGACATTTTGCTCTCAAAAATACATTTACAAATAATGTTATTCATGAAACTGTGCACAATTATACCTATCAGAGAAATCTGAATAAATGTGTTAAGGAATTAAATAACATTGATTTAAACAGCTACAGTATGTACAGTTCATTTAAAAGTAAGGATGTTAGAGTTAAGAGTTTAAACAGACTGTTTTTATTGATTAAAAAAGACCTTAAGACGTGTTACTTGAATAAACAGGGTCAAATTTAAACTTTATGGTAGATTGCTTTACTTCAGAATGTACACTAGTTGACTTCAGTGAGAATGAAGCATGTCAGACATAGCTAGGCTTCAGAGCATTTTGAATCAAAAAGACACACTCAAGTATGTTCTGTGCTGGCAAATGAAAAATAAACAGAGTATCTCTTTTCAACATCTAACAGTTATTAATATTTTTTGAGATTACATTTTTGTTGATTAAATGAAAAAGGAACACCACAAAATAAAACTAACAATAATAACTGATTTTAGGCTATACAGAATCAAAGAAGATCAACTACTGATTACAAAATCTGATAAAATCTTCATTGCTGATTATGAGCTTTACTTGCTTGATCGGTCTGATGTTTGTTTATTAAGAACTTAACTTCATGTGAAGTGGATTACATTTATGAGAGAAAAATTAGATGACAAGACAATGAAAGACTCACCAGAAGGAAAAGCTTCTTGTATCCCACCTTTAGGAACCCAATTACAATTCCACGAGCACTGAACAAAGAAAACATTAGAAACATTTTGAGAAGAATAGGCTATTCAGACCAGCAAAGCTTGCCAATTTTAATTTACAACGCAAATAACGTTGAGTGAGTTTTGAAAGTCCCCAAAAGTCCTACTCTCTACCTTGCTACTTGGTAACTTATGTCATGTGTCCATGGTTCTCTGTGTGAAGAAAAACTTTCTAATGCTTGAGTGAAATTTACCCTTAAAGGGTTTACACATTTGTCCCTGTGTTCTTGTTGAAGAATCCATTTTAAATTAAGCCACCAGGATCCACTGTACTAATTCTTTTCCTAATTTAAAAAACTCCAATCAGGTCACATTTTAATCTTTCTCCCTTCTCTCATACATTGCAATCTTGGAATAAGCCTAGTTGCTCTTCTATGGATTTCTTCCTAGTGCTTTTTTGTCACATGACCAGAACTACATACTGTATTCCATAATATAATATAATATAATATAATATAATATAATATAATATAATATAAATAACCATAATCTCCTTTGACTTGTACTTTATGTATATAGTGCTAAATAACCTAACAACAATAAGGCTTCTTAATGCCTTCTGCACACTGTCAAGTTCAATATGAGTCCTTGGTCCTTCTTGTAAGGTGTACATTTACATTTTTAGCCACTCATTGTGAATTCAAATCTGATGTTTTTACTACATGATACTTCACATTAATTTACATGAAATTTCGTTTGCCACAAATCTACCCAAGCACCTATTTTGTACAATTCCATCTATAGTGATTCAGCTAGTTTTTGATTATGTGTCATTTCACCTACTTTAGTATATCTGAAAACTTAAACAGCTTATTATTTTCATTCTTATGAAGATCATTTATTTATATTAAAAAGAGTGGTATTCCAGCACTGATACCTGAGGGACATTACTTTTAACCTTACCTAATTCTGCTATTGTTTCTCATGCTCTAAAGCAGAAAGATATCTTTTGATTATCAGCAGATGTTATAAGAATGTTACTAAGTTAGATAAGTACACTTTTTTTAATTCTTCACAGCAAAGTATAAAACCTAACCTAAGATAAACTCTACCATAATTTTTTATCTGTTCCCAGTAGTTGGTTTTGAGTAACATGCAATGGTGAGTTTTTTATATCACAACCCAGGTATCACACGTGTCCTTCATAATAGCCGAATTTAACTGTGGCCAACAGTTCCAAAGAAGGAACAATAACACACCCTTCATTGGGTGAACTTAGTTGTGCGTAGAGCTGAACAGGTCTGCTGACTTTATTTTTCAATAAAGTTTATGAATGAATAACTGCAGCACAAATGTGGATGCGTGACAATAAACAAAAAGTAAAATTTCTGCTCTTGGATTATTCAAAACAAGCACAACACATTAAAAACCTTTACAGTATCAGAATGCAAAATATGACACAATTTTGATTATATTGACACTTCCATAAAAAGGATTAGAACATGGTAGGTCACTGTCACTATGACCAGAATATGTCCTTTTAAAAAGCACCAAAAACCATTCATTTTTCTGAACCATCTTTCTTTTTCTGTTAGAGGATGGCATGGAAGGTGTTATCACTCCACAATATACAATAAAACAACCTGCATATTTTTTAATTTGCGTTTGCTTTTTTAGTAAATCTGAAAGATTGAAACTCAGTATATAAAACAAACTAAGTAAATTATATGATTTATGGTAACAAGTTAATTGAAGACCTTGTTGCCTAAAAGCATAGTCTTGAAAAATTAGTCAAGCCAAAAACAGTTGATGTAAAAAGAAGACTCCTAAACTTTAAGGACTTTATTAAGCTGCCTTGCACTATGAAATCAAAATCTGATATACAAAGGATGTGGATCAATGTCCACCAGTGAGCATTTTCTTTTCACCTTACTGCTTGCTTGGAGGTTCACACATAAACAAACATTCTCATGTATCCATGCCTACATAAAAATTAAAATATCAAAAATTATCAAGATAAATGTTGCTTTTATCATTAAAAACATTTTATACAAGTAACCTCCACATAGAAAGTGGTCAGCCTAGGAAAGTGCCCTGGATTCCAGGGGCTGTGAGTAACACTAGTCAGAATTTTAATTTGAGGTATCTACAATATATTTTGGATGGAAAAAAAAAAACTGCAATTGTAGCAATGTTTAATTACACAACTTAAATGTTTCAAATTATAAATAGATAGGTACTTTATTAACCCCAAGGGGAAAAATCACATACTCTAGCAGCAGCATACTGATAAAAAACAATATTAAATTAAAGATTGATAAAAATTCAGGTATATCAGATAATAAATGTATAATGTTAACGTTTACCAAGGGGGGTGGAATTGAAGAGTTGCATAGTGTGAACATGAACATGAATAGCATCTAAACAGTGAATACAAGCTGTTCCTTTAAAATTGACTTCTTCAATAAGAACACAGAGGCACAGGTAGAAATTTGTTTATTTTGGAGGAATTAAATTGAATAGACTTGACAAGCTTTGTTGGGTTTAATGGCCTATTCTCGACAAAACAGTTCTAAGTTTCATCTGGATTATGTTAAATTGTTTTTCAATAATGTACTTGAATTAAAGATATCACAAATCAATAGATTTCACCAGTTTGCAGTAATCAAAATCTAAATGCAAATATCTTGAATAAAAATTATAATCAAGGTTTTTTATAAAAAGTAATCTGACTGGTGAAAATGTAACTGCAAATATCTAAAATTGGAATTTGTGTGAGACATTACATTTTAGAGTAGCCTGCCATAAATTTAAACTATTTCATTTTATTTCTTCCAAAATTGAAATACAAATATCTTAAATTGAAAGAACCTGATAAGTCAATAGGAAATGTCCCTCAGTTGTACACACGGCAATGTACATTATATTATAGATACTGCTGAGAATTTGTAAATCAACTTCTACTTAGCAAACACTGAATTGAATATATATTTAATAGCCATTTTGACTGGTGTAAAATATAGTGTAAAGACCTCAAATCCAAATTGTGACAGTCAAAACTGTATTTTAGAAAACCTCAAGCCTCTTTTTATGTTTTGGAAAACCTGTCCAATTGATCTTACCCTCTAAGGATAATTCTATTAAGCACCTAGAATAATATTGTGGGGATTTTCACAGTTTTGCTGAAAGTAATTAACATGAAAAGGGTCCATTGGATATGACCAAAATAATTAGACCAACAGAAATTCTTGCTGCTTCAGACTACCGCTAATTTTAAAGCATGCTTTGTTTTGCAAATGTGCTATTGATTCACATTAAAATTTCTTAAAGCAGTATTTTTCTGAACCTCACTTTCATATGTTCTTTCAATAAAACTGCTGAATGTTTCCTACTATCACAATACTGACAAAATACATTTTGGACCATTTTAAAGATACTATAAGATCTATTCTTGTTGTCTCAGAGGATTTAATTAAGAAACAATGTTTCTGTTTTTTTAAAAATGCTTCCACATTCACAGAATGTTCTGATAATTGTTTTGGCAACAAAGTAATTTAGATGACTCAGCTAAAAACACAACTATACCACTGTACTGAATTGAAAATTTTAAATGTTGATAATTTTAAAATTATCTGTGGACTTTAACTACTGTTTATTATCTTGTTGGAATCAAAATTGAATTGGGATGCCAACTAACTACAAAGCTATTTACATGCTTAAATTAAAATCAGTATTACACCATTTACCTATTTGCCTTCTCATCCTTCAGAAGATACATGACATGTCTGCTTGATTGTAGCTTGACTGCACTAGTAACTGGTGCAGTCAGCCCCTGAGCCTGCAGCACAGAAAAGAATACAGATAATGTAAGCCATTACACTAATTTAATACAACTGGATTACAACATTGAAATACCAATGCTGAATGGACACAAAAAATGAAAAAAACAAACTACCAAAATTTAGCAAAAATGCAGAAAAAATGTATCATTTGCACTACACAAACATATATAAGTAACACACTATACATACTTTGTATAGTGTCTCTCTGTAATTAGCTTACACACCTCATAATTATCTCTACAAATGGTCTCTTTATACTTTTGTGATCAACAAACTGCTGTATTTCCATGCTACAGATGTGCTCTTATTAGATCCAGGTACTAGTGATGAGGATTACATTAAAAAATTGTAATAATTATTTATTTTTATTAAACATGCAAAAGAGTTATGAAAAAAATATGTTGCAAGGTTACTTCTGGCATATAAAGTATAGGAGAAATATAGGATCCTAAAAAGACCCAACACATTTTGGTTTGGATTATCTGTGGGCCAGAGTACAATTCTTTTTTAAATACTTTTTCACTTCAAGAGAATGAAAAGTTCCTGAAATCTCTATAAAGAAAGTAATGAAGACAAGAGGTAACATTAATAGAATCATATCTGAAGCATCACTCTTTCACCATACCTTGCTTCCCAATTATGCAGATACAAGGGGGAGTCAAGCTAAAGTTAGAAAATGGGCTTTATTAGAGTATGGAATGAACCTTAACAAAACTGATAATGTAATTTCTCAATGTAGTCTCCACCCTTCTCAATGCACTTGCGCCACCTGCCTGGAAGTGCCTGGATTCTAGCAGAATAAAAGGTTTCGTTTTTCCTCGCAACTACTCATGCACAGTTTTCTTCACGTCGTCATCTGTCTTGAATCGACGGCCACCCAGATGATGTTTTAGCGGTCCAAAAAGGTGTAAATCACACAGTGCCAGATCTGGTGAATAAGGAGGATGTGGCAATACCTCAAACTTCAGTTTCTCCAGACCAGCCCTGGTGTTCTTAGCAGTATGTTGCTGGGCATTGTCTTGCAGCAAAAGGACTCCTTGAGACACCAGGTGGCAGGTGGCGCAAGTGCATTGAGAAGAGTGGAGACTACATTGAGAAATTACATTATCAGTTTTGTTAAGGTTCATTCCATTTTCTAATAAATCCCATTTTCTAACTTTAGCTTGACTCCCCCTCATAATACAGAAGAGATGGCACTCATTATGCGCCCAGGCTTTTCCTAATAACAGAATTAATGCAAAACCCACAAAAGCATATAAAATACATAGTCAGAGGCTGGACAATATTTTTAAAGAACTTATCATTGCAGTGTAGTTTCATAGCAGAGCATAAGCTGTATATAATATACATTTTAAGAGATCTTACATCAAAACTGGAGGACACCCACATGTTCACAATAGTCAGAATGAATATAGAATGGAAGAAACCGGCAGCATCTTTCTGAACTGGCAGTCTAGCAGTTTCTTAATTGGGGATGATACCTCTGTATCTTTTTACTGAATAACAGTGGGAGGCATTTCCCTGACTTTGAAGGGGACCCCGAACCCCAAGCTACCCAATCTAATGTACATACATCATACCGATTATTTGTTTCAGGCAGTGCTGAAGATTAATGATTAAATGTACCGGTACGTTAATCCATATTATTCTATTATCTATATCAAGCAAAATTTCCATGCATAGTTTGTCTTATTCTGTGGCACTGACTTAAATATAACTGATTTTGTGTTACATTATACTTCAGTCCAAATATAAATATAAAATATGGTTTCCATATTATTTAATAGCATTAAGAAAACGTTTAAATCACACATTATCTCGATGAACGAAATATTCAGGTGGAAAATCTATACTGAGTAATACCGTATAATTCATTGAGATGGCATCATAGCACCTCCCTTCCATTCTCTGGGGTCAGGTAAAGATGCAAGATACAGGTGTCTGAGCGAGTAGCCACTATCACCTGGCACATGAAGCATGATTGCTGTTACAATGAATAGCATATGCCATAGGAAAAGCTGAGGGTTCAGCCAGCTACCTTACAAACAAGTCAGCTATCACATACAGCACCATCAGCAAGTCATTTGCAAATGCTGCTTTACCTCAAAATACATAAATCATAAGTTGACCCAGGCCAACAAACCATGTTTGTTAGTCTCATCTTGGCATCACAAATGACTTGTGTATTAATGGAATTTAACTGCTTACTCTTAACAAAAGCAGCTTAATTCTTGGTAGGTGCTCTATTGTAATATGAGAGCAGTCAATTGCCCTATCACCTTAGGAAAACTGTCAACTGCTGCAAATTGCCTTTTCATGTTGGCATGGAAAATTGCGTATACCCATTTCAGGAATCTTTTCGTGTATATGCAAGTCTTATAAATCTGATCCAAGATGCATTAGACCCTACAGACAATATTTTTATTTAACTTTCTGGTTTTTATCTTGTTACAATCGGCAAGGAGAAGCAAAAGAATGTAGAGAGAGTAGATTGATTAAATAGAGACAAAATTGTTAAAAAAAATCTTGCTGTGCTCTAAAAACAATATCGGCCCTTAGTTGTAATTAACTAAATGTGTTTAATCATTATATTATTTTAAAGATAAGGAAATAGTCTTCAGTAGTTTCTGACAGAAACACTATTTTTGGTCATTTATCAGCTTACTTGTCAACTCATTTTTATTTGTGTGCCAGCTAAGAAAAAAAGTAAACAATAGTTTTGAATATTAAAAAGCAAAACAATTAAAATTAAGGCAAAAGAAGTATGTTACATTAGGAGCAGTACTTTGTTACTAGTTTAAAAAGTGGTTGTAACTAAAACTTGAAGCCAATGCAGCCCTTGAGGATCTGAGTTTAACATCCCAGCACTGCAGTAACAAGATTTACTTCAGTGCTGTCCTTTCCTTCTCGATTCATTTAATTTGTTGTGATCTCCATTTCTACTTTGCTCCTCTCCTTTTCTCACTCAACATTTCATCAAACTCACAGTGCTGTCCTTTCCTTCTCGATTCATTTAATTTGTTGTGATCTCCATTTCTACTTTGCTCCTCTCCTTTTCTCACTCAACATTTCATCAAACTCAGTCCTTGCCCAGTTAAACTTTTATTGGTCACTGTGCAGGTCTTGGTGTCTCTATCTATTACATGCCCCTTGATGTCAGCCTTTAGAGCTGAGTTTTTAATTCCATGTGGCCAGTGACAAGTGACATTTTGGCTGCGGTGTTGTTTGGCCAGCTGTTATATCATCTTGGCCTAAGTCCACCAACTCTGAATTAGAATTTTCCTATTTTTCACATAAATGTTATTAGCAAAATAAATGTAATTGTGAAGTTATTTTATGCTAACAAGTGACTGTTTCCTGTAGGTAGCTCCTCTGTAACTTTGAATTTGGTAAATTGTTTCTCAATCTAAAATAAGCTAAATACTTTAACTTACATGAAAGATTTGTTTTGTTTGAACTAGTATATTGCTTACGCTATTAAAAGGAAGAAAACTGATTATTTATACTGCATAATATGTAACTGTAGTGCTTACAATTTGACAAATTTTTTAATGCAAAAGAAAGGAAATCTGAACCTACATACTGCTTAATTTGTAATGTACTGCGATATTAATAATTAATAAACCTAAATATGTTACTTTCACTATTCTTGTAAAATAAAAGGTCATTCTACATATTGTACAAAATGCCTCTATTTATTCATAAAATACCCCTAGATTTAAGGCAGTGGTGGCAAAAATGTCTCCAGAAAAAAAAAATCCTACACTGGGTTACAATGTTTCATTTGTTTGATATTTGTTTGATATTAATAAACCTAAATATGTTTCATTCACTATTTTCATAAGATAAAAGGTCATTCTGCCTGTTGTACAAAATGCCCCTATTTGTTTGTAAAATTCCACTGAATTAAAGGCAGTGGTGGCAAAAATTTCTCCAGAAAATAAAAAAAAAAAAATCCTACACTGGGTTACAATGTTTCATCTTTTAAAATGTGTTTGAATAAATACAAAGTTCATATAAATGTACATGGTACAATATACATTTTCACTGTAGTGAGCTACAGTACATGTAGTCCATTAATATTCTGATTTTATCAATATATTAAAAAAAAAACTTCTATACAAAACTATTCAGTTCCGAAATAGTAATAAAAGTTTCATTTTTATTAATTATTGGAAAAAATATTGTTTGCTTTCCACTGTTTTTAAGGCCTTTTGTTGCAACTCTGAGCATTTTTACATTTCAGACAAACATGAACTTTGGACAACCGTGCTAGGAGAAAATAAAGCATATGCAAAAGCTTGCAAATATTTCTACTGAAATATAGAGAGCAATTTCTGCTGAGATTTCTTTCTTCTTTACTTTGTCTTTGATTACATCTATTTATGGCCTTCACAGTTCTAAATTCAGTATAAATCAAACTTTAATTGTTCCTGCCAAATGGAGTTGGAGAGACAGACAGTCCTAGTTTTTTAGTGCAACAGAGTACTTGATTTTCAGTTAAAAATGCTTGCAACCTGTTTATTTCATATTATTCTTTTTCTTTCCTGAAACATTAAGAAAACCAAAATAAACTAAATGCTAAACTTAAACATGAACAGAATATTTTGTACAAGCATCTCAATGGTAATGCTAATGTCTGGGTAATGTCACCTGTGGGAATGTACACATCACTTTTTCCACATTGTGTTATGTTACAGCCTTATTCCAAAATGGATTAAATTCATTTTTTTCCTCAGAATTCTACACACAACACCCCATAATGACAACGTGAAAAAAAGTTTACTTGAGGTTTTTGCAAATTTATTAAAAATAAAAACAATGAGAAATCACATGTACATAAGTATTCACAGCCTTTGCCATGAAGCTCAAAATTGAACTCAGGTGCATCCTGTTTCCCCGATCATCCTTGAGATGTTTCTGCAGCTTAATTGGAGTCCACCTGTGGTAAATTCAGTTGATTGGACATGATTTGGAAAGGCACACACCTGTCTATATAAGGTCCCACAGTTGACAGTTCATGTCAGAGCACAAACCAAGTATGAAGTCAAAGGAATTGTCTCGAGGTACAAATCTGGGGGAAGGTTACTGAAAAATTTCTGCTGCTTTGAAGGTCCCAATGAGCACAGTGGCCTCCATCGTCCATAAGTGGAAGAAGTTCGAAACCACCAGGACTTTTCCTAGAGCTGGCCGGCCATCTAAACTGAGCGATCAGGGGAGAAGGGCCTTAGTCAGGAAGGTGACCAAGAACCCGATGGTCACTCTGTCAGAGCTCCAGAGGTCCTCTGTGGAGAGAGGAGAACCTTCCAGAAGGACAACCATCTCTGCAGCAAACCACCAATCAGGCCTGTATGGTAGAGTGGCCAGACAGAAGTCACTCCTTAGTAAAAGGCACATGGCAGCCCACCTGGAGTTTGCCAAAAGGCACCTGAAGGACTCTCAGACCATGAGAAACAAAATTCTCTGGTCTGATGAGACAAAGATTGAACTCTTTGGTGTGAATGCCACACGTCACGTTTGGAGGAAACCAGGCACCACTCATCACTAAGCCAATGCCATCCCTACAGTGAAGCATGGTGGTGGCAGAATCATGCTGTGGGGATGTTTTTCAGCGGCAGGAACTGGGAGACTAGTCAGGATAAAGGGAAAGATGACTGCAGCAATGTACAGAGACATCCTGGATGAAAACCTGCTCCAGAGCGCTCTTGACCTCAGACTGGGGTGACGGTTCATCTTTCAGCAGGACAACGACCCTAAGCACACAGCCAAGATATCAAAGGAGTGGCTTCAGGACAACTCTGTGAATGTCCTTGAGTTGCCCAGCCAGAGCCCAGCCTTAAATCCGATTGAACATCTCTGAAAAGATCTTAAAATGGCTGTGCACCGATGCATCCCATCCAACCTGATGGAGCTTGAGAGGTGCTACAAAGAGAAATGGGCGAAACTGGCCAAGGACAGGTGTGCCAAGGTTGTGGCATCATATTCAAAAAGACTTGAGGCTGTAATTGCTGCCAAAGGTGCATCGACAAAGTATTGAGCAAAGGCTGTGAATACTTATGTACATGTGATTTCTCAGTTTTCTTTTATTTTTAATAAATTTGTAAAAACCTCAAGTAAACTTTTTTCACATTGTCATTATGGGGTGCTGTGTGTAGAATTCGGAGGAAAAAAATGAATTTAATCCATTTTGGAATAAGGCTGTAACATAACACAATGTGGAAAAAGTGATGTGCTGTGAATACTTTCTGGATGCACTGTAGCTACAATGCATTTTGATGTACAAGTAAGAAAAAAATGAATTTCTTCTACACTCCTTTGGAGGACACATCACAAGCAGCAGAGTGAAGACATTTCTGTACTGAGAAAATTCAGACACTTGTCCCTGTGTATCAGTAATACTGTATATCATGATGACAAATTAGCAACATTGCATTTATTTTTCCCAGACCTCTGATAAGAAGCAGCTGAAAGAGCAGAAGCAGATTCACTGTATATCTTCAGTTTTACTGATTAATTTTCAAGTAAAGCGAAGTAATGTGCATTTAAACATTTACCAAAATTAACCTTGCCCATATTGCACGTTCATAATATTTATACACAAAGGAATGCATTTAGCCTGCGGTGGGCTGGCACCCTGCGCGGGGTTTGTTTTCTGCCTTGCGCCCTGTGTTGGCTGGGATTGGCTCCAGCAGAACCCCGTGACCCTGTAGTTAGGATATAGTGGGTTGGATAATGGATGGATGGATGGAATGTATTTAGCAAAATATGTCTCATTGTAAAATTAAAGCTATAGAGTCAAACAATTTGAATAAACTTTATTAGGTATATAAATTATATTACCATTAAAGTAGCCCCTGCCACAACTAATTAAGCCCACATGTTAACATTTACTTTATACTGAATAGCTACTGTAATAAAAGATCACATTACCTTGGCAGATGCTCTTCCTAGTTCATCTATTACAATACAGATTTGATGTTGAGGGTCAGGTCTGTGGAAATAGGGAAAAAATATTTAGCTATTAACAGTTTCTTATTATAATGTAAAAAAAGAAAAAATGTTTAGTTAAAACAGACAAAGGTATTGCTGGGGACAAGTTTGCTTTATTTTAACTAAGTAGGATCTTCAAGCCAATGTGCTCCACATTCTAATTACATCTGACCTATAAAATGTATGCTTCAGAGCTAACAACAGTAATTAAAAACTGATCTTCCCTTCTCTTATACGCTTATTGCAATCAACAAGCAGCACTACAGATTATGACACTAGTTAAGCCACTCAGTATTGCTGCTCTGTTGTGTAATTCACTATTATTTGGACTAGGTGCATAATAAAATGCACGAAGGAACCTATGAAACCCACCATGCACAGTAAAGGTAACTTTTTTCTGAGTGCAACTGGTGGAGCTTTTTTACCAATTCTTTTTTTTTCACTCCCATCATAATTGTATACCATAAATTGATCTTTGTTTTCTACTATTTATAGCCTACTGTGTATTTAGTAGCAGATAAACTTACCTAGGAAAACAGATCTCTGTAATTTCAACTATATTATCTTTAAATATAGGGGGTGGGGAACTTGATTAAGTTTTTTATAGCATTTTTAGCATTAGTAGCTTTTTAAGGAAGAATGTTGACTTGTCTGCAGCACTGCCTCAAACACAAGCAGAGGACAAGTGAAAAGATTCACCACCACAAAATAAAACTCAGGACTGACAGTCTGCTTTTTGCTTTTTCCACTCCATTATAAACAGCTCACTTTAATTTATTAATGATGCAGTATTAGAGTTGAATCAAATTTCTAACAATTCGAAGCTATGTGCTACTTCTGTCACATACCAAAAACAAAGCAGATATCACATATAGCCAATTTATCTCTCATGTCAAAAAGACACAAAGGCAAGTATGAAAACAGAGCACTTCAATTGTTTACAGTTTTTGTAAAACACTTTCATATAACAGTAAAAGTTACTCTGGTTATCATGGCTCAGAATTATCCTCCTAGTCTACAAATTAAATGACAGCAACTATACTGACCTAAAACCACATTCAAATGTGAAGCTCAAATAATTGAAATTAAAATATACACTTCATTTAGCAAGCACAACTTATTAGCCTAAGTGGGCATTACTTGTGAGTACAGTATTCAGGTTTTACACACCTAAAATGTTTTTCATACTTACCCCAAATATGATTTTTGAAATAATTTAGAACATGGGTTCTCAAAGTCAGTCCTGGGGACCCACTGTGGCTGCAGGTTTTTGTTCTAACCAGCTTCTGTATTAAATTGGACTCATGGGCTAATTAAGTGAACTGTTATTTCTTAGATTCTGCGTTATGGGTATATATGCACGTACGCCAGACGCACCGAAAGCGCACACGCACTGCGCCTCAGCGCCCCAGAGTCAAACCCAGCGGCTTCCCAGAGTCAGTAGGTGGTGCCCAAACAACACAACACAACCTGTAAACTAAACTTTAGGTCACAATACAACCCCCGCCCGAACGGGAACACCACCGCATATACAACCTTCTTTTAGTAATGTTTGTATATATACAAGGATTGCAGAGGCCAGCAGCACCAACAGCGCACACGCACTGCGCCTCGGCGCCCCAGAGTCAGTAGGTGGCACCCAAACAACACAACACGACATGTAAACTAAACTTGAGGTAAAGCGTGCATGCCAGGTTGTACATATGCACAGATGCCAGAGGCCACAAGCAAGCCGTACACACTATCACCGCCGCCCGAACGCAACCGCCCACACCACCGCATATACCACCTTCGTTTAGTAATGTAGCCATCCAAGCCCGGATCCGCCGCCATGGTCACTTCAGCAAGCGAATTCGCCGCCGTCAGCAAACGACTTCTAGCTAACGACACAGCCATAGAAAAATAAAAACGAGATCGCATGGATATAAACAATGAACGCAGGCGCCTACAACGCGCATCTGAAACACCAGAACCAGATAAGTCACGGCTCCAAAATAAAAACCTCTTTACTACAAATATATTTATTTAATTAAATGAAAACTTTCCCAGGACACACACACCCTCCATGATTTTTCTTCCCTCCAAATATCGTAGGGAACAGAAAGTGACTGCCATTCTTGGATTTGCGATTCTTTCGAGAATCGCGGGTTTGCTGGTTTCTTAGATTCTGTGTTGTGGGAACAATATAGAAATTAGAAAACTAAGTTTGGTAAAAAAAACAAAAAAAACAAAATGTACTATGCAGTTATATGAGAATAATGTATTTTTTCTCTTTTTAACAATACAGTATTTTCATCTTGACTTCCATTCTATTTTTCCGGTTGTTCTAATAGTTTAATTAATCTATTATTTCAAATTAGTGGGTCCAACGTTAAAGTGGTTATAGCCTTTCATGATATAGTGTTGTTTGCCTGGGTGTCTGCTCTGCTTGTTTTTAATATTCATTAATAAGATACAATGAAGGTAGTGAATTGCACAGAGAAAGAGTGAAATATAATGAAAGCAACAAAAGTGAGTTAAGCATTTAAATCTATAGCAAAAATGGAAATATTTCTGTCTTATAAATATAAAAATCATCCCTCTGTGCTTTCTTAATTTTGAATAAGAGAAGAGAAAAAATACAAGCTAATTAACTGAGATCAGTGTTTATCAGTTGTCACCGATTATGAATCTGGTTGAAGCAAAAACCTTCAGCCACAGTGGGTCCCCAGAACCGAGTCTGGGTTTCCCTGATTTAGAATATGAGCTTCATCAATGATCCAAAAGCTTTAAAAGAAAAGGTCAAATATGATGGAAAATGTCAAAAACACAAAGTTTATACAAAACATAAAAGATAAATCAGACTATGACTATAACTATTTTATCTTTGGAAGTGTGTGCCTACATTTGTTCAGATACAATATTTTACATTAACAAATCACAGAGTTTGTTAACCGATTTCATCTCTATGGGAAATTAGTCAGTCTCCAGCTATAAAGCAATCTCCAAATATAAATCACCTCTGTCACTTTAAAAAGTCTATAGTATGTTAGAGACTTACAAGGACTAAAAGATATTCAAAGAAAGATCAGAGACAGGATTATCAAGAAGCAGAAAAGTGGACAAAGAAAACAAACCCATTTCAAACACACAGAATGTTTTCCGAAGCTTAGCAATGTCTTTTGTAGACAAGTGGCAATTTAAATATTTTCCACCAAACTGTCTTAAGTCTGGCCAGAGTCCCAAATTTAGTTTCCAATTCTCAAGTCTTTCTACAAGAACTAGTTTATTGCCAAAGTAGCAAGAAGGAAGCCCAGACTGAGAAAAATGGAAAAAAAAAAAAATCACATTTTCTATTTTCAAAATGACACGTTGCATCGGGGATACTATATATATGTGATGCAATGGAATGTGTTAAAGTAGAACTTAGTGGACTGAATACTAAACTTTATGCATGCCACAAATCAAATACTGCACACCAGCCAGATTATACCATCTCCATTGTCCAGTATGCTGATAATAGAATCCTGTTGTACAGATGCTGTTAAAGAGAGAACACTGGAAATAAACAGGGCTTATTACAGCAAAAACTTTGCTAAAAAACATGAGCTTCTAAAACTGGAAATGTGGAAGACATTCATTTTTCAAAAGGGCCAAGGATCCAAGGCAAACTGCCAAAGCAACACTGTAAGGGATTAATGCAGAGAAAAATCAATGGCCTCAAGCAACTCAGACGCTTGACTTTATTTCAATTCAAAATCCATGTTAAGACCTTAAACTTGCTGTCTACTACTGTTCACCATCCAATTTGACACATGTAGAGCAACAATGTGAAAATTAATGCTGCTCTTTCACAATATGTAAAGCTAATGAAAAGTATTAAGAAAGATTACTGATTTTCACCATTTAAAAACAATAATGAACATGATACCTTTTAAATAAAGGAATATTTATGTTATAATCTTCAAAAAGACATTGGTATACAAGATCAAAAATCCTCCAGTCAATGGTATATAGGATAACTATACACACAAGCTAAGACAAATAAACAATTTCAATAAGAAAGGCCAACAAAAAGGCTGCAAAAGTGACACTAAATATATAAAAAAAATGAAAAACAATATTAAAAAAGTCAAGAAAAAATAATTATATGAGGAAAAAGTAAATATAAGTATACTGTATAATGGGAAACATAGATGAATGATTAAAGAACAAAAAAATTAATGATAAAATAAAACAGAGTCTAAAGAAACCAAAACATAAAACTACAATGATGCATAGACAAAAAAGAAGAAAAAAACAACATTCAAATGTAGAAGCATGAAAAATTAATACCTGTATACAGCACTTAAGGGAATCTGAGGAAAGGACAATGCAGATAGAGTGATACAGTTAAGAGGCAAAGAAAAATGAAAAGATGCAGAACAAACTTCAAAGTATTCTACTGCATGTTAATGTCCTTCATCCAATATGGCTCTCATTTAGTTCAGACCAGGGCATAAACTCCACACAAATGGAAGTGGTTAAAAGAAAACCAGCCAAAGTGTTTGAAGGATGATCTATTCCTCAAGGAGCCTATTTAACTAATTAAAAGAATTTACCCAAATATTAAATGTCGTACGAATACATGTAGAAATGGTAAGTCTATCCATCCATCCATCCATTATCCAACCCGCTATATCCGAACTACAGGGTCACAGTGCTGGAGCCAATCCCAGCCAACACAGAGCGCAAGGCAGGAAACAAACCCTGGGCAGAGTGCCAGCCCACCACAGGGCACGCATACACACACTAGGGACAATTTAGGATAGCCAATACACCTAACCTGCATGTCTTTGGGAGGAAACCGGAGTACCCGGAGGAAACCCACACAGACACAGGGAGAAAATGCAAACTCCACGTAGGGATGACCCGGGAAGCAAACCCAGGTCTCCTAACTGCGAGGCAGCATCACTACCCACTGCACCGCCCATGGTAAGTCTAAGTAAAACTATATATAAGGTAGTCATTATTTGTTAAAAAAAAAAAAAAACAATTTTTATTTCCCCCTTGGGACAAATAAAGTATTATCTATCCATTTTCATAATTTTTTATATTTCAAATAGTTGCTCTTTTTTATCAATTTTGTTATCTCTACAAGGAGTGAATATTACTTTAGTAACAGTTATTAGTACAGTTTTTATAGATGCCAAAGATGACTCAACAAAGCACTGACTAAGGAAAGATACTAATATGATGACCCCAACATTTTTAAGCTCACATTTATCATCATTTACAGATGGATACTAAGATTCTTTTATGCACGTCTCCCACAGACTACTGACAGTGCTAAAAAAAAAGAATGCATCATGTAGTGTTACAGGAATTTACATGTGGGAACTTGTTGCAAACAGAGTGAACACAGAAAACATCAAGCTCTCCCTGGAGAGAAAACGTGAATGCAACTAAATAAGACGTTATTTTGCAATCCATAAACAAACACCTAGATGTTCTAACCTGTCCTAGCTTCTGTACTGTCCCAGGCTTTTCTGAGCTACTACCTGCATTTTTGTTTACATATTGATTGATCTGAAATTAGATAGTTCAAGTTTTCAGTAAATTATAAAAATCAATGGTAATCCTCAGGTTCTGTTTAAGAAATGAGCGATTTTTTCATTCTTTAGAATTTTCTTGCAGTCTGAGAGGGGCACCAGGAAGAGTAATAGGTAACACAAATACAAATTCTCCAATTTAATGTATCAGAGTCTCAGGGTATCAGACAAATTATTTTAAAAAATAATCAGGGAACCAAGTAGTTTTTCAAGGCACTCCAGGGTACTTGTGAAGTTCAATATGAGATGCTAAAAAATTCAAAAAGAGGCAAATGGCTGATGACACACAGTGACAAAGAAATAAGAAGCCTTTTGTAAAAAAAAAAAAAGGAAAACAATGAAAGAAAATTTCATTATGTGAAACAGTAATGTTAAAGGTAGAGTTCCAGAAATACTTTTGCATACAGAGAATGGCTGTTAGTTGTCAGAAGATCTAGAGTGAACTGAATCCAACAGGGTTTGGACATGAATTTTTTAAACTGCACACATACCAACATAAAGAACAATGCCTAAATTGTACAGTTAACACCGATTAGGTTTCTCTTGGCCCGTTCTGATTATCATTTTGTTTCAAAGATAATTGCCCATTCTGAACCTGCCAGTTCTGTGCATGTCCATTCTTTGTGTTCTATGTTATACTGTAACATACCATAAGGACAGTAGCAGTATAATTAAGTTTATTTAGCATTTAGCTGCACATTTGGCAGCTATGAGCAACTCCTTTATTAACAGCTTTATTTTCAAAAGACTTGCACCTATTTGCCAGGGCACTTTATTCATTTTATAATTATTTGTCGAGTATGATTCTATGCATCAATTTGTTTTACAATCCTACTTTAATGCAGTACTGTGCACCAGCAATTGAAATTAAACTTGCTAAATAAGGCTTAGCTATCAGAAATGGCTTCAGTAAGAATCCCCTCAAGAAAATGAAATGATTTTCCTACTTTGAACATCATTAAGCAGGAAGCAGTGCAAAATTAATTAATATCAATACAGTTTACATTTGCAAATTACTTCAACATTAAAGGAGAAATCTACAAAAATAATAAAAACAATTTCATACAGTATCATACAATCGTAGTGCAATTTTTCCTCACTCTTTACCATCATCACAGTCATGCACAAAAGCTGCATCGTCAAAAATCAAACCAACATTTACAGTACATGTATAATACCCACTGTAGCTGTTGTGGAGAATGGACTTGTCTCTTCAAAGTAAATACTTGGAGTCGAGAGATGGGCAAGCAGAATAGACTTTACTGCAAAGATGCACAAGCCATCTCAGTTCAATGAAGTGAGTGCCCTTCATTGGGCGACTCTTATATTTATTACAATTCTTACCGGTATCTACAGTTGTGCTTGAAAGTTTGTGAACCCTTTAGAATTTTCTATATTTCTGCATACATATGACCTAAAGCATCATCACATTTTCACTCAATTCCTAAAAGTAGATAAAGAGAAACCAGTTAAACAAATGAGACAAAAATATTTTACTTGGTCATCTATTTATTAAGGAAAATGATCGAATATTACATATTTGTGAGAGGCAAAAGTATGTGAACCTTATATCTGGTGTGACCCCTCCTTTGCAGCAATAACTGCAACTAAACGTTTCCGGTAACTTTTGATCATTCCTGCACACCGGCTTGGAGGAATTTTAGCCCATTCCCCCATACAGAACAGCTTCAACTCTGGGATGTTGGTGGGTTTCCTCACATTAACTGCTCGCTTCAGGTCCTTCCACAACATTTCGATTGGATCAAGGTCAGAACTTTGACTTGGCCATTCCAAAACATTAACTTTATTCTTCTTTAACCATTCTTTGGTAGAACGACTTGTGTGCTTAGGGTCGTTGTCTTGCTGCATGACCCACCTTCTCCTGAGATTCAGTTCATGGACAGATGTCCTGACATTTTCCTTTAGAATTCTCTGATAAATTCAGAATTCATTGTTCCATCAGTGAAGGCAAATCGTCCTGGCCCAGATGCATCAAAACAGGCCAAACAATGATGCTACCACCACCATGTTTCACAGATGGGATATGGTTCTTATGCTGGAATGCAATGTTTTCTTTTCTCCAAACATAACGCTTTTCATTTAAACCAAAAAGATCTATTTTGGTCTCATCCATCCACAAAACATTCTTCCAATAGCCTTCTGGTTTGACGAGCTGCAATTTTTTTTTGGAGAGCAGTGGCTTTCTCCTTGCAACCCTGCCATGCACACCATTGTTGTTCAGTGTTCTCCTGATGGTGGACTCATGACCATGAACATTAGCCAATGTGAGAGAGGCCTTCAGTTGCTTAGAAGTTACCCTGGGGTCCTTTGTGACCTCGCCGACAATTACACGCCTTGCTCTTGGAGTGATCTTTGTTGGTCGACCGCTCCTGGGGAGGGTAACAATGGTCGTGAATTGCCTCCATTTGTACACAATCTGTCTGACTGTGGATTGGTGGAGTCCAAACTCTTTAGAGATGGTTTTGTAACCTTTTCCAGCCTGATGAGCATCAACAACTCTTTTTCTGAGGGCCTTCAGAAATCTCCTTTATTCGTGCCATGATACACTTCCACAAACATGTTTTGTGAAGAGCAGACTTTGATAGATCTCTGTTCTTTAAATAACACAGGGTGCCCACTTACACCTGATTGTCATCCCATTGATTGAAAACACCTGAATCTAATTTCACCTTCAAACTAACTGCTAATCCTAGAGGTTCACATACTTTTGCCACTCACAAATATTTGTTCATTTTCTTCAATAAATAAATGACCAAGTATAATATTTTTGTCTCATTTGTTTAACTGGTTTCTCTTTATCTACTTTTAGGACTTGAGTGAAAATCTGATGTTGTTTTAGGTCATATTTATGCAGAAATACAGAAAATTCTAAAGGGTTCACAAACTTTCAAGCACAACTGTATTTTGCACTTGAATGTTTTTCGTCATAATCTGACTCTAAAAACACAAATCCTTCATTTCTAATGTTTATCAATACCACCAATGTTTTCTTGTGCTTTATCAGAAATAATTGCTTTTCTGCTCCTAGCTGCTACCATTATTTTTAGTTACCACAGGTCCCTAGAAATGACCTTCTCTCTGTGCCCACTTAATCACTTCTCACATTCCTGACCTACAGCTGGAAGATAATGGTAGCTTTCCAAGAATTAAGAAAAATACAAAATATGGGTATTAGTCTTTAATAGTTTAAATCTTTCATAACCTAAAGCTAGCTAGTACAATATGTTCCATTTTAATTAAATATAGATTACATTAATACAAGTTTTAAATCCCCTATATAGTGCAGTGCCTGGCACTGCCCTTCACCCCACTGTACTTAATAAACATCTTATTTAATAAAAAGTAAAATAAAGTAAAACCATGTAGCAACACAGCAACCAAAAGCTGTGAAATGGCAGCGCCCATAAAACCAATCATACAAAAAGCACAGACACATAAAATGGCCGTCAGATGACATAAACAAAATACTGCAATGTCTCTCTATTAAATAAAAAAATTCTGGGATGAAACAAGACTCTTTAGCCTGGGACGAGACATGACTTTTTCAGAGAGATACTTTTAAGTCCTGAAACTTTGAGACGAGACTTTGTGTCAAGAGATTTAACCATACCCTGGGCCGGAAATAAAAGACAAACAGTAGATGACAAAGTAGAATGTCGTAAAGAGGTTCAAAAACGTTGGTGCAATAAACATGCAGAGGAGGTTAGAGATAATGAAAGAAGTAAAATTTGAAAGTCTCAAAAAAATTATAGTAAAGATCATATTAGCACAAACAAATGGAAATTATTACTCGGTGAAATAACAGAACAAATATATTGTTCGGATTTAGACTTTAAGTCAGGGACTTAAAACTTTTAGATCGTCTAATTCATGTTGCCAGCAGGGAAAAGTAGTGTTTCTTCCCAATGAAGAAGTGTATCCGCGAGAATTAAAAGATTTGTTGTCTGGTTAAAGTGAAATCCACATACACGAGTGGCAGAGACACAAAGTGGCTGGCATGTAGCGCAGGACGGGGGGTTGACGAGTGAAGTGAGCAGGGGAAGAAGCCCCCTAGTTAAATCAAAAAATAAAAATTAGTAACATGTATTGAACAGTTACAGACTTAGAAAACAATCATTAAAATGCCACTCTGCATCTTCCTTTTCATGTCTTCTCTGTTTTTTTAATTTAAATAGTCAGGAAAGTAAGCATATTTAACATTTAAACTTAACTGTACATATTAGAACTGTTAATGGGTCCAATCCTTTATCCATGACCATGAAGAACACAAAAGCTATAGATGAAGACTTAAGCCTGTCATTTCACTGTGCTACTTATTGTTAAATAAAAAAATGTTTTAGCTACTTAAAAAGACAAAATATATTTACCGCACCATAAATTCAGGGACTGACCCCCAAAAAAGCATTAAATACAGTGCCACCTAGTGAGAGATAACGGAGTTCCTTATGTGTGTCTTCCTTAAACTCTTCTCTTTCATCTTTTCTGCCCCTGCATCAGTATTTCATAAAATATATGCACTTGGTTATGGGTGTAGAGAATAAAACATTGTTTTCTAATGCAGGAAGTTACTCTGAATGGAATACCATCACAGAAAAATAGTAACATGCCATGACCTATTAAAACTGCTTTTAATTGCAGGGTAACCACTACTTGAATGACAATGAACCTTGTGGTTCACAGACATCTTTTAACAAAAACACTTGCCTGCAGTGTGTTTTACTTAAAGAGAGGCTAAAATTAATTTTCAACTCTGTTTTCATCCACAGGCCAGAGTTCACAGAATTACAATTACAGGACAGAACAGAAAAAAAATTGCATAGTGAAAACTATCCATATTTATTACCTCTGTTAATTTCATGGTAGGGCAGAGTTTGGAGGGGATGTCTGCTGAGAAAGAATATGAGGCCCCTGCCAAAAGACTCCTTTCCTGTTTTCTCTCTATGCTATGTGTGAAATGTATTTTAAGATACAGGATGGCATAGTGTTAATAAATACAGGCAACGTGATGTGATTTATTATAAATACATAGTACAGAATGCATTTTACAATTATCCATCAATATGTTTATTTTATTTCAGACAAATGTTAATGTCAGTAGATTTGCACAAACATTTCAATAATATTTTCTGTATGCTCACTGCAAGAAACAACAAATCTTAGCCTGTGTAATTCTTTTATTTTTAAATTCTGTGCCACTCACAGCATTTTGCTTTTAATTTTGCATTTGTTCTTTAATGTGAAAAAAGGACTGCATAATGTGTGCATATGCTAGCATTTTCAATGTTTGATTTGAAGAGGTGTTGCTCATAAACTTTCTCCACAGCTAGCAGTCCTATTCTGTGATTAACCCCGGCATTTTGGTTATGAAATACTGCCCAGACTCAAAAATGAAACACAAATTAAGAAATACTGAAGAGAAATGCAAAGAAGCAAAATATGGAAATAAATTAATGGCTACCAAAATGTGCACGTGATGTGGCTCAAATAAATTTATTTGATAAATATAATACTCCTTTCAACATAGATATCTGTCTTGAATATTATTACCTCGCATTTCAACAGCTCTACAAAAAAGCACGTTTACATGTCTGCTTAAAATACACTTCAGTCTTTTTTTTTAGGTCTGTTTATCCAATACAGATTAACGGGTATCTGAGCAACAATGGGAATATTGCAAGAACCACCGTAGTAACAGAGTATGCCAATCAGTGGTAGGTTTCAGTTGAGATTTGTTTTAACATCAGAGAACAAGGCATGGATGGGCACGCAAACTTCACAGTTAAAGCACACCTGTGCGGCACCAGATAATACTGCCATCATAAAAATCAACACCTCTTCTTTCCCTGTTCTTACTTTAGCCAAGTTTTACTTTACTAAATAACAACTGTCAGAAACAAATGTCACCTGAACGCGCCAGTAATAGTCTGGGCCATTGTTAGGTTCTCAAAAGGCAATCTCAGAATAAACCGCGCCCATCTCCGAGTGCTGTACTACTCTGGTATTAACTGCTATATTGAACGGTTCCCCCTTTTCCGCCCCATTCGTGGGAAAAAGATAACAGAATAAATTAAATAATGAGCGAGCACGAACAAAGGTTTCTAATTTTTTTAAAACGCAATGCTGCAGCCAGGCGGGGGACAATAGTCAGTACTTGAATTAACTGATACCGCTGCCATCATGCGAGGCGCGAGTGCTCATCCTACACCACCATAGTAAAACGCTACGAAGATAAGCATTTGGAAACAGCATACTAAAGGATACATATATATCAGTTTAGATTCCGTTTGTCATTACTTGGAGAAATATTACGTTGCTCTTATACATTTGTGAATTCGGCTCCAGCTATAAAGGTTAAGGGCATTCATTCTATACAGAGGGAAATATTTCCATTAAAACTGAACCCATTTTAAAAGATGCAGATAACAGCAGCGACGGTTTACTGCTTCCAGTACCAGTAAAGTGTATACTGGTAACATATTCGTGTTATAGTAAAATAAAATAAATACATTAAAAGGGTACACTTACCTTCCCCAACATTTTCGAGGATTAGAAAGGTTCTGGTCCAAGATAGTAATTCGGCTTAAAAATAATACGTTTATATCGAAAGGGAAATCCATTGTTGGACACAAGAGTCTCCCACAGATGCCAGGAGGGTCGGATATGTCTGGCACTACCCTACCACTTGGTACCCACTCGCCGACAAGCTCGCCTACTATTAGCTGTCAGGTCAGCCTCTCTCAGTCTCTCTCCCAAACACTCATCTCCCAGGAAACACCAAGCCTACTTCCGGCAGAAAGAACCGCCCCTTAGCAACGAATACCAAGCACAAGGCTCCTGCATCGACTTTCTCGCTTTCTCTTTTGTACATTTTACAAACCATCAAAAAAGATTTCTTTAGTGGTAGGCGCAGGCGCACACTACGTACATCCGTTTTTATGTCAATGCTTCTAATTCACAGTACTTTCGATTTCTCGTTCAATGAATTGCGTATAGTAAAATTATATATATTCAAGACCTGCTCGAATAATTAAGTAAATTGTTGTTTTCGTACATAGTTTCTAGTTTAATGTTAAGGTTAATCGCCTAATAGATTATGTGCATAATAGCATGGCTTGTTAAATGCAGTACTTTTCTTTATATACATTAGTACTTTTTAAAGCAAAACTGTAAGAACAAAAAAATCCGTATAGTTCGTACCCTGAACTTGATGAAGCAGGTTTGAAAAATGAGAGGGTTAGCGGATAGGAAATGCTATCTGTTCGTTGTGTAGAGGTCTACAATTTCAATAAACGAAAACATAACATTTTAGGACATTTTGTTGTTTCTGGATTCTACCTAAACAGCAACTATTGCGTGTTTAATACAACATTTATTTCTATAGCATATTTTCATATAAATGGTGTAGCTCAAAGTGATTTATATGTGAAAGAAGTTGTTACATGCAAGGAAAAACAAATTCAATTTTAAAAAGGATAATAATGAATAAATGGTATACAAAAGATAAATAAATAATGCACACTACCATAGGAAAGATAAATAATTAAAAGAAACAGAATCCTTAAAAACAGAGTATTTTTCTTCTTTTTTTTAGTTTCTAAATGACAGTCTGATGATAAGGTCAGATGGCCAGGGTGGATAAAAAAATAAACAAAAAAAGCTGAAGGTCACATCTCACAGTCTTCCCAGTATTGAAGCAAATGCAACCTTCTCCACCACATCTACCATTTAACCTGTACTCCATGCATTAAACATCTGTGAAGAGGATATGTGCCCACTCTTTAAGATACAAAACACCAAAAAAGCAGCAGGTCGAGATGGTGTCTCAACTTCATGCATGAAAATCTGTGCTGATCAACTGGCTTCTGTTTTACACAGATTTTCAACAAATGATTAGTGCTGCATGAAATTTCCTTATGTTTCAACCCATCCACAATCACACCAATCCCGAAAAATCCTGTATAATAGGGCTGAATAACTACAGACCTGTTGCTTTGACAGCTGTGGTCGTGAAACTGGTGTTAGCTCACTTAAAGAAGATCACCGTTCCCCCATTGAACCCCCTTCACTTTGTCTAAAGAGAAAACAGATCAGTGGATGATGCTTTTCAGTATAGGTCTACACTATATCCTGCATCACATTGACAACACAGGGACCTATGAAATGATTTATGTTTGTGGACTTCAGTTCAGAATTTAACACAATGAACCCTGAATTACTCCACTTTAAACTCACCCAGCTTTATGTCCCTGATTCGATCTGTCAGGGAATTACTAACTTCTGGACAGGGTGAAACTAGTGAAATTCATCACTACCTCCCAAACAATCAACAGCGGTGCACTCCAGGGTTGTGTGCTCTCCCCACTGTTCTTATCCCTCTGTACTAATGACTGCACCTCTAAGGACCCCTCTGCCAAACTCAAATATGCAAATGACACAAACACTATTGGAATCATCAGAAGTGATAACAAGTCTACCTACAGAAGGAATGTTGAGCAGCTGGTGTTGTCAGAACAGTCTAGAGCTAAACATGCTCAAAACTGTAGAGATGGTAATGGATTTCAGGATGGCCACCCTAAGATCACATCCCATCTCCATACTTAACAACAATGTGTCATTTGTGGAAACCTTCATGTTTCTGGGATCTATAATCACCCTGGACTTGACATGGAAGCCCAACAATTAAAAAAAACTTTATTTGTGCATGTTCCATTCATGGACACTACAAGCTGGACCTGCTCTATTCAAATGGTAATGACGTTAAATATAAACATGTGGTACAGTCTGAGCAGGTCCGACCTCCTATTACTCCCACCTACTGTCCTGTTATTTACAGCTGCAGCCCTCTGTTATCCAAGTCAGAAGTTCTTTGTGGGGAGGGTTGTTGTCTGGTTTTATTTAATATATATAATTATATATAAATAACTTAGGGTAAGATGAAAAGCCAGGGGTTGATGAAGTTGATGAATGGTACTAATGCTTTTTCTCCCTCTTTCACAGACCACCAGGCAGGAAGCCCAGCTAAGACTCCACCCAATTCTGCTGCTACATCACACCCTTCTGCAGACCTCATTTCTGCCTGAGATCCCACCCCTTCTTGTCCTCCACATATAAAAACTTAAGTCTTCACTCTCTTAGTCAGTCTATTTTTGACTCAGTCTTGAATGATTACTCATTGTTTTGGCTGTTACCATGCTATACGGGGAGGACTCCCAAAATCATTATCTTTGTCTTTTGTTTTGTTTACTATATATATTGTCACGCATGCGCGAGTGGGAGACCGCGGACGGATCCGAAACCATTGCGCAGGACGTTTGCCGGTAGGGAA
>JANRMT010062793.1:13063678-13096342 GCA_026402145.1 Polypterus bichir lapradei
CAGTAAGAGCCACAAAGTCCGCTTTCTGTAATGCATCTAATTTTGCTTGCTTTTCAGCGTGCACAAAACCATGCTTTTATCAAGGCTTTGCTCGGGTAGTTTTTTGAAATTAAATTTTCCTCTGATCAGTCGTAGGAACTCGCTTCATTCCGACTCTAACATTTTTGTAGCTGTGATGTGTGCATCAGTGCAATCGATGTACCAGGAAATCATGCATTGACAAAAGTTCCCCTTTGCTTGGAATTGAAAGTGTGATTAAATGCGTTATTTTTTGTTATGGAGTACATGCATCGAAGCTTCACAGCTGTGCTTGTGCTAAGAAAAGGAAAGATTTTAAAAATAACGTAACATGATTCTGCGTTAACCGCATATTTTTTCATACGTCCCAAACCAAGGAGATGCGAGGTTAAAATGAATCGAGAAGCGCACGTACATACTCAGTACATTCCCTCTCGGGAATCGAACTTCAGATGTCGGCACTAGAGGCAAAGCATCTACAATTGCGCCATGGCGTGTGGCTTGTCTATTTGAGAGTATGTAGATCAGGGTATATATATATATTCGCAGCGGAGAAGCAGTGTGTTAAAGATGTTATGAAAAAGAAAAGGGAACATTTTAAAATTAACGTAACATGATTGTCAATAAACAGTAATTGTTTTGTGAGTGTTATTGAGTGTTGCTATCATCAAGGATTTGATTATCATTATTTGTTTCAATCAGGGTCGTATTTGTACGATGTGTTGTGTTCAAGTTACATTCCGTGTTTGTCAATCGTTGTAAAGATAAGAGGTTTCATTCATCGATTCGTTTCTTACTGCATCAATAAACAGCTCGTCTTCCTCTTTATTTGAGACATCACACACTGCATGCACGGGTTTTTTTTTTACACTGTCTTCCTTTAGCGGGACATTGACTTTTTGCACCGTGTACTTTGTTTCCGCAGTAGCTGCACTTATGAATATGCTTGTATGTATCAGACGCTTCATATTTTTTTGCTGCCTTCTCAATTATGTAATTCGGTTTTTGTTCAGCACTCTTTGGAACTGTTGCTTTTTGTCTGTGCACTGCGTCAGTTCACGTGAGCCGCTTGGTGTTCTTGCATCGAAGGTTCCCAGCTGTGCTGGTGTTATCTCGTGTGATGTCCATGGCTGTATGTAATGTCAGCTAGGACCCGGCACTTAAAAGTTTCTCTCGCAGTTTCGCTGAGTTTGTGCCAAACACCACCCTGACCATCTCATCTTCCTTTGCATAAGCACAGTCCTTCACCCGTGAATATTTAGCAGCAGTGTTTCTATTGGATTGCCGCTGATGGACGGCCTTATATGGGCAGGCACTAAATTACAAACAACAGCGGCAGCCTGTCTATGAACTGCCCAACTTTTATAAGTAAGCTGTAAGGAATGAGCCTGACAAATTTCAGCCTTCTACCTACACGAGAACTTGGAGAATTAGTGATGAGTGAGTGAGTGAGTGAGTTAGTGTGTCAGTCAGTCAGTCAGTGAGGGCTTTGCCTTTTATTAGTATAGATATATATATACACAGACACACACACATATAAACATATATATACACATATACATACATATATACATATACTAGCAGAATACCCGCGCTTTGAAGCGGAGAAGTAGTGTGTTAAAGAAGGTATGAAAAAGAATAGGAAAAATTTTTAAAATAACGTAGCATGATTGTTAATGTAATTGTTTTGTCATTGTTATGAGTGTTGTTCTCATATCTATATATATATATATCTCAAAATACCCACGCTTCGCAGCGTGTCGTGTGTTAAAGAAGTTATGAAAAAGAAAAGGAAACATTTTAAATGTAACGTAACATGATTGTCAGTGTAATTGTTTTGTGTATTTGGCGGCAGCGTCACAAAGTTGTTTTCGTCTTGCTGCATCAGAAAATGTACCACGACGTCTGACATGCCTCCTTTTTACTGTTTTCTCACAGCTTGGATTGCTGCTGTCATAATGGGTTTGAGTCTACATATATATATATACATACATATATACATTACACATACATATCTTCATATCTATATACATATATACATATCTATATACATATCTACATATACACATATATATATATGCATACCTATCTACATCATATATACACATATACATACATACATACACAGACACACACATATATATATAATTTGTGTGTGTGTATGTATGTATGTATGTATGTATGTATGTATCATCTCTCGGTAGTAGATCCCTTTTGAAAGGCAGTACACGACGGCTGTGGTATAGAAATTACATTTTCTATGTGAACGTCCAAATTTCTGCCTCTGGTAATGTGCCTTAACGGCATTACCGGTAATTAAAGAAAATTAGTTTTGTGTCTTTTGCAGTGTTAAGAGAGAAAGGCTTTGGTTTGGGATAAAAAGAAAAAGGTGTAAAGAAAGGAAAGTTGCCTTTTTCTTTTATATAGTATAGAGAGATGTTTTCGCTGACGATATGAGCGCCTTTTGGGGACAGTCGCGGTGGGTCTTGTGCAGACTGGTGAGACGTCCCAGCTATTAATCAGCTGTGATGGCACTGTCAGTCCTCCACTCCTGTGCGTGTCTTCATAATCTGAGCTGACGACCTCATAATCGTATACGTGCAAAATAAAGTGCGAAGCGCCTTAATATTATTTTGCCGTGGTGTAGAAAAGGGGTCCCATGTTTGCACTTGTCTAGGCTATAGCTCAGGGGGAGGATGAAAAAAATTAAAAGTGCTCACTTTGACTTAAGGCAGAAGCGCAGTCAGCGTCTCAAAGGCCGGCACAGCTATGCGCGCGCGCTCGACTTTTGCTGGGCAGGAGACGGCACTTTTTGCAGACACGTTCACGATATCAAAAGTCTCCGCGCTCTTTGGAGGTCATTCATATATATATATATATATATATCTATACTAATAAAAGGCAAAGCCCTCATTGACTCACTCACTCACTGACTGACTGACTGACTGACTGACTCATCACTAATTCTCCATCTTCCCGTGTAGGTAGAAGGCTGAAATTTGGCAGGCTCATTCCTTACAGCTTCCTTACAAAAGTTGGGCAGGTTTCATTTCGAAATTCTACGCGTGATGGTCATAACTGGAAGCTGTTTTTCTCCATTTACTGTAATGGAGATGAGCTTGAAACCCGTGGGGGCGGAGTTTGACATCATCACGCCTCTCACGTAATCACGCAGTACGTAGAAAACCAGGAAGAGCCCCAAAAAGCGCTGAAGAAAACATGCATTATATAATTGAGAAGGCAGCGAAACAATAAGAAGCGAGCGAGTGATATATACAACCATATTCATGAGTTCTGCTACTTCGGAAACAAAGCACAGTGTAAACCAACACTTTAAATTAAGTTCATAGACAGGCTGCCGCTGGCGTTTGTAATTTAGTGCCTGCCCATATAAGGCCGTCCGTCAGCGGCAATCCAATAGCAAACTGCCACGGGTAAATTATTCACGGGTGTAGGACTGTGCTTATGCAGAGGAAGATGAGATAGTCAGGGTGGTGTTTGGCACAAACTCAGCGAAACTGCGAGAGAAAGTTTTAAGTACCGGGACTTCGGTAGCATTAGATACAGCCATGGACATAGCACGACATGGCAATAGCACAGCTGGGAACCTTCGATGCAAGAACACCGAGCGGCTCACGTGAACTGACGCAGTGCACTGACAAAAAGCAAGAGTTCCGAAGAGCGCTGAACAAAAACCGAATTACACAATTGAAAAGGCAGCAAAAAAATATGAAGCGTCTGATATATACAAGATAAGTATGTAATAAGTACAGCTACTGCAGAAACAAAGCACACGGTGGAAAAAGTGAATGTCCCGCTAAAGGAAGACAGTGTTAAAAAAAAACCCGTGCATGCAGTGTGTCAGGTCTCAGATAAAGAAGAAGACGAGCTGTTTATTGATGCAGTAAGAAACGAATCTTTTTCATAGCTTATTTAACACACTACGTCTCCGCTGCGATACGCGGGTATATATATATGTATATATATATATATATATATACCCTGATCTACATACTCGAATAATGAATACTTTATTCGCAATCAATGATTGTTTTGGTAAAGCCATACTCAGTGTATTCATTAGATGAACGGTAAAAAAGTAAGAGCGAGGGGAGGGTCACTTATTGAGGCATGCAGGCAAAACCACATTAGCACGCGGGCTCGATGTACGAAAAAATATATCTTTTCAAGTTCTATTTAGTCCATATGTGTCAAACTCAAGGGCCACGGGCCACATCCGGCCCGGCTTGTAATTATATCCAGCCCGTAAGATCATTTTATATACTGTATTATTGTTATTAATGGCCCGGGTATATGAAGCGCTGGTAACACAATAAACTACAGATCCCATAATACAGCGCTTCAGAAGCCTTACCGAACACTTACCGCGTTAATCAAGTCTAGCTTGCAAGTTATTGCGAAGCTAGCCCACACGATGCTTAAGAGAAAAGTTGATTCTGAAAATAGAGCCTTTAAAAACCGATGGGAGGCTGAGTATATGTTTACTGACATTGCCGGTAAACCCGTGTGTCTCATTTGTGGAGCTAATGTGGCTGTAATTACAGAATTTAATCTAAGACGGCACAATGAGACAAAACATCAGGGTAACCTGAAAGACCTGAATGCAATGCAGAAGATACAGAAAGCAGAAGAATTAAATAAGAATCTGACACTTCAGCGGACGTTTTTACCCGTGCACAATCACAAAGTGATTTCAAGTGAAGCTGCTTTTATGGGAGACACAAATGCACCAGTGCAACTTGCCCCACTTTCCCTATTGCCAAGTAATGTTGAACCAAGTCGTCACTACGGTGTTCCCAAATACGCACTTTGCTGATAAACTGAGCGCACGGCGCGTTGGTGACTTTGAAGAACAAAAAAAGTCCGTCTACATGCGGCTCGAACCTTGTGCATGTTTGGTAGCACATATCTGTGTGAGAAGCTCTTCTCAGTGATAAAGACTAACAAAACAGCACACAGGAGTCGCCTCACTAATGAGCACATGCAGTCCATCCTGAGAATCTCCACAACACAGAACCTCACACCAAACAGAAACGAACTTGTTGCCAAAAAAAGATGCCAGGCGTCCAGCTCTAAAATGACATATGAGCAAAGACAACTGAATGATTTCATTTGTTATTGCTGAAAGGAACACATTTTATTTATATTTCCAGGTTTTGTTATGCAGCATGTTCATATTTGAATTTGTATAATTTTGACAGGATATATTTTTATGGAGAGCAAAATCTTTTGGGATATTTAAAATCTAAGTTTATTTTTTATATAAAATTACATAAGAGTAAAGAAATTTGAATGTTTCTTCTTTTAACGTTTACTTTATTTCTAACTTGTATAATTTAGACAGGATATATTTTTATGGAGAGCAAAATATTATAAGTTGTTTAAGGTTTGAGTTGATTTATTCAGGAATAATATTCCTGTCTGTTTTTACCATTCCTACCAAAGATATTTCTGTCGACTAAATAAAAATTCCTTCTATTTAAAATTTAAATAGAACTTGAACAAATATGATAGTTCATAATATCCACGCAGACTTGCACGTAACAGCGGGAGTTATCCGTTTTAACAAGCAGCGTCTTGCACTGATACGAAATAGCTGTGTGTGTATATATGTAGATATGTATGTATATGTATATATATGTTTATATATGTGTGTGTGTATGTATATATATATGTATTTGTGTGTATATATGTGTGTGTATGTATGTATGTATGTGTGTATGTATATGTATGTGTATATATGTAGATATATATATGTATGTATATATGTGTGTGTGTATATATATGTGTATATGTATAGATATGTATATATATATGTTTATGTGTGTGTGTGTAAATATATATATATATATATATATATGACAGCAACACTCATCACTCACAACAGTGACAAAACAATTACATTGACAATCATGTTACGTTATTTTCAAAATGTTTCCTTTTCTTTTTCATTGCTTCTTTAACACACTACTTCTCCGCTGCGAAGCGCGGGTATTTTGCTAGTGTATACTAATAAAAGGCAAAGCCCTCACTCACTCACTCACTGACTCATCACTAATTCTCCAACTTCCCGTGTAGGTAGAAGGCTGAAATTTGGCAGGCTCATTCCTTACAGCTTACTTACAAAAGTTAAGCAGGTTTCATTTCGAAATTCTACATGTAACGGTCATAACGGTCGATAACGGTCAACAACGTCCGCCATGTGGAACTTTCTTATTTATGGCCCCATCTTCACGAAATTTGGTAGGCGGCTTCCCTGCGCTAACCGAAACCGACGTACTTACTTATTTCGATGGTATGACGCCACTGTCGGCCGCCATATTGAACTTTCCAACGTCACCAATTTTCCAACTTCCCGTGTAGGTAGAAGAATGACCCCATCTTCACGAAATTTGGTAGGTGGCTTCCCTGCGCTAACCAAAACCGATGTACGTACTTATTTCGTTGGTATGACGCCACTGTCGGCCGCCATATTGAACTTTCCAATGTCACTAATTCTCCAACTTCCCGTGTAGGTAGAAGGCTGAAATTTGGCAGGCTCATTCCTTACAGCTTACTTACAAAAGTTAAGCAGGTTTCATTTTGAAATTCTACGCATAATGGTCATAACGGTCAACAACGTCTGCCATGTTGAACTTTCTTATTTATGGTCCCATCTTCACAAAATTTGGTAGGCAGCTTCCCTGCGCTAACCAAAACCAATGTACGTACTTATTTCGGTGGTATGATGCCACTGTCGGCCGCTATATTGAACTTTTCAACAGTCTTTGTTATTTATGGGCCCATCTTTAAGAAATTTGGTACACGGTTTTCCCAACGCTAACTGAATCCTACTTACGTACATATATACGTCCATAGCCTGCAGCTCAGTCACCGTGTGAGGCAGCATTCGGTCCCCCATCCCAACGCCTCCCACGTTGTTTGGCTGCCTGCCTATATAAGACCGTCCGTCATTCCGGTCTCCACATTCCCTTCCTTGCTTCTCCACGGGATTCACGTCTCCCTGCTGATAACTACAGCCTTTTTATTTAATCCACAGCTTCTCCGCTGTTTTATTGTTCGTTTATTACGATTATAGTTATTGTGTAGGTATTTTAGACTTACTTTACATTGCTCAGGTACCCATTTCCTTTATCATTCCAACCGTACCCCCATTACCATGTCTATCGAGGTGATCACCATCGATCAAAGAACTGTCACTTACCGAGTGGTTTCCATGCCCGGAGATGGCACCTACCTTTTCCATTCTCTTTGTTACATATTGCACAGCCATATCAGGCTCACTCTTGATATCCGGAGGAACATTGTATCTTATGTATTGAATGACTGGGACAGGTTCAAGGTGTGGACTGATGACAGTACAGGAGATAATTATACTACACAGGAGCGTTGATGGCTGCTGCTGAATTGTTCAGTTGTCGCTTTCAAGTGTACCGAAATGGCCAAACGTTTTACACCTTTCGACAACCGCCAATGCCTCTTAAACATCTTAGCTTCACAGGTGACGATTTCAGTAGTGGACACTTTGATGTTTATGAATGTTTAAACTCTCAAAAGCTGGATGTGAAGTTATCGATGAAACCGGTTGTATGCTTACAACGCTTGACAGATGCCGAATGTCACTTCAACACAAGTCCTGCAAATACTGTCGTAATTGAAACAAACCATGAACCTCAAACCGATTATGACAGCAGCAATCCAAGCTGTGAAATTTGAAACAAGATTACTGTTCACAAGGCCAACTGTACATTGCATGCTCAAGAGTAAGCTCAGCGCACAGCTTGGTCATATTACAACCGGAGGGCCGAACTGACAACATGGTATACAAAGAGATCCTTAACAAATAATTATTGGCATATTTTCCCTCAGTTTAAAAAGGTTTAATTTTCTTTTTAATACAAATTTTAATGCAGTACTTCGCCGCTGCGAAGCGCGGGTATTTTGCTAGTATATATACTGTATATAATATACTATATATATATACAAAGTATAGTTTTAACAATACATATATTCAAAACATTTGCTGTCTTCTAAGCAGTAGCTATAGACAAGATAAATTTAATTTAGGGGACAGTTAAAAGTATTAAGTTTAAGTTTTGGACTTTGAAGAACTTTTGGTTATTTCATTTTTGGAAGTAAAGGTGTCCATTTCAGCTTATATCCATCTCAACCACTACCGGCAACAGTTAATATAAACACACAGATGGGTGCCACTTTTCGGCTCTTCACATGTGGCACTATTAATTGCATACTACTGTTACCATTTTTATTCACATGATTTTGTGGTTTCTAGCCATTTGTATATAGTGTTTATTCTCACATTAAATATCTTTATTGTGTCACATTTTCTTTTTTCAATTTTATTTTCTTCATAAATTATATTTCCAGTAAATTATTTTGTGATAAAAGCACAATCCACAAGAGTCATGTATATCCATCCATTATCCAACCCACTATATCCTAACTGCAGGGTCACGGGGGTCTGCTGGAGCCAATCCCAACCAACATAGGTCGCAAGGCAGGTAGCAAACCCTGGGCGGGGCGCCAACCCAGTCATATACATCACATTTGAAATTATATGCAGTATGCCGTATGTACAGTATACAGTACATGTGTCTATACATGTATTGGAGAAGTTATTACCAAGGGAAGGTTAACTTATCTTTTCCTTATTTCACCATTATTGAGTGCATTTGTCACCATGTGCCATGTGCCACTATTAGTTATCCGTAATTTTAATTATATATATTTTGGAGAGGTTTAGTTTTCAAACAAATTAAGTTGAATTCTGCTAATGGTGAGTTAAGTGGTTTAATGTCTGTTTGTTTTATCCTAATAAAATCATACATCAGCCTTAGTGCAGTTTCACTTTTTCTAGAGTAAAGTGTTCTGATAACTAAACACTAAGCCAACAGTCCATTCATTAACAGTGTTATTTCAGTAGGCTTGTTAGTTGCATGCAGTGATAGGCTAAGCGCAGAAGAGTCTCTCTTGTATGTTTACTCCCACATTTATTTTTCATTTGGTAGTATTTTATGATTTTCTGTTTTACTGAACAGTACAGTCAATGCTGTGTCTTGGGTTTGAGCCCATGCACCTACCAGTGCTGACTTGCGCATGTTTGAAAGATGCAACCTCTGCTTGACTTTGGGCTTGATGACCAGCAATACAAACATGTGCCTTGCATTGTGTAAGATGAAATTCTGTTTGTTCTTTTCAGTTGCATATTCACTATCAGGTATATTTATTGAGAGCTGAAAATACTGTGGGTTTTATTTGTATTGTAATCATGTATCAGCCTATCAAGAAAATTCACTGCTAAATTTGTTCTACTGATGAATCTGCATATGATCTCTATTAACCTATTTTTTAAAAAATGCCAATTTGACATTTGAAGGTCCCCAAAGTATACTATGTGTGACACTGCTTGGTATATCAACTTCTACTAAGTATTTCTGTATTAAAAAAAAAAAATCAAATGTTAGTTTGAAATTTACCTTTAACTAACTTCCATCTGCTCTCCCATGTGTTTGTTGAATAAATAATTTTAAAGTAACAGCTGGCCCCTACCATATTAAATTTCTGCATAATTTCAAAAACATCTGTCAAGTCACCTATTAATATTCATTTGCTTAAATGAAAATATTTAACTCCTCTGATTTTTCTCCATAGCTCATACTCTGCGGTGTTGGAATTGGTGTATTCATTTGTCTATGGACTTCTAACTCTGATATGAATTTTTGGAAAACAAAATTAAAACTGCACAAAACTTTCTAAATGAGGACTCACATCTGTTGTTCTGACTTGCACTTGACACAGCATGCTATGTGACAAAGCTCCCTATTAGACTTAAATAGTTTGAGTTTGCTCTTAAAGCATTCTAATATGAGAACCTCATTCTGGAACCTTCATGTGGAAAGCAAATGTGGTTCACTTATGTCATCACTCTGAAGAGCCACTTTATTTTTAAGAGTGCTCTTGGATGCTTTCACATTTTACTGTTATATAACATTGAATCACAACTGATTTAATTTGACAGTTTTGAAACTGCTTAACAGAAAAAGACTCTTTAATGGTAAAGTGAACGCAGATCTGAGCAAAGCGGTGTAAATGAATTGCAAATATAAAACACAAAGTGAGGGATCACAGTTCTAATATTACTTACCTTGAATAATGTTTCTCTTGCTCCACTTATTTGCCTTCTCTGCTTTTACCAGTTCATCCTGACAGGAATGTTCCATTTTTTTTAATTCTGTACCTAGCCACTCATATGGTATCATATCAAAGAATGCTTCAAAATCAATCTAAATACTATTGCATGCATCCTTCTCAAGTAGTGCTTTTGTGCCTACCTCATAAAAGTTTATCCAAATTGTGAAACACAATAATACACTTTTAAAACAATTTGCTTGCTTGTTAATACACCTGTACTTTGTATTTGTTGCTCAGTTTTGTCTTTAATGATTGCTGTACATACCAAGCTAATACTAATATTAATACTGGCCTAGTCAACTTTTTAATATAACTGTACAATTTTGGCTAGCTTCCAATCATTTCTGAAAAATGATCTGCCTCCAATACATTCCTTGAGAACGAACTGGTGCACATGGCGTATTTGATGCCAGCCTTTTTAATTGTAGCAGGACGTCTGCCTAAAGTCCCTAAATCATTTATATACATTGACTCCTGCAGGAGACACTCCTGCCCCCCAAAGCCGACACAGACAGACTCAGACACAAGTTCAGCAACACACACAGGCTTTTTATTTGTGGGAAACGCTTTTCAACCATTTCCCACAGCACAGTTCCAAAACACAATAAACACAGTAAAGAAGCACAAAGAAGTACACTCTGCAGCCCTTTGTCTTCTCTCTCCCAGTCTTGTGGAGCAGTGGCAGCTTGCTCCTTTTATGTTGCACTTGGGAGTACTTCCAGTGGCCTGTTGGCATGGTCTGGAAGCACTTGTACGTGAGATGAAAGCCCAGTGAGGTAGGGCACTGCAGTCCCTGCGGCACTCCTTGGTGGCACCCACAGGACCCAATAGGGCTGTATCAAACTCCAACTTGTGACGATATGCGTTCACCTCCATGCTCTCTTCTTATTTTTTGGGAGCTCTTGACCCCCACACCATTGATAATGTAACAGAATGAGCTGGACAACGAGGACACCAACGAAGCAAGTGGAAAAGTGCAAAGTGCAGAAGTGTTTTTATTCAATAAAAAATTCAAAACAAAACCAGTGTCCATAGTACAGTTTTCAAAGTTCCATACATAATCCATAAAACCAGTGAAAAATGCAAACATTTAAAACCAGGTTAAAATGAGATTAAAATCCTACAGCAGACATTGTGGTCACATGAGCCAAGCTCAGCTCCTTCCCAGTCTCTCCAGCTCACCTCAGGCATGTTCAGTGGGAGAAACTTCAGCCTCCATGGTCATCACACTATCGACCCCCGTCTTGGCTGCCTCTTTCAGTGTCTGCCAGACCACTCATGGTCGGTTGTCCTCCTGTCTTCCTTCATGCACTCATAGTCATCCTTCAAATCCCTAGGGCGGACTCCTCCACAATCGTACCCACGATCTCATTCAGTGGGTACGATCTGTCCCTTGAGTGCCAATCCTTCACTCCATCAGGGACCCCTGACCGTCTCTTACAGCTTGCTGGTTGGCTTGTCCGCTTTCTTTTGCCTCCAATGCTGCTCTCGCTCTCTAAGCCCTTATTTCTCTCCCATTTCTTCTTCATTCTGTCCCACTCCCCTTTGTGCTGTCCTGTTCTTATATGGGTCCGTGGGTGCAAGGACTCAATCATGCACTGGAGGAAGCTGATTAAGCAACTGAGAACAATCGCACCCTCATGTGCTGATGCGACTTTCCCCAATTACTCTATCAACTCCCCACGGCTGCACGATCGTGCCCACGGTGACTGACATGACAAATGGATTATTTAAAAAGCCACCAGTCTTTCGTGGCCGTGGACCTGCTACACAACACAACTCCCATGGAACCTTATGGAAATCCACAGTGCTGTAGCAACATAGGGGAAGTTGCCATCCAGTATAAAGATGTCCCGGCCAGGTAATGGCCCTAATCGTCCATCACAACATACTAAAATGCACTCTGAAACTTGCTTAACTAAATTGTAGGTCAATGAGTTGAAGTCTATCTCAGCAGCACTTTGTACAAGGCAGGAAGCTATTCCTGATAGGGTGCCAGTCCATTGCAGGGCACAAACATACAAAACCCACACTCAAATCAGAGAAATCAAAGAAAATCTCCTGCAGACAATGGTGATGGACAGGTTGACAGACGAGATTAGACAGGAGTCCCCTTGGACTATGATGTTTGCTGATGACATTGTGATCTGTAGCGAGAGTAGGGAGCAGGTTGTGGAGATCCTGGAGAGGTGGAGATATGCTCTAGAGAGGAGAGGAATGAAGGTCAGTTGGAACAAGACAGAATACGTGTGTGTAAATGAGAGGGAGGTCAGTGGAACGGTGAAGATGCAGGGAGTAGAGTTGGCGAAGGTGGATGAGTTTAAATACTTGGGATCAACAGTACAGAGTAATGGGGATTGTGGAAGAGAGGTGAAAAAGAGAGTGCAGGCAGGGTAGAGTGGGTGGAGAAGAGTGTCAGGAGTAATCTGTGACAGACAGGTATCAGCAAGAGTGAAAGGGAAGGTCTACAGGGCGGTAGTGAGACCAGCTATGGGTTGGAGACAGTGGCAGTGACCAGAAAAAGGGAGACAGAAGTGGAGGTGGCAGAGTTAAAGATGCTAAGATTTGCACTGGGTGTGACGAGGATGGACAGGATTAGAAATGAGTACATTAGAGGGTCAGCTCAAGTTGGACGGTTGGGAGACAAAGTCAGAGAGGCGAGATTGTGTTGGTTTGGACATGTGCAGAGGAGAAATGCTGAGTATATTGGGAGAAGGATGCTAAGGATAGAGCTGCCAGGGAAGAGGAAAAGAGGAAGGCCTAAGCGAAGGTTTATGGTTGTGGTGAGAGAGGACATGCAGGTGATGGGTGTAACAGAACAAGATACAGAGGACAGAAAGATATGGAAGAAGATGATATGCTGTGGCGAACCCTAACGGGAGCAGTCAAAGAAGAAGAAGAAGAAGAAGAACACAGTGATAAAATGTGCAGACTTCACACTGACAGCCTCTTGACAAAAGGATCAAACCAAAGCTATGTCTGGCAGCAGCATTAACTACTGCTTCACCAGTAGTTATCTTCATGGTAAAATATGCATTGGAAGTAAGCAAGTTAGGGTGTGTGAGTGTTTCATAAAAGTATTGATTAAACAATGAGGAAAAAACAAAACATAAAAGGAATGAACATGTCCCCAAAACAGACAGAATAAGACAGAAGACATTTGAAACTCAAAAGAAAAAATGCGTTGGATGCAAAGTTCAGGCAACATAAAATGTAATACTAAATCTAGACTACAATTAATTTAAACTTTTTAAAGCTGAGTTATGATCTCTAAAGTTTATACATTTTAGCCATTTTTAGCAGTGCCTAATGGAGCACCTGTTTAATTATGTATTGAATAATGTGGGGGCTTTGACACATGAAGTTTTTAGGCTTTGGCTTTGACAACAGATTTTTTTGATTTCCAGTTTTGATCTTGGCCCATTTCTTGACTATGCCTTTTTTCTATTACTGTCTCTTGCAAGTCAATTTATCTTGTTTCTGCTTTCTTTATTAAAAACAGCATTCATGATAGTTCACTACCACAACCACTGTTATGTACCATACAGTTCCCAAAAAATGGACACCAGATGGGGAAATACAGTCAAACCCAGGCTAGTATGTGGAAAATTGAAGAAATTTATTAAATGAAAAGATTTATTTATGCAAGACTAGGGCCCCCTGCTTCCTTCGCTCACCAACCCCCATTTTTGGTTTTTCAAATACACACTTTTAAGATTTTTTTTCTTTGAATTGTTGCTATTTCATTAGTTTCACTTTTTCTGTAAAAACAATATTTGGAATCTTTCGAGTCCCAATATGCTGAATCTATTAAATGAGGTCAGTGATACGTGTTTAATGACTTTGTACCATAATTCAGGATAGGTTTCTCTGTTTGGAATTTCAGCACAGACAAAACGATGTACATCATCAGCAATTGTGACCCAAGCATGACAAGTGGTACCAGAAGTGGTTGCACAGATGGATGCCGAGGAGTTATTTCAAATCACTCAGAATGTTCCACTTCCTTACAATCCATAGGATGACCCGCCCCCTATCCCTGATCTGAATGTCCCGGTTCATAACCGTCGACACTACATCCCTTTGCCTCTGTTTCCTGAAAATTCTAAGAATGTGCTGACGAAGATTGATCCATCCAATGAACCAGAGATGTTCCTTTTAGCCTTTGAGCAAGTGGCAACATTATTGGGATGGGATAAACGACTGGGCCATTATCATCACACCTTTTTTGTCTGTGGATGCTCTACTTTCCTTATGGAATGTGCCTCGCGATAAGCTCGGCAATTATGATTTCCTGAAGGAACAAATTGTGTTACATAAGACTGTGACTTTTTTGGCTAAAGGTTTTGTACTTAATGACTGGAATAAACATGGACGGTCCCATCCGTGCGCAAATTCAAGATTTGATACATAAGGTGCACTGCTGGTTTGAGGGAGACGTGATGGAGCGAATGGTGGAAAAGGTTGTCATGAATATATTACTGGCCGGGATACCTGCAGTTCTTCGAGATGAGTTTCTGCGTCATGATATTGAATCATTATCGATTATGTCCAGACGATTGGAAGGTTCACAGTCCGCTTGGAGAAAGAGCGGTGGGTTTGGTACTGCTTCACAACCTATGAACGAACGTCCTGGACATTCTCGTTGCTTTGATCGACGGCTACAACAAAGACAAGCTGTAGGACCTGACATTCGAATGGGGTCAGGTAGGCCCCCGGGAAATCCGGTTGTGGATGAGATGCCTATTTCTGAGGAGACAGGAGCAGGCCGGGGAGGCCGTGGACGTCGCAGAGGATATTTCGGCAGCAGAGCCGACCGAAGATGTTTCCGGTGTGATCAACCCAGTCACTTGGCGAAATAATGTCTCTTGTTTCCAGCTCAATCAATGGAAATTGGATTGGCCGAGGTTTTTTGCTCAAATATTCACTATTCTTTGGATAAAAAAGATGGCTTGTTGATCCCGGTGAAGTTGCGGTGCCGAGAGATCTCAGCATTATTGGACTCGAGCAGTGACTTTTGTGTTGTCAGACGAGACTGTCTTGATGACAGATGCCTTAGTGACACTGAGACTGTAAAGATATGCTGTGTACATGATGATGTTAAAGACTATCAGACATTACTTCTTCCTTTGGCTTATAAGGGTCGCCACTTTAAAGTTTGGTCTGCCGTTTCAGACCCCTGCCCCTGGCCATTACTCATAAGACGGAGAAATTCCCTTTTTCCTAAACTAATTAATAAATGTCGGGCACCCGTTGTCCAGTCGCCTATTAAACTCAGTGGTTTGGGGGGTGGGGGGAGAAGAAGAAGAAAACGAAGACGAAGAACTGGTAGCGGTTGGGGCAAATTTAGATCCCCAATTAGATATTGAACCCGATCTCTCCAGCGAGACTGAGGCCCCCGCCCCCCCAATTTTCCAGAGTGGCAGGCTGGTCCATCTACATCTTTTCAGATTGCAAATGCCTCCGAACACAAACTGAGCATTAGCGAACAGTCAGATTTTGTGCGTTTGCAGCATACTGATGGCTCATTAGAATATGCATTTAAACAAGCTCGCTCTGCCAATGACTTATTACCAAGAGCGTGATTCCGGGAGCTTGAAAACCCCGCACTTTCTAGAAAAGGACGGTTGCCTTTTCAGAGTGATCTCAGATCATTTAATGGGGGAATTTATTGAACAACTAGTTGTACATGAAGGACATAGGGAAACTCTTTTGCATCTGGCCCACTCTCACATCTTGGGAGGGCACCTGGATGCTGATAAGACCAGAAAGCGGTTATCAAAATGATTTTATTGGCTGAATATGGGAAAAGATGTTGAACGATTCTGTACTTCATGTCCTGACTTCCAGATCATCTCCGCTTATAAACCTCCTCTGGCTCCCCTTTGTCCTATGCCTATTTTAGAAGTTCCTTTTCAGTGGGTGGGATTAGGTATTGTAGGCCCTTTACCTATGACTAAAAATGGGTACCAATATTTGCTGGTGTTGGTTGACTATGCAACACGATATCTAGTGGTGATTGCCCTGAAAAAGGCCAACTCCTCCACTGTAGCCAAAGCTCTGTTTGATATTTTTACTCGTGTTGGCATCCCTAGAGAAATTTTAACTGATCACACCTTTTACTTCTCGAATGATGAAACAATTGTGTGACAGCTTTGTTATTAAGAAATTGAGTACCACTGTTTACCATCCACAAACGAATGGTTTGACTGAGCAATTTAATAAAACTTTGAAACAGATGATCAGGCGAGTCGCTCATAATGATCCCGCAACCTGGAACTCTGTCCTGCCTTTTGTTATGTACGCAGTGCGAGAATCACCACAGGCGTCCACTGGCTTGAGTCCGTTCGAATTGTTATTCGGCAGACCATTGCGAGGCATCCTGGATGTCGTACGAGAGGAATGGATAGGAAATGAAACAACAGCCCAAGGACCAAGCTTTGCAGATCAGGTAATTTTGTTGCAAGACAGAATTTCTATGCTTTCTTCTATTGTTGTGGAGCATCAACAACGAGAACAGGAAACCCAGAAGCGTCTTTACGATAGGCGCAGTAAGTTCCATGAATTCAAACCTGGTGATTGTGTTTCAGTACTGGTTCCGTCCGACCCACACAAATTCCTAGCTAAATGGCATCATTGAGGAGCGTATGAGTCCGGTAAATTACAAGGTTAGAATACCAGGCTGGCGCAAACAATTCCAGATTTTACACATTAATCTCTCAAAGGAATGGCACGACCGACAAGGGGTTTACACTTCCTTGCCTGCTGTTTCTCAGACCGATGTTGCCATTGGTAACGATGTTATTGACTCGCAAAAGACAGAACTGTTATCTTTGGTCGAACGGAACACTGATGTCTTTTCAGACTTACCAAGCAAGACTAACATTACAAAACATAAAATCACTGAACCTGATGTTCGCGTACAGATGCGGCCGTTCCGGATTTCGGAAGCACGACGAAATATTGTGCGTGAAAAGGTAAAGAAGATGCTGACATTAGGTGTAATTAGTGAAAGTAAAAGTGACTGGTTCAGCCCGGTTGTATTAGTCCCAAAGCAAGATGGTTTGGTTCGCTTCTATATAGATTTCAGACGCTTAAATAAGGTCTCTAAATTTGATGCTTATCCAATGCCCCGTGTCGACGAACTGTTGGAAAAACTGGGTCAGGCGAGCTATATCTCCACGCTAGATCTCACAAAAAGTTATTGGCAGGTACCTTTAGAAGCTAGCAGTTGTGAGAAAACAGCATTCACGACTCCTGACGGACTTTATGAATTTACAAGACTCCCGTTTGGTCTTCACAGGGCACCTCTAACTTTTTAGCGTATGATGGATCAGATCCTGCGTCCTCATTCTGAATATTCCGGGGCATACCTTGACAATGTCGTGATTTTCAGCAATGATTGGCAAACACATTTAGAGCGACTTCAAGCTGTTCTTGAAAGCTTGAGACAGGCTGGCCTCACTGCTAACCCTAAGAAATGTAAACTGGGCATGTCCGAGACTCATTACTTAGGTTATTCAATGGGCAAGGGTTTGCTTAGGCCACAATTAAGGAAAGTAGAAGAAATGCTTTCTTACCCGAGGCCAAAAACACAGAAACAGGTACGCGCTTTCCTGGGGCTTGCTGGTTACTACAGAAGGTTCATCCCAAACTTTGCACATAGAGCTGCTCCTCTTACAGAACTTACCAGAGGCAGGAAAAACCGACCTATCTTATGGACAGAAATTTGTGAACGTTCCATCAGCGATTTGAAAACTGCTTTGTCTTCTTATCCGGTTCTAAGAAACCCAGATTTCACAAAGGATTTCGTCCTACAAACAGACACAAGTGCGTTTGGTATAGGCGCAGTCCTGTCACAGATTTTTGATGGAGAGTAGGAAATTACTTCCTAGGGAACGTAATTACTCTACAATTGAGAAAGAATGCTTGGCGATTAGGTGGGCTGTGGAAGCTTCGTTATTACTTGTGGGGTCGAAATTTCACTTTGGTAACTGATCGTGCTCCACTTCAATGGTTATACCAACAGAAAGATACAAACTCTCGCCTCATGAGATGGTGTCTGGGCTTACAACCTTACAGTTTTACAATAAAACATCGGCCAGGCTCTGAACACGTCAATGCAGACGCATTATCACGGCTGCATGTACCTTCTCCTGGTACAGAGAGTTGCTTGATTCATGAGAATGTGAATAAAGCTTAGGGGGAGGGTGTAAGCTGGAGGGGTGAATGCACCCCAAGAGGACACAGACGCCCCAGGGAAAACCCCTGAAACACAGTCTACCTTCACATTGCTCCTTACCCTTCTCACTTGCGCTATAACGCGTGATAAACCACTCGCGCGGTACTCCGCTCACCTAAAAGCCTTGTGCAGCGCCTGTCAGTTTTGGAATTGATTGTTTTGCTTTTCTCTCTCTCTCTCTCTCTCTCTCTCTCTCTCTCTCTCTCTCTCTCTGACATTCTCTGCTCCTAACGAAACTGTCATCTCTGACTTGTCATGGAGCACGTTTAAGCTTTTGAAAAAGAAACAAATGTTTGTTTGCAGTGTTTGAATAAAATTCCTGTTTTCTACAACCTCCTGTGTTTCTGTGCAAATCTGTGACCCAAGCATGACAATGTGTTTGCCCCCCTTGTTTTTTAACCTCTTTATGATGTTTTACTTTGTTTTCTACTCTTTGTCTTTTATTTCTGACCTCTCTTTGTCCTGCTTTTATTTCAATGACACCTGGTTCATGGTGATTATTTTCCCTTTTTCGAATAATAATTTCTGTTTGTTTGCGCTACTGCGATCTTTACTTTTTTTTATACTTTCTAATTTTCCTACTTTCATATTCTTTAACTTTCTCCACATGTGTACCGCTCCAACTTTTTTTTTTTTTGAGCCTTTTGAATTCCACTGCTTTCATAATCTCAAACCTGCTCTGCATGTGTAAAGCGCCAAGTGCTACTTTGTTACTTTTATTCTCTGTGTTTTAATTCTGAGCCTGATTGGACGTGCTTTTTTTTCAATTCCGCTTGTTCCAGGCTGATTATTACTTTCCTTATTTTCTGAATTTGCACCTAGATTATTCTTTTTCTTTTTATTCTCTCCAATGCTTTTGAGTCTCTTTTCTCCGTGCTGCTTTCTTCTTCGCTTAGTCGTCTACGTTTCATTTATAATGTACTAGCAAAATACCCGCGCTTCGCAGCGGTGAAGTACTGCCTTAAAATTTTTATTAAGAAGAAAATTAAACCTTTTTAAACTGAGGGAAAATATACCAATAATTATTTGTTAAAGATCTCTTTGTATGCCACGTTGTCAGTTCGGCCCTCCAGTTGTAATATGACCAAGCTGTGCGCTGAGCTTACTCTTGAGCATGCAACGTACAGTTGGCCATGTGAACAGTAATCTTGTTTCAAATCTCACAGCTTGGATTGCCGCTGTCATAATCGGTTTGAGTTTCATGGTTTGTTTCAATTACGACAGTATTTGTAGGACTTGTGTTGAAGAGACATTCGGCATCTGTCAAGCGTTGTAAGTATACAACCAGTTTCATTGATATCTTCACATCCAGCTTTTGAGAGTTTAAACATTTCTAAACATCAAAGTGTCCACTACTGAAATCGTCACCTGTGAAGCTAAGATGTTTAAGAGGCATTGGCGGTTGTCCAAAGGTGTAAAATATTTGGCCATTTCGGTACACTTAAGCCTTTCACTCTTCTAGTGCTCCTGTGTAGTATAATTATCTCCTGTACCGTCATCAGTCCACACCTTGAACCTGTCCCAGTCATTCAATACATAAGACACAATGTTCCTCCGGATATCAATAGTGAGCCTGATATGGCTGTGCAATATGTAACAAAGAGAATGGCAAGGCAGGTGCCATCTCCGGGCATGGAAACCACTTGGTAGACATGTTAATGGGGGTACGGTTGGAATGATAAAGGAAATGGGTACCTGAACAATGTAAAGTAAGTCTAAAATACCTACACAATAACTATAATCGTAATAAATGAACAAAAAAACAGCGGAGAAGCCGTGGATTAAATAAAAAGGCTGTAGTTATCAGCAGGGAGACGTGAATACCGTGGCGAAGCAAGGAAGGGAATGTAGAGACTGGAGCGACAGACGGCCTTATATAGGCAGGCAGCCAACAACGTTGGAGGCGTTGGGATGGGGGACCCAACGCCGCCTCACACGGTGACCGAGCTGCAGGCTATGGACATATATATGTACGTAAGTAGGATTCAGTTAGCGTTGGGAACCCGCGTACCAAATTTCTTGAAGATGGGCCCATAAGTAACAAAGACCGTTGAAAAGTTCAATATGGCAGCCGACAGTGGCATCATATCACCGAAATAAGTACCAAATTTCAGCCTTCTACCTATGAATAAGAAAGTTCAACATGGCGGACGTTGTTGACCGTTACGCGTAGAATTTTGAAATGAAACCTGCTTAACTTTTGTAAGTAAGCTGTAAGGAATGAGCCTGCCAAATTTCAGCCTTCTACCTACACGGGAAGTTGGAGAATTAGTGACGTTGGAAACTTCAATATGGCGGCCGACAGTGGCATCATACCACTGAAATAAGTACGTACATCGGTTTTGGTTAGCGCAGGGAAGCCACCTACCAAATTTCGTGAAGATGGGGCCATAAATAAGAAAGTTCAACATGGCGGACATTGTGAAAATTAGTGACATTGGAAAGTTCAATATGGCGGCCGACAGTGGCGTCATACCATCGAAATAAGTACATACATCGGTTTCGGTTAGCGCAGGGAATCCGCCTACCAAATTTTGTGAAAATGGGGCCATAAATAAGAAAATTCAACATGGCGGACATTGTCGACCGTTATGACCGTTACGTGTAGAATTTCGAAATGAAACCTGTTTAACTTTTGTAAGTAAGCTGTAAGGAATTAGCCTGCCAAATTTCAGCCTTCTACCTACACGGGAAGTTGGAGAATTAGTGACGTTGGAAAGTTCAATATGGCGGCTGACAGTGGTGTCATACCACCGAAATAAGTATGTACATTGGTTTCGGTTAGCGCAGGGAAGCCGCCTACCAAATTTCGTGAAGATGGGGTCAGCCTTCTACCTACACGGGAAGTTGAAAAATTTGTGACGTTGGAAAGTTCAAAATGGCGGCCGACAATGGCGTCATACCATCGAAATAAGTACATACATCGGTTTTGGTTAGCGCCGGGAAGCCGCCTACCAAATTTCGTGAAGATGGTGCCATAAATAAGAAAGTTCAACATGGCGGACGTTGTCGACCGTTATCGACCGTTATGACCGTTACGTGTAGAATTTCGAAATGAAACCTGCTTAACTTTTGTAAATGAGCTGTAAGGAATAAGCCTGCCAAATTTCAGCCTTCTACCTACACGGGAAGTTGGAGAATTAGTGATGAGTCAGTCAGTGAGTGAGTGAGTGAGTGAGTGAGTGAGTGAGTGAGTGAGGGCTTTGCCTTTTATTAGTATAGATTGTCCTTATATGCTTTATATGCGCTGAGACCCTGTGTGTGCTCAAATCCTTCACACGACTGAGTGTTTTGCTGCCTGTGGTCTTATTTGATATTGGTTGTAAATAGGGCGTGTCTTGCAAGAATCTCATGTTCTACCTCCCCGCGAGACATTCCTGGGTCAATCTCTTGGCACAAAGTCTCATGTTTAAGGTCCCTGTGAGACGCTCCGTGGCCAGTCTCTTTCGCCTCGTGGGTCTTTTAAGTGTCTTCCGTGATCTTCACGTGAAGATCACATCTCGTATCCCTACTGTTTCTCTCCAGGATTTTTTTATAATAGAGAGAAAGCTCTGTCGCAAACTTAAGCACATGGCAATAGGCACAGGATGCAGTTTCTTCAAAATAGGCAATTTCAAAAGCAATCTGAGTCGCAATACATGCTATCCAAAGAATGGTCAAAAGACAAAGCAGAAGATCACCAACATTCAGTAATTCACAAAAAATACAATCAAGTGTAAGAGACTGTGAGTTTTCTTCAGGATTTATAGGGCAGTCCCACAAAAGATATGGTACATAAAAGAAGATGCATAGGTACTTAAGATTCAACTGACTTGCTCATTTAAAAATACAACATTAGAACAATCTAGATGAGATCAGGCCATTCAGCCCAACAAAGCTCATCAGTTGTATCCACTTAATTCTTTGAAAATAACATCAAGTCAACTTTTGAAAGTCCATAAAGTCTTATTGTCTACCACACTACTTGGTAGCTTATTCCATTAGTCTCTAGTTTTTGTGTGAAATTTACCCTTAGCAAGTTTCCAGCAGTGCCCCCGTGTTCTTGGTGACCTTGTTTTAAAATGACAGTCTTGAACCATCTTATCAATTCTCTTCATAATTTTAAACACTTCAATCATGTCTCCTCTTAATCTTCTTTTCATAAACTGAAAAGGCTCAGCTGTTTTAATCTTTTCTCGTAATTTATCCCGAGTAGCCCTGGAATTAGCCTAGAAACTCTTCTCCAGTTTGTTATAAAGGTTGAGCATAAACTCCTTGGACTTGTACTCCACACATTGTGCTATATAACCTACATTCTGTTAGCCTTCTTAATAACGTCTGAACACTGTCGGGAAGTTGATAGCTTAGAGTCCACTATGACTCCTAAATCCTTCTCATAAGGTGTACTCTCAATTTTCCAACTGCCCACTGTGTATTTAAACCTAACATTTTTACTTCCTACATGTAATACTTTACATTTACTTACATTACATTTCATCTGCCACAAATCTGCCCAAGTCTGTGTGCTGTCCAAGTCACTCTGTAATGATGCAACATTTTCCAGATCATCTGCAGGCTTAACCAGCTTGTTACTTACTGTATATTCCTATCTAAATCATTTATATATTAAAAATAGCAGCAGCCCTAGGACTGACCCCTATGGAACACTACTCTTAATGTCAGCCAATTCTGATGAGGTTCCTCGCACCATCACCCTGTTTCCTGTGTCTGAGCCAATTCTGTACCCATCTAAAAACATCACCCTGAACTCCCACTTCTTTTAATTTGATGCCCAACCTCTCATGTGGCACCTTATCAAATGCTTTCTGAATGTCCAGATAGATAGATAGATAGATACAGTTGTGCTTGAAAGTTTGTGAACCCTTTAGAATTTTTTATATTTCTGCATAAATATGACCTAAAACATCATCAGATTTTCACTCAAGTCCTAAAAGTAGATAAAGAGAAACCAGTTAAACAAATGAGACAAACATATTATACTTGGTCATTTATTTATTAAGGAAAATGATCGAATATTACATATTTGTGAGTGGCAAAAGTATGTGAACCTTTGCTTTCATTATCTGGTGTGACCCCCCTTTGCAGCAATAACTGCAACTAAATGTTTCCAGTAACTTTTGATCATTCCTGCACACCGGCTTGGAGAAATTTTAGCCCATTCCTCCATACAGAACAGCTTCAACTCTGGGATGTCCTTCTACAACATTTCGATTGGATTAAGGTCGGGACTTTGACTTGGCTATTCCAAAACATTAACTTTATTCTTCTTTTAACCATTCTTTGGTAGAACGAATTGTGTGCTTAAGGTCGTTGTCTTGCTGCATGACCCACCTTTTCTTGAGATTCAGTTCATGGACAGATGTCCTGATAATTTCTTTTAGAATTCTCTGATATAATTCAGAATTCATTGTTCCATCAATGAAGGCAAGCCGTTCTGGCCCAGATGCAGGAAAACAGGCCCAAATCATACTACCACCACCATGTTTCACAGATGGGATAAGGTTCTTATGCTGGAATGCAGTGTTTTCCTTTCTCCAAACATAACGCTTTTCATTTTAGCCAAAAAGTTCTATTTTGGTCTCATCCGTCCACAAAACATTCTTGCAATAGCCTTCTGGTTTGACCATGTGATCTTTAGCAAACTGCAGATGAGCAGCAATGTTTTTTTTTGGAGAGCAGTGGCTTTCTCCTTGCAACCCTGCCATGCACACCATTGTTGTTCAGTGTTCTCCTGATGGTGGACTCATGAACATGAACATTAGCCAATGTGAGAGAGGCCTTCAGTTGCTTAGAAGTTACCCTGAGGCCCTTTGTGACCTCGCTGACTATTACACGCCTTGCTCTTGGAGTGATCTTTATTGGTCAACCACTCCTGGGGATGGTAACAATGGTCTTGAATTTCCTCCATTTGTACACAATCTGTCTGACTGTGGATTGGTGGAGTCCAAACTCTTTAGAGATGGTTTTGTAACCTTTTCCAGCCTGATGAGCATCAACAACTCTTTTTCTGATGTCCTCAGAAATTTCCTTTGTTCGTGCCATGATACACTTCCACAAACATGTGTTGTGAAGAGTAGACTTTGATAGATCCTTGTTCTTTACATAACACAGGGTGCCCACTCACACCTGATTGTCATCCCATTGATTGAAAACACCTGACTCTAATTTCACCTTCAAACTAACTGCTAATCCTAGAGGTTCACATACTTTTGGCACTCACAAATATGTAATATTCAATAATTTTCCTCAATAAATAAATGACCAAGTATAATATTTTTGTCTCATTTGTTTAACTGGTTTTTCTTTATCTACTTTTATGACTTGAGTGAAAATCTGATGATGTTTTAGGTCATATTTATGCAGAAATATAGAAAATTCTAAAGGGTTCACAAACTTTCAAGCACAACTGTAGATAAACAGACAGACAGACAGACAGATCGATGCAAGGTGGAGAGTGCAAGGCAGGTATAACAGTCAATAACTTTGTATAATGTTAACTTTTACCCCCCCGGGTGGAATTGAAGAGTTGCATAGTGTGGGGGGGAACGTTCTCCTCAGTCTGTCAGTGGAGCAGGACGGTGACAGCAGTCTGTTGCTGAAGCTGCTCCTCTGCCTAGAGATGATACTGTTCAGTGGATGCAGTGGATTCTCCATGATTGACAGGAGCCTGCTCAGCACCCGTCGCTCTGACACAGATGTTAAACTGTCCAGCTTCATACCTACAATAGAGCCTGCCTTCCTCACAAGTTTTTCCAGGTGTGAGGCATTCGTCTTCTTTATGCTGCCTCCCCAGCACACCACCACGTAGAAGAGGGTGCTTGCCACAACTGTCTGATAGAACATCTGCAGCATCTTATTGCAGATGTTGAAGGATGCCAGCCTTATAAGGAAGTATAGTCGAACTCTGTCGGTTCCTATACTCCTCCTTCTCCTGCCCACTCCTGATACAGCCTACGATAGCAGTGTCAGTATAAATAAAAATGCTCCACTATGATCATATCTAATTTGTTGCTTCCTCATAAAATTCCAGGATGTTGGTAAAACATGACCTCCCTCTTCTGAGCCCAAGCTGACTGTTCCATAAAACTCATGTTCTTGCCATGTGTTGCTCAATCTTATCCTTAATAATTCCTTCCATTAATTTTCCTGTGATGCACATTAAGCTTACTGGCCTATAGTTGCTTAGATCTGCCCAGTCACCCTTTTTATATAATGGGATGATATTTGCCATTTTCCATTGCTTCAGAATTTCCCCAGTGTGCAGTGACTTCCTAAAAATATGTGTCATGGGGTTACATATGTACTCACTAGCCTCCTTAAGAACTCAAGGATAAATGTTATCTTGTCCTGGTGATTTGTTTGATTTCAGCTTATTTTTTATTTTTACTGCTGGGAGGTTATCCACTTCCTCACATGTGAAGACCTCAGAAAAATGCAAGTTTAGGGCATCCACTATTTCACTGTGTGTATTTTTTAATTCCCCTTTACTATTCCTGATAAACTCCACCTCCTCCTTGACTTGTTATTTGACTACTAAAATACTGAAACAATCTCTTTGGGAAGCCTTTCACCTTATCTGTTATACTCTTCTTTAACTTTAAATTATTCTTTAAATTATTCATTTCTTACACCTTATGCAGCTGTTTTTTTATTTGCAGCTTCTTTTTCAACTATTTATTCACCCACTGCAGAGATTTTTTTAAAAGGGCTTGGTATATACCAGATGGAAAAACAGTGAACATAAACGACATCCAGGCTAAAGTGATGTGCCTGAAAATATTATTGCTAAATTTTGCAAGGCTAAGCCAATGCCCTGTGCAACTAGAGATGCAGTTATTAGACATTTGGACATGTTATTACAAAGAAAGGACAGTCCCCATTGTTTGTGTTTCTAAATCAGTTGGCAATGTGTGTATTTGTGACGACTACAAGGTTACTTACTCTTAACCTGTGGTTAGATGTACATTGCTATCCCAAATCTACTTTGTTCACAAAGAGATGTACAAAAACCATATACTTTATTACAAGGACTGTATTGCCCAAACTAAATCCAACTATTATACTTACATTATTTCTTCCAATGAAGGCAACACAAAGTCATTGCTTTCACTGCTTAATAATATCACACAACCCCCGGATTCTTTACCTTCTCACCTTTACTCAACTGATTTTTGCAATTCCCTTATGTCCTTTTTTAATGAAAAAGTCCAGAAGATACACCAGTCTCTTCGTACGGATTCCTCCAGTACTTCATTTGAATTTCACCCACCAACTCACTCATTTTCCTCTTTTCAGCTTCCTACTTTCTCAGAAATCTCAGATCTTGTCTGTAAATCTAAGCCATCCACCTGTCAACTGGACCTCTCCCTACAGTTCTGGTCAAAGCCTGCCTCCCCTCTCTGGTCCCTCTTATTTCTGCTATAATCCACTCTTCGCTTACTACTGGTACTGTTCCTTCATCTTTTAAAACTGCTGCAATAACCCCAATGCTGAAAAAACTGGGTGCCAATCCAACTAATTTCAGTAATTTTCATCCTATTTCTAATCTACCCTTCATTTCCAAAATTCTTGAAAAAATAATGGCTATTCAACTTCATTCTCATTTATCTCAAAATAATCTGTATGAACAGTTCCAGTCTGGTTTTCGTCCCCTCCACAGTACAGAAACGACACTCTGGTTTAATTACTAATCTAATCTTTCTTGATCTGAGTGCAGCCTTTGACACTATTTGTCACACTACTCTTCTCAATAGATTATCTTCAATTTGCATTACCCACACTCCAGTAGATTGGTTCAGATCCTACCTCTCAGGCCACACTCAGTTTGTTCAGCTTAAAACTTTCACATCCCAACCCACCCCTTCTTTTCATTATTTACATCCTTCCCCTTGGCAATATCTTTCATAAATATAACATTAGCTTCCACTGTTATGCTGATGACACCCAGCTCTGTCTCACTAGCAAACCTACTGCTTCCTTTCCACCTTCCTCACTTACTGATTGCATAGCAGAAATCAAATCCTGGTTTTCATCAAATTTTCTTAAATTAAATAGTGACAAAACTGAGGTTCTCCTCATTGGTACAAAATCAACATTATCCAAAACTGATCCTTGTTCATAGCCTTGTCACTTCTCGTCTGGATTATTGCAATTCCCTTTTCTTTGGTCTTTCTCACATATCTCTTTATAAACTTCAACTGGTCCAGAATTCAGCTGCCCGCATCATTACTAGAACCCCCTCTATTCACCATATCACTCCCATTTTGCAGCAGCTTTATTGGCTTCCAGTTCAGTTCCGAGTTCAATTCAAAATTCTCCTACTAACTTTTAAGGCTATCCACAACCTTGCCCCTCCATATCTGTCTGACCTCCTCCATGTTGCCATTCCCTCCCGTACCCTTAGATCCTCTTCCTCCATCCACTTGACAGCTTTGGAACTCATTACCATCTGAGCTTAGAAATATTGAATCATTTTCACCTTTCAAATCTAAACTCAAAACTCATTTGTTTAAGACTTGTCTTTCTCTTTGATTACAATTGCTCTGTCTGATTTTAACTTTTGTATTTTACTTTTGTTTATAGTCTGTGTTTTGTCTATTGTTCGGTGTCCTTGAGTGTTTAGAAAGGCACCTACAAATAAATAAAATGTATTATTATTATTATTATTATTATTATTAAATATTATTGACTTGTATTTCTTTTATCTTTCTTCTGTGCCTTGAGTGCATCATATCTTGTCCAGTGTGTGGGGTAGCCTTTCCTGTCATTGCAGGTGTGGCACCCAATTTTGTGACTTGCTGGCAATTAGATTAGATTTAGGTTATTTATTTATAAAAGCACATTTAAAACAACAGAGGTTGTGCAAAAATGCTGTACAAAGAAGCATTAAAATAAATACAATGCAAACAATTATACAGAAGCAGATTAATAAAACAACCAATTGTACCATCCACCACAATCCCATTATACACAGTGAAAGGCGGAAGAAAACAAGTAGGTCTTAAGCCGACTTTTAAAAACCTTGATAGAGCATGAAGAACTGATGTGGAAAGGCAGGTCATTCCAAAGCCATGGAGCAACAACTGAGAAAGCTCTGTTTCCCCTCAACTTCAGCCGAGATCTTGGCTCTACAAGTAGCAGTCGTCCAGATGGCGTCAATGCTCTCGGTGCGATATAGGGGTTAAGGGGGTGACAGATGTATTTTGGATCGAGATCACACAAGGCTTTAAAAACAAACAACAATATTTTAAAACCAATGCGACACCTCACTGGTACCCAGTGCACAGAGAAGCTAAAATGTCGGAGATATGATCCTTTTTTCCTGACTCAAGTAAGAATCTAGCTGCAGCGTTTAGAAGGAGCTGAAGGCACGGCATAGCAGATTTTGGCAGTCCCACATATAAGGAATTACGATAATCTAGCCAAGAAGTAATGAAGGCATAAATGACTGTTTCCAAATCCTTCTATGAAAGAAAGGATTTTAGTTTAGAAATTTGCCACAGTTGGTAAAAACTGGACTTTATTACTGTGGAGATTTGTTTTTCAAAATGACGACTTAAAGTAGATACCTACTGTAGGTTTCTGACATTATTATGAATCAGTTGCAGCAATAGGTTTGAATAGCTGTCCACTTCGCTGTATTTTCATTTAAGCTGTGGATAAAAAAAAAAAAAAACTTTGCTAATCCTATTATTTTCTAAATTGACCTCTTGCATTCCTGACTTTCATCTGTGAAGAAATAAATGCAAGAAGCAAACAGATTAAGGGTTGGGGAACCGTCCCCGTGTACTGTTGTACCAAAAAATGCTTCAGTATGCACTGAAAAATGGTCAAGTTCATGAATGAAATAATTGACAACTGAGTTTGTACAAACAGAGGTATTTATATTTTTAAACTGGAAATAGGTGGAAGGAGGAAGGAGGGTTGACGTAGGAGAAGGTGACGGAGGTGATGTCATCAGGGGGCAACGGGAAGTGACGTCATCAGAGCTGGACGGGCAAAAACCCAGAAGTTTCTTCATGAGACGGAGCAATGTTTTCTGGCATAGAATTCAAGGTTCAGGAAGTTTTTCTTCCTTTTTTCTATTCATGAAGAGAGAAAAGCATTAATATGCTGCCTTAAACCCCGCTCCGGTGTGTTTTCGTGCTCTGTCGGGTTCTTCAGCTGACCCCGAATCGCACGTATATGACAATCTTGTTCTTTGGCTTTGTTGTTTCTGCTCTTATCAATCTCCAGTTTTGACTCCTTTCTGTTTCCTGTGTCTCTCGTGGTCAGTATTCAATACATTTGTGTGTTTTCATTTTTCTGGTACTCTATGGTGGCACCTATGCCACTGCCCCCTGCCTAAATTTGCTACAGCTACCTGATATGTTTGAGAACGCCATGAGAGCATCCTGTTATGTGACACTTTCATGCACTATAGAATGCCCAGTGGTGGCTGGGCAGTCTTTTGGTCTTGGAACGCCTGCAGATTCTTTTTTCTTCATCTTATTTTAAGTTTTTAAAAATGTTTTCTGTCCTCCTCAGCCATCTGACCACAGTATCGGACTTATGTTTGTAGACTAAATAAGGACTATTTCTTTCTATTACTTGCATATCTATGTTAAGTAAATACATACCCATTTATTCTTATCTAATACAATATTTTTGGCATGAAATGTTTTAATTATTCTTTTTATTTCCAATTTGCTTTTCCTTGTGTATTTTTTCTGTATTATCTAGTAATACACTTTAAGCTACATCTTTTGTATGAAAATGTGCTCTAGAAATAAATGTTTATTTGACACCCTCTATTTAGCATACTCTTCATCTGTAATCTCAGGTGTAGCCAATAAACAATACCAGTGATAAATAACAGCAACAACAACAACATCGACATATAACGGACAGCTTGTGTTTCTGTGGTGCGAAAACATTGAAAATATACCCAATGGCACCACCACCTCTCTAACAACATGTAAAACAATCAAACTGTGATGACTGACAGAAGAAGAATGAAAAATTATAAACTTTTGAGGTGAAAGGAGTACAGCGCTAGATTAATGCGTCAAAAAGCAAATAACAGGTGCGACGATTTTCAGGGGTTTAAAGGGGAGTGAGTGAATAAGCTGGTGGTATACATGGTGGTGCGGAAGTGTGTAATGCTAAATGCAGTTTCAGTGGCTATGGACAACTGTTTAGTGGGTTTGTCTTCTGATTAGTTACTCTTGTTAAATTGTAAGCAGGAGTTCTAATATAATATTAATAAAGTTTTAGTCATTTTTAATTGAAGGAGGGACAATTAGTGAGTGGGGTGGAGTGGCCAGCTGTAGTAGAGAAACATACTAGCTGGTGTAGCTCAGTGTTGTAAGTTCATGTTTGTCTGATTTGGCAAGTTGCCCACATACTGGGGTGGTCATCTGTGATGATGTGGGTCTTGCTCCATGCTTTCACCTTACTTCTGGGAGCATCTTGAACCCAACACCGTTGGTAAAGTAAATGGATGAGCTGGTCTGATGGGGACAAAACAAACGTAGCAAGGGGATGATGTAAAGGTGCAAAAATGCTTTTATTAAAACAAAAACAAATCCAAACAGTGTCCAAAGTGCAGTGCTTCAAAATGGTCAATAAATAAATAATCTATAAAAACAGGGGGAATAAAAAGTGGAGGTTAAAATAATCCAAATAAATAAGGCCATTAAAACAAGCTTAAACACAGCAGGCCGGAAACAGTCCCCTTTTAAAAACCCGGTGCCTTCTTCCTTTAGCTGGCGGCTCCCCTGCTCACCCTATATGGGCCCTGCAACCGGGGAGTCGCCCTACCTGCAGGTGCAAGTGCCTTAATAATAATAATTCTATGCATTTATATAGTGCTTTTCTCACTACTCAAAGCGCTCAGCAATTGCAGGTTAAGGACCTTGCACAAGGGCCCAACAGAGCAGAGTCCCTTTTGGCATTTATGGGATTCGAACCTCAGAGCCACCACTCCATCTATATTTAGTCCGGTAAACGAGACTCGGGTTCCCCCAACGGCCAGGGCACTCACACTGGGGCTCAATTCCCCCACGCCTCCCTGACTCCCGCTGCCTTCGGTGGCAAGCCAAACACCTTCAGTGACACTCCAGCTCCCGAGATCGCTCAGCGGAGTAACTGCTTCCTGCTGCCCCTACCGAGTGTCAACCTAACACTTCTCCTCAGGGGCTGTCCTCCCAGCTGCCTGCATTTATCAGCGAGCCTGCTCTTGCTCGCTCCTGCACCAGTTCTTATGGCTTCCAGCCTTCCTCTTCTTTCCACTAACCTCCATTCTCTTTCTTTCTCCCCTCTGCACTTGCACTCCTCCTACTTATAATGGGGATGTGGCATAGGTGTGGCGATTAGCAGCTCCCAGCATCAATTATGGACACAGGCAATCACGAACCTGTACACTTCAGTGTAGGAAACGCTCATGCTTAACTGTTATTTTGTATTTCAAAATATTCTGGTCTATCTATACTAATAAACGGCAAAGCCCTCACTCACTCACTCACTCACTGACTGACTGACTGACTCATCACTAATTCTCCAACTTCCCGTGTAGGTAGAAGGCTGAAATTTGGCAGGCTCATTCCTTACAGCTTCCTTACAAAAGTTGGGCAGGTTTCATTTTGAAATTCTACGCGTAATGGTCATAACTGGAAGTTGTTTTTCTCCATTTACTGTAATGGAGTTGAGCTGGAGGGGCGGAGTTTCGTATGACATCATCACGCCTCTCACGTAATCACGCATTACGTAGAAAGCCAGGAAGAGCTACAAAACGCGCTTTAGAAAACATGCATTACATAATTAAGAAGGCAGCGAAACAATTAGAAGCAAGCGACTGACATATAAAACCATATTCAGCGGCTCACGTGAACTGACGCAGTGCGCAGACAAAAAGTAACAGTTCCAAAGAGTGCTGAACAAAAACTGAATTACACTGCTATGCTCAAATAGATAAACCACACGCAGTGGCGCGATAGCAAAGCATTCGCCTGTAGCGCCCATGTCCGAGGTTCGATTCCTGAGAGGGGATGCACTAAGTATGTACGCGCGCTTCTCGATTTATTTTAACCTCGCATCCCCTTAGTTTGAGACGTATGAAAACGCATGCGGTTAACACAGAAAGAAAGATCACCTATTCACCTATTGAAGCTTCATGAATAATGGATACTTTA
>JANRMT010062793.1:13096742-13110848 GCA_026402145.1 Polypterus bichir lapradei
ATAGATAGAGAGAGAGAGAGAGATGACAACAACACTCATATCAATGACAAAACAATTACATTAACAATCATGTTACGTTATTTTTAAAATATTTCCTTTTCTTTTTCATAACTTCTTTAACACACTACTTCTCCGCTGCGAAGCGCGGGTATTCTGCTATTTATATATACCTGTGTGTATGTTTGTATGTATGTGTATACACACACACACACATACATACATACACACACACAAATTATATATATGTATGTGTCTGTGTATGTATGTATGTATATGTGTGTGTATATATGATGTAGATAGGTATGCATATATATATATATGTAGATATGTATATAGATATGTATTTTGATATATATATATATATATATATATATATATATATATATATATATACACACACAACAATTACATTAACAATCATGTTACGTTATTTTTAAAATTTTTCCTTTTCTTTATCATACCTTCTTTAACACACTACTTCTCCGCTGCGAAGCGCGGGTATTCTGCTAGTATATATATAAAATGCTAAAGGTTGTCCATCTGTCACAAAAAAAAAAAACTTGTGAACCACTGGGTCTTGAACCTCAATCTTGGTCTTAATTGAGAAATTATGAAGTAGCACACATAACATGACCCAAGAATTGGAGGTGCAGACTTTCTTTTCCACATCATTGGACTTCAGGTCCTTCACAACGGCAAGTGGCACCCTGGCAGGAAAAGAACTGTGGCAACATCAGCTGAGGGTGAAGTACATTACACAGGCCTAATGATCATTTTTATTGTAAATGCCAGTTGTGCGTTTCACACATAAATGACATTCATATAAACTGTTAATGTATGAAAAAAGGGGCAGCAGTTTCAGCTAAGTGACCCATGTTTCTGCATTGCTTCTGTTTTGCTGAGGGTCCAAGTATTTCCTGGTCTCCTAAAATATTAGTAAATACAGGATGGTCCTTGCAATTTGTGGGTTTGTCAACAATAATTAAATTGAAATTATTTTGCAACCTATTGCAGAAAAAAGCAGTCGACTCTGTAACCCCACTACATAAATGGACTGCAAATCCGAGCGACCTCAGGAATAACTGCGTCATGTGGCAGCCTCGGCAGTTGCCGCGAGGACTGCTGGGTGAAATGTGAGTGCACTCATTTTAAAAGTGATCCATTACAAGCTGGCAAGATCAAAATGAATGGTGTCTTTATGTTTCAACGCTTTACTGCACAATTACAATTACGCTCATTTGATTACAGTTTCATCTGGATGTATGTTCTTGTTTTGTGCCCACTTGCTTGTGTAATTTTGTCTGGATTGGAAAACATCTTTGTCTGGGGAGCGCTTGTTGCTTCTACAAATATTGAGATACATCAGCATTACGACAGAACAAGACTTTACATAACTTTCAAGGCGAATTTAATTTCATAACTACATCACCTTCATCTACAACTGCGAAACTGTACTGTGTTGTGTTTATTGTTAGTGTTTTTATTTTTTTATTTCTATAATATTAATCAGGTTATTAATTTACTACCATAAATATATGCATAAATCTATTATAATTTAATTTTTGTAAAAAGTGCACACTGGGAGGACACCATGCATCTTTTCCATGGCAGCCAGCCTCACACTCATGATTAAAAAAGATTGCTCTGCAATCAGTCTTGTATCTCTCACAATGTTTAGTGCAATAAACTTAGAAAATACATTAATCATTGGTATAAAACATATTCACAGATTTTCACATTTGCGGGGGTCCTGCATCTCTAAGCCCCATGAATTGCAAGGGATTACTGTATTCTCTAAATTTTAAAACCAAAACTTCTTTGAAGGCTGTTTCCAGAGAAAGACAGAGACATAAAAAAATCAGCCTCGAGTCCAAGCCATACACTACGGGTGGTATCTGCTCCAATTGAGTGGATTTTCCCATGAATGGTTAGTTTACATGATGGTGTCAATGTTCTCTTTGACAAAGGTTCCATCTAAAAAGATTTGCTGATGTCTGTTTTATCTGGAAGAAATATCACAACCAGAATTGAATCCAGCAGAATCAGAGTGCAATAAGAGGTCTCAATTACATTGGAATAGATCACTTAAGCCATCACCACTGGTGGACAACAGGAAGTATAACAAACAAATAACTTCATGACATCTTGCCTGTTATGGTTCTTCCAGTACACCAAGCTGCAAGTACTTTACTCCTTAGGCAATAAAAAATCTAACTTGTTATTCAATTAAAGGTGACGGGCTTTCACATTAATTTTTATCTTTTGTTTTAGAAGAGCAGACACTATGTGGGGGCCAGACCTTGGAGTGGCTGGTTTCCTTTAGAATTTTGAATCTTTAGAAGACATTCTTAACCTCATTAATTGAGGCGGCTGAATAAAATGAAGTCATAAAATGCAAAAATTCAGATTTACTTGTTCAAAATGTTATTTTCCTTAAATATTAATAAAGAGTTAAACAAGCATTTCAGTGTCATCTCAAATGGGTGCTTCCGCACAAGAGCTATTCAAGTGTGTTTGAGCCGATAGTCACTGCAGGAACAAACCCACTTTCCAAGATTCAAGAAGTGGGCAAAGGAGACATTTCGATGGTTAGAATTACAGCTACACTTTAAATGAAACAATTGTTTTGATTATTTGTTTGGAAGTAAAGTAAGCAAAACATTATGCAAATAGTTTAACAATAAAAATATTAGTGAAATAATACTTCTGATGATTTGTGAAATGAAAACAGATCTGTGAACATTTTCTGTAAATCTGTGGAAATAAGGTTAAATTATACTACTTATTTATACTATATTTTATATACTATATCATACTTTATACTACTTATCATCACTCCATCATAGGGCACATCCTGGACACACTGAAAGCTGTTGTGCAAAAGATGATGATGGCAAAATTAGATGCCGTCATGAAAAGTCCCCTCCAGGAGGTGCTCTCTTGGAGGACTTTTAGCCACAGGTTCATTCCACCGCAGTGTGCTAAGAAGCACCTCTGGGGGGCTTTTCTGCCTACTGCTATCAGGCAATTCATTAATTCTACTCAATGTAGTAGTTAAGTTTATTTTTATTGATCGATTGATTGATTAATTGGATGTATTATCTCTCCTGTGAGTCTTTATCCTTGCTTTTTAAGTTTCTGCTGCTATATACATCTAAATTTCCCCATGGGATTAATAAAGTTTATTTAACCTAAATTATATGAAACCTAAATTGTAATATTGTAGTGATGCTGCCTATGGGATTGCTTTTGATTAGTAATCTTCTTATATAATACGCTACTGTGGCTGTCCGTTTGTATGTCCAGGATTTTCACCTGTCACCTGTAGCTCGCAAACCGTTTGAACTATTGACCTGAAATTTGGTACACATATACTACATGATGTCTACTATCCGCTTTCGTGGTGATGATTGACCTCCAAGGTTATTCCTCTTTTTAATTTTATTTTATTGTTAAATCAACTCTCGGCAGAGGCCAGCAGGGTGGCCATGCGGCACATGCTTACAGATGCCATTCTCATCCCTACCACCTTCGCCGTCACTTCTTCTACCTCTTCATATCTTAAATTATTCTTGAGGCAGATTCAAGACTTAAGTGCCAGCTTATGTGACAAATGAAAGAAAACGTACTAATTAATTGCAAAACAAACACTGACTTAATCAGTTTTAACGCGAAAAGATGCTGACGAAAGAAGAGACCAAGCAGGCCGCTAGGGTGGAGAGAAGAAGAGCTGCTCAGGAAGCAGCAAGCGCATCAACCTCTGAGCAAACGGATGCTAAACGTACAGAGAAGGAGGATGAAAACTAGGAATGCTCGAGTCAAGTGCATTCACTGCACGTCATAGCATCATAGCAGTTGAGGGACATTTACACAAACTTTAATCTGCAGCTGTAGGACATTCGATCCAACATTTTGAGAAGGTTAACACAGGGCCATCTTAACAGTATTATAGGACCTCGAGCAAACCAGTGCACTGGGGCCCCTACTTACACAACATACATAGATTAGCATGGGGCCCCTATGCTTGTGGGGCCACAAGGCAACTGCCCAGCGTGCCCATGCATTAAGATGGCCCTGGGTTAATGCAGAGATTTTGCACCACTGAGTCACAGTACTTTTTATGATAGAGGAGACACGCCTCAAAAGAGTCAACAAGACCTCTGAACATTGTTGGTGGGACTGTATTTCCTAATTATAGATGAAAAGTGGGAGTCAACTCAAACATTGAAAAAGCAGTTTACTTATCACCTGGATAATATTTAATGATTTACATTCTGGACATATCATCTGGTGGGGATTTTGTATGTGCATATGTCATATCCATTTACTGTATTTATAGTTTTGTATATATATGTTTGTGTTTTGCTAACTATTAATCATGTTTTGATGTAGGCCTAAATTCATTTGTCTCTCGTATTTAAAGTGTAGCAGTATAATTACCACACAAATCTGTTTGCATCTTCATCACCCCTCAAAATTTGTGGTTTACTACCATACTGGCAATGCTGCACAAAATTTGGGGGCCGAGTGAGCTCAGCTGACGTCACCTGGGAGCACTCAGCTTGCAGTTTGGAAAGCTGGAGTGTAGTTGCTATGCGGTATAAGAAGGTTGGGGCTGAGTGAGAGAGATTATGTCATCAGGAAGTGCTCTGCTTTCAGTGCTTAAAGACACACACAAACGTAGGAGTTCTACTAGTACCTCAGTGCTTCTGAGGTCTTTGTAATCCAGACGTTTCAGGTTTGTGGTTGGCCACTGGCAGTTACCACAGTGCAAACATTAAAAACTGGATTGGATTGCGTTGCGATACCATGATAAAACAGCTACAATATGAGTACATTTTCTGGGAAAAATATTAATGTATACGTTAGTAACATAAATTACTTAGGGCTATATATTTAAATGTTCTGTAATAACAAAAATTATGTTTTGATTACAGTTTACTATGGTATAATTTAAGGCTACCAAGTATGCAATATACGTTGCCATTTATGTACTTATTTTAAAGTTAACAAATTATTGGTGGAGAAGTGAAACACTATAAATTGGCAGATTGTTAATCTCACCAAAACAGATTTGCTATATCTTTGAAGCTTCAAAATTACTGGCATAATTTAATCAGCCTACTCCTGCCAGAACCTCCTGGATCACAGAGAGGACCACTGGGAGAATTGATAGGAGAATGTTTATCAGTCTCTGCTCAGGAAGAAGTCCTTGTTGGGACTATTTGCATTTTCCATATAATTCAAACATTTTTTTTTTAAATCAAGTGACAGAGATTTGATTGATATTACAGAAAGGAAGTAAAATGTAGCCAAGTTCAGAACATGGCATGTCAAGAGGTCATTTATAAACTTTACAGAAGTGCGCTAAACTATACTTTAAAGTACAATCTATCTTAACAACAAGAGTGCTTAAATACTATGTTTTGTTGCAAAGTCTCTCTTTTATTTTTGCATAAGGTTTGGACACTACTTGCTGACATGATGTCACAGGTCATATGGCACATGCATCTGCTTCCTAACAACCACGAAGTATCATAGAGAACAAGAAATATGAAATGGCAGTGTTCATTTGAAAACACAATCTTACAAAATCGTGGAGGTGTGATGTGACCAAAAGAATAGTTCAACTAATAAGTAATTGATAAAACAAAAAACAGAATGTTACTTACACAATGCTGCCCAAAACATGCCTCTAAAGGGATGTGACAAATTCAAGGTGTATAATCTCACTTATAAAAGGCAGGAAGTCCACAATGTGCAAGTGTTACTGACTGTGCCCTAATGAACGAAACAACAAAAGGTAACACGGAAAGAAAACCCTCAGCTCAATGTCAGCCACTGGTCAAAACAAGAGCTCTGTTTAGGATGCTGCTCTGATTTTTTTCAAAAGCTGAAAGAAGACTGAGACAGAACAGTAATGTATTGGGTAATTCTGGCCCTGGCAGGTCCAACTCACCTTAATATTTGGAAAAAAAAACGTCTAAATTATTGCTACATTAATAATGCCGGCGTGTCTGGACTGAACAGATATAGAGCTGGTGTGTCAGTGCCATCTTTTGGTTCACAAACTGCCCCCTAGTGCCCAGTTATATGAACACACAATCTTGGCTGTTCAAAAGCAGCAAACACGTCATCTTCACCCCACTTCTCATTCTACGTGCATTGTACGTCTCTTCTTTTCAGCAAATCACATTCAGATTTGAGCCTTATGTGGTTTTTATTTCAGGTGTCAAGCACTTATCATTCATCACCCTCATTTAATCCAATAAATTATTATTTATTCATAACTGCTGTGCTGGCTCAGGTTTTAAATTTTAAATGAGCAACAGCAAAAGCTTCTAATTAGCAGATTTGCTTACAAGGAGCATTGCACACAAAGCAGTAGTTATTTGTTTAATAAAGAATTAACATATGTGAGGTCTTCTGGAAAAAAACAGCAGAGGGTGATTCTGTCGTAACCATCTTACACTGTAAGTACCTATACATTGAAAATTAAGACAGCATGTACAATCATATGTTTGAGCCTTGTGCAGACTTATTTTGCAAAGCAATAAATAAACTAAGCATTTCATATTTTTGTGACAAATGCTTTACTTAAATAAAAGAATTACATTTTACACAGTATTGTTCTTTAGCAGACACATGTAAAGCTTAATCTGCCAGGGAACTTCATTTTCATTTTTTACTCATTTTTCGTTGTTTAAAGACTTTTAAAAAGAAAGTGATAGAAAAGAAGCAAGACTACTCCTAGCCACTCATCCACTTTTGATAATCAACTTTTTTAATGCATCAGAAAGAAGTAAAACTACACTGTGATATTTAAGACAAAACACTTGTTTTTTTCCTATACACACTATCCACTGGACAGTCTCCTTTTTAGTTTAAAAAAAATAATTAAAAAAGCACTATTTTAACAGTCCAAAACATACTGTCTGAAATTCTTCATGTTCTCTGGTTCCTCGTATGCTTTTTCCCCATCGCTCCTCTTGGCAAAAATAATCAAACAAACAAAAAATACATATTGAACTGTTCAAACCACAATATAATGCATAATTGGCAAACAACTGCAGTACTTCAATTGTGTAATTCTTGATTTTGTTCATTGATAAAAGAATATAAAAATCTTGTTCGACGTAGTTCAAGTGTATTAAAATAGATTTGTATAATACGGCACAGTTTCTCCCGGAGTTGTGGTTGACAGAATGATTAACTGATTTCGGAGAGGGACGATGTATGGTGGCCCATTGTTACTGCAACACAAAGTACTGATATGGTCAGAGGACTCGGGCTCTTGTTCTCTACTGGATGTGCTTTATGTCACAGTATAATATTTAGCGCCACCATAAGCTTGGCCATGATTTTTTTTTCACCACAGTACCATGCAGTATCCCCTTGTTGGTCTTTGGCTGGCTTCAATGACTTTAAGACAGATGTCTAGCTGGGAGACAATGTATTCATTTCAGTGGTTTATTTCCTTTACTATTTGCCAAATTTCTATAAATGTTGTACATCTAAACTTAATACTTAGGACCAATTGGAAAGTTCATGGCCTTAAAAGGCAGAAAACACGGAGCACAGCAGACATAAGGGGGAAAAAATGGAAGCATGATCGCTCTCTTCTATTGTGTGATTCGGAAAGCCAGGAAGAGGAATCGAAGTTACTGTACTTGTAAAATTTTTTCTTATGTTGTTATGGTCAATAAATGTGTAATTAAAGTGATTCAAAAAGCAAAGAAATGACAACATTGACTCTTTCTCTCTCACACATAATGAACTTCTTTAGAATTGCCAGATGTACCTGCCCTTTCAGTTGGTTTACAGATCTGGCTGAATACCTCTAAGTTGAAATGTTATTTATATTATTAGCCTATAAAATGAGTTAATTCATTTATTATTGTCTTGAATTAGATGTATACATTAACAGATGTGCATGAAAGAATTGGGCGGACTGGCATCCTGACTACTTGGGTTCTGGCCCTACACCCAGCTATGCCAGGAACAATGCCCTGACACCCACAACCCTGTATCATGGGGGTGCACCTCTGCAACTTTGTTGAAATGTTTTCTGTAAAGGTGTCTTTGTTCTTTTTACTGTCACGGCAACTTGAACAGAGTTAACAGCACTGTTCCCAAGTACTGTTTAAGGCAAGTTTCATTTCTACATTTACCAAATTTTGGTTTGTAAAAAACTAAGAATACTTTCTATCTGAATATGGCTTTGATTAGTTATTACATATTGGGAATGTGCTACATGTTCTACAAAGCTGAGGGTTTAATAAACATCTTCCAATGGATAAAAGATGACAGTCTCACTCTATTGTTGTAGTAGATTGAAAAAATATCCATTTTTGTTGCAATACAGGATAATGAGGAGCCTATGCCTGCAGCATCAACACAAAGCAAGAACCAACTTTGGAGGAGATGCCAATCCACTGCACATACATTCACTCCTAATGGGAATCACTAAAACTAACATGGTTTGGGATATGGGTGCTAACTAGAATGCCCCGAAAAAACTGTGAGCACTGGGAGAATTTGCAGACTCTACACAGCCCGTGACCACAATGTAAATTAAATTAGGAACGCCGTAGCTGTGAGGAGGCGGCATAAAGGACTATATCACCGTGCCCTGAGAGAAGACACAACAGTACTCATGTCCAAACACATGTCAGCTGCCTAAGAGCAGTAGTCAGACATATTAATGTACACAAACAGTAATTGTACTAACTTTTACAACCAAGGGGATACTGCATGTATAAATCAAGTAATGAACAAAAAGATATAAACAGTAAGACCAACACAAATACAAAAAATGAAAAAGGCCACCTCACACTTCAAGCAAAGGTAGTTTTCAGGACAAGGACTGAAAGCTTGAGAGCAAGAGGCATTAAAAGTGAGTATCCAAGGGCCCAACAGCCTCAGAAGGAGCCAGCAAATCTGTTATTAGCAGGAAGACTAACACATGAAGGGAGGTTTCCAAGGGCTCGTTTTTTCTCCACACTATCCCAGTAAAATGGACAGAAAGTAAGAAAAAAAAATACAGTTTCAGTAAACTGCAATTCTCAGTTTTGCAGCCCTAGTAGAACCAAAAAATAAAACAAAACTGATATATAAGCCACAGACATTGTTTGTTTTTTGCAGCATTTAGTAGATATTATTTGGAAAGTACACAATATCAATAGTAGAAACTGTATAGTACTAATATTTTACAACTATAAATGAATTTAATGACAGTACAAAGGTACTTTTTTTGGCATATTTGTCTGTACTGGCAAATGAAGTCATTTTTTTTCCACAAGTAAAAAATATATCAAAGAGACGTAAACAAACAAATAAATAAATAAAACAAAAAACACACTTTCCAAATATTATCCACCATTCCAAATGCTGGGAAATAGTAGTATTTCTCTCACAAAATATATGTATTTAAAAAAAATACATCAAAAGCAGATAAGAAGTAAGGACCGTCCAAAATAAATTAAAATAGACAGTCTTTCAGCGATCCCTCTTCTAATACTTCAGTTTTAGTAATCAACAAGCATCAACAGGAAAATACTTCATTTTATCAATAGAAATGCAGAATTCCGTACAGTGTTATCTTTTTAAATATCTGAAGTTCTAAACTATAATACTGAAAAATTATTATTTTTTTTGTTTGAAGGCTCTTTAAGATTCATACACAATGAAAAACAATTTCTTTGACCCACTTTCACCTGAATTAATATGGCGGACAGTGTACATGTTCCTAGTCGGATATATTCTACAGAGGTCCAATTATCATTGGATTCATCTTTATATTTTTTTATATAATTATTTTCTTTTTAAACTACCTCTACATGTATTGTAACTAGTTTGTTTCTCACTATATGCAGACCTTGTTTTCTTAACCCAAATCACCACCAGAAAACAAAATAAAAAAAACTTCCATACAGAATACTAGTTTTTTTCATTGTTTATCTATTGGCCATTTTTCTATTTTTGTCTTTTTTTAAATCCATAAATACATTAAGGCCAAGAATTAAAAAAAAATCTCTTAAGCACTGAAGGTGTTGGCATTACAAAATATGCATTTTTCGAGCTGCTTGTGGGATATATTTGTGCCACAGCAGCTCTCTACAAACTGCATTGGTTAGTAATTTGTTTGAAGTTAAGTTTCTATGGTATTTCAGGATATAAAAAATGTTCTTTAATCTCCAGAAGCCTTTTTAAAAAGGACTACTTCACTGTTCATTTGTTAGTTAAGGGTGAAGGCTCTGGGGTTAACGGAAGGGTCAGTTGTTATCCATTGCTGTGGGCAAGATTTTCTGAACATTGCTGGGAGCGGAGGGAGTGGGTCCCACGGTGGCAGCAGGTTTAATCCACGGGATGGTTAAGAGTGAGGTGGCTACTGTGGTGGTGGCAGTCATTGTTACTTGGATCACCTGGTCCCTTTGAATGAGTCTGATCAGCGCCTTTAGCCGTTCAAGGGAGGCCTGAGTGCCTTTCTGTCGGGCTACCAGGCTGTTTTTCAAATCCATGCATTTCTGCAATAGAAACAAATACAGAAAGTAAATAAACAAAGATGTGATGGAAAAGAGTTGATCATAAATAACATCACAATAAACCACAGTTAATAAAAGCTAAGCAAATGAAAGTAACAAACATCTGTCTAAGCTTTTTAGGTGATGAAGGTCTTCAACTTTTTTTTTAACGTAAATGTTCCATTTTTTGAACCAAATGTTCAGATCCTCACAGACAGTCAACAATTACACTGACAGAACAGGGTACCAGGAAGAAAGTAGTAGGAAACCAAACTAAAGGCCAGCAGGACCAAAGCCAAGATCTGATTCTTTGAGCTGTGCAATAAAAACTGTAAACATGCTACTCTTTTTTGCCATCTTCTTTTTTATTGAAGGTGAACACATCTTTCCATTTTAGACATGGGTACAAGTTGATAACTGGCTCTGGATGGGACTCTGAATCCCATCGCAAGGCAAAGTTCCCTACAATGTGACAATTTAGATTCACCACTTGAAATGATGCCTTTGTCACATTACACGACTTCTAGACGTTGGGTATGTCAGACTTACCTTCTGCAGTTGCTGATCTCATCATTTGACCATGTCAACTGACATTACAGAATGACTATGCAGAACAGTTGTGTTTATCCCTTTTCGTGTGTCACCTGTGCTGTACGAAGGGTTAATAGGTATGATGAGTTCAACAGCAATCTCAGCACTAACCCCCCAATTATCTTGTGGTATGTAAAATATAAGATATCAGACAGAAAATCGTCTGTTCTACTTGTGAGGTCCAAACACCTATGGTTCCTTACTCCTTGATGCATCATTATAGGCACTGCACTTCCGGATTAGCATTTATTGGTGGTCAGCTATTACACAGAGCCCACACCTACAAATAAAGATAAAGTCACACCTGTTTGACTCTGTTGGAGTGAGTCACTGAGCATGTGCCATTATGTGGCTGACTTTACGGAAGCGCGCCACTAACTGTAAATGTGGGCTTTGACAGAAAATTGCTGTAAAAGTCATCTCGTGATATGGCCTTAAAGTGTAGAATAATACACACAGAGAGAACAGATAACTTCAGTACAGGTGATAATCTGAACCCAGGTCTCTAGAGCTGTGACATAGTATCACTAAACCCTGTACCATCCTGGGATGTGATTATATGACATTCTTTTTGCAAATTTGATTAAAAACTCTGAATAAAAAACACATTGCATGGTTTATACTGGAGACTTGATGTTTTTTGTCAGTTTTAAATTGAAATACAAATAATTTTTCTCATGCTGCACTATTTGAACTTCTGAGCTCTTCTAACAGTTCACAAAGTCATCCCTCAAAGACCTTAGGAAAGCTGTTAGATATATTTGTCATTTTTGTTACCTCTCAATTATATGTTTTTAATGACTGATTAGATTCTGCTCTATCTGCTGCCTTCAAAATAGCTGTAGCTCTACTCTGCTGTTCACAATTAACTTAGGAGCCATTCCTTATAATCCACTGCACTATTGGCTACTGGCTGTTTAGTCTCTTTAAACGCATGAGTGTTATTTTCAGAAAGTCTCAGTTCTACCAACATAATTTGTTTATTTATGTTTATTTGGGGAGAACATGCTCTACCATCAAGCTAAATTTACATTCTAGTCACTGTAATTTTAATTTTGGCAAATATTTTTCTCTAAATAAATATTATGATCCAGCCATACCACATGCACTTTGGCCCGGACAGTACTTGGATGGTAGACCATCTAGGGAAATCTGAGGATGCTGCTAGAAGACATGTTGGTGAGGCCAGCAGTGGGAGCTTACCCTGTGGTTTAAATGTGGATCCCAATGCCTCAGTGTAGTGATGGATACACTGTCTTGTAAAAATGTAAAATGGAGGTCTCTTTATAAAGAGCAGGTATATCCAGATGTCCCACAATAGCCTGGTCATTCTGGCCCCCTAATCATCCCCTGTCTCTAATTGGCTATCTGTATTAATTCTTCACCTACACCTGTGCTCATGTGTGGTGAGCTTACTGGCGCAAAAACAGCTGCTGTGGCATCATCCAGGTGGCTGCTACACAGTAGTGGTGGTTGAAGTGGCTCCCCACTCATTATGAAAAGTGCTCTCTAAATGTAAATAAATGAATGAACCAAGCAAGTAACTACAGCTATAGATTCAGAAGGTGATGAGCTTAGTGTAGATCAAGAAGAGTTTACGTTAACATAGTGTTTTATGGAGTAAATGAGTAACAATTTTCCTGAATGTCCAGAATCTGTGGTGTGAGAAACATATGACTGATGAAACCTACTTAGTGTTGTTTTGTGTCTGGCATCAGTTCCCCAAAGTGGTTCCTCTTGTTAAGTACAAGAAACACACTACTATATTTTGTTTTATGAACAAGAACATTTTGTCTGCTGTGTCAGACAAGTGATACTATTGAATGTCTTACCAGAACCGGTTTGATTGGACATTGGGAGGAAGAAAAAAGTGGTTATGCGGACTATCCACAATGTTTCCATTTGCATTTTAAGGTTAAGTGTTAGTTCCACTAGATGAAGACTGCTGTCACTTCTGCTCCTTCTAGGCTTTTCTGGTCCCCGAGCTATTAAGACACTCCAGCCTGGAAGTTTCATGTATTTGACTATCAACTGCTTAAGAGAACATTACAGTAAGACTCAAAACTGTTTCTATGAGTATGGATATTTTCATCCCCCTTTTGTTTTCCAGAATTTTTTTTTCTCCAAGCCTTTATTACCCAGGGATTCCCAGGCAGGCACATCAAGTCTCTTTCACGTTTCTGTGTACTTGATTTCATAGCTATTGGACACAAATTAACTTTTGGATCTCTCCCTACATCCCAACACCCAAAAAGATGATGTATGGCAATGAAATACACCAATTCATAGGCTGTTGACTCCGCAAAAATTTAATGAAGCAGAGAAGCAAAGCACCTATCATTTTGCATTGCCTGCTACTCAAAGAAGCTCACCTATAGGCAATCACTGTAATGAAAACTACAACCCCTAGTGATTGCTAATTGTAGAAGAAAAACAAAATTTAGAAGATGCCTGCAGTGGCACCTTCACTTGGTGCTACATTACATTGTATGAAAACCTGTAGCTGAATGTGCTTGTCCTCCTACAAATGTCGACTGAATAATGCTGGCAATGACCCGCATATACAGTCTCTGTGTGACATGTGCTCAGTATGACAGCAAAACTAAGAAAAGTAATCATTGTCTTCCCAGTGGGGTTTCCTCACATCTGCAATGTCTGCTGTTTAGTTATTATACACATTAGTACCTCCTGTCTTATGATGACTCTTTGTTCTTCCTGTGAATCCCTGAGGTCTTCATCCCCAATAAGGATAAAACAAGGCCTTACAGAGGTCAGAAATCTGATTGTGCAAACAGTCTTGGCATAAACATATTTGCTTCAGTGATTTGTGCAGCCACATTTTTTACAACAAATTAAATGACGATACTCATTATGCATGATAAAGGAGCACTTACATAAACTATTCTATCAGTTCAGAAAAGGGAGAAATTTAGTAAAAAAAACCCAGAAAACTAAATATATATATATATATATATATATATATATATATATA
>JANRMT010062793.1:13125848-13175080 GCA_026402145.1 Polypterus bichir lapradei
TACCAAAAAATCCTGAAGGAGAATGTCCGGCCATCTGTTCGTCAACTCAAGCTGAAGCGATCTTGGGTGCTGCAACAGGACAATGACCCAAAACACACCAGCAAATCCACCTCTGAATGGCTGAAGAAAAACAAAATGAAGACTTTGGAGTGGCCTAGTCAAAGTCCTGACCTGAATCCAATTGAGATGCTATGGCATGACCTTAAAAAGGCGGTTCATGCTAGAAAACCCTCAAATAAAGCTGAATTACAACAATTCTGCAAAGATGAGTGGGCCAAAATTCCTCCAGAGCGCTGTAAAAGACTCATTGCAAGTTATCGCAAACGCTTGATTGCAGTTATTGCTGCTAAGGGTGGCCCAACCAGTTATTAGGTTCAGGGGGCAATTACTTTTTCACACAGGGCCATGTAGGTTTGGATTTTTTTTTCTCCCTAAATAATAAAGACCATCATTTAAAAACTGTATTTTGTGTTTACTTGTGTTATATTTGACTAATGGTTAAATGTGTTTGATGATCAGAAACATTTTGTGTGACAAACATGCAAAAGAATAAGAAATCAGGAAGGGGGCAAATAGTTTTTCACACCACTGTATATACATATACATACATGTGTATATATAAATATATATACACACTATATACACATTACAGACATGTGAAGTGTCCTGAGTTCCACTTTTCTCTTTGATCACATCACTTCCAATACACTGAAGATCCCATTTTTGTGAAAGTGTCAGTGCACAAGTCATAAGCACTGTATGCTTTGCAGATGCACTGCATACAGAAAACAAAATATATTAGTAATAATTATGCATATGAAGGAGAGTTAAGAACGAACATATATATGTAGTAGCACCTAGAATGTTTAACCCATGTTTGAATATATTTAAATATTTACTTACTTTTTTTTTGAGTATTCAAAACTTAATTTTTGTTTAATCTGATCTAATGTACTGTATGTATGTATATACAGTACATAGTGACAGGTTAGCCACCTGGGAAAGAACTTGCTGGGGGATTGACTGGCATAGATTGAAAACACAACTGACAACAGGTCTAGCAAGTGTCACATTTTAAAAGAACAGCCCACATTGTTAATTGAGGATCCTCTTCAAATTCCAGGGTGATCATTAGCAGCTATATGCCTTATTTGCCTAAAATGTGCCCTGGAAATAGTTACTCTGTAAGCACTGATGTAACAAAGAGTAGTCATGAGGAATAGCCAGAAGAGTTCCATCCAACCTGTTGGGTGCTGCCATGTATGGCCCTATTGCAGGTTTCAGAGGGCAGACAATAGTAAAACAATTAGACGTAAAGGACAGGGGGATATCTGGAGTTGTCTTGGGGAGATCTGCTGCAACAAAGTAATCTAGAGGCAGTTTTTAAAGACTGTGCACAAATGAGATCTGAAATGTGCACTTGGGACAAAGTGAGGTTTAGGAGACAAAGGACAGAGTTTATGGGCATGTGGGGCTGTATTTTGGTTGTTGGATAAGTGGATAAGCCACTTCACCTTTACTTGAATGGTAAACCCTGTCCAATTAGTTTTAGTGGGAGAGAGGGTTTCTGCTTTTTTAAATTATATTTTACCTTCTCCCCTTGATGGTGTGTGTTTTTTTTAGCTGAAAAAAATCGTACTGTTTTGACCTCCCAATCAGTACATATAATCTCATCACCTATAAACAGTGGATGCTTTTAATGTATTAGTATAATAAACATGAAGTTAATGGGTGTATGTTACTAGGTTCTGCAAAGTCTGTGCTCTCTTTATAACATTGTCTCCTCTATTTTCTGAGATGTTTTTGAACAGAAACTATTGTGTTATCCTTTTTCAATGACTCAATAAAAACTCAAAACATGCAGATATTTATTGGTCAGCAGTTGTTATATTACTGTATGGTTTACAATTAATTTAATTTTTACTGAATTTTTAATTGGAAAGCAAAAATACTCACCTCTTGTTAGGAACAGAGGATTATTCATACAGTTGGAAGCAAGTCGCTTACGCTAAAAGAAGGAAAGCACAGTAAATAAAAAGGGATTTTAAACATTACCAAATATTGAAAAACAACAGAAAATTTACATTTTTTAAAAATAAAACTGCAATTGAATTCATTTAAAATAACTTCTGATAAAAAAACACAACCAATGAGGGAATACATGTTTCAGCACTGTTACTGCTTTGCAACTCATTAAGCTATTAAAAAAATATCCACACACAATAACAAAATGAAACAATATTAATTAAAGAAATTATGACATTTCTTCTTCATTGTCTGAATCACATTTTTCCAATCTGATCTGGGAAGAACCCTATTGACAGAGGACTTTTTTTGATTTCTTAATTCTTGATTTGAAAAGAACTATTGTTTTTTTCCCCTCTTGTTCTGCAGAGTTAGACATACAACATAATTTATAACATTTGTATTACATTTAAGAAAATACTGAAAAAAATTCAATATGATAACATGGTAGTGCATTGGTTAGTGCTTCTATTTCACAGTTTTGATTCTAGTCCCTGGCATTGTCAGTTTGGAAGCTACATGTTCTGTGTCTATGTGGGCTTTCCTTTGGGTATTCCAGTTCTCCTCTCACATCGAAAACACTGGCACACTGAGTAAATTGACAACACTGAATTAACACTACAAGAGCTATGTGTGTACAGTATATGTGTCTTGTCCATGTCTGGATCCTGCCGGGACAAGTTCCTGCTTCCTGTGCTCCCTGTGAAACACGGCATGATCATTTGATTAAAACTGAGAGGATAACAGATTTATTTGACTTGTGTGTGACACAATGGTGTAGCAGTTGGCTATACCACATCACAATAATCAAGATTGCTTACATGCTTATTTGCCTTCTGTATTGAGTCTGCATTGTTTTTCAGATTTGTCTATTGTATTAAAAAAGTTTTCTCCTACAGTCTTAAATGCATGTTTCCTGCTAGATTGGTTTCTTTGAATAATATCAGTGCTTTAGCGTGGATGTGCAGTCCTTTGAAAGCGTCATTGCTATCCCAGTGAGTTAGAAGTCAGGTATCCCTGAAGATCCCAGGGATGCCAACCCTCCTGGCAGACTGAGAATGAAGCCACTGAAGAATATAATGTGAACAGAACACCTCTGGACAGAGAGAGAACAGTAAACAGTCCAAAGATGGGACAGCAAGGATTACATTTCCCTGTTAAGGAGAGATGTAGCAACAAAAAATGCAGGTGTACAGGTAGACTAGGGGTCAAGTCTAGTAGCATTAGCCCAAGAAATTCTCTAACCTTGGAAATTACTCCAGGGCTTGACCATGAGTTGTACTGCTTTCTATACTGTATATATATATGGGAAGGTACTGTGATGGGTCAAAATTTCAACTTGACCTTTCAAAGGATTTACAGGTTTTAGGCAGGCTGGAATATGACTGAACCTCCTTAGGAGTGATGTCTGCCTCTCTGTGTGTTGTAATGTGGAGAAAATAGCTCCAAAAATGAATCACTTAATCCCAATTAGCACAGTTACTGGCATTGCAGACTGCTGATTTGGAGCAAAATCATTCCAGCAGATTTTGTTCTACAAAAAAAGGTAAGTAGACATAAGGAGATACTGCATACATATTAGGAAATATTGTAATAAAGACAAAATGTTGACTTTGAGTTTTCAGTGGCTTTAAACACAATTTGTCCATTTTTGGAGTGATGTATGTCTGAGTGTGTGTTTCAGACACAATGCCAGTCTGTGGAGACTATAACTCCAAAACATATCACTCAATCTAAATGAAAAATATCAATTATCAATATTATAAAATGCTACAAATCTATTGATTGTAAGTTAAATTGCTACAGTAGATTTTGTTCAAAAAACGATAATGACTTTGCATTTTTATGTGCACACTGCAGCACTACTGGAGAAGGAGTGTATTATTTTTTCCAGAAGATTTGTTTCTTCCATTTCATTCAACATAATAGAATATTAGCCTGTAATATTTTAATGCTACAATCACAGCTTTATATAGGAAAAGTCACGCAACAGACCCATCAGATTTCTTTATATAGCACTTTTCATTGAAAACAGAATGCTTACATACTATATCTTAACTATAATGCAGTAACAATAAATTCAAGGTTATAAGTTTAAAGTTTTTATTTAGTCATGTTTACACAAGAAAACATGAAATTTGCCTTCTCAGTTGCATCTAATAACAGACAGAAATGAAATTAAAAAAAGAGAGACAAGACAGGTTAAAACGTATGCAGAAATTATAAAGTCATATTCTGACCCGATATGCCATCTAGCCCCACTGTTCTTTTGGTTTTTAATTGCCGCAAAGATTTCTCCACTTCAGTTCAATTCACACGATTCACCAGTGTTTGTGTGTCTGCTTATATCCCTTCAGTGATATCTTTTACAAGTAGCAAAACTTTATACCGGCTGTTACAGACTCAAAGCAAATGTATGTTTTTATTATATGATAGTAATAATAATAGAAGCTCACTACTCAAAATGGAAAATGCAGGAAAGCCCCGGAGTCGAACCCACAACCTCTTGATTTAGAGGCAGCTGTTTTTACCTATAGACCAGCCATGCAATTGGTATTTGGGCTTCGGTTTTTACATATTGGCAGCAACAAATAATTTCTTTTTCTTCAGTTATATTTTCAAATAAAGGCAAACTTGTTTTGTTATACCTTTTGTGAAAGTGTTTATTTGATATTTGGACTTCAGTCTTCACACATTATACACTTCACGTCTGCATTTTGTCATTATCATAACATTAAAAACATTTCTGTTTTAGTTATGTGTTCAACATTTCTTGCCTCACATTTCCTGTCATCCTACATTTATCCAGATTGTTGCTGACACAGAACACACATGAAATGCATGCATTCCAAATAACGGTATATTATTTACCCTATGCAATCCTAGGCACCTCACACCCAGATAAACAGACTTTAGCTGGGAGAACTTCAGGTGCGTCAGTGGAGGATGGGATTGCAGGCTGCTTGTGCTGGTTGACACATTTGCAAAACAAAGATGCTAATGAAGAGGTGTGAAGGAATTTAAGGTGGCCCGGCATTACGACTTTTTCATAGAGTTCAGGGATTCTAGTGTTAATTGGTTGACAATTGCTTCCTTAATGATCAAAATTCTATATATGCATTAACAGTACAAGTGGCCTCATTTAATTTCTATGAGAATGTTAGCACTTCCCAGAATGTATAGATGAAGCAATCCTTCTACACTGTAATTGCACCAGTTCTGTGTTTTCTGCTTGGCTGGTTTACGTTGTTTCAGTTTCTGATTGTACTTCGGCAGTAAATGAATTACAATGCGGTCCTATACACCCATAGCTGCTCTGTGATGAGATGTGTAGGTACCAGAAATGTTTCCATAACACTTGGTATAGTGTGTAGTTCCCTCTAATAGTTAATAGTCATATATTATTTATAGTCACATACTAACGGTTCTGTGGCAATACAATTTCCAGTTTACAAAACTAAAAATTGCAAGTTTGAAAGAATGTTGAAAGTGTTTTTTGTTTTCAGATTACTGAACAATTTCAAATGTCATTTTAGCTGCAATTTCCAGATCGGCATGCACTGTTAAATAAACTACTGACACAAATATTTGATTAAACTCATGTGGTATATGAATTGGAATATTCCAACAGTGAGTAGTCCAAAATTCAGTGTGTAGCTGTGCTCCCTTTCAGTGATTTTATTACATCACCAGTTAAGAGTGACTTAAATCTGCCTCAAAGCCCAGAAGCTCATTGATTTTAGAATGAAAGGTGGTTTGAGAGAAGAGTTCAACTGCCAGGGGAATAGTCCAGGTTACTCAGGAAGAGAGAGACAGATGGAAGGTGCCAAGAAGACAACAAGCGTTTTTACACAATTTGAGGCAGGCAGGTCAGTTACCTTACATGGTAGACTGGGACTAAATATATGCACTTAAAGAAGCTGTCAGTTTATTACTTTTCTGTTTATTTGGTACTTTGTTTTCTTCCTGTCCTTAATCTCCTGCCATGTCTATAGTAGTTACTTAACAATGATACTGTTTTTGTATATCTGGGCTTCCTTGGAGTCATTCTGGGCAAGGGATGTTGGGCTGGAGGGGGGTGTTGGTTAGCCATGAGAATATCCTTTCTTTATGAAAGTTATGTACAAACATATTTTAAATCATCAGAGGCTGGAGTAAAATGCTTTTGCTCAGTAGTTATAAATTCTCATTAAAATGCACTGACATTACTGGTTCTAAAGCTGCTGTAGGAATGACAAAGTATATTTTTAAAGTTCTCTTAAACAATTGTGCATGTAGAAAATATGCCAATGCAGGGCTTTCATTAAATACTTGAGAAATCACAGCTAGACAAGTGGCTATAGTAATTAGCTGGCAAATGCAAACACATGACTGCAGTCAGTTAAGGCTCAGACAACAGTATGCAAGCACCTCAAATCCTCCCAGAACCCAGAGAGAGCAGCCTAACCATTATCTCCTGTAACTCAGTAATTCTAATTCTCTATTTAATAGTTTCACCAGTGTCCAGCTTAGTTCTTGATGTGACACTTGTCTCTGCTGCTCAAATCAGCATCTGGCGCAGCCTGGTACTCTGTATCTGTATCTCCTTACACATTCTAACCATGTGCAGCTGGTTCCTCATTTTCTAACTCACCTTGATTGGCACAGTGGCACAGTGCCCAGACTAGCCATATGATGCTACAGTTTGATCTTTACTAATACACTCTTTCTACCATTGGCATGGCTGTGTTTATTGCTTCTGGTCTTCGGCTTTAGTTGTTTAACTCTGGTCCTGAATGTGCTTAGAGTGTGGTGGCATACACTTCAGACTTGGCTTTTGGCTTTCACTTTCTCAGTCATTATATGGCTTGCATCTTCTGGTTCGGTTGGTTTGCTGCAAATCCTTCTATTGTGCCCCCTGAAACTCTGTTCTTTTCCTCAAAAACATTGTGTGTTGCTGACCCATTTCATAGTTCTTACTTTCTATCTAGCATGACATCTTGAAAGCCATTTACTGCATGCTTTACTTGTTTTTTTCTTTTTACCCTGGATCTTTCAAGCCTGTGATTCTTCTGTGTCTGGCTTCATGTCACCCTACAGCATTCATTAAATGGTACCCACTCTTTCCTGTTTGTTTGGTTTTATGAGAGTTCTTTTCAAAATCTAATGGCAATGGTACATTGTGTGCAATAAAGTCACTGTGTTTATTGTTTCATTAATATATTTTCATTATTCTTCAATGATTCTGAATAATTCTTTAACAAATTCATCATCATTCATTTGATTTATAAAATTTGTATTCTTTATTAACCATTCAGACCGATACTATGACCTGCATATATTTTTCTTCAACTTGCATATCTGAAGTAGCTTATACCCAAAAATCACATAATGATTTGTTTATGTAGACTTAAGAACAGCTACAGCCAACCTTTCCAGCTTCTTTCATGTAGGAGATCCTTAGGATTCATTGGTGCAGTTATTATAAATATAAATGACTTGGTATGTGTAGTCATTTATCCTTCATGACTTAATCTCAATGTATTGGTCAGTATTTGTTCAATTTAGTGTACCTTAATATACAGATACAGTGTTGATCTGTCAAATTTGCAAGTGTTTTTTGCAGCAAAAATGCTGTGTTCGCTAGTGTCCTTGTTTTCCAAATATTTTCCTGGTGATTCACCGTGTGGCTGGCTTAAGCTAACATTTTTTCCAAATGCCTCAAGATGCAGTACGAGGCTAAAGTGAAATCTCAGTGCTGTATCAGCCTGTGCAGAAATTTCGCACATGAAAGATCGTTGAAAGTATGGCCATCACTGGGTCATAAGCACACAAGGAAAAAAAAGGCAGTTTCAGCTACTAAGATGCAATGAAACCATCTCCCCTCACCATCCACTGAGGCACTTGACAGTGCTATACAATATTTTTTTACAGTGTCTATCCACACTTGTTTCATGAAGAAGAAACCGTGCACTTCTACTCAGGGTCATTTCTTTACTTTTAACATAAAAGCATACTTAATCCGAATGAGTGTTGTAGGTGGTCAGAGCCTATCTTAATTAAATTAAAGGCAAGGCAGGTACTAAACTTGGCCAGAACACCAGCTCCACAAAATGAACAGAGGAGGGGTAATTTGTTACTTTTGAACTCCAAGAGGTTGTAAAATTTCCCTTTGATAAAGACAATACAGTGGCAGATAGGTTGAACTATGCTCCATGTGCCATTGGATTTTGTGTTCGGGTAACAAAGTTTTTATGCACATCCTGAAGATATTAATGTTAGGTAAATAGTCGACTGTAAATTTCCCTGTATGAGTAAATCTGGGTGCAAGACTAAATTTGACCTTCAATGGCCAAATGTCCCATCGAGGTTGGGCTCCTGTTTTGAGTGGAATAATATTGGGTAGGTTCTGGATTCTTGTATATCTCTAATGAAAACAATGAGGTTCAGGAAACCTCATAGTCATATATGTTAAGCTTTTTGTTGTTCTTCACGTTATTTCTTATAGCTACTCTACAGCCATCAAATTAGGAAAACACAAATATTACTTTAAGAGTATCTTAAAATGCATTTGAAATATCTCAGAATGAAGTGGCTGTTATATTGAAACAGATTAAAGATATTTTATAATGCATTTTGAGAAATCTTAAAATTAATGTTTGGGTGGTACAGTAGTTAGCACTGATGCTTTATACATCCAGCATTCTAGGTTTAGATCCCACTGTTTGCTTGAGTGGAGCTTGTACCATCCCAGTGGGTATGTGTGTTAGTGGGTCCTGAAATGGACCATTTAGTGTTGGTCCCTGCATTGTTCCGATACTATGACATAGGCTTTGACCCCACCCGTGAGCCTAAAATGAATTAAGCAGGATCAAGAACACTATAATTAACTTCAGAAATGTTAATCTGGAATGCCATAATCTACAGTAACTGCCAGAGTTTTCTTCAAAGGTGGTTCAAGTTCATGTTGCTTTCATGCTCATCTTGTAGTTTTTTCTGAGGCTGCATGCATTTCATTCTAAAATTATTCATCCCATCCCAATTGTGCATGTTATGCATTTGATATTTTTGTCACTTTATTCTATTTCATCTATTCAGCAGATTCAAAGGTATATTCATTATTATGTGCATTTCTCTTTTATTATGCCTCATTCTTGGCTTTCTTGGACATCTCAATAGATTTTACTCAAAGCTGTTTACCTTTGAATAAACATAACTAGGTGCGTTTTTGAGTTTATGTTCAGATTTCTAAGCTGTTTAGAATGTTGCCTTCTTGTCACTAAATCATAAAGCTTCCTTTTAAAATGCAATACTTAATTTAAAAATTTGTGGGTAATAGCACTCTGATAGCTTCTTTCCACATTTTATAAATATATGGTACTAATCTGGTGCACAGTTCCATCTTGGGAATGTAATTTAGTATCCAGGATGTCACTCAGCAGCCACACAAGTCACCCCTGATCACTTGGTTAAAAAGCTAAAATGCTGCACCTGTGAAGTCTGCTAACACAATGCCAAACCAGACACTCAGGTTAGCTAGAAGTTGTCTCTTTAGATTTCTTTGCTTAAGTGAACACACCTAGTGCCTTCTGGATAGATTATAACACACTAAGATAATGTTTATGTTTATTGCTTTATTATATTTTATTTTTCATAAATAATTATTTTAAACAGAATCTTCGTATAGAAGTGGCATTTTGGTTATTGCCACTGCCTTATAGATGTGAAATCATAGGTTCAAATCCCATACCCAGAGTCTGTCGATGTGGAGTTTATACATTTTCTTTTTCCTTTGTGTTTGTTTTCACCCCACATCTCAAAAAAGTTTGAGGTTAATTGGTGAAGTTCAAGAAACCTTGTGTGTACACTGCGTGACAGACTGGCTCCCCATCTAGATTTAGTACCTGCTTTGTACTTCATGCTGCCAGAATAGTCTCTAGACCCACAAAAATAAATTAAATATAGAAACATAGATCCTCATAGAGAAATACACTTGTTCCAGCTGTAGCACTAAACATAAAGTTACATTGCAAAACAGCAAAAGAAAATTAAGTACAAGCATTACATAAGTACAAGGCCCAGAATTATATGGTGTATATTTAATATATAGTGTCCCTAAAAACATCACTCCTGAGGCAGTGCATCAGTTATAACTGGCTAGGGTGAAGATGGGGACAATGGGAGGAGGCATTATGTGGTCTGATGGCTTTGAATAAAAAAGGAAATCACTAGCACATCCATACTAGCATGACTTGGTGACTAAAGGCTCTCCAGGATAATGTAACCATGGACAAGATGGGCAGTACCAGACACAATGGCCTCTAGTTTTGCCTCAACCTGCTTTTGTGTCTAGAGATGATCCTGTAATTCAGCTAGCTTTCCTGATCAGTTTATCTAGGCGTATGCCATCTTCTGAGCTGGTGTTACTTCCCTAACAGACCAACAGTAGACTAGCTACTGTTAATCTGTAGAATATCCCCAGCAGCTTATTGTACAAAGGACCTGAGCCTCCTCAAACCAAAAAGCCTGCTTTGGTCCTTTTGTACAATGTTGTCCACTAACTTCAGTCTACAGTTCAATGGACTTTCAATTACTTACCACACTTTGTACTTAAGTAAAATTAGTCAGGGTTAGGAAGACTGTAAATTGTATTCCCTCACTCACTTTGTTCTCCATCTACACTGAAGAAACCTGTTTAATCACAATTCATCATTTATTACCCACTGAAGCATGAAATTACCAAGAGTTGCTCGTACCTGCTAAGGAACACATACAGTAATATATTTTTGGAAATTGACAATACATGTTTCCTGTATTAAATTACAAGGGTATAAATATACCACATACTATAAACAGATCTAGAACTTTTAAATAAACATGATAGCAGTTTTGTTGAAGTTCATTGTGGGAGAAGTACAGCTGTTTAGGGAAGGATGAATGGATAGCAAATGTTATCTTAACACAATGATTTTAGATCAACCATGAAATGGACTCAGAATGTAATGTTATGTTTTATGCAGGTTTTACTAAGGATTACTGTATTTTTATCAGGTTTTTAAAAGGACAGACATGGTGTGCAGAGTAGGTTATTTTCTTCTGTTCTGTCACATACTGAACTATCCACACATTTATTTTCTTAAACCACTTAGTTCATTGTTGGGTTGTAAGGAGCCATAGCCTGTTAAGGCAGAATCCAGTGCTGTTGAGGAATCAGCCCCGGAATGAGACACCAGCCCAGAACAGAGCACACACGGAGCCACATACATCTTCACACATGTGCAGTTTAGAGACACATCTTCTGGGTCCACTGTGTTGTCACATTGTCTGAGTTGTAAGGTTTCTGGCTTAATCAGTTAGTAAGAGTAGCAAAACGAGAAGGACACAATTTTACATTAGTAGAAAATGTTCTTCTCACGTGGGGAAGGAGTGATTTACTGTCAGTACTTAAGTGATTCATTTACTATATAATAGCTACTGTCATGTGTAGAGTCAAAGTGTCAGTCCCTGCAGCAGAAAGCATACACACACAAACCCACAGGCTTGCAGTGAATGAAAATGCAGCTGTATTTCAAAAGAAATAATTTAGATTTTTGTGACATACCATCCTGTACCTGGCTCACATTAAATTTTTACAAAATATTCTCAACTGTTACATAGCAAATATTGGAAAAAACAGTAACACTGATTTAAACAACTTACATACCCATTAAATGTCAAGTCTAAAATATACAAAACAAAAAAAATTAAAAGGTACTTTTCACTAACAGAAAGCTTTATGTAATGTGCAAGGGGCCACAAATACATTAATGATTGTATGTATGTACTGCTTTGGTTCACCTGTCTGTTTTTAATGAGACAACTTTTGAGAAAAGTTGATTTCACAATTTGATGTGGAAAAGCTAAAGAGATTGAATGAATGAATTATTGAGCAGGTCAAGGAAGTCTATGAAACTACATTACACAAGACAATGCACAGAACTTTGTAGAGGGGTGTCTATTTTTACCACAATGGCGTGCCAATGCAATAGAGCATGATATCAAAATGAGACAAACATAATCTAATTCTTTGTCAATGTAGCAAAAGCATTGGTTTCTTTAGCAAGTTAGTATCACCCTTGGTAATTATGCTGAGGGCAGAGGAAACATCTCTAAACTTATTTTAGTAAGTAATGGCTAATTGTGAAAAAACAACCTTAAAAAATGTACACTTGCCATATTGTGGATTATTATTTTAAAAATATCAGGAAATGTAGTCTTAAAAATAATTCTCCTTGCTTCACTAAGAACAGCAAACCTTCACAAGTTAGCTTAAATAAATCCCACAGCCTGAAAACATAACAGTGTAATCTCCAATATAAAACAGCAGTCTGGTGAGTTATAAAAGTGAAAGTAATAGTCCACTGAATGAGATTAAGCACAAGAGAATTAGATAAGGTGGTGAACAACAGGGATTCACAATAAAGGTGCTCTCTGTTCACTCATGAAACAATGAAAATTCATCAGCCACTTCATGAAGCCTTACAACACTTTTTTTCAAACCAACACATTCAGCAAACTAATTCACATAATTAGTATCAGAAGGTTAGCCCTTCTATAAATGCATCTGCTTATTCATCCATTTTTTAATCCTGCTTTCTCAAACGAGACACACGCTTAGCCAGGGCTTATTCTGTCAACAATGAACACAAGGGAGTAACAACTCCTGACAGGACTCCAGTTAATTAGGGGGGACTCTCTGACACATGTATTCACACCCAGACATCCATCCACCTGACAACATACTTTTGGACTGGGAAGTAGACGAACAGGTCCTCTGAGGTAGGCAATGTGAACGTGACCACTACGAGAACATGAAAATTTCACGAAAGGTGCTCGCTAGGTGGCGATGAAAAAAGTGGCATTGTGTAGTTTATTTAAAATGAACACTTTAAATTCAGCAGCATGGTGGCGCAGTGGTAGTGCTGCTACCTCGCAGTAAGGAGACCTGGGTTTGATTCTCGAGTTCTCCCTGCGTGGAGTTTGCATGTTCTCCCCATGTCTGCGTGGGTTTCCTCTGGGTGCTCCGGTTTCCTCCCACAGTCCAAAGACATACAGGTTAGGTGCATTGGCGATCCTAAATTGTCCCTAGTGTGTGCTTGGTGTCTGGGTGTGTGTGTGTGTGCCCTGCCAGGGGTTTGTTTCCTGCCTTGTGCCCTGTGTTGGCTGGGATTGGCTCCAGCAGTCCCCCATGACCCTGTGTTAGGATACAGCAGGTTGGAGAATGACTGAGTGACTTTAAATTCACATGTAAATTGAATAAGATAAGATGGCCTTTCCTAGTTCCATATGCTAAATATTACAACAGGAATTCTCAGTTATTATTTTCATTTATATCTAGATAAAATATATGAGGAGAAATGCAATTTATATTATATAATTACCAAACACTTTTTGTTCCATTTTACAGAACCCTATTAACAACAAACTATGCCTAAAAACATCTAAGTGCCTTGCAAAAGTTTTAAATTCCCTAGAAAGTCATCACCATTCTCTGGATTTCAAAAGATGCATACATATATTCCTCCAATAAGTATTTTCATTGACAACTTAAGTGTTCTAACAGCTAATTTTTTTAAATCAAAGTAAATACTTAGTCAAAAGTACATTTAAAAAAAAATAAAACTGCTGAAATGCTTAGGCTGTCAATAAAAAAATATTGGAGAAATATGTAAATGTACCTATAAAAATCCAAAGAATGGTGTCAACTTTCAAGGGGATAGAATATATTTGCATGTCACTTATTTGTTGACAATAATTTACAATAGGCCACACACAATTAAAGGCAAACTTGATGAGACAAGGTCAACATAGCAAAAATATGAAAGTGCAAATTACTATTCATCTTGTGTTACAAAAACATACGTACATACATTTCCATCAGTGTAATCTGTAATTCTGCTGGATCATTATTGTGAAACTGTACCACTTATTGAAGAAGAGACCATATACAGTAAGAACAATATATAATTACAAATATGTATTCTTTCTCTAAATCTCTCTTTTTATATGGAATACTTCCAGTACCAACTCTCCACAAGTTAGCTCAAAATTTCATTAAAAGAAATTTTTAATAAGCCAGTTCTCAATTTTGTCCAGAATGACCAATATTAATGTCTGCTGAGTTGCCTAATTTAACATCATATATTGTAATTTAATCTGATTTACACATTAAAATAATACTTTCCTAAAACCAGCAAAATTAACATACTGTAAGTAAACCTTGTTTTGCTTTTGAGGATACGTGCTCTATTTATTCATAAATGTAGAACTTCCAACTCACACTATTTTACCTTAACAGAGACAATCCATCCATCCACAATTTTACTAAGTCAAGTATTACATTACATGTATGCACTCTTCTTTTAATCATCAAAATAGGTATCACAAAAGGCTAAACTTGCATTGGAACTATACTCTGTTTTAAGATTTTACAGTAGCTACATGCTGATTTATAATACAGAGTGTGTATTTAGTGTTTGACAAAATACCTCATGCATTCATGAACAGTCCACACTCAATTACTTCAACAAAAGTTTTTGAGGCTTACAAAAACATGCAAGTGCTCATAGACATCTTAGTGTTGGTTTATAGGAGTCATGGCAGCCACGCGTTCCCAGCGTTATTTCGACGCGTCTTCTGAATACGTCATCAGAAATTAACACGGTGCATACGCGAGCTGCAATACCAGCAAAACTATGGGTGGCGTGTGTGTTCATGTTTTGAAACGTGACATCAGTATTGTTGACTATCAACATGTGACGGCAAGCAACAATGCAGCATCAACAGGATAAATCTGAGTGCTTTGATGTTTGATGACTGGTTCAAGTAACTTTTATTTTGTTACATTTATAGAAACTGCAAACAACTTGAGAAAAAGGGGTCTTTATTGTGCAAAAATCACAAATTTTCATAAGTTCTGGCTTCACAAATTTGCTAAACTTCCCCATTAGTTCTTTGAAGTCACCTACTTTAAATGTCACAGAAAACTCACTAACAATCTGTTCATCTGGTATCATATCAAAAGCTATTTGAAAGATGAGTGTAGACAAGATTATATGCTCTGTTCCTGTCAAATGTTTTTATTCCTTCTTCACACAATAGTAGCATGTGATAAATATGAGGTGTCCAGCATGTCTAGCACTACTTTCCCTACATAAAACTGTGATTTTACAAGTAAAAGATGACAGGCCAATGTGCATATAAAATGCTAAATTATTACCTTTGTGGATCAAAACCCTATGGAGTGATTTAGCTAAAAATCAACAGAATATTAGCCTTTCACAATACTAATAACTGGTATCCAAATTTCTTTCAGGCCAAGTGTTTCATTTTTGAAAAGATGTTAAATCATGATCAGGGATGACTAAAATGTTTAAATTTGTTGAAACTGCAAGGTGAAAATTTGGAAAAAATGACAATACTTTCTCTATAAAGTATTTTTACCTTTGGAACATGTAGGCAAAGTAAATAATCTCCCAGCCATTAATAACTGACTCTTAACACTTTAGTCCTAGACCAATGATTGCATTTGTTGTCTTCAACAGTCACCCTTATTATCTGTATATACTGCGCATTATGCTAACTAATTTCTTGGACCAGCAAGACATTTTCTATAATGCTACCTAAACCTCCAGGATCTAAGAATAGATCAGGGTTGAAATACTATTAATTTTAAAAATTTGTAAATATAGCTTCTAATTTATTTGACTTCTTAGTAATTTCTATCTTTATGCAACAGTGTAAAATTCAAATTACTGAGATATGAATTGATCGGTCTTTATAACCAATAGTATATTTGTAAGACAATATTAGAATACTAACACAATTATAACTCTAAAAATATTCTTTCATACCTCTGGTTCAAACAGCCCACTGTAGGCCGGATTGGCTGTGCTTCGCCGTTTCCGTTCCTGTCTCTTACTTTGGATTTCTGTAACAAGTAATAACAAAGATATTTATCATCAAATACATGACAAGGTTCTCCAAAATCATCTGGGATTATTTTACTCAAAGTACAATAAAAGTAGGAAAAACTGAAAATTAGAACATGCGTTAACTTGAGCAGATTCTGCTTTTCCATTATTTTTCTGACCAAGCACGGCACTAAAGTCAAGGTAATTCTCATTAATCCTTGATCAATAACAGGAAAAAAGAGGTTAAGGACATTTTGCCTCTTTAACTGAAGTGTACTGAAATCGACAATACAGACAAGACATGGAAAATGATAGAAACAAAACATGAGGTGGTTTTTAACATAACTCACTCTCTGCTTACTAATGAAGACTGAGAACTTCTTCAGTATTTTCTTCATGCCATATTACATTTGTGATCTTCTAGCATATGGGTGGACTTTTCAACACGCAGACTGGAGTTTAAACATTTAACAGTTTCAGAACTCTGGTAGTTAACATATTCAATACCATTTAATCCTATCTGCTGCTCCCCACTTTTTGTTTTTAGCTATCTTTTTCTGAATTTAATTTTTTTTAACACTAAGTTTACACATTTGACTTCAAGTCTGTAACTTAGTCATTAATCAATTGTTTCACTTGGTTTCTGTACAAAAATGAAAAATATACAGTACATGTTGTAGGGACCATTTCATTTCACTATATAACATTTTGCAATTATATCCAAAATAACTTCATGGTTTTCTCCAATTTTAAACTAAGGAATTGTAACTCTCCGTCACTCTCTTCCCATTTACAGTATATGCAAAATAATGAACGCTTTTATTTTATCATTTTCTTCTGCCTCAATTGCCAATAAATATACTATTTCAGTTCTTTTACATGACATCTGCAGATTTGAGGCCAACTATAGCTTCTCCTTTTTCTAAAGGTTTAGTTTCTTTCTTTTCCTTTAATTAACTTTGCAGAATATGTTTGACAAATATTTATTTCAACTAGTCCCTCTTTGTGGAGTGCACATCTAACAACTTCAACTGAACTCCCAAATACTTAATATGTTTAAGGTCAAACTTCAAAATAACTGCTGCTCTGTCCTATTGACCTCATCCTAGGGAGTATCTCCCATTTATTAATACCACTGCATAAAAGGATCATAACGCATCTGCAACAAACGAAGCTTGGCCTCCCTACTCAAACCTCAGCTTTCCTGGATGAGCTTATTAATTCTGCAGTTACAGGCCTTCCATTGAATGCAATGACCGTGCTCTCCAGTTATTCTGGCATCATTTTCTGTAATGTTCAGTAGCTTTCAGTTTGTATATTTAATATACTGCATGTAGGAAAAAAATAGCTCTTGAAGGGTATTTGTTCTTATTTTCATTAGGCACTGACAATTACATAGCCATCTAGGCAACAATACAGAAACATTTAATGTAAATGTATTAATTTTAAGCTTACCTTCCAAATGTTCTGTTGTAACCAAGCCAAGTGCTACCATGAAGGCAATTTTCTGAAGGTAAAGAAAATAAATCTGCTAGTAAACATATAAATTGAACATCCATTGAATTTTCGTCTTTATCATCTGCATATCTTCTAAACATTTCAGCACTATTCTTAGTCAATCTAAAGCTGCTCTTTCACCAAAAATTCTAGCAACATCCTACCAAATTAATGTCAGCATTATTTACTGACACTAATTCAATATTTGTTCAAATTGCAAAATGAATAATTAATTCTAGGACTTTCCTGGCCTTGTTGCATTAAGCACTATCATGTTAAAAAGCTCATATACACACACTGCTGATTGGCAGCAGGGGACTTTCTTTGTGCCAGGAAACTACACTGTCAACATCAGCATGCATTGATGAAACCGGACAGGATGGATCGACAGCATGTATCAGCCAGAACTGAGGTTCATCAAACCAGGTGATCCATTAACAAGCAGTAACATGGATCTCTTCTTTTGGTGATGATGAACTTTGTGGATACAATGCTTTCACTATAAATGTTATTAAGCTGGTAGGCATCAAAAGACCTTTTTACCTCTGGATCATCCTCTTTTTTCTTTTTGGCTGGCAGAGGGGGTCCCTGAGAAAGCTCTTCTGAAGATTTCTTGGGTTCAACTTTAATCTCAGGCTGGTGTTGATTTTGCACTTGTGGCTGAATTATTATTACCTGTGTTGGATAGACATTGCAGAAATTTGCTTGAAAACTGTTTGCTCTTAACCAACAAAACAATTCATATTGAGATTCAGGCTTCATGACACAACATTATATGACATTTTAATAAAAAAAAATTTACTGAATGTTTAGTGTTAATTATTATTAGATATTCATAAAACAAAACACAGCAAAATAAATTTAGATCAGTGCCCAAATAGATATATTTTAACTTAAGGTTTTTGTAAGCTTTTTCCTTTTCATTAAAATAAATTAATCTTAAATATTAACATAAAATATCTGTACTGCTGTAACATAAGATGTGTTGCTTGTTAATTAGCACTCTCAAGTAAAAATTTCACTGTTAGCTGTGGGTCCTTAAAGGATTTACAAAGAACTTGTAATATATTTGCTTTTAAGAAAAAGTATGATATCAAAACTGTGCACAAAGCTGATGCCTCTCTGCTGTGACAATATCTGCTGCAGTTGAAACACCCACAGAGTATAGCAGGGACAGCTGCATAGTTTAACCAGTAAAACAAGCATTGGGAATTTATCTGCTTTCTGCCTCTCCACCACATTTGGTGACTGCTGCAAATCAATGAGAGATCCACTGCTGTATAATTCCTCCTTGCTGCAATCTACCCATATTTTTAAATCAGTATCAGTGAAAGGTATATCAATATCTTGATTATTGTTCCTTGGATCTTAAGAGCTATAGTAACTACAGCTTGCTGCTCCTAGTAGCATTGGAGTACACCATGACAGCTGTTCCAATACGATAAGTTTGTGTTCTGGCGGACTCAATAGGTTTGAAAGTAAACCTGTGGATGCAATGGTGCATCTATTAGGCAATGTTCCAAATTGCCATACTCATCTGAGGACATGACTCATTAAACAATGTTTTTGTGTGAAACACTAACGCTCGGTCCCAGCCCACTTTCATGTACAGTGGTGTCCATTTTGTGCACTGCAAAATTTCACTTTTGCATCATTATACAGATGATGAATAACGGTTCAACCAAAGTGCAGTAAGTGTATAATGTTATGCCTTAGTTCTAGTTTTTTAATCAGATTTTTAAATTCCCTTCTGCTGACAAACAATTCAAGTACTAGATTATGTCTTTTATGCAAAAGATTTATAACATGCTATAGAAATAATGAAAAAATTCCATAAATACTTGTAAATGTTTTAAAACTCACAGACATGCTAATCACACATAAAGAGTAAAGCAGTTTATGTTGTCTGTTAATACTTACCTGTTGTCCCGAGTTTTATACATTGGATTGAATTCTATGTGAACAGAAGTGCCATGGATGTTTATTTTGTCCCCAGTATTGTTTTATATTAATTTTGTTATTAAAATATATATGAAGAGTGAAATTTAATTTATTGAGGACTTTATTATTTATTTATTGTTAATTTATTGTTAAAACTGATTTTCAAAATGTGCATTTACAGCAAAGGTTGTACTAATTAAACTGTTATGATTTAAAATTTCAGAGTTTTAATTAAATTTATTTCTCTACTGAGTAAAAAAATGTTTTCTGTGGATTCATTTTTAAAGGGAATACTTAATATTTAATGTAATCATTACCCTTCAATTATTACATTTTAACTGATTTGTTAATTTTTATTCTAAAACTGCATATTCCCAGAAGCAGATATAAAGGGCCACAGGAGCAGAACTTAGGATTCTGGAGATATGAGGTGGCAGTGTTAACCATACCTCCAAACTCTCTCACTATAAGAGTGATACACTGAGGCAACCTTTAATGCTCAGAATGTTATGTTATTTAATTCCTGTGCTAAAATCTTTGCTGCTCTATTTTGGAGACATGGTATGCTATGTTTCCAGGAGTTCTTCTCTGCAAAGATATTATTTATAATTTTATTAAGTTTGGCATGAAAGATGGTGAACTATCTTTGAAAGAATTGTGAGCAGTCCGTTCTATTAACAAAACCACTAAACCAAAAAAAAAGAAAGAAATAAAAAAATAAGATCAGAGTTAAAAAATAGAAACTAGAAAGTTTTGCAAAGATAAAGTATTTCTTAATAACTTATTATTTTTATAATTTGGCTCTTTGGATTGAAATTGCGTGCTTAAATACTCCCAGTTAGAAAAAAATATCTCAAGACTACACAGTCTGTGTGTAATTCATACTGAGGTGAATAACACCATATTGTGTACAAGAATTACATCATTTACAAGTAACATGAAATATTTAAAAAATGTAAATAAAAGCAGTTTAACATAATAGTTCATAACAATATAAATATACTGTATGTCACATATTTAATGCACTTCCAAGTGTGTTGTTCATCAGTACTCTAGATTTCGAAAATATCTATTTTTACAGAAACGAAAAGGATCTATTTGTCAAAATAATGAATTGTTGCCTTATGTTTGTTTGCTTTACATAGTATTTCATTTTTTCACACATCATTTACAGAGAGTTTTCAGCACCTACTTCAATAAAAATACACTGGCCTAGACAAAGTTGGTATAATCAACATATTCAAATACAATTACAGATATTAACATAAAACATATGCACTGCATTGTAATATTCTGCACTCTGCTGGGTTTTTAGGGGGGTCTAGCTAGGGAGTTAAGGGGATGACGGTGCCTAAGACTCCACCGCAAGAGCTAGCAAATTAATATTGAGTACACTGCGGGCCATGATCAGAAGCTGTCTGGTGTTACACATTGTGCCAATACTGTATACTGCGTTCAGTATGTCAGATATTCCTTTCAGGTACAGCATCTCTTTTGCTTATTTTTACTTGATCAATTCCTGTGTGCCATGCATGTATGTAAATAATGTTCTCAGCATTCACTTTAGGTTTTGAGCTCATTGTGCAAGTATATTTAAAGAATATATGAGGATCCTATATATATGAGTACAGTGGTTGAATCAAAAAAAGGTATTAAATGATCAAGAATGTTTTTTTGGATCAGAGATAATGCTATATTGAATTTGGAGGGGCAACACAGATTAATCCTGGTTTGGTCTTAATGTAAGCCAAATATGAACAGATACATTACCAGGCTGTTTTTTATAAGCTGCAGGCAATGGTGAAACATGGTAATTTCTTGAAGGCTTAAATAATTGTTATGCAACAGGTAAGATTAGATATAATAAAGTAATAATGAATAGTCAAGGGATATCTCAGAACATGTCATATAAACAAGAATCTTGAATCTAGACAGGGGTCACACACACTTAGCTCTAGTATATCAGCTGACAGCAAAGATGCATAAATGATGCAAGGTAAAGCACATTAAATAAACATATAATATAAGCTCTGAATCTTAAAAAAATGTAATACTGCAACCATATCCTATGGCACAAAGCTAAAAAGAAAAGTACTTCATACTTATAAAAAAAAATACCCTGAAACCCCTAAAAGTAGAATTACAGATATACCGTTCATACTGTTCATTCAAATATTTTTAGTTTTTATTCAGTGACAACAGCACTTACTAATCTCAAATTCATAGTGCAGCTACTTTCTTAGTTATAGGAGTGGAGTGCTGGAAGGTCTGAGGGTCATCAAAGTGCATCAGTTTAAGGGTGTGACTCAGCAAACAATACCTTCACCAGTAACCCACTGTGATGTTGCTATTGGACAGTGTGTAAAAGTTAAGGAGAAGAAAAAAAAAAAACTCACCTTGCTTTCTGCACTGATGAGCAGTGGCTGCACTTTGATGGCATCATTGACCACAGACATGCCTGTGCTGGAAGTAAGGGGCGTGCTGTTACCAGGTGAAGTAGAGATGATAGCATAGGCTACACCTGCTGTACTAAGGGAGGGAGAAACGCTAGGGGCATCAGGGAGGACCGCTGATGTCGACAAGCCGTTTGGCAGCTGCACATGGTTGACAGTGTTGTTAGAAACAGGCAGGGCTGCATTCTTGATACTGACCACGGTGGCTTTCTGGAAGGTCTGAGGCTGACTGGATGGTTGGTCTCGGCACGGTGTAATTGGGAGGCTGTCAGGAATCACGGTCTTTGGCCTTACCTGGAAATACACAAGGAATTTGCTCATTAAAGGTGCGTCACTAAAAACAGTAATACACTTTTGTCATTAATATGCATTTCAGGTTTTTTTACTTAGAAAAACAGGGAATTCAGCCAGTTCAGTGGGTTTTGTGTTTGTAATTTATTTCCTTGTATTTCCAGTTGATTTTCTAATCTGGTTATCTTCCATTCAATCTTAGAACTCAGAATGCTTGTGTTGAAGTGGAGTTACATGGCAGGCATGGTTGCACAACTCATTGACTTTAGCCACATGGCTGCCATGTTACTTCAGTTAGGAATATCGTTGGCCGTGTACAGCTTCATGTATTTGACGCTTCCTTAATGCTGCTCAAATCTTGGGCTGCTGTTATATATCAGCAAAAGTTTTATTATTTATCATGGCTGCTGAGTCAATTCAATGACAACACAGAACCATTTTGTGTTTTGCTTCCAACTTGTATCTGGAATACAGATATTGTTTAACCTGGTACTCAATCGTCTCATATACATTAGGTTTTTAGCTTTTCACCAAAATGTAGCAAAAAATGTGAAAAGAATAATGTTGAACCTTTCTTAAGAAAAGTATTTATGGTCTTAGTAAAATGCATAGAGGATTACTGATGAAACAGGACATGCCTTGGTAAATCAAATTTACTTGCCCAATTATACAGTATGTTCTGACTATGTGTGTATGATGTTGAATCTTCTGAGAGACTGTTTCCTTCATTGTCTAAATACATTCCTGGTAATTGTTAGATTATTGTAAATTAATAAACCTTGTCAGTAAATATGTGTGCATGAGTATAGGGAACTTGTGAAACTGGTCAAAAGAATAATAGAATTTAAAATATTTTGCCCCAGACTAAATCACATAATTCACTAGACACTATAAGATTATTTTTTTGTGAACAAGTTGGGCAATTGCTAGAATATTTTACAAATTACTATCTAATATCTTTATACATTTTTAATAACAATGAATTACACAGAAAAATTAAGCAGCAGCAGTAAAACATCAATTTGATTGGTATGGCACACTCTGTACTTCAACACCTAATTTATAAAGCAGTTTAGAGGGAGGCAGTAATGACTTTAATTCTAATAAAAGCCAAGTAGCTGTTCCAGCATTGAGAGATACTGTACATGCCTGAGACTCTTCTGAAGTATTATAAGCTGTGCAGAAGTAGGGAATTATTACACTGTGTCCTACAAAAGTGCATCTCACTAAATTCACTTCCTCTCCACCTTTTGAGGTTTTAACGCAGAGTACAACACATTATAATTTGAATCCTGTCAAAGCTAGACATTTACATGGAATAGTATACATACATTTTCTAACTGTCATTTGAAACAAATTGTACAGTGCAGTCCAAACATTTAACTGTATGTAATAGCATGCTGTGAATGAAGGATAATGACTACATATTGCTAAGGTTTCCCTCATGAAAAAGCCTAGTAATCCCCCAAAGATAACAATATAGTGTGGAAAAGCTGACATGGAGCAATAAAGTGCAGTGTAGGACTACAAATACAGAACTGGAGTATCACAGTGAGAGAAAGGCAGCGTTCACAAACATTCATCCAACCATTTCCAATACTACCTGAAATATTAATAATATATTATAATAACAATTCCAAATTATATTAAACCATCAAAATTTCCAGTTCATGTACAAAAGATATTATATATATTTTGCATATGTTTTACTATAAGTGTTCAAAGTAAATATAAACTAGTTTACATATTTAAAAGAAACAGAACTGTAGAATGCAAGTAATCATAATAGAACCTTTTTATTATATTTACTATATTTGTTTTCCAATAAGATGTTTAAGGTATATATTTGGCTACATATTGATGTTCTGTCTGTGACATTCACCTGTATACCCACGCTCATTCATAAAGAGCCAAACTGGAGCTGCTATCTAATTTCCCTAAAATGTATAATTCTTAGATGTGTGAACAAACTGGAAAACAAAAGGAAACTTGGACAAATACGGGAAGACCATGAAGATTCCATACTGACCAGAACCAAGCAACCTACATCTGGATTCTGTGAGATTAGCTATGCTAACAACTGTGTTAAAGAGCCAACTAAACTGCCCCCACACATCAGAGAGAAAAATACATTATTGAATATTAATGAATTAATATAAAAATTCATAAAAAGTATGCTAACAAAATGAATGATATGAGTGTATATGCCTTGATATCTGATAATGTTTTGGGTAAACCTAAAAAAATACATTGCAGTAGCAGTATTCTTTCAGAAATGTTAAGGCAAACAAGCATTGGTCTGATCTTGTTTTTTTAAAGTAATGAATTGTTTCATTACATCTTGAACTACACAAATGTGTGATCCACTCCCCCTGTATGCACTTCTACAAGTAGAAAGCTTGTTGCTTCATGGCTGAACAAAAGCAACAGATTTGCACTAACAATAGGTTGCCTTTCCACACAATAAAGAAGAGCAACTGGACAGAGAAACAGTCTGTGCTGGATTTTCTTCTGTACTTTTTATAGACTTATTATTTGAATTGGGACAAAATCATATGTACGCTGTAAGTAAAACTGACTTGGAAAACAAAAGGCAGGCATTGTTGCATAGTGGCTAAGGCTTTGGACTTCAACCCCTGAGGTTGTGGGTTCAAGTCCTGCTACTGCCAGTGTGCGAGTATGATCAAGTCACTTTACTTGCCTGTGCTGCAGCTGGAAGAACAAAAGAAATGTAACCAATTGTATCTCAAATGTCACTTTGGAAAAGGGATCAGCTAAATTAATAACAAAAACATCACTCATAAAAATTTAATTTGTCAGGGTTTCATTGAGGTCCAGCTACAGCAGTAGGTCCAAGAAACCTTACATCTCCTGATTAATCAAACCCAGAATGTAAATTCAATAACTGAAGATTACACAAAATGAAGTAATAAAAACACAAGGAAATAAAGATTAGAAAACTAGAAATGAAACCTTTAAATGGTGAGCTAATAGATTTACAGTAGAACTCCACAATGTTCTGAAAAATAAGCAAAAGAAAAAACAGAAAAAGTAAACACTCTGAAAGAAGGAAGAGAGCTAAATTCTAAGTATATCATCGGATTCTAGAATCAATCCAAAGAACTAGTAACCCTAGAACAGAAAACGAAAAGCCAAAGATAGAAAAGCTGAATTAACTAGAAGATTGCAAATTTCAAAAACCAAGTATCAAATCATTAACACTGGTCAGCAACAATTTTGTCCTGAGAACAGTGATAGGTGTTTAAGCATACTTTATAATGCTGAATTCAAATATGAATAAAGACATTTTCTATCAGGTTTAGTTTTCTTTTGGTATCACCTCCATATTTTTCATACTGCAAATGTATTAATTAGTGTCATTGCAGAATAAAATATTAGTAACTAAAACTATATTTTTCAAACATTAATCGCTATTAAATTAAAATATAAATTTATTTAGTTAAACTAAACACAACATACAGTAGATGAGTGGTGTTTGATTATTAATTGCTTAAAAGCCAGCCACAGAAGCAGTTCCTTTCGGCACTTATAGAACATGCTATTAACATGAAAGAGACATATGAGAACATGAAATTACTTTTACAGTACATTCAGTATCAGAAATAGACGTGGAATATCTATGGTGATCTAAAGTTGATTGTACTTTTGTTTGGCCTGCTGATTGGCTACACCAAATATTCTTGTTTTTTGAGTGAGTGGGACAGTAAGACCAAGAAGAATTGCTATGTTCAGAAAACAATTGCCAGAAACGTGCCTCACTTGTTCCAGAAAAAAAAAAATGTGGTAAACAGTTTACTATCCTCCTCTGTATATCAAACTTGGCTGTATGAAAAACTTTGGTAAAGCAATGGATAAAACACAAATGTAATTAATATAACTAATGCAATAAGTGATGCCAGGATTAAGGAAGGTATCTGTGTAGCTCTACAGAAAAGAGATATTTTAAAAAATGTGAGATTTGAAGTTGAGAAAGCCACTTGGCAGAGAGACCTTCTAAAATCATATCAAATTATGAGGAGCATTATGTAATTGAAGATTTATTTCCTTAGCTTTCCCTTGGTGTGCTCAATGATGAACACGGTGAATGATTTCATCAGGACATTTCCAACATGGATATGTGTTACCAACGCAACCAGAGTCCAATATTCTGGCTGACTACTTTTTGTTATAAACATGAGAGGTTCACCATCCCACTTTTATGTATGTTTGTTTCTTATGGATCTCAGACAGCAGCATAAACCTGCGCTGCACACATTCTTAAAACACTTTACTTACAGCACTTGCACTGTGGTTGGAGATGAAATAGCTTAGTTTTTAGAGGATACTAGGTAATTAGTCTTGAAATACATTTCTATAGCATAAAACAGGACCAACTATCACTAAATACACACATTATTACAGTCCTTCATAATAGGACCTTTTAAAATGCAATGTAAAAAAGAATCCAATTTTTAAACTAGTCTTCAAATGCACCCCAATCTATAATTCATTATTTTTATGTGCTTTATCAAGAGCTGGGTGGTGGGGGATGGAGTCTAATCTGTAAACTAGGAACCAAAACCAGGATGCAGCACAAATTACACACCAGCACTAAATTCTCTGGCAAATAAACACACTAACTTTTGTCATTTCTACACTCTCTTTCATCTAAAGTGAACTTATTTCCTTTCTCTACAGCTCTTTTTCACAGAGCTTGCACAAATCATGAAATTTAAAAAAAAACTGTTTTATATTGATGGGATCCAATAGAAACACTTCCATTTGACACTTTATTTTCAGCATATGTACACAAATGCACTGAATTTTTTTTTTTTACAAAACCATGGACTGACAAATTTGATGTGTAGCATTTTGTGTACATAAAAAATGCTGAGCTAATGACTAAAACATGCATATGGAGGAAAATGCTGACATCCCTTTTGAGTACAGAATTTTGAATACAGGCAATCTAAGATCACTTTACAATAGGAGAGCTGAGATTTTTAACTGATAATAATACTCACAAGAAACTGATTTCAGAATGCTTAATATATTTTAAACACTACCCTAAAGATGAACTGAACAGAAAGTGAGTTATGTGATCATTTATTTCAGTGTCATTTAATTTATTTACACTTCATCATCAACTTTCTGTACTCAGTCTCTGAATTTAGAAAACATTTTTGTTCAGGTCTTTATTAAAAATGCACAAGATACTTTCTCATAAATATCATATATACACTGTACATGCATTAGTTCTCATTTCATGTTCTATTCTGTTAAATTACCTGAGGTAGAACTGTAGGTCCCTGTCCTGCAAGACGGTGCAGTGAACTGACCTGAGGAACCTTGAGGGGCACTGCTGAGATGGTTCCTAACATCTGGGGGGAAAAACACAATTACCAAATAAATATTATAAGCCAAAAATGAATCAAAGCTAAAGCAAACATCTGTTATAGTTTCTACATAAATTAAAAACATGTGATTTATTTTTAAAACTACTTCAAGAGTAGATATAAATATAAAAAGGCAGTATTAGAATTTGTACACATTGTTACATGGAGGACAAATTAGAATGACTTTCTTTGTTTCTGTGATTACAGTACCAAGAACTTTTAAGAGTAGTGAATATATCTGAGTTTTAAATTTCTCAAAAAAGTGCACCTAGTGATACACCAACATCTGTATTGTGCCACCTTCTACCAGAATAAACTTTTGATTTGGGACACTGAGGGGATTTTCATTACAATTACTGCTTTCCTCTTATTGTTGGTTGACAGCAGACAGTTACTGAAAGAAGCACATAAGTGAGAAGGCAAATACTGAATCTTGCGTAATCCAAGTATCAATGAATGTATAAAACACAGCGTGAATGGACCCTGACTGGGGAACCAAACAAACGCTCAGCTTATCAGCTTGAATGATCAACCAGACAACAGATGTCACTGCTGCTCATTTTTGCTGAAGTCTTTTTTGATACAAAAGGTTAATTAAACAGTTGCTGTTGTAGAAATCACAGTGGGAGTCTCATGACTCAGTGGACATAATCACCTGTAACCCATGCGTGAGCACTTTTTTCTTTAATAGTACTGAGACTATTTTTTGTTATAAACATAAGAGTTTCACTGTCTCGCTTTTAGGTAAGTTTGTTCCTTATTCTGTATTAGCATACATACATACATAGTGGATTTATTTTCACACACATCACAATATATCAAAATTTGTGAATGATAAAGCATTACATATAGCTCTAGACAAGAATAGTTAATTCTTTGCAGTAATACTTGGATGGACTAATATGGTGTGTGGTGGCTTGTCTGGGGTTTGAATCCTAAGAGTGGTTTACAATTAATAGTGTTACCAGAGACAATGCCTTTAAAAACAAATTAAAAAATAACTCTGGTGATTTATATTATTTTACAAGTAGGACACCTTTAGGCACAAACAATGAAATTACAACCACAGGACAGACAAACGTCAATCAATAGAGTCTTATAGGAGAAGTCAGAAATCAAAGTCAGGGAAACAATTATTTATTACCAAAAAGAAAAAAACAATTAAATTTAATACTTTCTGATTTTGAATGACTTTCCTTTATTTTCTATATAAAGAATCAAAAAAAGGTCACTGCTCCCTTTCCCTTGGGGTCTCTATGTTAACGACACATGTGCAAAGGCACTATAGTAAAAGGGAAACACTGTCAGATGAAAAGTGCAATTCAGAGAGTGACATCATCAACAAAGTAACAATTAAGAATATAAGTATGCAAAATGAAGCAAAATCCATTTAATTCTCAGATGATCCTGACAAATAGCTTCGAGAAAAGAACTGATTTTATAAAGTCAACATTTACTGATCAAGCAATGGTAGTGTTGTATTTTGAAAAGAAAGAAAAAGCAGAAGAGCAAACAACACAGCTGTGGTTATAATTGAGAAAATCACTCTGCAAGAAGCAAAAACAAAATGGCAAAGACCATATGGAGGATAGTGTTGCATTTAAATTTCATTCCGTTTCATTTCTGTCTACAGGTAACGGAAAGACATGCTTTTCAATTGGTGTTTACCAAGGAGGCCAGGTACACGTTTTTCATTGAGCTATGGCGGAGAATGGGACGATGGTGGTGGACTTTGTACACTTTTTGAGTGAAGAGTACGTTTTGAAGTTTATGACAAGTACAATATTTTAAGAATTTATGTGTGTATGCTGGAATCAACTACTTCTGCAAAAGAACAATTACATTTGGAACACTAAAATGAATTTACAGGTTAGGAACAGCTCCCTGCTGAAGAGTCTGACACTCATAAAAAAAGTAACAAAGGAACACTGACAGGCTTTGCTTTCAATCCACTGCTCTTTTGCATGGTCTCTGAGATATACAATTACAATTACTCATTATACAGGATATATTTTACACATCTCACTACTCAGTTGTTTATTAATAATTGTTATTGCTGCTGTTTGCCTTTCTTTGACTAAATTCTGCAAACACAATATATAGCTTGATTTGCACAACTGGATGTTAATACACTATTAAATGTGTTAAAGGACTGTACCTAATAAACTGCACTAGCACCTCAGTGTAATGTATTTGATATACATAAATCCAGTTCATGACGTAAATCATGTTTATATGTTTACTTTTTCATTGCCCTTTTAATTACTTTGTTATGCAGCAGCAATATGAAACTGAATTTCAGTTACAAATATTATGCAACTTTAAGCAAATATTTTTGTTTTGTTTCTAGACATTTAGATTCTATTGAATTCAATATTGGTAACTTCTGGATTAAATGGGATTTTGAAGATAGTATATGTTGGTGGATATATTGTAAACATGGAATGCTTTAAAAATATTCAGAAGTAACTGGTATGCTACATAGTTATTTTTCTTGTAGTTTAGTTTTACTGTCTTGATAATTTGTTTTTTATCCCTACAGTTAAAATCCATGTTCTTATTAAATGCCTTTAATGTAAACATTTCAGATAAATTGCAGTCTCTAAGCGAAAAACAATGATTATCATCATTATGATGTTCTCTTGGCAGGATGTGGAAACATTTTTTTTTCCAGTTTTATGTGCTTGTTTTCAAATAGCTTTCGAATGTTGCACCTTCCTTTCTACAGTATACTTGCCATCAATAAATTGGATTTTGCAGTATGTGTGAATACCGTGTTGTGGTAAAGATGGAAAATGTTTCCATGGCAACAGGAAAGATAAAATTCTTATGTTGAAAGGGCATTCATTGAAGTAATTGCTGCATCTTTTTTTACCTAACGTACATTCATTTATTCTTTATGAAAGCAGCAAGTAACCTTGAGCTAACTTTTTCTAAATTCTAGTTGTGCTTAAAAAACAAGTTTTGGAGTTTGTTTAAAAGCTAATACTAGCTAAATGGACTTGAACATTGAACTCTGCTTTTCAAATAGCAGATCATCAGTGTTGCACAGCGAACACTAAGCACAACAATTGCAAGACCACTCATTCAGCCTTATGAATTGCAAAAGCTGATATTAAGTCATTCATATCTCCATTAGCCTTTAAGAACAAATAACATAGCACACATGAGGCAAGCATACACACATGTATATATAAAGTATTTAAAAACATTTCATCACATTTGCTAGTAAGTATAGTGACACCATCTTCGAACATATACCTGTAAAGCATAATCTATGTTTGTTTGTTTCCGCTTTATGCACAGCTTTGTTTTTCAAGCCTTGAAATCTGGCACTCAGATACCTCTCATCATAAATCACCTTTTCGACATATAACTTTCGGCCTTCAAGAGTGAGTGAGCGGCAAGACATACTACAGTGTGATCTATCAAAAGAGAAACAGCTTCTCACAGGGTGTGATGGCAGTATGATGATTTACATGCTTGTCTTTCAACCAAGAAATCCAGGTCTTATTCCCTCCTCTTACATTTAGCTTTTTCTTTAATCAAGCATGTCCCTCACTGTACAGCCTGAAGCTATCCTGAGAATGGGCCATATTTTTTTTATGGTTATTTACTGTAATTTGGGTTTGCAAATGTAATTTCTCACTATTACACCACCACCACCCCAACTTGCATGACACAGTTCACCATAGTATTTGAAACAGCATAAGTCTGTTTTTTGACATATAGCTTTCAGCCTTGACTCCTGGGGTTGGCTTGGGATTAATGTGGCTGTAACCCCAGGGCTGACTCAAATCTCATAATGGATTATATTTAGCGTAAATAAAATAATTCTTCCCAAGTTAAATTTAAAGTAAAGTTTGGAAATAATACCTAGGCAGTGTTGGAACACTGAGTTACAGTTTCAAAATAGAGAATGGTATGAAATACTACAGTGTGATCTGTCAACAGGAAAGATGTGCCTTATAGGCTGTGATGGTAGTGTGATGATTAGCAGATTTGCTTTTCAGTCTAGGGAGCTGATCTTGATTCCATTCCATTACAAACAACATTTTCTTTAATAAAGCAATTCTTTTATGATTTTTTCATGGCACCAAGCCACTGTCTCCTGACTTATTTAATATAAGCCATGTTATTTGTTGAAGACATGAAATAGAATATTTGTATAAATATTAGAAATTTCTTTGCTTATTAGTGCCTTCAGCGCCTTTTCTCTGTATCCTTGTATATCTCTCTTGCCTAGTGCTCCCCTTTCAAGTGTGCTTCTGCAAAGCCTGGTTCTGAAACTCTCATTTCGAAGTGCCTTGATGGCTTCCTTTTCTCTTTTCGACTACCACCAATGGTAGACAGGCCCCTATTGCCCTATGTGTAAACATCATTCATAGTGTTGCGATCACCTCTCATTTTTAAAAGGAGACTCTCATTACTCCTCCTGTGCTTTTACTCATGTGTCTCAATCTCTCTTACCCAGCAATTCCTCTGTCAATCACGTCTCCAAAGCCAAATTGACCAATCGGATTGTTTGAATGGACAAGACACAAGCACACAGACAATACTGTTTTATTACATAGCAGATAATTTGGCATTCTTTGTATCAGAAGAAAATCAAGAATATTGTATACAGAAACACTTTCCAGTGCTAACAACAGTTATGAACTACATGCAAAAATAATAAATATTAGTTGATATATTCCTATAATATGATATGTAGTGTTTACCAATTTTTTTTTCATTATTTTTACTTCCATCACTCAAACGTACTTCTCAATTTTCTATTTTCCAATAGAGCATGAGCTACATTGAAAAAAGATTGTTTTCTCTTTCCTAAAGAAATTTGTGTACTATACATTGAAATTAATCTAATTAACAAAATATTTTGCTTTAAATATACTGTAGATAGTATCTATTCCATATTAGGAATAATGTACACCACTATAATTTTATGAGCCATGTTTTTCTATGTCTCTCTATTATAAAAAAAATCCTGGGAGGGAGACTAGGGAGACGAGATGCGATCTTCTCAGAAGAGAATTTGACGTCCCGCGAGAAAACACTTTAACGTCACATGAAGACAATTTGATGTCCCACGAGAGACACTTTAACGTCACGCAAGATAAGGCAGTGAGACATCATTTAAAACAAGTTCACAGACATCTAACCAAGCAGGTGTTGGAATGCTTTTGGCAGACAGACATCATGTGTTCCCAGCTCTTAAAACAACGACAAGCTGAACACGCAACTTGCCAGCAGCAGCAGCAGGAAGCCAGCAGATGATCCAACCGCTTCTCCTTAGTGTGCGTTCAGCCTGCCCCTCCCCCTCCCCCTTCACAACACGAGCAGCACAGACGCAAAGTGGCAAAAGGACAGCTGCCGTACAGGTTTTGAAATGATCGATGTGCAGCGCAACAAAAAGAACACACAGCTCGCCAGCAGCAGCAGCAACAAACCAGTAAATGATCCGACTGCAACTCCTTAGCGTGCGTTCAGCCCCCCTTCACAACGTGAGCGGCAGAGACACGAAGTGGCAAAAGGTCAGCTGATGTACAGGCTTTTAAATGATCGACATTCAGCGCGACAAAAAGAACACGCAGCTCACCAGCAGCAGCAGAAAGACAGCAGATGATCTGGCAGCATCTCCTTAGCGTGCGTTCAGCTGCCCCCCCTTCACAACATGAGCAGCGTAATACGTACTGCGAGAAATATTTAACCATGCCTGGGGCCGGAAATAAAGGACAAGTATTGTTTTTACAAAAATTTTAAAGTAGAAATGAAAATAATACATATGTAACAAGTCCCATGAAAATAACAATCTCTTTAAATTGTATATCCGGTAAACCAAACCCGGGGGTGGGCGAGCGAAGCAAGTGTTTTAAAACTTCTTGATAAGTATAGCATATTCAAAAAGAAAGACCTGATGATATTTTTCTGCCGCTGTTTCACACATAAATTGCCACAAAGACAGAATATGTATACTGTGAAATGATTGGAAAATACGAAAAACTACATTACACAAAGACAAATGGCAGATTCGGAGTTTACGAAATTATAAACCTTCATGGTTTATTATTGTCATCAGAAGCAGTTTGTGGAAAAAAAGATGTTTAGAATTAATACAGTCAACATGTATACAATATTTACAAATGTTTGGGGTCAACCTTTGATTCAGGTGACATCAATATAAATCCGACAATTTTGTTACCATGCTGCACAACATCAGCATAAACTAATAAGATAAAATACAGTAGATTATGCATTAAAGATACAAAAGGCAAAATATAAAGATGTTTTGGGGAAAAAGGCTTTCAGAATCCTTTTCTCCAGGGTTGTAAGAAGCTGAAGCCTATTTTAGCAACAAGGTGTGGAAGGTGTGAACCAACACTAGGCGGGGCACCTATCCATTACACTGGGCTAGTTTTGAGCTGCTAATCAGCCGACATGTTATGTCTTTGGGAACTGGAAGGAAAAGCAAAGTGCTTGACAGAACACCTATGCAGAAGCAAGAAACTAATGGTACAATCCACATATTCTTCGATTAAGCAATATTCTAGAAAAATGGTTTTAGAAAAAGGATACCTGCATCAATGAAATATGGCAATGTTATATACAGCAGGTTCAGGCAATGGAAGAGAGAATATATAATTTTTGATAAAAATATAAAATATCTGCAAGGCTATGTACCTATGGCCTTTTATCATAACTTTTTATTTCCCTCAATAAGATGTCAGTGACATGGCTTGCTTTAAAAATAGAAATCACCACACATTTAAGAACTAAAAGTCTAATCATATCAAGCATTTTTTTCAGGCTCTAAGTAAGTCCTTTTCCCCCATCTACTGGCAGAAAAATATGTTGTTTTTAGTTAGGGAAGAAGATATCACTGCCTCACTGCTTTAATGTACAAATATGCCATATTGGCTACCAAGACATTTTTATAGGCATAAGTGTATGAAATCTGGGAAAGAAAATTTTCAGAAGCTGGTTTGAACCAAGGAGTGTTGTTAGACAATACCTTGAGGGAATGGGACCCCTAATTGTACAGTAAAAAGTCCAAAATTATGGCCACTTGGTTGCTGCATATTATGGGAAATCAGGATGCCTTGTTCCCTCTAAAGAAAGATGATCATATTACTACCCTCCAGACAGAGGTGCAAATGTAGGGTGCACTGTCAAGAGATTATCGAGGTCTGTGGGGTCCCTGCACCCACTTGGCCAACACACAGGTATAGATGCCCCCCTTTTAGGTTGTAGCAGGGAGCCCTGCCTAAAAACACTAAATTCCAGCTTTGGATGAGGAGTGTGGAGAATTCAGCTTAGCAACAATACTGGGTGACAGGCTCTTAAATTAAGAAGGATCACTAGTGTAATGGACCAAGGGTGAAGTTAGGAAAAAGATGTTTATTCAGGAGCCAGAACTTGAAGTGGGCCAGCACTTACTGATAATGTGTACCAACACTTTCACATTGCCGTATGGAGTACATGGAGTTTTTTCATGCATATCAGCAGTGTTTGAAGTCAGCAGGGTACTCGCCAGTATGCAGTACTGGCACTTCACATAGCATCTCAGTGTTATCATTTTTTTTAACCAGCTGCTGTTTCCTATTTCCTAGGAATTTTACGGTTGAAACTTGTTTATGTAGAAGGGGATGCAACTATCAACCTACTGCATTAACTGAACAATACTGCCTCTTCTTGTTTTCCACTTCAACCACTATCAGCAATAAATGTGAAAGGTACTCAAGAAATGGCTGTTCACCAGTCCCAAGGTATACAAAGTTTGGTAAAAAAAACAGATGAGTATATGTATGGGCAAGGTTTAAACAACAGATATCTTTCAGTAAGACAGAGTAAGTATCCATTCATAGTAAGACTTTCATTAGTTCTTATAAATACATTTACATACAGTAACAAACACATAAAAAGTCATAACTTGTCTTGAATACTACATGCACAATTTATGTGCTCATGGGGATATCTCTCTGAACAGACTACCCCAAGTCTTTTGCCCTCTCTACTATGGATGTCCAAATACCGCTCTTACATGGAAAAGGTAACTTAATAAAGACCTTATGAGGTAAAGTATAAACTAAGAATGAGATGAGGAAAGCTCCATGTGGTGTTTTTATTTGTAAAGCTTTTAATTGTTATGTTCTATGTACACAAAGTCTTGGGCAATGCAGTGGTAGCTCTATTGCCTCACACTAAGAAGACCAGGGTTCACGTCCCGGGTCCTCCCTGCATAGAGTTTGCATGCTCTCCCTGAGTCTGTCTGGGCTACCTCTGGATTCTACAGTTTCCTCCCACGGTCCAAAAACATACTGTAAATTGTTAATCCTAAACTAGCCCTAGTGTGTGGTTGGGGTGGATGTGTGTGTATGTGTTCACCCTGTGATGGACTGGCACCCTATCCAGGGTTTGTTCCTGTCTTGCACCCTATGCTAGCTAGGATAAGCTCCAACAGACCCTCATGACCCTGAGAGGGTTAGGAAATGACTTATTGACTGACATAAAGTCTTATACATTACATATTTTGTACTTCCAGTGTTACTTTAATACATTTCTAACGTCAAAAGCTTTAATACTGATCTATTCATACACGACTTAATAAAACCAAAACAAAAACTACACTAAGGTACTATATGTATATATGAAAAGTTAGTTTAGAAGTACTAAAGAAATTATTTTAAAATGGGGAGGCACATTAATGCAGTGTTTAGCGCTGCTGCCTCACAGAGCCTGAATTCAAATCTAGTGCCCAGTCATTAGGCATGTTCAAATAGCTGATTCTACCCATGTCTGTGTGTTTTTTTCATGCAAGTTAGGTTAAGTGGTAATTCCAAGTTGTCCCTGTAGATGGGTGTGTGAGTGGGCTCTGTAATGGCCTGGCACACTGTTCAGGGTTGTTGGCTGCCATGTGCCTAGTGCTGCCAAGATATGCTCAACCACAACTCTGAAATGGATTTGTCTGGTTTGAGAAAGTTATGTTGTTTTTAAACTTAAGTTCAATACTGTGCTCTTCAGTTTTGTTGAGTGATCTCACATTCTTCTCTGAAATGAGACATGGTACTTTAACAAAGACTAAAAAGGTCACAGGAAAGTCATAGTCTTACAAGTACTGTGCTTACGACAAGCCCCAATAAAATCATTAATTTCTATATATATTCAAAGCATGACACATAGATCCCGAGCAGGAAGACTTCCTTGGCTTTTCCCTTACTACATTATACCCTGAGAGTGCATCTGCATGTCTTATTGCTTGGTGATTGACCCAGACTGTCTAAACTGGCATGAAAGGTAACCTCCATTAATCAGTTGGATATTAATCCTACTCCATGCCGCCCTGGGAGCAATCTTCTGGGAGCTGGACAACCTTTCACAAGTAATTAACATGGATTCTTTTTACCAAATGTAACAAAAGCATGATTGTTAGTTCTATTGGTTGAATATATGGCATGCATTTATACTATTGTCCCATGAAAGTGACTAAAGGAGGGACAATAAATGGAAATAGCAAATGAAGAAAATTTTCAAAGATGTACAGGCTAGAAAGACCATTTGGCACTGTTAGCAGCACTGTGTCAAACTGCATTGAAACATGTGAAAGTTTTGAAATGCTAGGTGTCAATCACACACATATCAACATTAAATCACAATGCTTTAGTGTAGTATAGTAAACAATCAAGTTTACTCTGTTTCACAAATCTGAAGAGCAAAACAAAAATTCAACACCTTGATAACTGTTTAAATTAAGCTGGAAACAATACTAAGGAAGGGCATTTCTCTTTTTCAAGGAATTGTTGCCTGTATTTTCTATTACAAATTTACTACATCATGAGATTAAAGAATGAGATATATATTTATATTTAAATTTCAAACAGAAATAAACTGTACTTATGTCAGTATCACCAGGACAGAACCACACTGCTGTGAAACTCATACAGTTTCATCCTATTTGTAGCCGAATCTTTTCTTATACTGTTAGGTTTGGTTTAGGTTTATTTGTCATATATAGGTTAACACTGGGTCAACATACAACGAAATGTGTATAACGAGAAAAACAAGTCACTCAGCCTAGATCCAATAAAGCTAAAAAATAATTAAAAATAATTAAAAAAAAAAATTACAAGTTAAAAATGGACTAGCTATATAAAATAAAATATGTACATTTTAAAAGAAGTTATAGAGCAATATGAGTTGAATGAGCAGAAAGTACAAATGACAGTTATTGCACAGATAATGTTTTATAAGTACAGATGCATATTCCATAAAGTGCAGATGCATGTTCCAGTCAGTATTCAGAGTGTATGCAGGTACAGTTAGTGTGTGAGTAATGCAATGTAGATGTAATGCAATGTAGGTGTAATGTAAGTGTATGTAAGTGTTAGTGTAATGTCTGGACAGCAAGAAGATGAAACTTTTAGTGATGTTGTTTAAAATGGATCAGTGGATGGAAGAAGGGCAGTTAATGAACAAAAATGTGGTCAGATCAGTCTAATATTGCACTAGCAATGCCACAAGAGACCAGGCAAAGATGATGTTGAAAAAACAATACAAGCAGTCAATGATTTCCAAAACATACAAAAGACAAGAAAATAGCAAGATGACAAAATCTTAAGTAAACTCAACAACAAAGCAATTACAAAATGCAACTGAGTTTATCAGTAACTGCTGTGACTGCCATTACATTGTTCTTCAATTTGTTTCAGTTTTCTCATAACCTTACCATCAGTTTGTTGTCAAATGCAAACTGGAGTACATAAGTGCCAAATATAGTATAACAGTTTAGGGGCAAGCAGAAGAAGGGGCTATACACATGGACATGTATCACTGCTGGTTAGAAATTCTCCCATCTGCAGAGCTGATAGAGCTCTCCTATTTGGCTCACCAAGATGTAAACCAAACATATTCACTTCATAACTGGAAGGCCGCAGGAGAGAAAAAAGTTGCATTTAATTATTCTATTACAAGAATGTACTGCTATGCTTAGACTTTTAAGTTTATAGGCAAGACATGTCCTGCTACTAGTAAAATGCCTAACCTTAGTGAAAATTCCTTTGGAAACTTTGTGGAAATATTCAAAACAGATTTTTGGCAAACTTGTTTACTACTTCAGCATTGTCTTTCTGGTCATTGATTTGGTTGTGCCCATTAATAAGTAAATAAACTTGTTAGTTACAATTTGGAAGATCTGACCTTAAAAGATTTAAGTAGTATACTTGCCACCTAACTATATCAAAAATTGTCTTTCCTACAAACAGTATCTCCGTCATAATGAACATACTCCCAAAGTCTTTTAGAGGTAGAGGTATGTTACATTGTTTTCATAAATTGTTTTTACAGGCAAGTTAAGCAACTTGCTCAAGGGTTGCAAAGTGGAATGGACTAAAATAGCAATATAGGTGTTTAAAGTTGCTGCTATAGCCAATACACCACCACACTGCTTGCTTAACAGTAATAAATGGTTGTAACATATCGGGATGTGTGTTGTAAGAAAAAGTTAACATATCTAGCTTGGTACTTATGTCTGACTCGGTCCTGAAAACATACAATAGCACCATTATAAACTTACTATGGCAGATTTTAACTGATGATTAAAAAAATTACATAATCTTTTTCAATGTAGATTTATGTATATTTTCTAAAACATTTTTGTTAAGTACATAAATAACATTAACAGAAATACAAACATAACAACTAGTATGCTCCTTAACTCAACTATTATGTTGCATAAACTGCATATTTAGTTTCTAAAATAGGATTAAGTGTATTTTAATATGCAAATGAGAGACAAACACAAAAGTAATCAGTATGTTTCTCTCTTGAAATAAAATCACAAACAGAATATGAAATAAACCTCAATATAAACATCCAAATTTGTTGATGAATGGTAATTTTAACCTAGTTTTCAGGAATGTTTATTTAAGTAAGAGGCCTACATTAATGAATATTAAAAGGATAATGTCACAAGCAAGCTACAATTGCCAAGTTTAACTAAATTTATGTAACTTAGATACCAAACTAAAGTTCTGGGGTGTTAGGAAGATATTCTTTTCAGGAAAACTACAAGCATTATTTTTGTTGGCAAGCTCACACCTTCTATCATATATGACATAAGACTTAGCTGCAATGAAAAAGCACTTTTTTGTCTTTCTGCTGTAAGGGGCCTAAGAGAGTTGTGAAAACACATCCCCGACAAATCCCAAGTGACACTGATATTGTTTGTTATATGTTTGTCAAAATGAGTGGGAGGGTGACTTTATGTTAAATGAGGCCCTGTGCATCTGTTTCACAAAAGGGAAAACAAGCTTAATAACATAAGAAACTTTATCTTCTCATCTATGCTTGGCATTTGTGTTACTATTAAATTTGCCATCATTTTGAATTTTTGGGTGGAATGTTCCAAAGATGGATAAGTACATCATGTATGCAAGCTTTCACTTATAGATACAATGGTGGTCTTCATCCAGAACTGCCAAATTTCGATAACTTCCAATTCGAGAAATGACAAACGTAAGTCTCTAACATATCTGTCAAACAAAATCTAAAATGTGGTGATGTCCATTAACTATAGTAATATCAATATGCTGTGCACACCTATACAAGCAGGGAGGGCATTTCTCTTTTTCAAGGAATTCTTGCCTGTATTTTCTATTACAAATTCACTACATCACAACATTACAGAATAGACTATATATTTATATTTACATTTCAAAAAGAGGTTAACTGCATTTACATTTTACATCAGTATCACCAGGACAGAACTACACTGCTGTGAAAGTAACACAGTTCCATCCTATTTGTAGCTGAACCCTTTCTTATACTGTTAAGAGTCATGTCTGGACAGCACAGAGATGAAACTGTCAGTGCAGTTATTCAAAATGGATCAGTAGACGAAAGAGAGGTAGTTCAAGAACAAAAACGTCGTCAGATCAATCCAATGTCAGTGCACTAGCAATGACATAAGAGAATCAGAGAGAGCAGTCATGAATAGTGGAAAATCAAATATTCAGACAACACTAGCATGACAGTCCCTTTAGAGTGAATTAGAAGCCTAAGATAAAACTAGGCTTGCCAGAATTCTTAACTGATTAGTACAATCGAGTTCAAGTGTAAGTCATTGCCTAACAGCTGGAGACACAGCAGGAGAAGAGAGGTGTGTCCTAGACAGAATAAGCACATTGCAGATGGCACAGAATCATAGATGACATCGTATTGCATACAAGATCCACAGTAGCTTTAGAAATTAAATAAATGTGTTTCTGTTCATAAGATAAAACTGGTTAAATACTCATGTTAACTTGGGTTTCTGTTTTAGCAAAATAAAAGCCAAAATAATTCCCTTTGGCAGAAAGTTAAAACCTGTGCAAACATTACTATCAGGAGACGAGAAAGAAATGTTAAATATCTTCATATGCATGATTTTTACTGTGCGGTATACAGTAAAATACATATTGACAAACATGGACGAGCTGGAACCTTCTATTCCTGTTTTCTCCTTCATTGTAAGTGAGCATGCACCAAGTTGGCATAATGTGTGTAGTTTATATAAACAAAAAGATAATAGACTCTTTTTAGATAACATTCATCAGGAAAGTATGTGGCATTCCACTTGATGCTAATAAACAGAGGTAAGATTTAAATGTCAAGCACAGAATGAATTTAATTTAAAAACAACACATGGAGATCCTTATTTTAAAACAAATATTAATATCTGAATCTGTAAAAACCAATAAGATAGCTCAATGCTAATTTTACAAGATAAACAGTCAATAGTGGAAATGTGGAGCTTCTTTTGTCTTGGTTTTTATGAAATGAAATACATTTTTCCAGCCATTTTTTCTCTTTACATTAAAGAGAGTGCATCTCATTCATACAAATACTGAAATAATACATTTCTCTGGTTCAACACATGTAGGATTTTTGCTTCTGTTTTATGTTTTTATATACATTTTATTACTTTTGGAGTCACATACAAGCTGACGATTTTTAACAACAGAACTGCTAAGATTTACTATATATTTTAATATTGAAAATTAATTTCTTAATATCTTCTTAGGGGTCATTCAGTATTAGGTTAGAGATTTGGCAGGTCTTGGGGAAAATTACTTCTACCATATTGTTAAAGTGAGAGGAAATGTTTAGCTGTGCCATCTTAAAAAAAAAAAAAAATACAGTACAGTGGAGGCTTCCCTTCCAAAACCATATGATCTCTCCACAGCCAAAGGTACAGCAATCTGCAACCTGACAGGAGGGGAAGGAGGATTAAGTGCCTCCAGTGTTGCTCCTTCAGTATGGCAATGCTGCCTTTCAGATTATATTTTTTTCAATCATGTACAACATGACGGGGGTGTAATGTATGCCAACTGCAAGTGGAAAATGCGTAGCATTTGCATGCTGACAAATACAGCTATCTCGTACAGTTTGCTTAGAGATTGCTCGAGGTCTCTTGGAGACTTGTGTTAAAAGATTGAAATAAAATGTTTTTCATCTATCATAAAAATTCAACTATCTGAGTTTTCATAGATTTTATCACAATTACAACTGAAGCAGGGTCACACAGCAGCAAAGTAGTTAGCCCAGCACCCTGGACTTTAATCCTGCACTCAGTTGTTGACTGTGTGAAGTTTGCATTCTTCCTCTGTGTTTGTGCAAGTTTTCTTTTGGGTACTCTGGTTTACCTCCCACATCACCAAAGATGTGCTGATGAGGTTAAGCGGTGGCTCCAAATTGGCTCAGGGTTAGTGCAGGTGAGTATGTAACTTGGCTCTGTGGTTGACTGGCATCCTGTTGAGGGCTGCTTCCTGCCATGTGCTCAGTGCAGCCAGCTGATCCTCAGCCCACCATGATCACTGAATTGGATAAATTACATTTGAGAATATTATATAACTACTAAAGTAACCAGTGTTTTCAGCAGGAACACACTCAGTCCTGCTTGTGCAGTTGATAAATTTGCCCTTTGCAATACAGTTTTTAGTCCTCACTTGAATATCATAATTATAAAGGAAACTTGTAGGGAGTTCTTGGCTTCATTTTTGAGCAATCTTTTAGCTTATTTAAATTTCCTGCCATATACAGTATACTTTTATGTTTCCTACACATTTTCAGTTTGTTGTTTCAGAGTAAAAAAATAATTTTACATTATATTATTGTAAGGTGAAACAGGAGGACAAAAACCTATATTGAACTGAACAGATATTTCCATCTTTGATACTACTTATTGTTTAGCATTTCTGTCCACTGTGAAGGTGTATCACAGAGTACGAGATGGTAAAGTTCAATTTTGGCTTCAAGAGGTTGGTGGTTCAACTGGGTGTACTGATGAAAATGATTTACCTATGTCATGTAATTTTCTAACCTGTATAATCCAGAGCAGTGTCTTGGAGGAGCTGGAGCCTATCCCATCTCGTAGAGGCAGGAACAAACACTGGACAGGGGTGCCAGTATATTTAAGGTCGAACAGACGCATACACACAGACCAAACACACACTAGGGCCAGTTTAGCGTCACCAGGAAACCCATACAGTCACAGAGAGAACCTCCAAACTCCACAAACGGAGGACCCAGGATGTGAACTCTGGTCTTCTTATTGCAAGGCATCGGTGCTAACATTGCGCCACCTTTGATTTACTTTTAATTTATGTTGATTTAAAGAAAACATACATGCATCAAGATGCAACACAATTTTCTAGACAACATAGTTGAAATAGTAATCTAGTTATAACTTAAGAATGAGCTCATTCTGATTACTGGAACTGTATTTATGAAACAAAAAAATAGCCCGCTTTCAGATAAAACGGGGGTGTGATAACTATTCATCAATCCATTTTGAGACCTGTCTATCCAGCTCACTGTCAACAATTTCTCCTTCAATGTGGCCTAGAGCAGTCAGGAATTTTAGTTTATTAAACTGTCACTGAGGCCTGTTCATTAAAGTATAACCAAATAATAATACATAATTCTAGAATAACTTAGTTCTGATAATCAATCTAAGGGACAAATAACTTCTGCAGCACTCCAAATGTTATGTGTGATTCAGTAAATAATGTAGTTGCTACTTAAGTATATTTCTACTTTCCAAACTCAAAATATGTCTTCTGAAATTTTTCCTTGAAACCTTAGTAAACTTTTAATTATACTCCAAAGCAATTTAAAAATACATGCACCTTATACTAATAGCCCCTTAAAGAGGTAGATCAGAAAATGAAATGCTGCATGAACTCGTATGTTTTTATAGTATACATATTGTGCAATAACCTTAACAGAAAGGCACTTAAATGGAGAAATTTAATGAACATCACAGTGAGTCATTGGGGAATTCATAGGATTTTGAGGATGGGTAATGAGAGATTGGAGAAGCACAAGGAAAAATAAATTAAACTATAGCACATGCCTATATACCAGGAATAATGCAAATCTAGACTATGGCTTTCTAAAGTTTAATAATCTTCTGTATAAGTGCATCTTAAGACTTAAGCCACTTCATTTGTATGTACAAAAATTATGACCTCTATATCAGCTTAGTCCTAATATTTTTTAAAAGGAGACTTAACTACATTTGTTCCTTATAACTGTATATACAGTAATTACATCCGTAATTATATAAAAGGAAAAAAGATTCTTCAAGATGATTCTGATCTTTATTTTTAGTTTGCAACACATTCTTATTATATTTCAGAGGGTGCTACATAAATCACATACTGTAAAATATTGACAGTAAGTAGTCACAGAGGATTTTGTGTTATATATTTGTGGCAACACATTATGAAACATGTTTCAGAGCACACATCATAAATACGCAGACACCAGAGAATTGTCTTTTAATTGATTCATTTAGGTTATCGCTGCCTCATACGGTTTTGGAAGTAGCAGAGGATGGATTGTTTCGACATTATATAACATGGCATAGGAAATTACTTGAGTAAAAGCAACATAATGTGTTTCTATCTAAACCAGCTCTGAACTGAATCACAGCAGTCCTAAAATTTATGAAGTGTCTGTGCTCCTGAACCTACTACTAGAGAATGCTCACAATGAACCTATGTTGATGAATTTTAAGCTATAGAAATGCATCTTGACTCAATGCGGCCATGAACCTTCCCCATTACTCACTAACCACTATTCCTATTGCTAGTCTAAGGGGCTGAACATAATGCTTTCCATAAAGATGACTATATTTTAAAGATACTCATGATTTCATTTTCTTATACATTTAATCAGGTTTTTTCATATGATGTGAGTTTTGTAAGAGATATTAAAATAGAGATACTTGCTGCAGACATCTTTATATAGAAGATCCATATTAATAAAACTTGAGTGCAAGGAAAGGGCAATAAACCACTGTACATGGGCACCTTTCCTGTGATCACTGTAAAGTAAATATTAATAATAAGAGTGCTGATGACATCAGATGTACATTGTAAAAGAAAAGAAACACATCCATAATTTTGTTTAACAGAGTACAGTATAATATTTAAACATGTATCGCAAATACAGTTTTTTTGCTTCCAGTTTAAACCTTTGCTTAAATAAAGTTGACAAAAATAGAAAATAAGCATTTACACAGATATATCAATAGTTATGTAGTTTTGCAATCTGAAAATAATGTTCACAGGTTCTAGTCAAACTGTATTCCTTCACAAAAACAGTCCTTTGGAGACAGGTGAGAAGGACATCCAAAACAGCATAAACTATATATACTACTCAAAGAAACTATAACCTCTGCAGGCCAAATTTCTCTGTGAATCTTTGTGTTGCTAAGTCTGTTTACAGTAAACATGTCTGTACACATATACACACATGCACACACACACACACACAGAGTACATGAACATACACATTACGGCAGAGGCATGGAGAAGATTAACAGTATTAGTCAGTCTTATTACAGAGATAATTTGATGTAAATGAGAAAAGCACTGTTATATTTTCTTAGTAACAGTGAAATAAAAAAAAAAAAAAAAAACAGTGGCAGCACAATAACCAGTGGTTAGGGTTGTTGCCTTATGGATCCAGCTTACTGGGTTTGAATATGGTCACTGTGTGGAGTTTGCCAGCTCACTCTGTGTCTGTATGGGTTTTTCTCAAACTACTCTAGTTTTCCTCCGAAATCCCAACATGAGTGTGTAAGTGTAGGTTTAACTGGTGATTAAAAACCAACCACTGTGAGTGTGAATGATTGGACTACACAATATACTGGTGCATTGTACAGGGTTGGTTTTGTTGCATGGCAGAAGTCACATGTTCACTCACTTGGAACCAATGTTAATAATGTGTATCTTGTTTGTCTGCAGGATGTGAGAGGAAGGCTGTAGTACATGAAGACTTATAAGCATACAGAGAGCTTGCAAATCCCACACAAACTATGGCTAAATGGGGATTCAATGTATGAGGCAGAAGTACAACCATGATGCCATCATGCTGCCTGCTTTACTTAGCATGTGAAAAAAAAAATCAAATAATTACTACAATATCATACATACTGTGCAAAATGAACAGAATCTTAGACAGTTGGTTACATTCCACAAGAAAATAACTCATCAGATAATAACAAATTCCAAATAATTGTACTGTAAGTGTACTACACTATTAAAAAGGTGTTGATTTTGAGTTTGTAAATGAAACTAGTGATGTTGCAGATGGTTCCAAACTGACTCATAGTTTGATTGTGAACTGCACTGCCTTTTGTAGGGAATTTTTCTTTTTCCTTGTTCATGCTCCTGTTACTTTGTAGCCCAAAGACATGCATGATGCTGCATCACCATGAGCCGAGGATGTGTAGCTGTAGTAAGCTACCATGTGATGGACTGGTGGATGGCGGGCCCCTGCTAAGTCCCTGTTAATTTTGGGACAGGCTTAACCTCTTCACTTTATAAAGAATAAATAGATGATTCAATTCGGAACTGGAATAGCAATTAAAATTCACCCCCTCAAACTAGTTAATGTTTTATTTAGTTTAAAGGCAATGACCAGAATAGCCAAATCAATGTGAGATCTTTTAAAATGAAACAAACATAATCTAAACTTGTATAAGGCAGCATTTCTTTAAAGTGTGTTAAAGCAAAACTATGTCCAAAGCTTAAAACAGTATAAGAAAAATTAATAAAAATAAACAACACTAAAAAGAAATTATTTTTAATTATTTTTTTAATATGCTATTAAAAAAGTTGATTTCTTAACTTTTTACTGTATGGGTCCACTTAGCCTTCGCCTTTTCATTTTCTCTTGGCATGTGTTAGACTTTATGAGTCACACCACTATTATTTAAATTTAAGACTAAAAAAAGAACAGGCAACACTAATTTTAAGTGCAGTCATTGTGCTTATTTGATTAATCATGTGTTGCATTATGAATTACTTTACAGAACATTCTGTGATTGTGCTTATTTTGAAACATGATATACAACAAAGACTGACTGTAGGAATACTAATGGGTAGCTTAATGAAGATTTAAATTTTTTATTTAATTAACTCAGCAAGAGCATCTTTTTTAAAGCAAGCAAATAAGACCAGAAAAACAGTGCACAAGCTAGCAGAAATGAACAAGAAGTGCTAGCACGCATGAGTATGCTTCCTGATTAAACAAAAATTAAAAATGGCCTAACCACATACTGGTTACTGGTTACCATATACCCAGAGGTGGGTAGAGTAGCCAAAAATTGTACTCAAGTAAGAGTAGCGTTACTTCAAAATAATATTAGTCAAGTAGAAGTAAAAAGTAGTCATCAAAAAAATTACTCAAGTAAGAGTAAAAAAGTATTTGGTGAAGTACTGAGTAACTGTTTGAACATAATAATTGATTTATTTTTTTACAAATGTTGTAATAAGACAGACAAAAATATAAAATAATATGCAAATTCTGCTATTTCCAAATAATAAAATAAAAAATTAGCAAAAATAAATAACATCTTTACAAAATAAAGATGCAGAAATAACACAAAGTTCTAAATCTCAGTTTTTCACAACAAAGCTTTTGAAGCCAATACCTACAGTAGGTAACATGTACGTTTGAACAGTGCAAACTACTTACAGTGACAAGATATACTGTACACTGACAGTATAATACTGTATATTCACTTTGTGGTGTAGTGGGTCCGCGGCTTCAAAAAAAAAAATAGAAAAATGCTTCATTGGCTTCCTGCGGCGTGCGATTAAGGCCCACGGAGACGGGAGTGTATATATACGGGTCAGCACAAAAAAAGAAGGGGGAAATCAAAGAAAAGGAGAAAAGAAAAGAGCCAATATGGAGGTCGGCCGAAAGGAGCTCGTGGCTGCTGAGTCTTCGCTGGCTACACAAGCAATGAGTGAGCCATGAGAATGAACCCAGTCCCAAAGGTATCACGTCCTAGTGAACTGAATGACTTCCGGCCTGTTGCTCTGACGTCACATGTGATGAAGACCATGGAGCGGCTGCTGCTTCACCACCTGAGGCCACAGGTCCGCCACACCCTCAACCCTCTGTAGTTCGCATACCAGGAGAAGGAGGGAGCGGAGGATGCCATCATCTATATGCTACACCGATCCCTCTTCCACCTGGACAGAGGCAGTGGTGCTGTAAGAATTATGTTTTTGGACTTCTCTAGTGCCTTCAACACCATCCAACCTCTGCTCCTTAGGGACAAGCTGACTGAGATGGGAGTAGACTCACACCTGGTGGCATGGATTGTGGACCATCTTACAGACAGACCTCAATATGTGCGTCTTGGGAACTGCAGGTCTGACATTGTGGTCAGCAACACAGGAGAGCTGCAGGGGACTGTACTTTCTCCAGTCCTGTTCAGTCTATATACATCAGACTTCCAATACAACTCAGAGTCCTGCCACGTGCAAAAGTTCGCTGATGACACTGCTATTGTTGGCTGCATCAGGAGTGGGCAAGAGGAGGAGTACAGGAAGTTAATCAAAGACTTTGTTAAATGGTGCGACTCAAACCACTTACACCTGAACACCAGCAAGACCAAGGAGCCGGTAGTGGATTTTAGGAGGCCCAGGCCCCTCATGGACCCTGTGATCATCAGAGGAGACTGTGTGCAGAGAGTGCAGACCTATAAATACCTGGGTAGTGCAGCTGGATGATAAATTGGACTGGACTGCTAATACTGATGCTCTGTGTAAGAAAGGTCAGAGCCGACTATACTTTCTTAGAAGGTTGGCATCCTTCAACATCTGCAATAAGATGCTGCAGATGTTCTACCAGACGGTTGTGGCGAGTGCCCTCTTCTACGCGGTGTTGTGCTGGGGAGGCAGCATAAAGATGAAGGACGCCTCTCACCTGGACAAACTTGTTAGGAAGGCAGGCTCTATTGTAGGAGAAAAGTTGGACAGTTTAACATCTGTGGCAGAGCGATGGGCGCTAAGCAAACTCCTGTCAATCATGAAGAATCCACTGCATCCACTGAACAGTGTCATTTCCAGGCAGAGGAGTAGCTTCAGTGACAGACTTTTGTCACTGTCTTGCTCCACTGACAGACTGAGGAGATCGTTCCTCTCCCACACTATGCGACTCTTCAATTCCACCCGGTGGAGTAAATGCTAATATTACTCAAAGTTATTGCTTTTAAATGCATTTTTATTACTATTTAATTTAATATTGTTTTTTGTATCAGTATACTGCTGCTGGATTATGTGAATTTCCCCTTGGGATTAATAAAGTATCTATCTATCTATCTATCTATCTATCTATCTATCTATCTATCTATCTAT
>JANRMT010062793.1:13175090-13186470 GCA_026402145.1 Polypterus bichir lapradei
TATCTATCTATCTATCTATCTATCTATCTATCTATCTATCTATCTATGAGAAGGAAATGGGTTGAGATCAGGAGGAGTTAGTCTGCATTTTAACCTCGGATTTTTAACAGATTTATTTATTGATTTTTTTATCCTTTTCACAATGATTTTTATGGATTTATATATATACTGTTTTTTAGAACACTGCACCATTGACACTTTTGTTGATTTTACTTTTGTTTTGACTATTTTTTAATAAATGCACTTGAGCACTTTTTCCACCATGCTCTGGCCTCATCAGTGAATTATCCTCATATGTCAGCTCATCTCGGTCATAACTATCGATGGTGTGGGTTCAGCAGACTCCCATGTGGGAAGAGGGAGTCTGTAGGGGATTGGCATCATCACACACTTGCCCTCCAAATAGCACAGCTGAGTGCACGTACAAGAAGTCTCACTTTACCATGACTATCTGTGCATGTTTGGTTAAAACGTGCTTGTTCTTCACTCAGTGAAGTGATGGTTAAGCTTCTCAAGGTTCTTGTAGTGAAGCTGTGACCATTTAGCAGTGAACAGGAGCCCTACATGACTAAAAAGTCTCTCGCAGGCTGCAGATGCAGGAAGTTTGTGTGTGGTCATGTGACTGCATGGCTACGTCTGATTGGTGAAACAGTCATGCAGTAGATCCACTGGCGACTTCTCTCTGGCAAAAATATAGTGTAATGTATAAATGGAACAAAGTAACAAGTCGAGTGTTGCCCAATGTAGCAGAGTAAGAGTAGCGTTTCTTCTTCACAAATGTACTCAAGTAAAAGTAAAAAGTATGGTGCAGTAAAACTACTCTTAGAAGTACAATTTTTTTAAAAAGTTACTCAAGTAAATGTAACGGAGTAAATTTAACTCGTTACTACTCACCTCTGCATATACCATACTTGTTACCATATACTATATGTATACTGTGTAAGTATATGGTATATATTTATTATTATAGTGCAATATTAAATGAAAACATAACCCCTGACTTACATTTTGCAATAAGGCAACTTTCTACAGTTTCACTATTAATAGTCAATTTATAAAAATATTGTGTTGATAAAATTTAGCCACAATTAGACTCCTACCCTTTCTGATATAGTCAAGAAAATTGTTGCCATTCAAATGCAGCAGAAGTGTCTGACAACCTCATAGCCAAGCAGACACAAGGCATCAAAATCTCAATGATAACAAACCATTAAATCTGCACATAATGTTATTTGGACAGCTCATAATGAAATAAGTATATACACTGAAGCAATATTAACAAAACCAAACAGGAAGATAATAAACAGTAGTGTTTACTTGGAAAAGTCCATCACTCTTTGGTAAGAGCTAGTTTTTAGAATATAATGTACCTCAGATAATTATGGACACGAAGGACTTTTCAAGTCTGGAGATATTAAAGGTACAAGGGCCATATATTAGTTATGAAATATACAGTAGATGAGCAGCAAGAGCTGTTATGGACGCAGACAGAAAGACTGTAAGTTGCTGTAAAAACAACAAATAGTAAAGGAGGGAACAAAACATCTCTAAATCAGAAAAAGCTAGCCAGGGGTCATCAAACATTGAAGGAAATGTATCACTGTCTTAAACACTCAGGCATAATCAGAGAGAGCTGAGCTCAAAGGATGCATACTTATAGCAGCTGGAGATGCTGCTGAGAAAGGAGAAAATGCTTACAGAAAAACAGACTGGTGAGGCTTCATCACATTATTATTTAATTTATTACTTAATGCATCACCTTGCAAAATTTCAAGAAATAGAGTTGATCGATGTATTATATGCTGCATATAACATAATATATTGTGCATCAGTCGTGCAAAAAATCATAGAAACAAATAGCTCACTTTAAGAAAAGTATATAGTTTTTGCAGTGATTACTACAGTATTTCAGCCTTTCCAGTTATTTACACTAGGCTTATACGAAAACTGATATGATTTCTTATTACTTTCTGAGACGTGCATATTTCTCCTACCATAACCCATTACACATTACTGAAAAGGTTTAAAATGCTGTAAAGCAGGGGTGTCGAACTCCAGGCCTAGAGGGCCGCAGTGGCTGCAGGTTTTCATTCTTACCATCTTCTTCATTAGTGACCACTTTTTGCTGCTGATTACTTCTTTTAATTCACTTGACTCAGGCCCCATAGTTGTTTCTTTTGCCTTAATTAGCAGCCAAACAATAATGAGACACAAAACAGGCCGCCATATGACCAGCTCACCTGTGCCCATCACAAAATATCTGAAAATAAAGGAAGGTGAAGGTCTCAGTAAGACTGATTTCCGAGGTTACCAAAACATTATAACGGCATTCTTAGTAAAAGCAGAAAAGCAACAGTTTTGGAAATGTCTGCTGTAGCAGAATGAGAGCAGCAACAAGCCATGGAATTAAATAACACGTTTAATTAACAGCAAGAATCGACTTCTCATTAAGAAAGTGGTTGGAGTGAAACTGATTGGAGTTTGAAGCCCCAATTTAGCTGGTCATCTGTTGGCTCGTCTCACGTCTCATTTCTGTTTGGCTGTCATTTAAAGAAGAAAAGAATAAATTCAGAGGACTGAATCCTTAAAAACAGGGCTATTAAAAAGAAGGGGAAAGGAGTTAATTAGCAGTGAAAACTGGTCACTGATTAGGAAAAAGGTTAGAATAAAAGCCTGCAGCCATTGCGGCCCTCCAGGCCTGGAGTTTGACACCCCTGCTTTAAAGTTTCCAAACACCTTTTGTACATTCTCAATATATACCTGAGAGAATATTTAAACAATATTTCTAAGAGTTAAAATAAAAGGTAGACATTTGAAAATTAGTGTTAAACATGGGGGCGGCGGTTGGGGGCAATCTTTGAATGAATGGAAATTTTGTAGAAAACAATACAACTCTGTCAATGCTAAATATATTTAAATATATTCATATTCTTTTCCAAAGATACATAATTAAGATCAAAATATTTCTTTTAGTAGATTAGAACAAGAAAAGAAAATATAAACAGAATGGAAACTCTCAAAATGGGGTTGTGCGAAGAGTGAAGAATATATATATTTTTTTAAAGAAAACAAATGGATTATGTTCTATAGCAGATAATAGAAGAGTGTGGATTCATCCTGGCAGTCAAGAACAATATTCAGGAAAGAGAGAAATAGAAGCAGATGAAGAAAAAAGCTGAATACAGAGCAAACTTAAGGAGAAAATGGTACACCAGGCCTATCTACAGACAGAAAACTTGATGGCATTAACTCATTATCAAAACTGACAACTATGTATCGTTGTTATATCACATTAATAAGGAAATTTCATATCCTGTAGGAAACAGAAAAAATGTAAGTAAAATAAATACACACAAACGCCATCAGAAACGAAAATCTGGATCCACATATTATCCCATCCCAAACAAGGACTCTAAATGAGACATTGCTTGTAATCTATTAGCATCACGTATAGGAGAATGGTATATGTATATTTATTCACACAGAATATTTTGTATGGAGGAAATTTTTTGTGGTGTCAAATGTTCTATTTTCTACTTGCATGCACTGAAAGCTCATTTCTGACATATTTTCTGATATTGCTATATACAGAACAATTTAGTATGGGATCAAAGTTTCCTGGTCAGTGAGTGCTTGCCATTCCATTTTGCATAGAAAAGAGTAATGCACAAAATAATCCACTCTAAACAATAAAAGCAAATGCTTAAAAACTGCTTGCAGGGGAAACTGAGCTTCAAGTACAGTACATACTTTTAATCAGCAAGAAGTCACCAGTGGCAAACTACAAAGAGAGATGAGGCAGATTTTTATGAAAAAGAATTGTGAGAAGAAACATAATCAAAACCCATGCAAAGTTCATTAACCAAAAATAAAAAAAAATCTGTCGTCAAGCCTAAAAGTAATTCCAAAAATCAAAGTCAAATAGATCAAAGCTCAGGGTCTTTACCGAAGAAAATTATATTTGCTACATCAGAGGTTTATATCCACAAGTTCAGATGACTAGGAAGCATTTGTGCTCACCTTTACACCTAATTATCACTGAGGTCACCTAATGTCATTTGAGCCTAGCAGCGTTGTAGTTACTGTAATAAAACAGCAGCACGCTTATTAAAACTTTATGGTTTCAAAGGAAGACTTGAACAAGTGTTTAAACCAAAAAATAAAAAAAAAACTTCTTTAAAACAAAATCCATGAAAAATGTAACAACAAATTTAAAACAAAACAAAATTATAACACTACCAGATAAGCACAAACTCCACTTAGCACTTAGAGAGCAGCAACTACATGTGCCCTAAACTATCTGTTTATTCAATGAAATATCTGAAAAATCCTGCTGGAAACGAAACAGGAACTAGACTTAGTCCGATTTTGTTTGCTTCCTTTCTGTTCAAGGCAACTGAGCAAATTAACTCATTTTAATGGAGAAGAATTAATAAAGCTTGACAGACAGCTAAAAAATCCTTCTCTGTTATATTATTATTTTTAAAAAGCAGCAGTAAGAATCACATGAACAAAAAAAAAAAAAACTTCGGTAGAATTTGCCTTTTCATTAATTACCAGTTGACTTAAGATCTTCCTGTTTCAAACTTTTGCATACCTACAAGGCTGTTGGTTGTTTGTTTCCTTTTTCCTTTGTTGAACTTATTAATGCCTATAATACACAGCAAGGTCTGCAATCATAAATGCAAGGTAATATTAAATTCTGCTAATAAACAGAATTACTGTAGATAATACATGCTCAGACATAATATGTGAATATTACCCAGATAGTCAATTTTTTATTTTTTATTTGTATACTTTTTAAAGTGAACCCTATCAAGTCCACTGGCTTTAACTACATTGTACCATCTTTCACTGTCTCTTGATCCAAGTAACCTGTCCTAACAATGGGAAATAGCGTCACAACAAATGGGTCAAAATGGCCTCATTACGAATTCATCCCACAGTCAGACTTGCTCCATCACTTCACATGTCACTGCTGTAGTCTTGGAAACTTGCCTGGACAGTTTAGCCTGTGTGTTGTGAATTCCCAGAAAGGGATTAAATGGCCAGCTGGAAATATGGGCCCATAGGCGTTTGTTTTGCTGCAAGGGTCATGTAACGGTAGCATTATTATTTCCTTCTTCTTTAGATCTTGAACACATGATGTATATTACAAATGGGCTACTATTGTATGTGTTTGACTTTGTATACTGTTAACTGTTTTGCATCTGACCTTCAGTCAGCACTTTAAGCCATGTTATAATCAAAAAGTGTTAAACAACAATAAATAGTTGTTGGTTTTCAAAATAAGCATTAACAAGAATTACATTTTAAAGCGATGATAATTTGTGGCTACTTTGTGGCTTGATGTCATAAATAGTTTAACCACAAATCATGCTGTGTCAAGTCCAATGTATTCCGATGGTAGTCTCACAGATTCTACTGTCTTCTCAATACAATACAGTTTGACAAAAGACTGACAAAATACCTGTGGCCAGCCTGATCTAAGCAAACTGAAGAGAGATATTTCAGATTCCAACTTTCCATGAGTACAGCAGTGGAGTCATTTTTTAAGCGCTACTTCTGTGATGCAGTGAACCTTGTAATTTGCTATTTACATATCTTCTGCTTTTGCTCAGATAATGGTATTTTTGATATTTCAGTCTGTATATTTGTTGTCTTAACACCAACATATTGTGAAAAAACAGGTTTCACTCCATGACTGCCCACTCCCCAGTGTGGTCACTGCTTGCTGCCAACAAATATTCAGCTGCCACTATATTAGATGCCAGCTGTTGTCAAGGGTACTGTGATTTGCATTGCTGCTTTGCCTGGTGTGATCACCCTCTGCAGTGATTTATGGCTCAAAGAGTTGATAGACATAGTCCCATCATTGTGGGACAGCATCAGGGGGCCATGCCCATCCGATCAGTCTGCTAGACTTTTCCATTAATACTATTTTAGTGAGGGGGAAAAAAGTAATTTACAGAAAAAATATATACCTGTGGAGTCACAAAAAATTAACAGGTGATTTTTTTGATTGATAGGCAACCTTTTAGGAGTTATTCAGTGAACTCTAAACTGGCATCTGAGCAAAAATGTTTATTCCCTAAATGTTAGCTTATTTGATGGAGTGTAGGATGTCTGCTCATAGCAGCAGTGACATTTTGTAATGAACCATCTCTTCAATCTAGGGCTTGGCTAAAAAGTTTGTCAGCATCACTGCCATTCTTTAATAGTTTAAATTATTTTGTCATCAATATTTGTTTAAGTTGTTCTTAAAACTGACATTGGGATTACTTTGATTTTATGTTGGGAATTCATATTGACTGGTGCCCACAGACAAAAATGCAAATACTCAGTATAAGATCAGGTTTGGATAATGGGTCTGGGTACACAGCGTTTGCCAAATCCGTTGTCTTGTGATCTATTGCTTCAGAATGAACACAAGGCCATTTGTATGTATCAAGTCTTCTCATCCTATTGCGGTGCACTTCATTAAGTAAAACCAATAGCAATCCACCATTTTCCATTTAAAAGTATCATTTCAAAACCCATAATGGTCTGAAATGGGAGAAGCATACAAATAGCTGGATGTCACTTTCAGTACTAGCATTACTAACATGGCTGAATATTCCAGAAAATAAAACTTAAAAAGCTGACTATTAGACTACTTGTACAGAGGAAAACAATAGTGACCAATGACAACCCATAACAATCTGAAAAGACAGTCCATCATTAAACCAGAAGGCAAAACTATGACTAATTGTGATTGCTGGCCTTTAAGAAATTCTTTGAGGAGAGCTTACTTTCTTCATTAAGCACCTTTCCTATCTTAACTGGAAAACTATCAATTTACAAGTTCAACCACCAGTCCTAAGGGTTAAGGTGGTGCAGTATAAACAGAGATGTGCACTGTGTCCTTTACAGATGTCGATCTCAGACGTATGGCCTTGTGTGGCCCCTGCAAAACAGTACTTTTCCATGTATGTTGCTGTGAGGTGCATTTGCAGCAACGTCACATGTAGCAGATAGCATGCAAGATTAAAGTGTACAGATCCTTCATTAAGTTATAAATGGAAACACAATTTCAGATAATTATATAAAGAAAGGCTTATACATATAATAACTTACAATTACTATGCATTATATATTTAATATATTTTAAAATTTGTCTGTTTCCTTGGAATTACATTGTCACTCGTCACTATCTAACTCTGCTAAGTTCAAAGTTGGCTAAAGAAGGAAATGGACATTTTCAAAGCGTCATGAAAGCCCAACAATTACAGCCCATACCTGTGAACTTGATATCTCAGCAACTCTCCTTCCCATGGAGTTCAGGCCACTTCCCATCATCTTATTCGCTGTCTGCAAGTTGATTGGTGCTGTCTGTGGTGGCTCAGCACTGGCTGCCTTCTGTCCATTAATATGTGCAGTAACCATGGATACAGGAGTCTTTGCTGGTACCACTGAAATTGTTAAGCTCTGGTTAGGTGGCTTGATAAGGGAAATGGGTTTGGTGTTCCCAACAGGGCAAGTTCTTACTGCAAGTTTCTGGAAGAGAAGAACAAATAGAAATACAAAATGTAAGAAGGAAGAGCACACAAATTCAGCAGTTGCAGATTTCACATCTTGTGTATTTTTAGGATGTAAGAAGTTATTAGCATGTAAAACGTTTTGCACAGAAACACCAGTAATTCATTAATTTGAGGATGTTGCTCTAGGAATACACTTTATACCGGATATTTTAAAATCTCATATTATTGCTATCTCTTTAACCTTATGCTTGTTCCTATTTTGCTTAATTCTGAAAGGTTGTGTATATCCTTTATACCATCCTCTGCCAGTTTTACTTTCCAGAATCACACCCTGCTATTAATTTAAGAAAGTATAAACTACAAGTGCTCTAAATATTTGTTGATACTGCTTAGCCTGTATAAGACCACAAAACACCCATGACCACTGCCTTTAAAGCAGAATTTGCTTATTTGGTTTTGTTGCTCCTCAATCTGGTCTTTCAATCATAATGTTCAAATTGTATTTGAAAATTTACCTTTTCAGTTTCTCGTTATATATGTGTTATTTCTGTAATATTTCCCATCCAGGTCTCTTCTATCTACTGTGCTAAATACAAACAGGCCATTCATAGCAGCACATCACCATTTCTAATTCATTTATTTTTTTTAATATAGCTGAATCAACATTTTTAAGATGTCCAAAGAGCTGATTTAATCTACTCTCATTGAAAGATGGGTTTTCTGTAAAAAATTGCTTGGACCATCTATTCTTCCATTTATGTTCTAAACCACTCGCCCAACTTAGTGTTAGAGGAGGTCAGTGCTTTACTCCATCACACTGGGCAGAGAACAGAAAGAGTGGCATTCTGACTAGGTTTCTATCTCAGGTTTACAATCGTACACAAACTCATCATTTCTCATCATCTGCTCCCCACTTTCCAAGAGGGACCAAATTGGGATAAATGTTTAATTTGTTTTGCCTGCACTATTGCTGATCTGGCTGGCAAACCTAATTCACCAGGAAAAGGAATTCCTTTTGAGTTTCTATTATGTATATGATCACAGGTGTGCAGTCTTATACCTCAATATAACTGAACTGACCTGACATGCTATGTGAAGTTAACTTTTGTATTTTTGGACATAACAAAAAACATTCACCAAAAACAAAACTGTGCGTACTGTCAAAACCAAAAATGTGCCAACTGCTTTAATGGTACATTTGCCTTTATTTGAAGTTCAAAATAAAATGTGTCACAGTTAAAAATTTAGTCCATCATGTTGCATTATTTTGCATGCAGTTGCTATTTTGTTTTTATGAAGGAATACATCTTAATAAGGACTTCATTCTAGTGTGTAATTCAAAAATACAGTGGGCTAAAAAATAACTGCAAGTTGCAGTACTGAACATTGCTAAATGCATCTTTTACAAATTCCATGTAACCCACTGATGCAAAGTTTCAGAAGCATGAGATAATCCCATTGTTGGGGCAAAAAGAACACACTGCATGATTCAGAAACATTAGGAATCCACACAACAGCTGCTTCAGAGAGAACATCTAAAACCATGTTCTGTGTCACAATACCATTTGCAATAACACCGTTGTACAAAGTAGGGCAAACACAAAAGGTATATGCTGCTCAATAATATAATACCAAAGTATAGTTAGCATACTCTTTTAAAACAACACTTGTCATAATTTCAGGGACAGGGCATTTTCAGGCATTAGAGTGCTAGTTAAATGTGATTTTATATTAGAACTGGTAGTAATATGTTGGCAACGAGTATTGCACACTTAGTTGACACCCCTGTACGTCGCCAACCAAACTGGCAAGTGCTGACATCTGAACAAATGCTATGTATTCCATCCAAGATTTAAAATAATAACATTTCAAAGTATAGAGAGTACAAAATTATTACTAGTTTAAATTATGGAGAAGACTTGTTCATTATGCAAAACAACTTCATCAAAGAGAGATGAAACAATCAATTCAAAGTTGCTTTAAACATATAGGTTAAAACTTTTTAAATCTTTTAATAGGAGGGGGGAAAGACATTTTAAACAATACCCTGTTAACATTAACATTTGCTATAAAGCAGGGGTCTCCAACTGCAGTCCTGGAGAGCTACGGTGGTTGCAAGTTTTCATTTAGTTATTGTGTGATGGATGCAGTTTGTTGTTTATGTGTTGGTTCATTTTGTGTCTTAATATTGTTTGGTTGCTAATTAAGGAAAAAAGAAATAATTAAGGGGCCTGAGTTTTAAGTTGTGCATCAATTAAAATTAAGACAAAGAGTTAATTAGCAGCAAAATCTGGTCACTAATTAAGAAAAGGGTTAGAATGAAAACCTGCAGCCACAGTAGCTCTCCAGGGGCCTCATGTATAACGCCATGCGTAGAACTCACACTATAACATGACGTAAGCACAAAAGCGGGAATGTGCGTAAGCACAGAAAAATCCAGATGCATAAATATGTGTGTACGCAAACTTCCACGTTCTCCCGCTACATAAATCCCGGTCAGCATGAAAAGTAACGCACGTGCAAGCGCCTGCTGACCCACCCCAACTCCTCCCAGAATTACGCCTCTTTGAATATGCAAATCAATATAAATAGCCCTTAAGCTCAGCCTTCTGTGAAAAGACAATGGGAAAAGCACAGGGGAAAATAGAAGAATTTCAGCGAAAAACCAAGTGGAGGCAAGGAAAAACATACTATTTGTTGGCTTAAACAGTGATATAATCAACAAAAGGAAGTTGATCAAGTGACAGGGTGTCAGAGAAACTCGAAAGCTCAAATTCACAAAGTCCCACAGTGCCTGAAATAAAAAAGAAGTTGTCAGATATCAAAGTCGCCGTGAAAAGGCAAGTCGTAGCCCACCGTCTGAGTGTCATATGAAAGCTTACTAGGGTACAGAAAAAAAAATATAGGCACACAGTGGGGAAAAAAGCACAAAATGCCATCTTTAATCTCGAAATTTCCACTTTAATCACATAGTTTTTTTTGTCATTAAAGTGGAACATCATAAACTTCATCTTAAAATCGTTTCATTTACTAGTTTCTCAAATCCCATCGTAACTAAAGTATCATGTTAAATGCTTTGTTTTGTATTTGATCTTCTATGTGTTCTATGTGTGTGAATCACTACGTGCTTCCGGGCTTTCTCTTCCTCCGACAGGACACAGAATCCATTACATTCGTGATATTACAGCTCTCTGAATAATTAAAATATTGAGATGTATATGTGATATAATTTTCATGATGATAGGAGTTAAATCATGTTGTTAAACATGGGAACACAGTGGCACAGTGATTGTTCATGTCTCACGCAAGATGTTTGCTGCGCCATACGCGACCTCCAATGAAATACTTTATTGTAGCAGTACTGTCTCTTTCAAACGTACTAACCCCTAATTCTTGTCCTTACTTTTCTTTCTCCAAATACCCAATTGCCACACAATCAGCTCTGCAATAGATGTTAAGCCATCTGTAAGCTTAGAACGCCGATTCTTCAAAACTTTTAAGGAACATTGAAATATCTACGTAGTATGTGTTTAATTATTCTACCCATCTATCCTTCCAGTGTTGCGCCAGCACAAGCAAGAATACAGCGCGAGGCAGGAACAATCTGTGAACGGAGCACAAGCTCCTAGCTAGCTAGCGCTGCGGCACCATGTCCTGGCATGTTTAATTATTAACAATACAGATTATTTAAATGAAGTTAAAGTTTTATTTGTATAATATAACTAGCAGAATACCCGCGCTTCGCAGCGGAGAAGTAGTGGGTTAAAGAAGTTATGAAAAAGAAAAGGAAAAATTTTAAAAATAACGTAACATGATTGTTAATGTAATTGTTTTGTCATTGATATGAGTGTTGTTGTCAT
>JANRMT010062793.1:13186870-13308023 GCA_026402145.1 Polypterus bichir lapradei
CACATATATATATATATATATATATATATATATATGTATGTGTGTACATATATACACACACACATATACTATGGGGTGCCAAACAGGCAAATACATTGATTTTGTGAATATATAAAGTCGGCGTCAGAATATATAAAGTCAAAACTTGAATATATAAAGTCATTCCCGAATATATAAAGTCAAAACTTGAATATATAAAGTCATTCCCGAATATATAAAGTCAAAACTTGAATATATAAAGTCAGCATCGGAATATATAAAGTCAACGCTGGAATATATAAAGTCATTCCTGATTATATAAAGTCAACATCGGAGTATATTAACTCACTACTGAATATATAAAGTGAAAGTCAAAATCTATTGATTGAAACAACTCTGAACTGAACTAAGTTAACAAAAACGTATTCAGAAAAATAAATTAAAAAAACACTGTTCGGTTAATGTTTTGAAAATGATGCATGTGCCCTGCCCAGGATTGGTTCCTGCCTTGCGCCCAGTGTTGGCTGGGATTGGCTCCAGCAGACCCCCGTGACCCTGTGGTCGGATTCAACGGGTTGGGAAATGGATGGATATTCCAGCGCTGACTTTGTATATTCCAACGCTGACTTTATATATTTAAGTTTTGACTTTATATATTCCAGCGCTTACTTTATATATTCAGAAATATTCCAACGCCGTCTTTATATACTCAGGTTTTGACTTTATATATTTGGGAATGACTTTATATATGCAAGTTTTGACTTTATATATACCGACGCTGACTTTATATATTCAAGTTTTGACTTTATTTATTCCGACAGTGACTTTATATAATCAGGTTTTGACTTTATATATAAAAGTTTTGACTTTATATAGTTAAATTTAGTCATCATTGCATAACATTTTCTTTACCATAGAAATTTAAAGACTAAATTCAACTTCCATTCCTAACAAAGATATTTTTGGCGACTAAATAGAAACCACTTATATCCAAATTCGAGCTATTGAGCTGTCGCCTGCCTGCCTGAATAAGTCACCCTCGCTTCGCTCTTACTTTTTTACCGTTCATTTAATCATGGCCAGTGGCGGAAAAATTATAAAATGGAAGGAGGATTACACTGAGTATGGCTTTACCAAAACAATTATTGATGGTGAATCGATTATTCATAAAGCTTCAATTGGTGATCTGTTTTTCTGGGTTAACCTCATATTTTTTCATACTTCTTCTCAAACCAAGGGGGTGCGAGGGTAAAATGAATCGGGAAGCGCTGATCAATGTAATCGGTGTACCAGGAAATCATGCATTGACAGAAGTTCCGCTTTGCTTGGAATGCACAGTGTGATTAAATGCGTTATTTTTTAACGTGTTATGGAGCACATGCATCGAAGCCTCTCAGCTGTGCTTGTGCTAAGAAAAGGAAACATTTTAAAAATAACGTAACACGATTGTCAATGTAACCTTTTGTAAGTAGTGCCTGGAGGATTCAGTGTGGAGAAACTCTAGAGACAGCGTGTGTATTAACTTGTGGATTTTTCTGTGAGTATTTGGTGGCAGCGTCACAAAGTCGCTTCCACGTTAGCTGCAGAGCTCAGCTCAGAGCGAAATGAGGTGAATGGGAGGGGAGATGATGACGTGACTCCCCCACCCGCCTTAACTGTCAATCCCTCACAAACACAGTCTCTCGGAATTTGCATAAGCACAGCCCTTCAACTAATTTTAACTTAGTTACAAAGTAATCAAAACTCTCGTTTATATCCTGCGTCCTATCATTAAACTTGTATCCCGCATTACCCGTGGGCATGACAAATGCCAGCGGCAGCCTGTCTATGAACTTAATTTAAACTTTAGGTTTACACCGTGCTTTGTTCATATTTTTTCATACTTCTTCTCAAACCAAGAGGGTGCGAGGGTAAAATGAATCGGGAAGCGCTGATCAATGTAATCGGTGTACCAGGTAATCATGCATTGACAGAAGTTCCCCTTTGCTTGGAATGCACAGTGTGATTAAATGCGTTATTTTTTAACACGTTATGGAGCACATGCATCAAAGCTTCTCAGCTGTGCTTGTGCTAAGAAAAGGAAACATTTTAAAAATAACGTAACACGATTGTTAATGTAACCTTTTGTAAGTAGTACCTGGAGGATTCAGAGTGTGGAGAAACTCTAGAGACAGCGTGTGTATTAACTTGTGGATTTTTCTGTGAGTATTTGGTAGCAGCGTCACAAACTTAGTTCCTCAAGACTGCGTTAGCCGCGGAGCTCAGCTCACAGCGAAATGAGGTGAATGGGAGGGCAGATGATGATGTGACTCTCCCACCCGCCTTAACTGTCAACTGTCTTTGTGGGGGCAAAGACAGTCTGTCGGAATTTGCATAAGCACAGCCCTTCACCAGTAATTTTAACTTAGTTACAAAGTGATCAAAACTCTTGTTTATATCCTGCGTCCTCTCATTAAACTTGTATCCCGCATTAGCCGTGGGCATGACAAACGGCAGGGCAGCCTGTCTATGAACTTAATTTAAACTTTAGGTTTACACCGTGCTTTGTTTCCGAAGTAGCTGCACTCATGAATATGGTTCTATGTGTGACTCGCTTATTGTACTTATTGTTTCGCTGCCTTCTCAATTGTATAATCCATGTTTTCTTCAGTGCTTTTTGGAGCTCTTCCTTGTTTTCTAGGTACTGCGTGGACAGTCAGTTCACGTGATTACGTGGGAGGCGTGATGATGTCACACAAAACTCCGCCCCCCACGGCCATCAAGCTCAACTCCATTACATTATATGGAGAAAAATAGGTTCCAGTTATGACCATTACGCGTAGAATTTTGAAATGAAACATACCCAACTTTTGTAAGTAAGCTGTAAGGAATGAGCCTGCCAAATTTCAGCCTTCTACCTACACGGGAAGTTGGAGAATTAGTGATGAGTCAGTGAGTGAGTCAGTGAGTGAGTGAGTGAGTGAGTGAGTGAGTGAGGGCTTTGCCTTTTATTAGTATAGATAAACATATTTTGCTGCATTTCATTTTAAAAATGATATTGTCATCATATGTAAATACGCGCTTTATAAAGTGGCTCAGGTTGTGCAATATTATAACTGTAGTGCTAGTGAGGTAATTGTACTTATAAGTACAAACAGTTCTACAAGGAGCACTTGATGGACTGATTGCGTACGTTTATAGTTCTTGGGATGAAATTGTTTCTGAACCGCGAGGTACATACCGGAAAGGCTTTGAAACATTTGCTGTGTGAGAGCAGTTCAATAGACAGCATGGCTGAGGCAGCGTGTGCTTGATGTTGTATACCGATAATTCTCTTTCTCAGCTTCTGTAGATCTTTGATTCCCTATTCAGATACAGTGATATAAATACTCTGAGTGCAGCAGTGAGAGTAATATGAAAAAGATTATCCGCTGTGGCAACCCCTAACGGGAGCAGCTGAAAGAAGAAGTAGAAGAAGAAGAAGGTGCAGTGAGAGTAACAACAAAAAGCAGCTATTGTATTTAGAATAGTTTGACCATTCTGTGGACCATTATATTGTTACTCGTTAATTACAATCAGATGCATTAAACTAATAAACAACATGCGGTTAATTTCAGTGTATTTATAAAGCCGCGTCAGGAATGTGGATCTGAAAAAGAAAGGGTAACCAAACAGGAACAGTAGCACTGCTTTGACGCTGGGTGCTGCAAGTCTGCAAAACTGAGCGGAGAACTTGCGTACGCCAGGGTATGAGGTACTGTGGAAATGTGCATGGCTTTACGTTAAGTTTAGGTTTTATACATCGCGATTTGAGCGTGGAAACGTTCAGACGCAACATTTTTGTGCATATGCACCGTTTATACATGAGCCCCCAGGACTGGAGTTGGAGACCCCTGCCATAAAGGATAGCCACTACATTTCAAAATGTAAACTCTGAACTGGTGAAACCATTTATAAGGAAAAATGCTAACAGTCTAATAATAAGAAAAAAAATAAGAAGACAAATAATACAAATAAATTATACAATAAATAATAAATAATAATACAAGAATAGACTGTGTTCACATACTCACTGTAAACCTACTTTTGTATTGTACTATTGTATAAAATTTCTGTTCAGGTGTTGGTCCGCAATTCTGATGACATATCCCGAGCTTTGTTATTTAATTATTGCCTTCCTGGGTAAGACCCCTGCATGAATTCTGACTTCTCTGTCTTATCTCCTGATTCCACTTCCTTTAAAAAATGCTGTCACATTGGGCAAGCAGTACATAAATGACAACTTACAAATAAATATAAATATTTCATGTCTCCATTTATAAGGTTTGCTGTCTTTACTGTATTTTTCATGCAAAAATATATGGATTTTTAGAACCCTGAGGAAGTGACCAGTTCAGTCTCGAAATTGTCAAGTCGCTAGATGGTTTGAATGGAGGAATGAGGATATATAAAGAAGCCACCAGTATTTTTACTTTCTTCAGATATTCAGATATAGTCTGTTTATAAGTAAGTCACTATCTGGTCACTTTCACACCTGCATATGGCTCCAATGTTGCAACGTTACCAGCAACAATATCAACAAAATACTCAAAACACAAAAATACAGAATTGTTCAAATTTCTACATGTCGTGCAATGGTCCATCAAATACACTTCCTCATCAAACTTCCCTTCTCATCGATATTCCATGGATACTGCACAATATAATGGGGTTGACGTAAATGTATGATTTTGGGTTGTTGTTCTGATATTTTTGCAGCTTTCCATCGGTATCTAAGAGTACATTTCAGACAAAACCAATGTGTTTATTTTCACATAAAAAAAGAAATTGTCATTCCATAATAATATTGGTGCAAACTTTTCTGTGTTGCATATTCATTTTCATTGTTAATTTATTACCATCAACATTTATTTAATTGCTTTATACTGATTTGATTCCAGGATATTAAGCTTTCTTATCAAAATTTACAGAAACCAATTATTTTGTCATTGAATTATTACAATCCCTTCTTATCTTGTTTAGTTACTTGTTGTTGCCTGTTTACCAGCTAACTGTTTCATTTTCTACACATATCTGTCAAATCTGAGAAATCTGTACCATCATGCACCACTGAAATAGGTTTTTCAATAAAGCTGCAACACAACCATTGTAAGACTAGACAGAATGTATATCATGAGTTTTATAATTTGGTTTAACCGTTTTCTTGGTTGTTAGGAAACTGTCCTCACTTACATTACTTAGCATAGTATGCAGTGTAATAGAAATTGCAGTACAGTACAGGGTTGTGTCTTATACTGGTATTGCAAAAGTACGGAAAAGCTACATTTTTAAAGCAGTACAGTACAAGGATTTCATTAATTTTGCTCTTGAAAATAAATGTTAGTTTTTAAGCACCTCATGTTCAGGCATTTATTAGCTACCTCGGAACTACCAATTGGGGAAAGTCTTTGATTCTAAATTTTACTTGAATTACCAAGGGGAATCCCCAGGTTTCTAAAGTATACATGAATATAAAAGCTCTGGAGACCCGAAACACACACACTTCTGTTATTGTTTTACAAAGTACAGTGCACAAGGGAGGCACCCATGCTTGCAGGCTGAGGGAATGAAAAAAGTAGCCTAAACATTAGTTTTCAAGCACCTTGTGCTCAGTCACTTATAAATGTGAACGGAACTCCAAGGGGGACACAACCCCCCCAACCCCCTGCTGTTGACTTTCAATATATTTATTACATTTAGCTCGATTCACCAAGGGGAAGCCCACTTTCAAAGGTATGTATTTATGTAAACATGCTAGAGACTCCAAAGTGGAGGGTCCTTTTTAATGCTTTGTGGAGTGCAGTGGAGTGCAGTGCTGTGTACAAGGCAGGTGGCAAGGCATCCATATATGGGGCCTGAAGGAATGAAGCAGGTATGAGACATGGAGAGGGGGGAGTTATCTGTTATTTCATTCGGTACATTTTTGGTACAAGTACTAAGGTCCAAAAACTAGCATCAATACCAAACTCAAACTTTTAATACTAATGCAACATTACTGTAGTAGTAAAGGAACTTGTTTTAATTTAGTGTACTTTATCCTGTTTGATTTTGTAGAAAAATTGGTTAGCCCTAGAAGGAAATAATTAGAGCTTAGTTTTCCACTTCTTAGCAAGTGTGACCTTGATTTTTCTTTTGTCTTGCAAAGCACTCTCTGAAATATGATTCTCGGCCCATGTGTTCCTTTATGTCAGTAGTTCTACACCATATACATTAATTTTAGGGTGCATTCGTTGACACTGAAAGCACTACTTAGGAACTGATTGCTTCTGCTTGTAATAAATGCCTCCCATATATGTACCAAGACTTCCATCAGCCACATGGCAATGGCAATCATAAACTGCCTTCTATTCTGCAGTAAAAATTTTTTGAAAGCTGTGATTAAATACAGAATGTTCAAGATCAATTCTTACCTCAACAGTACAACGTGCTGCAATGTTGAAAAAATAAATATTTGATGGATTACCCTATCTTTTTTGCCTTTTAGCTTTCCCCTGTACATTTGACTTTGTCTTTACTCCTTTGCCTTATTTTGTCCTTTAACACCACATGTAATTTCTTACATTTCTAGAAATGGCTCATACAGTATGCTTACCAATGAAATGCTGCACAGTTCACGGAACAGACCTTTTCATTTTTCTGTCAGACATTGATTTTACATTGACTCCTCTCACAAGTACATCAAGAATCAGACATACAGCAATTCTGAAAAGCCACTTAATGGCAGCATGTTGAATACTCTTGTAAAATATCTCGGCCAAAACATTAAAGATGATACTTTAACACACTATAAATCATTTATACTACATATATCCACTCTGCTAAATGATAAAACTGTACAGTAAAAGAAAGAAACATACAAAAGGTTACAAGGAGAAACTGGAGCTGTATTGCATTTATGAACAGTTTAATGTGCTGCCTGCGTGATGCCACCTTTTTGAACTTGACCAGTGTAGAAGGAATTGTGTAAGCTGACACAGAGGGGAACATGCTTGATATACATTTTGAAATAAACTTTGAAAAACAAAAACATTAAAAAATGCCAGAGGGAGAGAGAAAAAGAAACTGCAATCACTCAGAAACTGTAAAAACAGAAGAGATATTGGACATAAGCCAAGTCCAAAATATCACTCAGCTTATATTCAGCAAATCCCTAAACCTAGTATAATGCCTCAGCTCTAGTCAGACACATTTTGGGCACAAAACCAAAGCCAACCCATATATTAAATTAAGTAAAACATAAAGCAACTATAGATGGTGCCAACTAAATCCTCACTCTTTACTCCTCCTTTTGTAGATTAAGTATACAATCCCATATGAAATAATAATGTTCCAAGCATACTGCAGTAAACTAAATACTGAATAATTGTTAGGTAAAATAATTCAAACGACACATGACCAAACCATCTATCCATCTTCTAAACATGCTTATCCAGTGCAAGGCAGCAGAGAAGCTGCAGCCTACCACAGCAAGCACTGAATGCAAGGCAGGAACAATACACAGACAAGGTGTCAGCCCATTGCAGTGTTATATTTCACCCATTAATAGCAGAATCTACTAGACATAATTTTACTATCCCTTTTACACTGACTGTATATAGATTTACTTCAACATACCAAGACAGGTTTATGAGCAAAACAAACTGTATAACAACAGTTATCCTGCTCCCAGGTCCTAAAACATTCAAAGTATAATTGTGCCATTTTATTACCTAGTTCCTTTATTTTTCATGTTATTTTATTTAGCAGGAGATCTTCCATTCTTCCAATGATCCCAAATAGTTGCACAGTAATTACATCACATGCTGGGTATGCTCACATACTTTTGTGTGTGTGGTCATCCATCCATCCATTATCCAACCCGCTATATCCTAACTACAGGGTCACGGGGGTCTGCTGGAGCCAATCCCAGCCAACACAGGGCGCCAGGTAGGAATCAAACCCCGGACAGGGCGCCAGCCCAGCGCAGGTGTGTGGTCATGAAAGTTATTTTCACCCTCTATATGAGGCCTGGGATTGACATCACTAGTGTTCCAGTAATTTTAGGTAGCCAGACTCCTGTTTATTTTGGCACTAATTTTTTAAATTTGCTGACTGGTGTCATTTCATTTTCTTGTGAAAGTTTTAAATCTTTCTACATATTCAGAATACAGAACACTTATTTTGTGCACCAATGTATTTTGTGCTTTTGCAATTTCTCTTTTCCTATCTCAGTGATGTGCTTGTGTGCCCTTTAGAAGCATGTTTGGCTAGACTGGTGCTCACATTAGTCTATATAGGGGCAAGCATGGGAAGCAAGTACTTGTGAGATCAACTATAAGGCTTCATCCTTGTGTTCTTTTCTAGTCTAGCATTGGGGCTTTTAAGAAATTTTTAATTACATGCTGTTTAATTTTTTTGGCATACCATATACTATACTTAGGTAATTCAATGACATGTCTTCTGCTGCCTCAAGTATATATGTATATACAGTATATATGACGTCATCTCCTTACTGCATTATATAAGAGTCACATGCTCCCAAAGTAATGGCTCCTTTATACATATCCATTTATCTGAAAATCATACTCATACACATAATCCAAATCAGTGATGAAAAGACATGTAAGCACCAGAAAAGGAAATTACACTTAGCTTGACTATTAATAATGGCTTGAATTCTTAAGAGCAAACAGCTGTAGAATGTAAAGAAAGTAGCACATCATTAGCAAAGAATCCCTGATGCACTTTGGTAAGGGTAGAGTGGTCCACAAAGAACACTACATGCCTTTCAGATGTCTCTCTGTGGCTTGATTTTTAAAAATTTAATCTGTGAAGATAGGTATCCTGGACAGCAGGAGCGATGGGTAGGTACTGAGTGAGAATTTAGTGAATATTTACTGTTTAAAAAAGCTCACAGTTACAAATATCCATATCATATGTTTCTTTTTTTATCTATTTTTCATTGGATACCAATTTTCTCAATGTAATTTATACACCTCCATCTCTACCAGCTCATCTAGTTTTTTTTTTAGCACTTTCAACTTGAGTACAGTACTTGCAACAATCCTTGTATGATATTTCTTCCTTACTCCTTTAAGTTGCAGTTGAATCTGTATTATTGTGCTTTGTATTGTTTGTATTGACCTACATCAGTCATCATTGTGTTTTCTTTCCATGCTGTTCATGGGTAAAATAAGTACAAAAGTATACTAATATGTCTATTTGAAAAAAGAGAGCAAATACAGAGCATACATATCTATAAATCACGTTAAATCACAAATGCCAGTAAGGTATTCATTATTGATTACTGATTATTTCCCAGTGGCCCACTATCCTAATCTGACTCTGATATACTGCTCAGTTGATTAGCCTACTTGCCAAGTACTGAAGTGTTTACATCTTAGCTATGTACTTTACTAAGGTAATTATTGCAGTTTACTACACAGTCTTATTGTATTGTATTGGTAATTAATGCTGTTTATTATAACATTAACTTTAAAATTATATACCAACTTAATATAAACTTAGACTGATTAATCCATGGTGACCTTGGGCCTCATGTATAAACTGTGCACGCGACAAAAATGTTGTGTATGCCCATTTCAACACTAATGTTGAGATGTATAAAAATTAAACTTGGCGTAATGCCATGCACATTTTCACAGCAGCCTCAGACCACATGTAGCCTATGCATGTTTCTGCTTGGTTTTGTAAATGGGCGGCACCCAGTGTCAACGCAGTGCTACTGTTTTTGTGGTCCCCTTTCGTTTTTAGATTTGGTTTTCATACTGTTTACAAATTTAAAAGTACTTGATTATAATCAATCTGTAACAATATAATGGTGCATGAAATGGCCAAAATATTCCAACTACACCATGGCTGCTTTAGTGTTGTTAGAAGATATCAAAAATGAAGAACTTAGAAGAAAGCACAAAATCATACTGATTTCTTGTATCATGATGATGACTGGCTTGTACGTAGATTTAGATTTCCAAAAGCTATCACTCTTAGAACTGTGTACTGAACTGGGGCTGGCTTTACAAAGGCAGACTTTGAGGAATTGTGCTCTACCTGCTCCTTTGCAAGTTCTTTCCACCCTCGGGTTTTTAGCCACAGGAGCTTTTCAAAATGAATTGGCTGACTAATGGGGTGTTTCTCAGTCTTTACTGAGTTGTGCCATGCCAGCTGAATGGGAGGGTATTATCCGGTTGTCATCTAGATATATAAGACTACCTTGCACTGTAGATGATCGGGAAAACACCAAAGCACACTTCGCAGTAAAGTCCGGTTTTCAAAATGTAATCTGAGTGATCGACTGCATGCACATTATTAAAAAGGTGCCTTCAGAAAATGAATTTGCTTATGTAAATAGAAAGCATTTCCACTCTATTAATTTGAAAATTATGTGATGCAAAAATGTGTGTTATTAATGTTTTGACAAGATATATACCGTAAGTGTCTCACCAATAATTGCAGCAGCTTGCTGCTCAAACGGTGTGAGCACCAGAATTCCTCTACGGCCTCCAGTGGTGTTGACACTCAGATGGTGGACAACTTTGATATCTGATCACTTCTTTTTTATTTCGAGCACTGGATGACTTTCTGAACTTTAACTTTTGAGTGCCTCCACCATGCTTTGTCACTTAAGCCACCAGATAGAACATTTTTCTTTGCCTCCACTTCATTGAGCTGAACTACATTTCACATTAGCTGAAATTCTTCTTTTTTCCATGTGCATTTGCCATTGTCTTTTAACAAAACAATGAACAGAAGGGGCTATTTATATCGGTTTGCATATTCAAATAAGGCAATATTCTGGGAGATGTCAGGGTGAGGCTGTAGGATCGTGCATGTCCATTAAAATTCACGTTGCTTAGGATTTATAAAGGGGTAATGCATATGCAGTTTTATTTATTTTTTTGTGTTGTTGCACATTTCTACTTTTGTCCGTACGCCATGTTTTAGTGTGAATTCTAAGCAAGGCATTATACATGAGGCTCTTGTAGCCTATTTCAAGCAGCACTCTCTGGAGGAAAGGTAAGGTGTACACAATCAGGGATAACCTATTATGTAAAAATGTAAAAGAAGACAAAACTGTAATAAACTTAGCATATACATGATTTTTTTAAAGTAAAATTATCTTGATTGGTTGAATGTATGTTTTATAACATAAGAAATATTGTACTCACGGTACAAAATCTGGCCAGAAATACTATTAATTGTGAGCTAGAAATTTTAGAATCAGAGTCTTTAAAAAATCAGTTACTTTAGTGAATAACCCAGTTTGAGTGGTCCATTCACTTCAAATGTCATTTGGAATGCAATATTTGATTTTTTCACTTTAGGCTTAAGAATGCATTTAGGATGTATACCTGTATATTCCCCAAAGGATACTCTGTGTCAAAATAAACATACATTATCCTATAGAATATTTACAGGTTATTTTGTACAAATTGGACAGTTGTTAAACCAATTAAAATACAGATAAAATTCTGTTACAACAAATATCTTTACAACGAAATTTTCATTACAATGAAGGATTTTTATGGTCCTGACAGCTTCCCCATATGACACGAGTCTATAGAAATCTCGTTACTACGAAGTACATTCAGCAGATACTTTCATTATAACAAAGTGCACAAAAGACCTTGAAATGCCTGAATGAATCATCCACAGAGCAGTTAGTTTTGTGGCTGCAGTTCAGTTGTGCACAACGATCCCCAAACAGAAACACTGTATTTTTTTTTCTTTCTTCAAATTTTCCTTGTACAGTTTTTTTTTTTTTTGCCTTTTTTGTTTCCTGCGGTTTTCAGTGATACCTTTTGCTTATTGCTCATCAACATTTGAAAAACATCAATTGGAATTTAACTCATTCTCACCCTATAGAAATGGTAGTCACAAAAAAAACGGTAACAGTTCATATTAGAAAAAAAAACAAATTTTTTGCAGCTCTCGACTGCGGCCAAAAGAAAAAAGACATTGCCAGTGAATTCGGAATTTCACCATCGACACTATCAACATTCTTGAAAGACAGAGCAAAAAAAAGAAGAAAAATCTCAGGCTGCAAACGTATGTGAACTGCTGATTTGAAGACATTGAAAAAGCAGTTTTTATGTGGTTCAGTGATGCTCGTTCAAGAAACATTCCTATTACTGCGGCACTCATTCAAGAAAATGTGAGGTTTGTAAACTCTCTTAGGACTTCCCCCAAATAGACAGCACGCTGAAGAGTGTCCCGAAGTGCGATCTCCACGTCTGTACAGGGCAATAGCAGGCTCACAGCTATGCTGCGTCTCTCCGCCAAAGTAAACAGAAAAGATCTTGATGGGTAATGCAAGGTTAGGAGCACATACATCGTAAATGCAGAAGAAAACGATGATTCGGCTTCTGATTGATAACTGTGCTGCACACTACATGCTTCCACATTTAGATAATGTTTGCGTTGAATTCCTCCCACCCAATTGTACAGCAGTGCTTCAGCCATTGGATTTGGGCATCATTTGCACCGTGAAAGTGTATTATGGCAAGGAAATGCTGAGAAAAATTCTCGTCAGCATATCTTGTACGCAGGAGGAGATTAAAATTAACGCGAAAGAAGCTATTGAAATGATTGCAAACGCCTGGACACAAGTTAAAGAAAGCACTATAGTAACAAATACAGAATCTTATTGCAACAAAATTTTCGTTACAACAAAATATTTTTTAGGTCCCTGGGAGTTCATTGTAACGGAATTTTACCTGTAGTTGTGAAGACAGCCTAGAAAATGACTCATAATAAACCTCTGTTATTCTAATAAAATAACTAAATTTAATTTCAGCTGTTTTTTTTCTACACGTACAAAACATTTTTTATTATCCAACTTGCCTGTCACAGTCTACAAATCAATTTAAATGCAAATCAAGTTTATGGAAAAATGTAATATTACAATAGAAGCTTTATCACAGTGACTCAAGAGTGATATGCATGAGGAAAAGAACAAGAAGACAAAGGTCCACTAAAATGACTTTTAACAGTTTACTCAAAAGCTGAAGTGGAAACTTGCAGAGAATACCATCCATTTTTTCTGATTCCATTTCTTGTATTACAGGAATGGTGTGAACTAAAGTGTACAAGCAGCACCATTAAGTATAAGGCAAGAATCAATCCTGGATGAATGAGAGTCCACCACAGAACACATTCACACAGGCCAATGTTGCGAATCAATCAAACTTGCATAACTTTGGCATGAGTTAGGAACCCTTTGTGCATGTATATACTGTAAAATTACAAATGTAAGGAAGATCTACATACAGAGAGTGACCAGGCTGGGAATTGAACCCTGGTTTTTTGGAGCTGTTACCCAAAGCAATAACCACTGAAAAAGCATAATTCACAGAATTGGCATGGGCTTATCCTGATTGATAAAAGTACACTGAACAATTACATTTATATTTATTTTATATAATGAAAATGTCTTTTGAATTTACTCTGTGTCACATAGACAAAGTCAAGATAGTAAAACAAGTTTAAGAAAATGTTAGTTGTTGCATAAAGCCATATGTATGAGAAACAAACTTTGGTGGTAGGCATATTCTTATAATATTACAAATGGAGGACAAAGGGTGATGCAAATATTGCATAGCTTCTGCATTCTAATGGAAACTACAATTAAAAATGTCTGCTATGCATTTAATTATAACAGATAATAACATTGTTATAAAGTTGTAACTGTATCACTTTACAGCAAATAATGAATGAGATTATATAGCTCATTTCATAACAGAACAAATGCTTTATTAGACTTCACCTATTCACAAAACATGTCATTGTTAACAACAAAGAAGAGAAATACAACATTAATACATGCTACATGGAATGGAGCGGTTAAGTCACAAAACTCCAGATAGCCAGACAGCCAAAGTTCTACTTTTTCTAGTGTTTGCACCAATAACTATCTGCTATTTTCATCATCACACAATTTCTGCGTTGTTCATAGGTTGTGGGTACTTAAGGAGTGCAAAAAAACTGTGCATTTGATATTTTACTATACTCAAGATGTGCAAAAAGCAATTGATGGCATGGTACCCATCCCTTAAGAGTACAAAGTTGAGTATGTCTGTGTAGTGCGATGAAGAAAACAATGCATTTATCTTATAGGCTTTTGTCATGACAGGTGATTTACAAAAACAGATGGATTGACTGACGATGAGACAGTAATAGGACCGCTGCCTCACAGCTGCTGGGACCTTCGGTTAGTTCTCAAGTTAGTTACTGTTCATTCAGAATTTGCACCTGCTTTTTTCTGGTACTGTTTTTCCTCGCATGTCCCAAATATGTGTGTGCTGGATGAAGCAACCAAGTGTGTGGAAGTGTAGGGTGAGACTCTGCCTCACTTCTGTAAGTCTGTCTCGTTAAAAGAAGACTCAGAAAATTGGTCAATTCATAGATGGTATATTAGAGTTGCACTTTATTCCTTCAAGTAGAATATCCTCTGTTTTCTGTAATGTCTTTAACATAAGGTTTAATTAAGAACAACATAGTTCAACTTCAGGTACCTTCATACGGCACCCTTGAGTAAACTGATGCACAGCATGGCAGATTGTTCATTTCAAAAGTTTCAAATGGAGAGAGCATCTGAACTTTGTTGTCAGCCTGTGATTTTAATTCTGCCTAAGCCAACAGTGATAATTTTGCCAAATAAAAGGTGCTTTGTAGCCTGCACACTGTTAGTAAGGATGACTAGATGTGTTTTTTTTTTTTTCATTTTTCTGGATTTTCCTTTCCTCCTTTGTCTTCCCTGAATAACTAATTGCACTTACAGGGCAGTCTGAATATATGTGTTTAGACTATATGTAGTGTTGTTGGCTTTTGTGTTTATGTTAATTGAACACAAAATGTGATTTATTATCCCACACCTGGTTGTACATTCATTTCTTGGAATGCCTTCATGTAATAAATATTACTTTAAAATTGCATTTCATCTACAGTATGTTTTTGTTCTGACTTCGGCCTGCATCCATGTTTGTTTTTGTTAATGAGGCCCACGGAGAGTGAAAAGATGGTGATTCATTTGCGTCTGCGTGACCCTTTGTCCTTTTAGTATGGACTACTATTGTCCCAGTTGACTCAGATCACTCGCAGAATGTCAAAGCAGGAAGAGATATATTCCTTACTAAAAACACTGCTTAAGAGATTACTAAAATTTACTAGATTACTAAAATGTGCAATTACTAATAAACAGATTGTTTGTCATGAATAATAACTGTTTATTCATACATGTGATATGAAAAGCTTGAAAATCATATTTTAAAGATTAAATTTATGAAGATGTGATAATTAGCCCTTAGAGATGGACTAAGTGGGTTTAAAAAGTGAGTAAAGTAAGAGTAAAAGATTTTACTTACGAAATTCACTTTCTAATACTGAAAGAATACATTCGATATAAAAACTACCCTTCAATCTACATAATACAGACTATAAGATACTGTATGTTAAATTAATGAGATTACGCTATTATATATTGCTTAAGAACTAAGCAAATAAATTACTCTTAAGGATTTATACTTCTTTCTACATAACAAAAGCTTTAAACCAGCTCTTTCCTCCACTCATAACGTACATGCATTTTCGCATTTGCTAGAAGGCAAAGATAAAGAGGTTGAAGAGATGTCTAAAAAGAACAAAAATGGATGACTGTTGGATGGAGGTATGCATTCTGAAACACACTACAACAGCGGCAAGCTGTGAGGAGATTTTTGCATATGTAATGCAGCAGATGGAGTTCTACTGACAAAAACCACAGACAGATGCACATTAGTTCCAAAGAAAACACTAATAAGCAAGCAATGTGGAAAAATAAGGGGAGGACGCATATTTCAGGCGAAAAAACAAATCTTTTCATTTTCCCTAAAGTAAGTATATTGAGCAATGTGCAACCAAAAATTTCTTAATTAAGTAAAATAAAAGTGACTTATAGCTCGTACTGCCTTATGCTTCAGGACTCCCTGGTTATGCAAGCTCTGATGACCAAGCTGTCGCATATGAGCCTGTGCTCTGCTCCTGACAGTCACATCAAAGTCAGTTCTGAAAGTCTACTGAATAACTTTTTATACATTACTGTACTGAGTCATTTTGTGAAGGGTGTGTAATGGAAGATTATTTTATATTTTATATGGATGATTGCTTTACTGAGGGCATGTGTAAAAAAGACATTTGTCTTTGGGACACAGATCTCTAATCATAGACCCAAAACACTAGCCTAGTGCAATGCCTGTTTGTAGATTTTCTTTGGGTTGGCTAATTTTTCTCCTACATTCATGTTAAAGAAGTGCATGTCAGGTTACTTGGTTACTCAGTGCACATAAGAGCTGATATGTGTGGGAGACCGCCCAATGACAGACTGGTATCCCATCCAGGACTGTTTCCCACCTTAATCTCAGCGTTGATGACAAATTCCTGGTCCAGTAAACCTAAACTGAATATTTTGCTTAGGAAAGTGAAGTATAGATAAAGGTCATAATGGAAATTATATATACATGCAGGAAACCTATTTCCTATAAAAGATATTTGGTTTAACTTGACTTAAAATCAATGTTGTTTTGGAACTCTTGGTAGCTTTTGAATCAGGGAACAAACAGTTCAAGAATTGGAAAAAGACTTAAATGAAGTGTGAACTAAGGTGATAAGACTTCCATCCAAACCATTCATCAACCCATATCCATTTTCATAACCCTCTTACCCAAGGTATTGCTGTAAGGCTGGAACAATCCCATTAGGTTTAATTCGCTGAACTTAATTAATTGATTGACTATAAGCTTAATTGAATGGCAGTGAGAAGTGTACAGTGAGTGTATGCTGCACTGTTTTTCCGACCAGCTTTTATTTAAAGCCAAGTCTGAGAAAGAACTCTGTTATTCTTGTGATATGCTACAAGTTAAACTAAGCAAGGAAGGTAAGTATTTAAAACAGTAGATAATTATGTTCCTGTTCTGAAATGCAGAAAATTAGAAGAGGCTATGCAAAGTATGGCCATAAAAGACCAGGAGTTGAATACCAGAAACAGAAAAAATAATCATAAAATCACAAAATGTAATCCAAAAAAAATCATACATCAAATACTTTAGTTCCTCGTCTTGAATACCTTTCCCTAATTCCTGAAGCAACAAAGATTTTGCTTTTGATTAAATACAAGAATGCTTGAAACAGTGCAGCACCAGTGTTAAAAAAACATGGCTCCCAGATGCAAAACATCAGAATAAAGATGGATCAAATGGTAGCAATGGTGCACAGTTGCCAACAATAATATGACTGTGGTCATGCTAAAACACAAAATACCTATTTCCTGCAAAGCAAATGAATAAGAAGGCATCTTGAAAAAGTTATCATCATAACAACTAAAATATTTAATCTAGATATAGCATACTAACACTGTAATTACAATACTACTTCTTAGTTGGGAAGATACAATGAAAACAGTAAAAGTAATGTGCAGTAATGTGCAGTGAGGATGTCCTAGGTTTTATAAAGCCATGTTGCAATCATTCTATTTATATTAAATCAGACAATTTAAGGACCTGAAGGAAACAAATTGTATTGAAACCAGGTACTCCAATAAATGTGTCATCACTTAGATAATTAAGTAATACATATTTTCATTATACTCAGGATCATTTAAAAATGATGGACGAAGCCAGTTGCTGAATACCATGGCTTAAAAAACAAATCTTGGTTACTTTGAAAGTCTTCAGTGTTGTAAGTTAGTTTACATTTTATTAGATACAGTAGCTAAGATGATGCTGGCATGTTAAGTGGGAGGGAAAAACATCATCAACTAGGATCAACTGTGAATGACTGTACAATCTCTTTGATAGCGATATCCATGCCCTTAGAAAAATACAGACAAGCAGCTCTGGACTATTTAATTTCAAATATTAATACAAGGCAGTAACAGGAAGTTTCATGAAGAATGCATATTATTGTCAGGGTGCAACACAGTAACCACGTATTATACCTAATAATGCACTTCTAGAGAGAATATGGAATAAAGAACACAAGCAAAAAACTACCAGTAAGACAAATCATCATTTACTTTGTTCTTAACAAGTGGACAAGTACAAGTGCAGCTCTTGCAGCCTACAGGCCCAAATGCTTGTTTCATACAGTGAAAGATTCTGGTGGCTCACTTTTGATGTGGGATTCAATGCCCCTGCCAGTGATTTGTTTAGAGCAGCAATTTTTAAGTTCAGTCCTGGGGAAAACTGCAGGTTTTTGTTCCAACCAGTTCCTTAATCAGTTAGTCATTGTATCATTTAATCAACCTCAATGTTTTAATTAGTTGGCCAGTTTTTTCCTTTTACTTTGCATTTAGAAAAGAGGAGTAGTGTCAGATTTTCACTTACAGAGACAGACAGACAGACAGACAGACAGACAGACAGACAGACAGACAGATAGATAGATAGATAGATAGATAGATAGATAGATAGATAGATAGATAGATAGATATTTTATTAATCCTACAGCAGCAAACAAAAAGGCACAATATACACATATAACAAGAATAATATTAATCTTACACATGCTCACCAGTTACAAATACACATACAGTATTTCAAGAATTATCAATAAATAAATTAACAAAGTGTAGGTACCATATTTACTAAGTGTAAGTGATTAGAATTGCACATACATATTAGTACAGGACGGTCACTGGCACAGTATACTGCATATAGTTAAAATCTACATCTGTTAAGATGTCAGCTAGACCAGCTCAGTACCATTCAAGACACAGGGAACAAAACCACGTCGACCAAGGGATGACTTATTATAAAGTCTCAAGGCTGAGGGTAGAAACAATGTCATATTGTGCTCCATCGAGCAATGCAGCAGTCTCAATCTATTACTGAATCTCCTCCTATGTTTAGCCAAAACCGCACACCCTGGGTGAGAGTCACTGTCCAGGAGATTCCTGTGGAGCTTGCTTTCTTAATTGTATCTGAATACTAAAAATTAATTATGATCAGAGCAGACATAAATGTGAAAGATTCTGAAAGGAGCAACTACTTTACTGTTACTCACTTGACTTATTAATAAATAATTAAATAAAAATGTGAAAAAATGGAAAAATAATGAATTTTTAACTCATCTAACAAATACAAATTTCTACTTCATTTAATAAAAATATAGCATAACCGGTTTGTAAATTCTATATTGATGCAAAAAACACAGAAACTGGGAAATAATGGCTTGCTTAATTAAGGTATGGGTCTAATTAAGAGAAAAGAATGGGTTGAGACAACCTGTGACCACAGGGGGCCCCTCGGACTGAAGTTGAGAATCAATGACTTAGAGACCAAGGCAAATGCCAGTAAATACAAAGCAATTCTTTTGTAATCATATTTATCCAAATGTGAAGCATTTCTTTACTGATTCACTGAATATAAGCGGTCAATGAATGCTTTGAAGAGCATGACAACTCTGTAAATAATATACCATGGATATCACAGTCAACAGGTCTCAACCTGTCTGAGCACTTTTGGGAAATTCAGAAGTGGCACTCTCACTATAAAAACAGTTCATGATTAAATTTCATGTGGAAAAACTGTGTCATATCCCTCCAAAAATCAACACATTACAAAGTACACTGAAAACATCCTTCTGTATTTATATTGTTTATTTCCTGTTTATGTACATAAGTACATATATATCTTGTATATTGTCTTTTTAGGCCTGTTGTTGATATTTCACCATTGTCAATTGCTTCTAAAAGACATGCAAGTAAGAATTTCATTGCATTGCATACAAAAAAGAAAAGAGTTATTTTGAACTTGACTTTGAACTTTAAGTAACTGAAGTTACTCACATCTACACTCAATAGAAATAAGACAAGCTACTGCAACTAGAATAATAAAATGGCTTCTTAGAAACTGTGTCCTTCTTAGAAACTGGGTCTTTTAAGATACATTTAACATATTTTTGTCACCCCACAATGCCTGTGTTCATGGTATAGGGAGAAACTGAGACTAAACTGACACTAAACCATTAAACTCTAGTAGTAATATCCGAGCCAGTAAAAAGTCTTTATATACTGTACTAGGAAGCTCATTATTTCAGCCCATTACATCAGTATTTGGATTTATTAATTTGAACATCAGTCACGGCCAATTCCACTTTACCATACCTTTTTCATCTGCTAGGCCTATATTTTTTTATTTGGTCACTAGATTCAATTCAGATATAAGAGCTGGATATTTCAAACTGATCCAAGAAGTGAAGTGAAATTTATTGTTAATTTCAATAGACAGATTATTTCTCTACTTTTCAATGTTAAAAGTGTAATTTTCATAGATTTTTATACTAAATAATACAATCAATCTAAAAGTCAATAGAATAAATCAATATTTAATTTACCCATTGCAGTTGAGAATTTAGACCTAGCTAGATCATCGACTGATAAAATGTTTGCATTCAACAGATGACTGAATAAAATGATAGCCCACTTTTTCTTATCCATCTAACAGACAAGAATTAGCATAAATTAAAATTAAATGCAATCTTTCAGTGTCTGTGTCTTTTGAAAATATTACAGGTTTACTAATCTAACATTAAACATTTTCTATGTGTACATCCATGCAGTTGTATAAGCAGTCTCTCTTCCTGAGTGCAGTAAGAATGAGCTAATGAAATAAAGAGCTGTTTTATCTACTGAATACTGATTCATCAAATATCAGTATGAAGAAACTAAAAGAAATACTTTCCGGTATAAAAAATGGTTTTTCAGAAGTATAAAGCAAAGGAAATGGCCTATTGTTGTTCTACAAATATACACAAGCTAGATGATTACTCACACCAAATTTCTTGTAATTATTTTTAATAAACAGTCAAATCCTATATTTGAACATTTAACTGACTCACTAGCATAATCAGTTTAATACACTGCATTCTTACACAACAATACTTTAAATGTGCTGTACATATTTAGAAATCTAGAAATATAATACAATTAGAGTAAAATACAAAACACTAAGGGCTTACAAGGGGCATGAGAGTTTAGAGAGTAGAACTAGGCATTCAAGTGTCACTGCAGATAAGTTTGTGTAGGTAAACATGGAAGGTGGTATGCTTTATTTATTTAATTAGCAGCCTTGATGTTTTAATTCTGCAACTACCAAAATGAAAGAGAGGAAATCCAAGATTGATAGAAGATCAAGGCAAATCTTCCAGACTGATTGATAATAGCAAACCCATTCTTTTTTGAAACTGGTGAGATCCTACTGCATATTACTGAGAGCAGAGATACTAAGGAGCAGTCAAACTTAGATGCTGGAATATCTGGGATCACTACAAGAAATTCTGATGAGTGTTTAGTTGACTGCCCTGAAAGTAACCCCTGAGTGAGGTTTAACAGCTGCTTCCTACCACTGAGTGTGTTTACAATCACAACCATAACCAGATTAGGGTGAAATCTGTGTTTACATGGGAAAGTAAATCTTTTAGAGTTCTACTTTGTCAAAACACTCCAATGTCATTAAAAAGCGGCCGCTGTGAATCCAAAAATAAGCATGATGCCTGTGATAATTTTCTTGTGTTTTATAAATATGTGTAGTCAAATTCCCACTTTATGTATAGGTTTCTGTTACCGGAATGTGCACAGCTCATTCTTTTCTGCTTGGCTTTGCAATCAAGCCCCACAAAGTACTCAGTACATGTGCTCTTGCCTTCCACCCAGTGCTCTCGAAATAATAACAGCACAGGTATTTTTTTTTACTTCAGCAAGATAAGTTTTGTGTTATGTTACTTGTTACTTTAAAAAGTAATCAGACTATGTAATGTGCGTTACTTTTAACATGTTACCTGTACTGTCAGCTCATGGATCTAAATTTAGTGATTTGTAAAATTTTGAGACAGATTATTTCAGCCAGGAGAAGGAATATTTCATTCACCCATGCATTTGTCTCTGAAAATTGTTCTTGTGGATGCTTTCACCTGTGGCTGCTGAAAGTAAAGTTAACACATGCACAGGCTGAAATACTGTAGTGCAACGGACAGATTAAATAATCTGTTAAGGGTTTAACATGGCCATGTAATTGGGTTTTTTGCTCAGAAATCTACCGCTGCCAGACAAGTTTCTCAGTGGCCAATAACATGATTTTGGAGTAAGGATTTACATGGCATTTTAGAAAACAGATTTCTATGAATAACCGGGTTATTCAAGTGCATGTAAACACTGATTGACTCACTGAGTTTTCAGAAATGTTTCTGTGATAACCCCTTTATATTCTGTAAAGTACTATAGCTAGAAATTGGGAAAGAGAACCAGCATGACTGGGAATGGCAGCATCCTTTTTGGCCACTGTTTAGGGCGGCGGCAAACTATTTATATGCGTGTATGACTTTGTGTTTATACAGGGTGAACCAAAAAGAATTACCACATCTCAAACATTTATTTTACAAAAACGCTACAAGATAAAATAAATTTCATTACGACACAAGAAAGGATATACAAAATAGATTTTTCACTGTGTTTTAAAAATGATGCCTTCAAGGTGATGGCCATCATTAGCGATACATTCTTTTGAGAAGATTTCTGAATGCTCGCATAACTTGTTCAGCCATTTCAGGGAGAATAGCAGCGATTTCATGGTGAACAGCGACCTTGACCGCTTCAAGGTTTTGAGGTCGGTGTGAATATAGCTTTGACTTGAGATAACCCCACAAAAAGAAATCACATGGAGCGAGATCAGGCAAGCGTGAAAGCCACCCAACATCGCCAACGCAGGGGGATCAACTTCTCCGGAAACATCTCCCATAAAACTTGCATGGATCTTCGTGCCATATGACTGTTGCTCCATCCTGTTGAAACCAGGCATCAGGCACATCAATTTCTTCCATTTGGGACTGGAGAAAGTTCTCTAGTATTTCAATGTAATGTTCTGAAGTGGTGGTGACTGTTGCTCCTTCCTCCTCAAAAAAGTAAGGGCCTACAATGCCAAATTCTGCAACAGCGCACCAAACTGTAACACGCTCAACGTGCAGGGGTCTCTGATGAAGTTCACAAGGGTTAGTTTAGCCCAATAGCGGAAGTTTTGCTTATTTACGCAACCATTCAAATGGAATTGTGTCTCATCGCTGCACATGACGATGGCATCTCGATGAACGGTTGCAGAATGTTCGCGCATAACTCTATGGCTCTCCCAGTCTCTCTAAGTGAGTTCCTGCACTACCATCATTTTGTATGGATGGAAATTAAGCTCCACATGCAAAATCCTCCTCAAAGACTTGTGGGAAATGCCTAAGGTAGAAGCATGTTTGCGCGCTGAACATCTAGGAGACTGCAAAATTGATGCCTTTACAGCTTGGATGTTTTCAGGCATTCATACAGTCCATGTACAACCTTGAGATTTTCTGTTTAATGTTGTACTAAATGAGTCTAAATGGGACGTCTTTGTTAGAAGGAATGCTGAAGTGCATTTGGAAGGCACGTTGCGCAGTGATGATGGATTCGTGGTTATTGAAGAACGCTTCGACAGCGAAAGCACGGTGTGCACCGGAACAAACCATGTTGCCGACTGAAAACTACAAGGGATCACCTATCAAAGGACTCCCACCTCAACCCACTTGGCTGCATCTACCTTGTGCAATGACCTTTAGAAATGTGGTACTTCATTTTGGCTCACCCTGTGTATGCTGTGTCACTGTTCTAGTGTGGTGATTATTCAGTTTTTCAACTGTAAACTGTTTATATTAAATTTTAAATATTTTGCTCAAACAAACCAGGATGAACTGAATTTATAGGACTTTAATCACGGACATTGCAAGCATTGATAGTAATTTATGTATTTTCCAGTTTCTTCTTCAATTACTCTATTACTTGGGAATGGGGAATAAGCATATTGCACAGAACCTATTTTAATTCATTTATAACCTGTGAAATGATGGATGCCGTAGGACTAGGAATTAGCAAATCGGTTTACATCTTGGGAAAGGAAGGAACGTGAAGGTACTTAAAAGATCAAACTCTTTGATCAGAGTCATTCGTCATCAAGACAAGTTAGCCAATCAAATGTGTGCAATGTCACATGTCCCAAAAACATGTGCATTTTAACTTAAATATGGCTCAACTGATAGACCAAAAAAAGAAAAAAGAAAGGAAGAAAAACAACGATAGAAGGGCGATGTCAGAGATCAAAAGATGTGAGGCCATCTGATTTGAACATCAGAAAACGTAAACTATGAACAACCTCAATCACTAAACCAAAAGCCACCCAGAACATCCACCCCTTGACACTTCTGATTTTCAGTAATATTTTCTAAGAATTTTTATATGCAGACTTTGCCATCTATTTTATTTTCTATGTTTTCTTCTATGTGGTATTGTTATACATTAATAAATACCAGGTTGCTTTTATATTTTCTATACTTTATCGTTTATCTAGAGTGATTAAAATAATAAGTGGGTACCAAGTTTGAGTTTGACGGCTACTGTCATATTTATCAAGGACATTGAGGTCGCTCCTCAATAATTAGAGTAGCATATAACCAAAGGAGTGGCACTTTTCTGTGTGTCCAGATGACACCTGTTTGTTTGTTAGACCTGGTGATAGTGAATCCCTATATAAAGAATCTTATGCAGAATGTTGTGGGATTACTGGCAATTGGCCTACTTGATACTCTGCTTGGCTATGATCTCTGTCTGTAATATATATGTTACTGGCAATGCGTGAAAATCAGGTATTGTATAGAATGTTTGACTTTTTAGGAAAATACAGTAACACATGAAGAATTTCATTTTTAACATTGTTTCAAGTTTTAAAGATGTTAATGGCAATATATAAAGTTATGGTAAGATAAGCAAACACATCACAATTTTTAAGGGAGTTTTCTACACCGCTCATGTCCTCCTGAACTTAAAACGATTTTAAATTTTAAAGAACTGCATTCTGGCTCCTTGATCTACTTACTCTGAATTTTCACTTATAGGTTTATAGGGCTATTATTGTAATGTGTACATAATACAGTGAAATTCTTACTTGCATGTGCTGATCCACATGCAACACATTGCAACTCTCCTGTGCTATGATCAGTGAGTATACCTACCTTATCTCAAAGCTTCTATCTTCCTTACTTAAAAAAGCTCAGAACACAGCTGTCACAACTTACAGTATTTAGCAGCTCTTTGAAAAGGCAGAAAATTCTGCCTTTCCTCTCCTATATAAATTTTCTGATTTTAAATTTCTTATTGAAAAATAAAAGCAAGTGCAGGTTAAAAAATGTAAATGCTCCACCTTTATAAAGAAAACAAATAACTGCAGCACCCTTGCTGTATATCTTATTGCAGGCAAATTCTGAGTCTACTAACTGATTTAAAAAAATTAAAAAGCAAGTCATCCACTGAAAATAACATGCAATGTTCTGAGACTAGTGGTTGCAAGGAAAACCTGCAACTGCTGCTACTTTACAGACCCTAGGGTGGCTATTACAGCATCAGATTCCATTTCAGATTATCAAAGAAAAATATAAAAAATAAAACATTAAAGATCCAAACACAATCATGCTTCTGAAAGTACAATGAATTATGAATTGATCATATAAAAATATTATGCAACTTGGGGAAACAAAAAATGAGATAGCTAAATGTTGAGGATCCAAATTTAATATGTTCTCTTGGGTATTTTCTCACTATATCTGTTGAAAAACTACAAAAGCACAATTGTCCAGAATGAATATAACTGGAGGCAGCAACAAATGAGACACAATGTATTAAGTATTGACAGAATAGTAAAAAAAAAAAAAACTGAATTAGTCTTTCAATTTATGTATGTTATATTCAAACGATTATATAATTGTTCGGTTCGCAGCTGAGTGTGAACTGGCTGGGATGGAAATCAGCACCTCCAAATCCGAGACCATGGTCCTCAGCCGGAAAAGGGTGGAGTGCCCTCTCAGGGTTGGGAGCGAGATCCTGCCCCAAGTGAAGGAGTTCAAATATCTCTGGGTCTTGTTCACGAGTGAGGGAAGAATGGAGCATAAGATCGACAGGCAGATCGGTGCGGTGTCCACAGTGATGCAGGCTCTGCATCATTCTGTCGTGGTGAAAAAGGAGCTGAGCCGAATTTACCAGTTGATCTACGTTCCTACCCTCACCTATTGTCATGAGCTGTGGGTAGTGACCGAAAGAACAAGATCGCGAAGTGGCTGAAATGAGTTTCCTCCGCAGGGTGTCTGGGCTTTAAAGATAGGGTGAGAAGCTCAGTCATCCGGGAGGGGCTCAGAGTAGAGCCGCTGCTCCTCCGCATCGAGAGGAGTCAGATGAGGTGGCTCGGGCATCTGATCAGGCTGCCTCCTGGACACCTCCCTGGTGAGGTGTTCCGGGCACGTCCAACCGGGAGGAGGCCCCAGGGAAGACCCAGGACACGCTGGAGGGACTATGTCTCCTGGCTGGCCTGGGAACGCCTCAGGATTCCCCCGGAAGAGCTAGAAGAAGTGGCAGAGGAGAAGAAAGTCAGGGCATCTCTGCTCAAGATGCTGCCCCCGCGACCCGATCTCAGATAAGCGGAATAGGATGGATGGATGGATATTTAAACTAATTTGAACAGTTATGTGAAAACTGTAGAATTACAAGCAAAAAGAGAATATAGCATGATGAATAAATAAGAAACAAAAGCCAAGCAGGAAAGGAGTGAGTAAATAATACAAATAAACATTAATTAGTACATTTGACTCAAGTTTACATATAATTAAACGCAGCATAAATTCTCCTGTGAAACTAATTAATATTATGAGTCAAATGACTCAAAGAACAAGATGAGGCATACTCTGAGCTACCTCAAAGCTCCAGGAGACCGGGTGTAGATTTTAGCTGGTTGGTGTTGGGTTTTCATGACTCCATGTCAGGTTTTTTTCCTGGGTGACCCACTTTCTAAGTACAACCTATACACCTACAGGCTAGCCCATCCTTGATATGTTTCTCCCTTTGAAACTTGAATAAGCAATTGTAATAAATGCACAAACAGATAAAAAGCTTATAACAATGTATGAAAGTTTATGACATTGTAATAAAATTTAGATAATTGAAAAGCAAGGTTGAATTATCTGAATAATATCAATACACATATTTCTGTAACAGAAAATTATTAATTTCTGTAAAAAAAGTTTTATAAACACTAGTTTTTTACAATGTAGTTACTTTTTGCTACAAAATATTTAATTGTAAGAATAAAAAAATGCTTATTTTTCGATATGTCAGCACATCATAACATGCTACCACAACACAGTGCCTGCACTCCTATTTGATTTCTGGTCTGAGCTCATTCTGAGTGAAGTTTGCTCATTCTTCCCCCGTGTTTGCCTGTATTTCCTCTAGTAACTCTTGATTCCCATCGACAGACTACAGTCAATGACCATGTAAACGGTCACTCTGAACAATATACACCATAAGGGAAATGGAGTTCAAGATGTCCTTATCTAGCTACGTTAAAAACTTTACATACAATCAAATCAAACTTAACAAACCAGAATTCAACCCCATTACCCTGACAATTTTGAAGGTAGGTAGAAAACTAAATTAAAATTTATGTGATTCAACAAGCTGACCAGGCAAAAGAAACCATAATTTTCTGACTAAAATTCCCTATAGGCATAATTGGGCTATGACAGGAAAAAATACTTTCAACAAGTGGAACAATTCCGATCAACACCTGCATGAGGGTTGTACTGAAATTTGCTTGATCACACAAGTAAGAACAACTAAGTCCATCATGATAGCATTCTTCACAGATAAAAATGGTGAGAATTCAGAAATATGCATAAAAGGTTTGAGATCATTCAAATTTCCATCAGACACATTTCCTGCTGCCTGCATGTTCACTGCCATCAGAGAGTATGGATCCATTTGTAAATGGATAGTGATGAGCCAGTGATTTGTATGAACTTTTTAACTCACAGAAAAACCTAAGAGTTTGCCTCACAAAAAATTTAATTTCTTGAACCAGTTCCTGTCACATATACACAACATTCCTCCTGCCCCAATATCTCTATTCCCATACCACATTCTTACAGCTAGCAATTACTCATTAAGTGTTAGCTCAGGATACCCCCCATCAGACCACATTTCACCCTTTACATGTCCTGTGTCTGTATATTATTGTCCATTCAAGCAGTTGTGTAAACCAGTTGCCATTTGTCAGGATTAAACAAGACAAGGCAAGAGGATAAAAGGGATGGTAGTGTATGTGTTACTATCATCCATCACTCTGCCACTGGACTCTCTGTCCAAAGAAGAAGCGAAAATTCTGATAGTGTGGTTAGTCCCAGAACAAGCGGGTAAACAGATGCACACAACAGCACCAATATAGCGTGTGTTTCACTGCAAAAAAAAAAAAATGACCTAAAACAACTTTTTGTTTTAATTAATTTTGTGTTCCAAAATTGATGAAAAACCAGTCAGTTCAAATTTCACAAACTATATGGGAAATGAAATGTGACTATTTTGCTTTAGGGATTTATGGATGTGGTGAGAGAGGACATGCAGGTGGTGAGTGTGACAGAGCAAGATGCAGAGGACAGGAAAATATGGAAACAGATGATTTGCTGTGGCAACCCCTAATTGGGTGCAGCCAAAAGATGAGGAAGACTGGTGAAGGAAAACAGCAGATGTGAGGAATGGCTGCCTCTTATGATAACTGGGCTCAATAGATTCCTTCTTAACTTGGATGTAAAATCAATCCAATTAACATACATCTTCCAAATACAAAAATAATTGAACTTTCAGAAAACAAGTGAGCTCGCTGCTCAACTTTCTTATGACTAGCATGCTTATAAATATCAACATATGTGAGAATGGTGCGATGCCTTGTGTGCTTCAACTGGCCACTTTCTACTGTTGTTCACACACACATGCCAACCCAAGAAACTTCCAAGAAAGATGCTAGGTTTTGATGTGGGAAATTGCTAACCCAAGTCACCTGGGATTCATTACTCAGGTTTCTTCAAATTTACACTTAACCCTGGAATTTACCAACTAATTTCTGCTGATATCCTGCATGTGTTCCGAGGGCTGGAGTGAAGTGTAGCTACATGGAACAAACTTCATGTAACACATGCTCCCTGCTGTAAAAAAAATATTGTTGTTGATGCCTGCATATCACCTAGACTTAATTATGATGGCAGCTGGGTCCTATTCCAGTGGTTTCCATGGTAATTCAATTTTTTTAGGCTTAGGTCTTGTTTTCAGACCCTTTTTTAATCAATCAATCCTTATTTTACACTGCAACTTTCACAATCATATTTACAAGAAATTGCTTTGTAAAGTGCACAAACAATTCTAATCAACCAGAGTCATACAAGACAATTCAATTGCATGTTAAAATAAAAGGAAACATGAGATGAGACAATATTAATAAAAAAAACTACTAGTACTTAGAACTGACATGTGGCATAAGTACTGTGGGCTCGAAAGAGTCAAAAATAAAGTTTTCAGTGAAACCAAAGGGTCTTTAGGTCAAGTTGAGTGGCCTGTGTGGAGTGGAGCACAGAAGCAGACACTAATATCACTAGCATTCTGGGTAGCCAAGTCTGATCTGGAGCCTCTTCAGTGGTAAATCTTCAGATGAAATGAGTTCTCATGATCAATTTGGCAGAACAAGCGTATGTACTTTTGACAGTGTACCCTGCAGAGAAGCAAGTCTTTATCTGTCACTCATATATTGATAGGTAAATTATGTCACTGTAACCTCCTTGATGCTTATTTACTTTTAATTATTTATTTTTGATACTACTATTAATACTGACAGAAAAACTGTGAATAAAAATTTCACTGTACTCATTGGAAAGAGTAGATATAAAACAAAACATTGCTTTTATAAGTTGATCATTCATTTATCCTATTTAGTCAAAGTAATGTTATAAAGAAAGAACCAACTCTATGGCACACCAGCCAATCGCTAAGCACACCCATGGCCATTAGACCAGTTCAGAGCTACCAGATAATCTGAAAGCATGTCTGTGGACTTTAAGGGAAAAGTCACACAAACGTGGAGTGAAGGGGTAAACTCTACAAAGAAGATATAGTTAAGCAGAATAAAACTTAAAACCCACGCCTGCTATACCACTTATTGATGCAAGTTCTGAAACATGAAATTTCAGTATTAAAAATGAAAAGTTTCAATGGAAATGCCTTTTTGAGCAGTGAAACAGAGAGCCAGGAAGGAACTACTAAGTATAGAAGGATCAGTACCAGCTTTGGCATGCTATCATTTTCAAAAGACCTCAGAAATTAACCGCACACAATAAAGACACAAAGATCAAGGGATAAAGCACAAGCAGAGGCATACAGTACCTTTAATTGTTATTATAGTATAATTAGCATTTACAATTGTTAACTGCAGTCAACACAGAACCCTGCAGGGAGGTAGAATCCTGCATTGTTAAAAGAAAATGAAAATGCTTTACTAATGCATTATTGTAATTTAATTTAGCACTTCTACCATAACAATATCAAATAAATACTGCTATGTCAGTGTTTATTCTTAGAGGAAGATCTATTTTCAATCTTTTTGCCAATGTAGCATACCAGAATTACATTATATCAAATCACATAACATAATGATCTTTATGTATATGGCTTTGCATGTAATCCTCTGTGCTTTTTGTATTTCAGCATTATGTCTGGTGCTATAGTTGGCAACACTATTTGTATTAGTGTTTAGCACACTGGGCTTAGAAGCAGACATACTCCGTTCAATACAATTGATTTCAATTGAACTGAACTGAATTATAAGGAAAACATCTGAAGCCAGCTAACTTTCATCCATCTGTCTTCCATCAGATCAAGCTTATGCTGAAACTGTCCCCCCAAGCTGCACCAGGTCATCTCCTTGCTATAGAGATTATTGCAAGGTCTGCAGACAAGTTTCCTGACAGAACCATTATCTGAGTTTGTATTCCGGCAGGTACCTTGCCTTTTCCATCACTCTCCTCCAGCTCTGTAATATCACTTTGGTACTCCAAAACTGGAGTCATAGTGGTTAGCACTTTTTCCCCACAGTTTGATTTCTTGACTGGAATGGATGCATTTGATACATTTTCCCAGTTTATTTTTTCCCAAGATTCTCCAGTTTATTCCCATATCCAAGAGACATATGTGTATTTATATTAATTTCTGATATTAAACTGTCTTGTTGTGAATTAGTTTTGCTGTTAGCATAACCGTACCCCATGAAAGGCTGATGTCATATCTAAGTTTAGATCCTCAGTTTAAACATTCAGTACTCCCAGAGTGGGCTCTAGTTTAACACAATCCTATAATGAGGAAACATGGTTTCCAAAATATAATGTATGAATAGGTGATTCCTCTCCTTCTCAACACAAATGCTTAATCATCTACCACCTCTGTTTTGTCACTTTTCTGTTTTTCCTGACATAAAGTTTTTAAGTAAAATGGCTGCATCTTTACACTTCATATTCTGTCTGTCTTTTGTCTTTACTTTTGTTCCCCCACTTTTCATTAATTTGTATATCTTCCATATTCATCCAGGTCAGGAACAAACTAGACAATTGCATCCCTTACTCAAATGTGTTTAAAAACACCTTTAATTTTTCTTCATTTAACTTTCTTCCTTTCTCTCCTTTTATAAACTCACACATCTCTATGCTGCCCATCTATCCATCTCTCCTTCACTCTATATATACTATAAATAGATCTATAATGCATATACAGTATACAGTATATAAAATATTTTATTGTGTACTTAATATATATGTGGTAAAATTTCAAAATAGGAAAATGAAAAATGATTGTTTTTCCCCTGGTTCATTTTTGTCACTAAAAAGAAAAAAGCTAAGAAACATTTATCACACTTATTTTTAACATTGTCAAACTGTAAAGGTCTACTGTCTTTTAAAGGTTACTATTTACCATCTACAGTAAAATATTGTTTTAATTGGCTGTCCAGACACTCTTCAAAAATCATACTTTTCTAAAGCTTATGCAACAATAAAATAATAGATAAAAGTACAGGTTGAGTGAAAATTATATTAACACTAATGGTACTGCTATGTATATACTTATATACAATTTTTGTAGACAATTTATATGCCACATATGGTACACGTGTTGAACATGATGGCGAACAGGTTGAAACATTCCTGTAAATCATCTTGCACATACTGTATGAAGTATGTTTTGAGAATAAATTGTTTCCCCCATTTAAATGTTAACATAATTTTGATTCACCCTGTAATTAATGCATCTCTAATATTTACCCTCATATTTAAATAAAAACGCACAATGTAAATTAATAAGATTCTAAAGAACATTTACAGAATGCAATAAACCAAACCATGATATCATCCATCTACCCATTTTTCTTATTTTTTCCATCCTGATATGTAAAACACAAAACATCAGACAGATAAGCCTCTTTTCTGTTTGTAAGGTCCAAAACACCTGCATTCCTTGTTGATGCACTGTATGCATTGTACTTCCAAGTGGGCGATCTTTGGTTGTCTGCTCTCACAAAAACAAAAGTGCCCCTATGTTCTATGACAAAATCAAAACTGTTTGATTTTATCAAGGCAAGTCACTGACTAGCTGGCTGGAGTCACTGGGGATGTCGAATAATGCGATCAGTGATCACAGGAGCATACTGTGACTACACCTGATTTATTAAGATTATGTAAATTAAGTCTATGGCTGATAATTGCTGGAAAAGATGTGTAATGTGACATGTTCATACTTCACTGAGAGCCTGATCAAGGCAACAGTTCATTACAAGGCATACTAAGGCATACTAAGGCAGACACACACACACACACACAGAGTCACACTGAACCAACTTAGATAAATACAGGTAAATTAGACTTGTTTACAAACAGGATTTTTTGACTTAAGAATCTTGCTCAGGGCCACAATGGGAGTCAATGAACAGGCGTCTTAAACCACAGCTCCATACATCCTGTCTACAACACTCAGAGGAGAAAACAAACCACGAGTCTAATGCTCTCCCAGCTGAGCTGTTTTGGCCACAAGTAAACCCATATAAACATAGGAAGTACATGCACCTGGGCAGAGGATTTAAACCTGGGACTTTAGACTCTTAGTTAACCAATAAGTGAAAACTGAAAAATGCTCAAGACCCTTCAGTCTTCAGCTAAACGTGATCAATCACCAACTGAGCCTCTTGAACTGAACCCACCCTTAATCCAGTATGCAACATGCCTAGCGACTGAAGAACCTTCTAAGCAAAAAATGTGTGAGGAACGTGTCACTCTATCAGTGCAGTGCCACAATGAAAGAACTAGCACAACTTTAAGAAAAAAAGCAAGTTTAGGAAGAAACCACAACAACTAACTTAAACTAGAGTGGAAGCATGATTTTTATTGTAATTCACACATTAATAGAATAGAAATCTGCAAGATACTGCTGTCTACACTTCAGTGTAGGTTTATACATCTTGCCTAAAGAAGGGGCCTGAGTTGCCTCGAAAGCTTTTATATGGTAATCTTTTTAGTTAGCCAATAAAAGGTGTCATTTTGCTTGACTTCCCACTAAAGAAAAAAGGATAACTTTGTTTTCATAGGGTATATAAAAACACTTTCAATGGTTAATGAAGATGTTGGTGGCTACATGAAATAGCTGAATTCACTAATGATGGGTACTGCCATAAAGATTCACATGTTTATAATGTTGGATAAAACATAACAACCTACTGGTGCAAGAATTCAATAAATAAGTATCATCTGTACAATGGTATAGACATTTTGCAATAAAAATCTTATCATTGTTTACTTTAAAACTAAACATAGGCTTATTTTGATTTCTGTACATCTCATTCTCTTTTCCAATGGCACAACATATTATGAAAGCAATCATGATTACAGCTCTGACAAAAGATGCCTACATCACTTCCTGGGTAAAGGCTGTATACAATATCTGCCATTTCTGAGATGTTGTTGGATTGGTTTTGTCTTTTCATTTGTTCATTCAAGTGAGAGAGGCGTAAAGCATAAGCTTATTTACTTGAATAGGACAAGTACCCCCCACACACACACTTTCTCATTTGTTTGAAGGTATGGAAAATTCATATTTATCATCCTAACAGGACCAAATGGACAATATACAATATGGCCAAAATACTTCAAACTTTGATCAAAGTGAAATGAAATGCTACACTCTGGGAGTTTAGTAAAGCCCTTTAATGGAAAAAGTAACTTCAGAAAACAGCAGCATGAATGGACCTGCAAAACACATAAATAAAAATAAATGTAGTATCAAATAGCTAAGTGTTTGCCTTAGTTGGTCCTAAAGCGTGTGTACTTTATAGCCCTCAAACTTTGCATCTAAAGTAATTTCTGCACCAGCTATGAATGGTTAAGTGATTAAGCAGCTTTTCTAGAATGCAGGTCCATTAGCCACAAAGATGCCTTGGACTCCTTAACCTAATGAGATGAGGCTGAAGATTTAAGGGAGCATCTTCTCCTGACATTAATGACACACTGGCACAATGATACCAGCTGCTGACTCATGCATTCAAGGTCCTGGATTTGAATTCTGCACCTAGTTCTTGCCCACACAGACTCTGCCCATTCTCACAATGACATTTGTGGATATTTCTCTTAGAAAATCAGTTTTGCAGATTCTCTCTATGTGCGGTTTGGTTTTCTTCTGGGTACTTTGGTTTATCTCCCACATCCCCAAAAGATGTGCAAGTAAGGTTAACAGGTCAGTCCAAATTGCAAACTGGCTGCTGTATGTGCAAGTGGCTCCCATGATAGCCTGGCGCTCACCTAGGTCTGTTCCCTGCCTTCCATCTAGAACTGATAGGATAAGATGTAGCACCCTTTGACCCTGAGTTGGATTAAGTGAGTTTGAAATGTTATGCTATGTTATCTTCTCCTAACATTGTCTAGTAGGAATGTGTTGATAGTCATTTATAAATCTGAATTAGCTGGATAGAGAAAACCTTATTGATTCCTGTGGAGAATTTCACATGCTCCAGCAATAACAAAAGACATAAAGACTTATTGCAAAGCAAAGTACAAACTATCAGAAGCATATGACATAACAGGGCCATCACACCATTTGCTGAAATTAAGATTCTGAGCTAACACTTAATATACATGATTGTGGACACGACTGTGGACACTGTTTTAGGTACCATGTGGTTTTGCTCAAAATCAGTATTTACAGTCATGTTTGAGTATTTGAGCATATCTAGCATTATTTTATATCACCTTGAAGTAGCCAGCACTGATAACTAATAGTTGTAAGGACTTGCTTTCAGTTATCAATTGGGTTACAAACTGTGTTGATATTCTCATCTTATTATTGTGGGTTTTCTCTGAAAACTCCAGTTTCCTCCCATGGCTTTTGTGAATGAGTGTGCACAGCAATGGATTCCATTGTTCTGCTTTGCAAATGATGGCTGACAGCACAGGCTGTGGCTGTGTAACCCTGTACCAGGTAAGTATTTAAAAAAATTCTGCTTGACTTAGTTTATTCAAGTTGACCATATATGAAACAGGTGCAAACACTGATGTGTCTACAAAATAATGTAATTTAACGTAAATTAAATGAAATAAAAACATTTCTACAAATACTTACACCCTTGTATGAACTACATTATTAGAGCTAAGTCATTTGTAGTGCTGACAACTGTAAAACTGGCTGCATTAAAAATGTAACCAAAATGTTGAAGCCTTCCTGCACAGTAGCACTGAATTTTGACATTTTTGTCTATGTAACTTCAGTTCAGCACAAGCTTATCAGTAGAGTAAATAAGTTACATAACACTTTTGAATATACATTCAGCAATGTACATTTTGTGCCAAGTGTAAGCAACTTTCACAAATGAACAAATGAAAGGGATGGTGTCCTTAAACTTAAATAAGATTTTTTTCTTTTTATTAATAGACAAGTTTTTAGATTTTGCTTTTGCTGAATAAAAAAACTGACTTTGTTATTGAGAAATCCTTCAGTGATAGCAGGTGCAGTTTACTTTACACTTATACAGTTTTACACAGTAAAACTACTAAACAACAATGATCTGCCCCACCAAATTACTGCTAGGGCATTCAGACAACAACACAATGGGTTTCATTCAAATGTGCAGTATTTACTTACAACTAATACATAATTGTAATACAGCTTTAAAGCACTCAATCCACCAATTCAGTCATTTGTTGTTCCACATTTTCCAAATCAGGATATTTAGTGGCCATAGCTAATCGTATCACTTATTAGGTACAAAGCAGCTATCAGGTATCAAAGCAGGAATTGTGCAAAAACAGGGCACAGCTGTAAACACACCAACACCCGGAGATGAATGTCACCACAAGGTTATAGGAAATATTCGGCATATGAGACGAAACCCATGTAAACAAAACTTAGCACAGTAGGCACATAAATCTGAAATATGGTGCAGCACCACCATGTCACTTTTCAGCTATTCATCAATCTATTTACTGAAGCCATTTATCCAAAACAGAGTCATGGTTTGCCCCTTTAATAGAACTATACACTGCTTGAAACGACAGGGAATTGAATATAATAATGTCAGCCCAGCAAATGGTGAGAATCTGGGTAGTTTATAAAACAAAACATTAAGGCAGCTTAACAAATAAAGAAAACACACACAAAAAACTTTCTGATCAGCCTCACTGGCCTGTCTTTATAGATATGTTGTGCTTAGACCAGTATATGGGGCACTTTGCCTGCTACTAACCTTATGTGTATTAACCTATCGCACTCTCAAGGGTTTCTTTATAGCACTGGCTGAATTGGTAGTACTTCAAGTTCAAAGAACCACGGCATACTCTTATGTTAACTCAGTTTACATCTGAATTGCTGCATTGCATTTGAAGGTCAGGAAGGTAATATACTATACCCTGGAGACACCACTTAGAGTGGTCTGACTCAACTGTACCCTAAAGCTTGTATCCCATTTAAAGAAGGGTTCCAGAGAATCCTAACTGAGCAGGCTGGTTCCTCTACTGTATACGTCTCTGGCCTCTACTAAGGTCTCAAAGTTATTCACTGTTTTACATCTAACTTGCTATAATCTAATAGCCCATAGATGCTTTTCAGTCAAGGCAGCTATGGGAGACTTCATCTCACAGACCAGCTATGTACCATCTTGAGGAATCGAGGGACATGACTGGTGTGGGACAGTTCGTCACATGTTAAATAAGAATGCATCTATACACATCAAACCAAGTTACTTTGGGAAATGCTTTATGTTATAACAGTTTGTTTTTTCCTTTTGTGGAACATCTTGCAATACCAAATAAAGATGTATGTCTAGCTATACTTTTGGCCTCTGGAAACACACCTTACCTAACAGTGAATACATAGGCTGCCAACGTTTACTGTAAAATGTTCACCCAAATATCCCATACTTTTTACACAGTAAAAAAAAATTGGCCTTATCTAAGTAGACAGGGTATATATTCCTCAAGATATTGTGCTCCCTTGGCATTAACTTCCAGAAAGTATACTTGGCCATACATATGAGGACATTTCTGCTAGTACCTCAAAGAATAGTTCTGCAATTTGATGGTCAAAACGAAACACATTGGGATTCTTTTTATAGACGTTGTGGTTTCAGCACTCATTAAAGGTCAACATCTTCTAATATTCAACTTTTTACAATTTAAGCAGATACTAGCAGATGAACATACTTATTATACTTTGTGTGTTCCATATGCAATGCAATCACTAAAAAAAACAAGAGATAGAATTATAAAAAAAAAAACATAGTCTCCCTTACCCACTTCAATGTAAAAGGCAATTTTAGTCTAATAATTGACCAAGCAAGATAGCTAAAACCACAGTGAAGCATAATAGCAAACTAATCAATTCCACGGTGCCACCTCAAAACTGTTTCATTTAATTTTACAGCTCATTTTCATACATTATATACCTAGCTTCTGATCCACTTACCTGTCAAGTGTACCATCCCTCCTATAAATTTGCTTATCATTGTTTCTGCCAACATACATGAATATTTTCATAATAGACAATATTCTTTTTCCTGCTGTTTTGGATGACTTGATTTTGCTTAAATTGTTTCTTCATAACACACCATTTTGTTATGCCATACCTTGTCTGACATCAAGTTATGTTCTTTCATTGACACTAGTCCTTTGTGACATGGGCTAAGTCTCATTTCTGATTTCATTATTTGGTTTGCCTACAACAAAGTCTGGCATGACTGAACTGTATAAAATCATGTACAGGAATAAGCAAGTAAAGGCGATGACTGATGTAACTCTAAAGAAAGAAATTCAGTTAGAACCTAAGAACATAGATGTTAGCAGGTTACAGATAAATTGCACACAGTTTTAGAAATTATTTTCTCACACTGAGAAATGAGGGTAAGGTTATCTAGCAGTATGTTTGACAGTAACAACTGGGGAACTTTCAGATTTCTAAACAATGTTATTTTGGAAACATTACAAGGATAGGAATTGACAGGATATGCTGTCAAACATTTTCTGAGAAACTTAATTAGAACTGTTGGCAGCATAGATTGCAGGTCTCTTGTGACTGGCTGGGTTTACAAGAGAACATTCTCTTCACAAATTAAGAAAATATACACCTCTAAAAATTACTGTACAGTATATTTCTGTTATGTTCTTGTTTTTGTATTTTGGGTTCTAAATAGTATATTTGCATATGCATTTGAGATAGGGAGCACCACAAACTGCTACTTCATTGCCAGCATCATGGCCAACAAAGCTCACAAAATACATCAGGATAACAAAACACAAGGAAAGGAGGAAGGTAAAAAAAAAAAAAACTAACAATGGGATGTTCATTGAACAAAAAACAACCTGTTGTTCCACTATATAGGATTTGACCTAGCTGTTCAGTGAGGTGACTTGCCCAGTTTCTTATCTCTCTAACTGCCATAAAAGCTCCCTTTTACTCATTTCCTATTTTTGCACGGTGGCCTCTGTTCTTTCGGGTAACTCTAGACTTACTGGAACACTGCTAGGAGCTGTCTTCAATTCACTTTCAGGCCAGGCACCAGAATCATGTCTTCCATCTGCCTTTGTGGTCACTGGACCCCTGACCTCTGACGTGCCCTTAAAGGACAAGGTCTTTATGGCAGCTTTGGCAGTGCTTGTGCTCTTTAATAAACAGCAGAGTGCCATCTTTCGCCATTTAAGGCTTGCCTCTTGCCACCTAATATCATACCGCATAGGGCATAGTGTATATTTTGTACACAGTTATTCTCCTGGGGAAGTTCCTTTTGTGTCACCCTTTCAGCAGACAGACAGACTTTACAGCATCTGTCCTCTATCACTAGCATGCGAAGTGCCCTCCAACCTTTAGTGAAATAGTTCTCTCTCTTACACCACAACCCTTGGTAGACTCATCCCATGTTCTGCAAAACATAAGGCTAGGGGTGGGAGGTATGGCCAACAATTTATTTCACAATATAATTAAAAGTGATCACAGTAATGGTATATATCATGGTAAAATCATAGTATTTCTCAGACTGAATCTAGTTTGGGTGCTTGCGTTTGCCCCATTTCAAAGGTTAACAGTGGGGAGTTCTACTATGACGTTTCTTTTTCATAGGTAATTCCAAAACATCTGTATTGTGCAAAATAATAAAATAATAAGAACTGGCCAATAAATAAACAAACATATATTGCTCATGCATTTTAAGATACACAATCTTAGAAATAGAAATATACAATAAAAACTGAAACAAGACTGAAAATAAAAATAATTATTCAAAGAGTTATTCTTATCAATGCCTCTGGTTTCTCATTGAACAAAAACAAGCAAGCCTAACCAGACATCAATATTCACTTTCAAAACATCTTTGCCAACAAGAAAAAAATATATTAAGACAAACCAATGAAAATGTACATGTACCTTGACTGAATACTGCATTAGCAGAAGTTATCAAAGTAAGCCCTACAATCCAGCCTACAAAAGAAAGCTTTCAAACTTGCAACACTACTGAATTGAAGTGATCTTGAGAGCATAGTTTTCAATTTTCAAAATCCACTTTCTACAGAATTCGATTTTAGTGGACATTTTTTAAAAAGATTTTTTAATGCAGAAATATCCTTATTTGTACCAACTGAAACACCTTCCTATCTTTCTATCCTTCAAGATATACAGCACTTCAACATTCATAGTTCAAAAGATGTAAAACTAATGCTTACTCTTGAGTACTTGTAACTTTATTTAAGCCTAAAAGTTTTCTACTTTTTATAAAAACTCAGTGATGCCCCTTTTTCCTTGATTGCCCAAGCTTGTGCTCTTTTTTCTTAATAGTTAATGTGGGGGTACCGTATTATTATCATCACAGACTTTGGAAAACATCTGAATGCATGAAATAAATCACATCACAAATGTTCTTTATGTTGGTAGAACAGAATAACTATCATTGGTTGTGTAGTACTTTATTTTCCTAATTTTTCACATCTCTGCATTATTTTTAGCTGCTCTAGCCATTTAACGCAATCTGCAGAGAGATCAGTAATGGCCAGTGTGGTAAATGAACATGAGTTTTAAATGATCCCTTCAAAAATTGCTGAAAGAAATGTAATGTGTCATCACGTCACACAGCATACAAAATATAAATTGACAACCTGAGGTACAGCAGAGGAAGGACTGACACACAGACACAAGCAGCTATTTGGTAGTCCTTGAAGGGACCGTTCATTGTCCCTTTAAGAAAGGAGCCTAATCAACTCCTGCTGTTAGCCAGTGGAGAATCTGGTCTTCCCCTTTCCCTTCAAGGGGGGTCACTGTCCTCATAAGCCTTAATATAACATGACAGCCATCTTCTTTCCTTTGCCGGGTCTGAACAATCATGTTCATTGCACCTACTTTTAAGTGCCTTCAGTGAGTACGGCTTTGACCTACACCCTACAGAGTTTCACCTATCTGCTCTCTTACAGGGTGAGTCACTACAATAAGGCAAAATTCAAACTTTAATATTCACAATTCAAAAGTAGCCAGATCCCTATTGTCATTTGATTCCACTGTCCATGACTGTGATTATAGCACATACTTTCTACAATGCATACATGTTCATATGAATTCAGTCGCTGAAAAAAACACACTAATAGTGTTAGGACATGTGCTACTCATTTACAGGTGAAAATTAAAATTTAGCTACAGGAGGTTATAGACTGAGTGGACTGAGCACCTTTTTTCTAACCATCTTCAAACTTCTCTATTCTTTAGCCGAAAATTCTCAAAACATATGGATATATTAAATAAGGGTAAATAAGGGAAATATCTTTTTTCAGCAATAAAATGTTTTGTTTTTAATTTCTTTATTCACTCTATCAGTCTTAATTGTTTTTACAATAGAAATTTGAAGAAATGTGAAGATTTATTTCCATTTTAGTCTTTATTAACTCTTTGTATGTCATTTTCCGTATGCATTTTATTGTATAGCAGTACCGGTACAAACAAGCTATTTTACATAGTTCCTGAAATTTATGAAAACCTGAATTTGTACTGAATCAGAGCACATAAAGTTAGTTTAATCAATCACTGCTTTACTGCTGGCATTAAGAAGAGAGTGATTTATAATAATATAAAATCCACATAACTAACACATCCCACTGAATGAGGTACTGCTCCAAGGCAGGAATTCCTACACATTTCAGACATGAAAGCTCTCACATTTAGCACCAAGTAGCAAATAATTTTATTTTTTGAAACAAAGCTTCACTTTGAAGCAGCTGAAAAGGACATTTTTTTAAGGGATATTACAAGAAAAATTTAAACTTATATCAACGAAAGCTTAACACTCAACGGAAAACTCTCAGTAATTCTGAGATGTTCTACACTAAGAAACCCCTTTCATGCTGTTATCCACCTCTAATCTTTATTATGTGTTTTTTGTCCATCAATGTAGCTGCTGAGAAAGGGTGTCACCTTAATATTTTCCTATATCTGCTTCTTATATGAACTACTGCAAAGAGTTAGCTATAATTCTGTTCGCCCCTCAAATCACAAATAACCTGAATCTCAGTGAACCTGTAATTCAAATATATTCTGATATAATTGACAGGAGTCAGGAACTGGGCAGAGACCAGGAGACTAAGAGCTAATGTTCAAAGCAAGCCAATACTTTCTTTACTTTCTTACATCACAAATACTGAATGCCCTTCCACTTCATAAGGGTAAGTTTATGATCCATATTGTAGCCACAATGATGAAGGCAGTTGGTTAAACAGAATTCTCTATAGCAATTTTAAAGAGATCTATTACTGACATGCATAATTTTGGATTGTCCACTGTGCTAATGTTCAGCAAAACCATGTCTGCTGACATACGGTTATTTCCCTACGTTGCACTTTCAGGTTTTGCAAATGCTCATATTCATTCCTAGGTGATTGTCACACTTTGTTTGAATATAAATGTTCATCTAGTAGATCAATGAAGTATAAGGCAAAAACTTTACCAAACAATGTAAATATCTGGAACCTGTACGACATAACGAACACTAACATTTTGGGTACAACTTGCAGGGCAGTCATATTGACATGCAAATCTCAAAATATTTTTAAACTTGTATTTATATTTAAACTAACAGTATACTGAAAACTTCAAATGTCTCTAACACTGTTGCAGCAATCTACATGCTGCAATGCACTACTGTTGGATTTTTTTGGTATTTCCCCATCATTTCCAGAAACAGCCTAACTGCATGTTTGACAGAATAGCTTCTATTGCCAATTATGAATAGGAAAGCCTTCTGTTCCATCACAAAATGATGCATTTTCCTTTTCAAATGCCAGCTGCTCCACAACAAGCCTCCGTCAAACTGGAAGGGTAGCTTGCAAATGGCTCTGCAAAGCTCTATTGAAAGGACTAATATAAGGCCAATTTATAACTAATACTGAGGTAAACTTTGGATTTTCAATGTGCACAAACCTATGCAATCATAGGGACAGCCAAGGTGAGTTGACATCACGCTAAATTACTAGCTTAGTTGTGCACAGTGAGACAGAGGAATTATATGAAAAAACATACAGGCAAAATCAGTTGTGTTTGGTCAAACACAACACACATACTCATTAATTGTTTCTGGTCCATGGCACAAGTTAGAACATACACTGTAACCACCATTTTTTTCATTTATGTAAACTGGAATGTCATATTAAATGTCAGCAGTGAATGATTCACTATTATTTTTAGCAGATAACTGTATCCAACTCAACTTACAAAAAATCAATATGCATTAAAAAGTGAACAAACAATGCAGTACAAACAAGAAGAGCAAAACAGTTCAGTACTTACATCCAAAGGACAGATACAAAATAGCAGTCTAACAAAACCACAACTGGCTAACAGTTAACAAGATCAATATAACTATACGCTCAGAAGGGCAGTGCAGAAGCAGAAATCTGGGTGGCCCCGCAAGCAAAGAGGCGGCCCTTGATGTGTTTTGCAGAGAGCTGCAGTGTTTACACATGTCCTTTAAAGGACAGTACTACTTAATACTGAGTTCTTCCCATTCTGATCAGCCAATGTTTTTTTGTTTTAAAACAGAATGCTAACTTTGCTGAGTGCTCCCAGGGTATTATCTTTTGAAAGACACCAACCCTCATATACATACACGTGTAGAAGCAAAGTGAAGGCAGCTAAGTTTGGTGAAGCTCAAAAAAGATACGTTTCACAAGTGCTTGCCAGGCTGTGAGTGTAGTCAATTTCAGGCAACTGATCCATATAGGAAAGATATTTAATAATTATTAGCCTCCATCACCTTCATCTTATCTGCAGTCTTGTGCAAATGCGAAAATGGTGACTACAATTCCCATCATCCAGTGTGCTGCTCCAAACGATTTTATCAGTACAAAGTTTAAATAAAAGCACAGACAAATGCAGTGAGTCTTCAAAGGTAAAAGATGATACATTTACTTTCCTCAACCATTTTGGGATAACAATATCATTGTCTCACTGGCCAACAGCATTTATTTTAGATCAGTGTTTCTCAAAGTTTGTGGACTTTCAAGTACATTGATGACCTGCAGCATTTGGAGAGAGGGGGGTTTTCCCCCTCATGAACTGAGCATTAGAGTGGGGAGTCCCCTTAGTGAAACAAGCACAGTTAGAAACTGGGAAAAATATAGCACAGCATTGCCGATTACTTCAGCAGATCGGGGTATGTCACATATGACAATAAATCTGTGATAAACTAATTACACTACATTTTTTAGTTGAGCATACCCGTGTTTTTTTGAAAAAGACAACACTTGTCCACCTACATGTCATCATTATGTCTGCAATATCGAATCAATGAAGTGTAAAAAAAAAAAAAAAAAAAAAAAATGCAAATTAACCTATTAGGCTAAGCCACGATTGAATAGAATAAAGGTAGACTTTCTTTCTACTGTATAGTTTATGAAGATGCTGCTTTTTATAATGTCATTATACAGAACAGGAAGGTGAGTCAAAGTAAGTAGTAAGTTTTTTTTTTGTTAATATAGAATTCGACTGCTATTTTACTTGACTAACACCACCAAGGACTGTATGCACCTGTTCAACAGTAAGCAGCTCAAGTAAACTAATAATATCAGCCCTTGGTTAAAAAAATACATATATTGCATACTGAAAATTGTAGTAAGTTACATAGTATCTCTGATATATCTGATTAACCAATGGCATAATAACTCACTTTCTTAGTATTACAGTAAGAAATGCATATGGAAACAGGGTAAACAAAGTAGTGGAATGAAACACTAGTTTGCTCATTCTAAAGAAATACAGACTATCTTTACAATAGAGATGACTTTACACATTTTGGATTATGAAGGTACCTCCCAAATACAATATAAATGTACAGTGTTTGCTTTATCACTTAGTTCACCATAGTTTCCTAGACACCCTGTGGGAATGCTTGGTGTTTTTAGCTTGAAAATCTGTATATCAATGTACTCAATTCATCTGGACCTGAGGACCAAGAGCATTCTCAATGGCTTTCCTTTGACATTTGCTCATTGGTTATTTGTATTTTTTTCCTGATCGATTACAGGTTCTGTCACGCCAATTGTGAATCAATCTCATCAAACTGTTCTTCCAGATTTTAGTCACATTTGCTTTTCCTGTGTCTGAAACACTTTTCAAGATCATGTCTGGATTTTTGTCCAGTTCAGTATTGCCTGCACAAAACAAAACAACACTGTTATAAAGTTTGGTGAGAATCACATTATTTATCTAGGATATTGCATATGACTTGACCTGCCTACACAGCATTTAATAAAGAATGTGGCTTTCTATGTTTATTCGTAAACAGCAGTATTTGAATCTCTCTCCCAAAGCTATTTAAACACTATAACTTAGAAACACCTAAGCAGTACTGTATAATTTTCATAGATCTTTTTTTTTTTTTAAGGAAAAGCAGAAGAAAAACAACATGGATACATTATCCACAGAAACAATGTGCAACAGGCAGCAAATTTTTGAAATTACAATAGTAAAAACCTTCCATAAAAAGGAAGTACCCTCCAGGTACATGCTTTCATGTTAAAAGAGATAGTTGTCTCAATTAACAGAAGGTTATCATTACATAATACAGAAGAAAAACAAACTAATTAATAATTTGGAACAGACATTGCTGTAAACTACAAACACTGTTTGTCAGTCGGATCACTTTTAAAATTAATGTAATACTGTACACCATAAACCTATATCTTTCATACACCACTGAAATCTGTAAATCGTTTAATTTGCCATCCAAATGCTCCACATTTGCCAGCAGTCTACTTGGCAGAACTGGTCAGTGTACACAATTTTTCTGGCTCTCCTTCCAGCTTTCCTGGAGCAAAGGCTACAGCTTACTTGGAAAACTTATTTCATAAGTCAATTTCCTCTGTAATGAAGGCCAAGGCTCTGGTTTCAAATCCAGCAGGATCTGATTATCTTACGTGCTTATTTTTGACAGCTGTATATAACTTTGATCAAACCATACAAAAAATAACAGAAAAATGCTACATATAATAACTGGGAAAGTTAAACACAAAACCCTACTAGGTGTTTTTGACCTGCATTATTGGGGAATACCATTACTATACAAAGCAAAACTCCCTTCTGCTAATTATTTGACTTTTGAAAACATCTGGATAAACCAGAACAAAAGGGCAAAACTTATGAAAGAATGTCTTTTCCATTTATAAATTATTTAGATAAATTTTTAGAACTGAGTTTTTGATGTTACAGTTTTTTGCATTTATTAATGACAAAAAATTCACATTAAATACATAAAATAATTGTGAAAAAGTATAATGGCAGTCTGCAAGCTAATTATTATTATTGAGGAATATTTGACTAATACATTCCCCCAGTATGACTTACTAGATCAATCGACATTACAATTTTATACATTTGAGCAGAAGCACTTTAAGTACTTAGAGGTGGAGGTGGAGAATGAACAAGCAACCAATAGGTTTAAAGTCCAGGGCCTAAACCACTATACCTTAGAAGGACCAGTTAACATAATTGTACATGTTATAATGTTTATTTATTTTATCATGAGCATGGCCATTTTACTGCCATCATAGGAGTGATGTAGAAAGCCAGAAGAATAACATATTTGCTAACCGAGGAGATGAAGAAAAAAAAAAGTCCCTCTATATAAACAGAAACTGTGTAATGACTCTTGAAGAAGGGACAGGAACATCAGTACAAGGAACAACATTTGCCATTGTGCAACAGTGACCTTTGGCCATGTGCAATAATTAAAATGATCACTTGATGAACTGAACAGGGATTTTCCACTTTCGAACCCAAATGCCCAAGAATTATTGAGGTTCGTAAGACCCAATCACAGCTAACATTAATAAAATAAATGACTTAAAGAGAAATGCTCCAGATCTAGACTCATATTATTAATCATTCAACATATGTTTTCAAATTTGCACTACCATTTTTTCAATAATAATGTTTCAAGCTTTTTTTTAGTAACAGCCACCACCTTCTAATTATTAGTAATTATTGCATTTATTACATTTCCACACTTTTTATTATTGTTCTGCGAAATCTCAGGCACACTTCATGTGAATTTTCTTTGCCTCATTTTGCCATTCTTAGCTGTTAAGAATTTCTCCACACCTTCTTTATTTTCATTTCCAAGTATTCAGTCCTACTCTGAATGCACTTCCTCATCTAAGGTCTGTTATGTTGTTTTTCTTTTATTAGCTGTTTAAATAATGTTAATAATTTGTGCTAAACTAAAATCTAAATTAATAAATTAAAATATTTTGAAAAGTAAATCAAAAATGACTCCCCAATTAGTTGATAGCAAAACAATATAAGATAAACAAACAAATAAACAAAGAGATGCTACTGCATACAGCTGGGGCTTAATTATATTCACCACACATACAATTTACTGTAATTATTTGCATGTTATTTTCATTTTGCACCAAAATCACATCTTGCACTTTCACCCCAAACAATATGAGTGCAAGTCTTTTTATGAGAATGACTTTCTAGGTGCTTTTGATGTGCCTTTAATCACATTATGGTTTTTAAATCAATTATTAATCCAATTGTACTTCATAGCAGCGCAGCAAGTCCAGCAGTCTTGACGGTCATAGGATTCTACCCAATGTATGTGATGAGGTTTTTTTCACCTATTAAAGGTAGCACTAATCAACAGTGGCAGTGCATTTGAGAAAGATTGTACATGACTTGTAAGTAATTCTGTTTGGCTACTATATCAGTGGTAACTGTGTATCAAGATTAACAGAACACATCCACGAAACTAACTCAAAATTAAAATTTATTTTACAAAGTCAAAACAGGCAAATGCTTCCATATCAAGAAAAAGCAAAAAAAAAAAAGATTTTTAAGCTAAACAACCCCAAAGTTAAAACTAAAAAACTAAACCTCTTTTTTTTCCATTTGCTTTGTGCACTTATTCCTCCCACAATAGATCCTATATATAAAATACCAAATGCTGCAGAAATAGGAAAAAAAAGCAATTCTGTGCAACCCTACTGACCCTGGGCACAGTCTGTTTTCCAAACTGAGGTCAAGCCATAAGTATGCTAGTATCAAAGCTAGCCCCTCTCAGTCGAAGAACTTTTCTTACCCCTCCACAGTCTGTCTGCTTAATAATGTACGCTACAGTTAAAATAAGAACATTGTAGACTAAAGCACACATTCAGCCATTAACACACTACCTAGTCATTTAAGTGCTCTGTATTGTATAAGTTTTGTCTTGCACTTGTTTTCTTGTTAATTGCATATGGATGAGCTGTACTATGTCTCATGCGCCTCACTGGACAGATTTGTATTAAATGCAATAAAATTAAATCTTTTTCTTTTTCTGTACCTTGTTATTTCTCTTCCAATTAGTAACAGCTTTTGCTATCAAAACACATGACCATTCATTTCCTTTTCTTTTTTAATTTCAGGTTTGCTATAAATGGCCAACCTGCCCAAAATCTATCAACGTAACGCATTCTCAACAAACCAGCTGGCAAAACTGAACCTCTGTGACACCATGCTTAGCAATGCGCTATGTGGTGTGCATCCAGTTATGTCATCAGTTCATGAGTGTGAACTACTGCATGTACTCACACACAGGCATTGAAAAAGACAGAAAGACAAGGAAAAAATACCAAAACTCCCCCAAAAACCACATTAATAACAGCAGCTTGAGTAATACAGTTACAGCTTCTCTAAAATACTGGTTAAAAGTGAAAACATAACAAGAAATAAGATGAACTTGTGTTTTTATTGCACTGTTGTCATTATCACATTACTCAGCCCTAGCTCAATGCATCCACACCAAAGAGTACAATTAATTACAATTTGCATAAGTGTTTACATTGTTAATATTTAAAAATCTGAAGTCAGCAGAGACAATGAACTCAAGCATAAATAAATGAAATGTGCGATTTATATTCTTTGAATGCACTAGCAAGCTAATTAGTTCATACAACAATACTATAGAGTGTGTTCTTTTATAAACATATTTGAGTTTCAATTTGCTACTGGTTTACAAGCTATGCATACACAGTAACTGAAGGGTCAAGCACCTTTACCTAACTGTGCACTGCTAACATATTCATTGCAGAACAGACAAAACACCTTCAGGACTGAGCAGGACCACCAGGGGTTATGAAATATAAAAAGTAACATCGCACTAAGCGAATGTTTTGGATGGTAAATCATGTGACATTTTACAAGGACTCATGGGAATGAGATGAAGAAGGAGCACTTTTTATTGGTTTACTCACTTGTTCCCTGTGTGCAATTTTTGTCTTAGTGATTGGTAACAACTGCAGTATTGCTTATCACTGTGGTAATAATTTAATTTATCCATAAACTACTGTACTTGAAACCACAGGTATGTATAAATGAACATAAAAATTTTCCAAATCGGAAGACATGTATCACATTAATCTTTAACAAAAAAAAAAATAAAATAAAATAAAAAAAAAAAAAAAATATATATATATATATATATATATAGTAATCATAGTAAACTAAAAAAAGGTTATTTTCAAGTATATATGATTTGGATTGCAAATGAGTATCTCATAAAACTTTGTGCCACTAGTCATGCTTTACTCTCAGTGCTATAAATACGTAGTTGTGAGAAGCATGTTCTACTTTGTATGCCTGATCCATGCACTGTACAAGATACATCATTTTTCAAATTAATAAGCCCCATTTCCTTGCTCCCTCAACCAGAAAACACACTTCACACTTCTCGTGAGACTTCAAAAACATCATATTAAGGGAACAATTCACTCCCAGATTTAAAAAGTGAAGAATGGAACAGACATGTCTGCATTAGGATGCTTTTGCTACTGTTACTTACTGATAACAACTATACATATGTTCAAAATGAGGACACTGGACTGCTGAAAACAAACCAGGATTTGGCTGAAGTTGTTGCAAGATTGTTTACATGTTCAATTGTCCCAATAATAACATACCACCTCAAAAAAGTATATGATATAAATACATATACTGTACATAACACAAAAGTCTCAAATACATTTCAAAAAATTTATATCAGTGAGCCAAGAGCCAACAGAATTAGCACAGAGTATAAAGCAGAAAAGAGCCCATTTCATTATTGTTTTTTTCCATTAGGTATCAGTTATGCAAAGGTTCTGTGATGACGGACACAAATGCATAGTGGGTCCTTGATATGAGCACAGGTGCATAAATAATGCTACTTGGTCCATTCATCCATACTTCCAATTTCCTAACTTTTTAATTTCAACACAGGGTCATGGAGAGCTAAAATGAATCCCTGAATCATGTGTCCTCTATCACATAAAATCCCTTCATATGGTATAACACAACTGATGTACATGGTGAAAAAGCACAAAAATATATGGAAGAAACTTTTACATGCTCAAACATACCCAACAAGTTGGGTTACATTAAATTGATAGTTGATAATACTGTATAAGTAGCGAAGAAAAGAAAGAAAGAAAGAAAGAAAGAACATCCAATACAATATGCATTGTGTAAAGTGTTTTAGACCATAAAGTGTATAAAAACCTAATTTCTAATATTTTTTCAAGGCATACACTTTGTCTTCTTCAGGATCAGACACCATTAAACTAAGGACAACAGAAACCTTATATGCTGTCTGTTTCTTCTTGTGCAGTGCTTCACATTTCCAAGTGCATGGTAGGACTCACAGCAGCATATGCAGACTTCTCATGTTTCCTGGAAGTAAGCAGCCTCTGATGTTCCTCTCCAGCTGACTGGTGAATAAAGTTATTCAGTATGGTGTTCATTTGTATAGTCTGTTAAAGTGAAATATCTCAGAAAGACAAAGAGAGGCAGAAGTCTTTCTTGTTGGTGACCTGCTTGCTTGATTCTGCTGATTGCTTTCCATCCACACAAGATGCTTGAGCCAGTAGTTGTCCTAACAAAGGACCTTGTGCAGGAAGTGCTTCTCAGTAGTTTCCTTCATTCTCCTCAAAGTTTTTCTTTCAATGGTCCACAGTTTGGCTCTGTTCTGTCCACCCTTCACTATTTTCTGAGTTTCTCTCCAATGGACAATTAAGTAGAAGTAAGTGCTGCATATTTTGACTGAATGTTGGTAGCTTGAACCATGGTTTTTCTTACCCTTCTGGCAGTTTTTTTACTGTTACACAAAATGATTAGCCATTAGCACTAGAATGGTCTATCCATCTACTAAGGATGCTCCAATCAGATTTTTCAAGGCCGATACCGATTACAGATTTTATTTTGCTAATTCCCATGTTTTTTTTATTTTTTATCCCATTTAAAAAACTTTTTACACTAATCTCCAGCATAACCAGACAAATAGAAGTCTTATGTCCCATATTAAAGTTTTTGTGATAAGCCTTTTTACTGGTCAAATTATTTTTGTAAAAATTGGCCGATTTCGATCAGCGACTGATCAATTGGAGCATCCATACCATCTGCTCAAGGGAGCAGGTAATGGCAGATATGATGCGTGACTGTATGGGATGCAGATATTCAGTCTTCCCAATTTTTAGTCCAGTTTTCCTAATCTGTCTTAGGTAACCATTATGATGTACTTCTTATTTGTGGTTGTCTTCTCAGAAAAATAAAAGTATGAACAAGTAACATCATCATATATCAGGTCATTGGGTAATATAAGGACCAGCACCATGTAGTAGTGGTCACCACATTCTCAGCAGATAATGAGTAATGCGACGTCTGACAATGATGAACACAACATAACTGAGACTGTATCTGTTATACAATACTGTCCAACATACTGTTGTGCGAGTTTCAGCATTCAGAAACTGCCATTTTTTGAACGCTAAGTCAGTCCGATTTTGTTTTGTGTATAAGAAGCAGCTTCTTCTATATAGTTAAGAGGGCAAACTTATATGTATACTACTGTGAAATTAATAATTTTCACTAAGCGTTGAAAAAAGTAGATGTTTAATTGTCCACTAAATACAGAAAACATTTAAAATAGATTTTTATTATAACAAACACTTAATGATTAGTAAGTGGCAAATTGTGAGCAGTGCTTTAGAGAAGTGCCTACAGGTCAGCTCAAGGCAAACTAATTCTCTTCACTCAACATCCACTAGAACAATCTACATTGTATTTACAATTTTTGAATAAAGCACTAGAACATATTTCTGTTCAGGTTCAGACAACACTTTCCTTCAAATTCAATGCCTCTTATATATCATGCTGGTTAGAAATATGCCAACTTCAAATGTGCTGACCTTCAGAGACAAATTATTCCTTCAGAAGTCGAAAAAACATTGAATGATTACAGTACACTGCTGCGAGTAGGCTACCTTTCTGGGCCCCTCCTCTAAAATCTTAAAGAACTGCACATTTGTGCTAACAGAGCAGGAAAACTTTGGAAATGTGGAGAACTTCTGAAATGGTTTTATCAGAAATAAGGGGGGAACAGACTGCACTGGGACTTGCGCAAAAAGGCACAGTGCACTGTGAGTGTCACAAACTAAAAAACCCTGTATTCCTAAAAACACACAGCTCAACGAGACCAGACCTATGAATGTTGGAAATGAGAGTCTGCCAATCATAAATAGCTTCTATGAGGCAAACAAAAAGATAGCAGACATAAATTTCACAATGAAAGAGACATGATCAAGACTTCTAATAAAACAGCTAGTTAAAAAAAGCACTACTCTGCCAACAAGTGAAAGAAGAAGTCAATCACCCAGCATAAGCACGTCTTCATAACTTATGATATCTTGGACAAAATCTACTCTATTCAGTCAATGCATGAAATTAGATGCACAACAAACAGCACAAGACAATAGGTGCTACCAATGCAATTAGTTGAGTGACCAAAGTGAAGGCAGAAGAGGAGAGAAGAGAAGGGAAGGGAAAAGAAATAAATTGGCTGAGCTACCTGCAAAACCTGACAGGTATAGTGCTGCAGAAACATTTTTCCCCATGTGATTTGCTACATTATTGCCTACTTTCACAAGCCATTCCACCCAGTTAAGCAGGCATTTATAAAATCAAACAAAATGCATTACACAGATACTTAAAATAAACACTGTTTCATAACAGTCTGCACTTTTCTAGCTTAATTATACCCTCAAATTACATTTTTGAAAAGGTTAAATTAACACTACACTTGTGTTTTTGAAATCATTTACTTACCTATAAACCATTAAATGTTCTGCATGCAATTAACTGTCCCTGCCAAAAAAAACAGCATGAACAAAAACAAACCTTATAGACTAAATTTACATATACATAGAAGTTCAAGTCCATTTCAATCAATTCTCAAATTCCTTCAAGCCCATCTCAGTGCTTAATTTCCGTCTCATCTGTTTCCTATTTTGTCATGGCATATTCATCAATAACCAATCACTGAGTGACATTATACTGTACTTCAGTTCCTAACTGCTAGGTGCTAGCATCAATGCTCTGTTGTATCAGAGTCAGATGTTATGACACTGTGAACGCTCTCACCCTTCATAAAGATGGTTGTACACTAGAAGCATCTGTGAAGCTGTATTTGATGCAGTGGATTCTGTTAAGCATCCACTGTAATAAATGCTACAGTCTTAAAGTGCCACTGTGTGCAGCAGGCCTGCTGGGTAGTAAAACAAGAGGCCTAGCATTTGTTTACACTGCAGACATGATTTATGCCAGATAGGAAGCACAGCTTCTTTATACAAAAACGTATGTTTGTGTTTATTCTACACGGTAGCCAGTACAAATAATTCATTAAAAAGGATACTTAAAAGAAGTGTGTGATTGCTGTAAATAAGCACATTTAATATTTCCAGAATAATTTATTTGCTTTTTTTTTTTTAGTTTACCACCTCATTATGATGTTATATGCTACTTCACATTCCTTGAAGAAAATCTGTGGTAGTGACAATAAAAGGCAGCTGATTTTCTTTTTTGCTAATGCAAATCTTTATAAGATTATAAACTTTAGAACACATGCAAATATGTGACTGTGCACAGCGCTTTTAGATAAAGACTATTGTTATGAGACCAAGGGACATATAACCCTGGGTAATCTCAATCCATCCCCCACTTCTAAAGCTGAATATGCCGCACTTCAGCTAAAGGGGGAGGGTGTGCAAACATTATGTTAATGACAAATGGGACCCACTGTTCACTAGTTGATAATAAAATAGTGTGGGGGTCCTTCGCACAATGCTGTTGAAGCTTCCCGACTCCTTGGAGGGTTTGGACAAAAAAGGACTAAACTTTATTATAACTAATTATATAATTAAATAATTTCTTTGTTCTTTTTAGGGAACCAACTTTTAAAAGGTGGTCATGAAAAAATGGTTCAAATCATAGCTTACATTGAGACATTGACCAGGCTAGCAACTGAACCCATTTCTTCAAAGAAATGAAGAGGCAGTGTTATGAATTGCACAAAATGCCTCCTATTTTAGAACGTTTGAATCAGAAAATTACATTTGATGTGTACATTCCTAAGACAGGTAGTTTTTAAACTGAGATATGTTTGATCCTGTCTTTCCCAGCCTATCAAAACATGACTTGCTTTTTAATCCTCCACTAAATGTAAAAATGTTCATGTTGAAAAACTGTCAGCTGACTTCCCAAAATGGCTGTTAACTGGATGGATGGATACTGTATATAGAATAACATTCATGAAAAAAACATGTGATAGCAAAAGTTAAGTTTACACCAGGTGCCAAAGAAGAACTGAGATGGTGTGTTCTTTAGCAGTGCATATATTTGTGCATGAAAAGAGGAAGACATTCATGCATCTTGTGCCTACATGGGGCACGAGTTCAGACATTCATCTCAGTGAAATTCAAACACATTTCGGACATAAGCTGAATTTCATTTAGCTTACCTAAATTACTTTTATATGTATTTTGTTTAGGCTCTAGAGTAAAGACATATCCAGGAAAGTTCCCAAATTCCAACTGCTTTTAAATTTGCTATTTTCTGGTCCTTATTGATTAATGGTGTTCACTGTTTTAAAGTGTAATGCCTCCCATTAAAAAGTTTTTACAGCATGCCATTTTAATAGGGTAACAGAATTTCACTGAGATCTTACATGGTGCATTGCATGTTGGGTACGGCAACACGCTATCAGCGCATGCTTCCAACCTCTCTAACTGGGCATCTATTTTAGACATTGTGTTGGAAGTGTCTCAGTGTTTATTAGATCCTCTACTAAATCCTTTTTGAAACTCACATATGCAAATGCTACACAAAGATTTTTTTTTTTGTCAACATGTTTGCTCTCTAAATCAATTTGTTAATTTCTAAGAATTCCATATTATCTTTAATTTTTCCGTATCTAAAAGATTGGTTCTGTTATCTAAAAATTGGAAACATAAGGTTTAATCTGTCCAGTTATTCCAGAAGATATGATAAGGAAGCCCATTTTCAACCCAGCAAACTTAGAAAGTAGATTTCAGGGCTTTTTATTTTCTACTCATTCATTTATTTAGTTATTGCTGTGTTTGTGATTATATATGCATATATACATATTGAAATTTATAGATTCATAGATTGATACACCTACATATTTGTCATTCAATGGATGAGGTGAAAGAAGATAAAATAAAAAGGAATGTAGTATTAATTTTTTTAATATTAACTGTTTAATGCATTATTGTAATGTCTTGCGACCTAAGACATTACAATTAGAAATTGATATATTTTACTGATACTGTTCACATACTATATTTTATCATAAGAGACTGATTATATGAACTTTCTGTGTATTCAGAATTTTTTTTTTGCCTTTTAAAACACACAATTTATGGAACTGTTACTCCTACTTTCTAGGGAAAAAAACTGAAAATTATTAATACAATATTCTTCTTGTTTCACCTGTAAAACTGAAAAAAATAATACTTTCTGTGATTGTACATTGTGAAGCCAGAGTCTTTATGCTTAAGTTGGCTTCTAATTTCATTGTAAAGCACATATTATTATTTTATGCTGTTTCATTTACTGAATACTAAAACTCTTATAGTATATTTTAAATGGTACAACCAGCACAAAGTAATTTTGTAAGTAATTTTGTAAAGTAGGTAAATACATGTTCTGTATAGAGTTACAAGAAAAAACAGTCTTACCCTGAATTAATCTAATCCAAAATGCAATTCCATCTTTATATAGATTTTATTTAATTAGATAAATGCTAAATGAGTGTTTTAAACAAAAAGCTTGAAAAGGTGCATTTTCTTTAAGAACTTTTCTACTTGTATTCTCTTTACCCATAATCAGGATTTAGTAGATCAAGACACATTTTGGTCAAATTAATATAAGCATAGATTATTTAATTCCATAGCGTACTTTAACCAACTCTCCACACCACTGTTAATCCCAAATATTTAACACCCAATATTTCAGAAAACTTTGTTGCACAAATAATCAATGTGCACCAATAACAGGCAGGGATTATGTTCAGATCATTACCACTTTACAAGGCCAGCCTGTGTCTTGTGTCAGACAAACTGCTGAGAAGAAACAGCACAGAAGCAAAGACAAAAAAATGAGAAAATAAATGACTATGTGCAACTCAATATGCTTCTCTAACAGCTTCTCCCGCACAGCCATGTATTAAAATGTGTTGCTAAGATACACACTGCTAAAGAAGTTCATTAAAGAATGCTTTAAACAAAGCTGCCAGGCTTCTGTGGCTTTTAAAGGCAACTATTATTTGGATGTATCCCTTGTGTTTGTAATTACATCCCTGCATGCCTTGCTCTCCATAGTTCATTTCTAAAAGCAAACCAACAAAACCACTATTTTTTACCTTTTATCCTAAGCCAAATGTACAGTAGCTATATTCTAAACCCTTAAGATGCCTTCCTCTTTAAACTTAAAGTAGGCTCAGAAGAGACAATCCAAAACAAAACACTAGATGCAGAATCAAATTTTACAACAATTTTAAAAAAAGTAACATAAGATAATATTCTCTTCTCAATTAATGTGTCTAAAATATGCAGGTTTAAGCAGAAAATTGTTGGGAAATGAAAATAAAATTACATGGTACACACCTTATTCAAAAACACTTTCCTATTATCTCTAAAGTAACACACATTATGGCAAAATTTGCATATTTTTAACAGAAATGCACTTCTGAATATTACAGAAAACAAGTTCTTAATTGAAGAATGATCAACACAAATGAGGTAACAAGAAAATTCAAACAAAACCACTATAAATATATGAACATTTACCATGAGAATTTTTTGCTTATCTATACACATATACACATATATACATATATATACATATACACACATACACACAAAGTGTATATACTGTATCTATCTATGTATCATATATAAACATATATATGTGTGTGTGTCTGTGGATCAGAGACTATCCCAGCAGAATGAAGATACCACTAATCCATCGCAGGCTAAATTAACCTAAATTCACTCACATACCCAGCCAAATTACAGTCACCAATTCAACTCAAACACATCCTTGGGCTGAGGAATGGGATACCACGTTTCCTGCAGAGAAAAAAAAAAAACCCAAGCAGATACATTGAGAATATGCAACCTCTATATAGGATTGTTAGCTGGTCTCCAGGGGCTGTGAACCAGCATCTCCTATATGCATTCAGCACTGTCCCTCTGTGCATTACTTATTTTCTCCAGATTTCCTCCAGGATGTATCTTCACATCCCAAGGACTTGCATGTTACATTATCTGGTGACCCTAACCTTGCTCCTCTGTAAGAGTGAATGTGAGTGAATCTATATTGCAGTGGACTAGTTTGGACAATGGAAAAATAAATTAATAGCTTGTATATGTTACAGTAACCAATAAGATTTCCAAAAGCTGAAGTATTTGCTCTGTGATTTTTTGAAGTCATCATAACTTCTTCTTGCAATCTTAGAAATTTTAAAGTGGAAAGTAGGTAATACCAGTACTTTAGATTTTATGTTTCTTCTAAAATGTCAATATAGTATTAAAATACATTCTTGACCTTTTCAAAAAGCCAGCATTCAGCAGAGAGTTCATATGAAATTACACAATGACACCAAAATAATTGCATTTTATTAAAAAATTAATTACACTTCATTAAAACAAAAATATATAAAAATGTATTTATTTTTTCAAACACTGTCATTGTGATGATGACTGTTTCATATTACTTCTTTCAGGTGAAATACCAATTTATATTAACGCATTTAAAAGCAAAAACTAAAGCCCCATGTAGATGTGGAAATAATGATCAATGCTGAATGAGCAGTTAAAAAAATGATGAATCTGTTCTAGAATATCAAAATGCATCTCTAAGAAAATGATAGAATTGAAGCTTAAAGATAATGTTAATCATTTCTTGTGTGTTTAATAGTGTGAATCTTCAAAAATCGATTTTAAAAGTTGTAACCTGTAAAAAGGTAGGATCCATATGTTTTGATCACTGCCGAAAAAATAAGTCACAGTAACAAGTCAGTCATTCCACGTTCAACTCACAAAGCGCTTATCATTCTACTACAGCACTTTAACTACGGTATAATAAGGTGGGATTCTAAAACTTACTTTACGAGCTGCTCAGTTTTATGGGCACTTTCATAAGGGTCACAGTATGCTCTGGAACCTATCGCATTGCTATCAAATGTTATGGACTTGGAAATATGACATAATTGACAATTATTATCTGTTTAATATTTTGTACTAATTTCCCAAATGACTATTAGGCTCAAAACACTCAAGACTTGATATTTCACCTTTTCAAATTCCTTCATCGCTAGGGATATCCCATATCCACTTTAGGTGCTCACTTTTCCATTATATATACAGGGTCCTCCATAACTACATGCATTGGGAGAGAAAAGTTAAAACTGTTATTTTTCTGCATATATGGGTAATCTGCACTTCAATTTACAAGACAAATGTGAAACAAACTTATAAGATATCACCTTTAGTTTGTATGCATTTGTACACATACAGTGAAACCAGTAGATAAAAAAATTGTATTCCTTCACTGAAATTCAGGTAACCTCAAAGTACTAAGACATGCTAACATGAAGTAAATTAAGGTACTATAAAATCTAGTATTGCCTGAGGATCATTGGTGGATCAATGGTATCCACCCTATGACCAACAAATTAGATTTTTTTTTTTTTGGATACCTTGGTCCAGCCTTTACTACAGCTACTTTCAGTTTCTGATGTTTCAAAAGATTCTTCAATCTCCTTTTCAGGAAATTAAAGTCATGCATGATTGGATTTTTACCAGAAAACTGACTTGGCCAACAAACTAAGACTTTCAGCTTTGTTTTCCCCAATGGTCTTCTTACTTTCACTGGCAGGTTGTTTTGGGTCATTGTCTTGCTTCATGAAGAGGTGCCAGCCCACAAGTCTGGAGGTATTTTCTTTTATACAGGCTGGCGAGAGATTTCTATTCACTTCTGAAGCCATTTTGCTGTTATAATTGTTATTAATATCTCCAATAATCAGTATGCTTCTTCCAGAGAAGGCCATGAGTACTAAAGCCATGACCCTACACTTATTATATTTCATTCATGAAGTAGTACATTTATGATTATCAGCAGTTTGACACTTTCCCTGCAGTATCAGCTTTTTACCACTGATACAGTTTATCTTTCCCTAATTTGTTTGTCATACTTTGTTACAGAACATTACTGTCTAATTTCTGGTATTTTTAACCAGTTCTAACTTGGCCCTTCTATATTTGGTGTTGAAGATTTACGGCGTTTAAAAATTTGCTACTGAAAACTTCTTTGAAAAATAGCTTGTTATGCCTTCAGTACTGCAACGGTGGAGGTTATTGTTGATCTTAGACAATGTACTGCGAGAGCTGTTTTCTTGTTAACTCTTCTACCATCAATGTTGTCCTCATTTAACTTGTTGTTTCTGGCATGCTAAGTACTAATGGGTTTTTTTCCTTTTCAAGACATTCTAAATTAGTTATTTTCCTGCATCCCATTTCCATGCTATGGCTTAGACTGCACTCTTCTTTTTTGTGGATAATTAATTAGTGTGCATCTATATTTATGTCTACTGATTCCACAGAAAAACACAAACATGAGAGGAAGTCTGAAAGCCTCCTGTTTTTTTTCCCTTTATCTTCTTCCAGAAAAAGGCCAGGAGACTCCAGAGTCCAGTAAGGGGATATCACATCTGGTCAGATGACACAGAAATTGGATAAAAGGAGACAAGAAATCCCAAAAAGTCAGTTCATTCTGACCTGAAGATTAGAACTAACTCCGCCACAAAGGGTCCTGACCCTGCTAAAGTGGATTGCTTATTCACACAAAAGCACAAAGAATTGTTTTTATTTATTTGTTTTTTTAGGCTACTTAATGCATTCAATAAATCATTAGAAATTCCAAGTGAGCAGAATGGAGTAATAACATTTGGCTGAAGCCCTGATTTTATTTCTTTTCTCTCTCTTTTTGTAATAAAGTCATGTATCCTGGAATTCTTGAACATTTAAGTTCATGGTGGTTTTAGCATCCAAAATTGCCCCTGCCTCTTGACTCCCTTTTGGTCAGCTGCTCATAGACCAGAAAAAAACAGCCAGGAATGAGGGATTGTCAGTAATGATGGGTATTTCTGTTCACTTTACTAAATCAATTCTTTTGTTTCATTTTTAAGATTAGACACTGAAGCATACATAATATCCAGGGGGACTTGAATGAGAGTCATGCAACTGGTTCTGAGGTAATGATTTGTTCGCATATCAAATGTATAACAATGATGCCACTGGCTCTCAGGTAGTGATTTGTTCACAAATCAGATACATGAGAATCGTACAACTGGTTCACGGTAATAATTCAGTTTGAACTCAGCATAATCAGATAATTATACATGCCCAGTACAGTCAATGAGCGGTAAAACGGTGTGCACTAAAGTGAAGTTGAAAAAAAAAATTGTTAGAAACTGTTACACATCAGAATAATATTTTTTATACAGTTCAGTTTTGTGAGACTGATTTGTTGAATGTACAAAAGGACATACACATTTTTAACACTGTTTAAATATTCCGTTTGAAACAATTCCAATAAGGAATTGTATAAAACAAAACGATAATTATGTTCTAATATAAATGTGTTATTACTGTATTGTATGTGTATGATGACTGAGATGATCATCAGTGACAGAGTTTCCATTCACCAATACTGATATAATTTGAACTCAGAAGAATCTTAAGTGAATCAAGTCGAGACTCATGATTCCGGTGGTTCTTGCGCATGCACTTTAAACATCTACCAGCATCCTTGAAACAGAAGATGCTGATGACATCACAAAGAACACTCATTCATAATACAATTGAGCTCCTCAGCAAATTCTTTCGTGAGAGTTGACCATCACTAGTTGTCAGTTTACTTCCAACAGCAAGGAAGGGAGTTACTTAAGACTGGTCCAGGTGTTATATGAACTGCATTTTTAAGAAGGTCTCTAACCCTAAAAACTAGGGAATTGTGCTTACTATAGCATAATATCAAGGTCTTTTAACTCTGTTAATTCCTGAATTTTGATTCTGATTGCAGGAAGCCTAAAGTCAAGCTTGGATTCTGCTAAAATTATTATTATTTATATTACTATATACAGTGGGATGCAAAAGTTTGGGCAACCTTGTTAATAGTCATTATTTTCCTGTATAAATCGTTGGTTGTTATGATAAAAAATGTCAGTTAAATATATCATATAGGAGACACACACAGTGATATTTGAGAAGTGAAATGAAGTTTATTGGATTTACAGAAAGTGTGCAATAATTTTTCAAACAAAATCAGGCAGGTGCATAAATTTGGGCACCATTGTCATTTTATTGATTCCAAAACTTTGAGAACTAATCATTGGAACTCAAATTGGCTTGGTACGCTCAGTGACCCCTGACCTACATACACAGGTGAATCCTATAATGAGAAAGAGTATTTAAGGGGGTCAATTGTAAGTTTCCCTCCTCCTTTAATTTTCTCTGAAGAGTAGCAACATGGGGGTCACAAAACAACTCTCAAATGACCTGAAGACAAAGATTGTTCACCATCATGGTTTAGGGGAAGTATACAGAAAGCTGCCCAAGAGATTTAAGCTGTCTGTTTCCACAGTTAGGAACATATTGAGGAAATGGAAGACCACAGGCTCAGTTCAAGTTAAGGCTCGAAGTGGCAGACCAAGAAAGATTTCGGATAGACAGAAGCGACGAAGGGTGAGAACAGTCAGAGTCAACCCACAGACCAGCACCAAAGACCTACAACATCATCTTGCAGCAGATGGAGTCACTGTGCATCGTTCAACCATTCGGCGCACTTTACACAAGGAGATGCTGTATGCGAGAGTGATGCAGAGGAAGCCTTTTCTCCGCCTACAGCACAAACAGAGCCGCTTGAGGTATGCTCAAGCACATTTGGACAAGCCAGCTTCATTTTGGAATAAGGTGCTGTGGACTGATGAAACTAAAATTGAGTTATTTGGGCATAACAAGGGGCATTATGCATGGAGGAAAAAGAACATAGCATTCCAAGAAAAACACCTGCTACCTACAGTAAAATAAGGTGGTGGTTCCATCATGCTGTGGGGCTGTGTGGCCAGTACAGGGACTGGGAATCTTGTCAAAGTTGAGGGACGCATGGATTCCACTCAGTATCAGCAGATTCTGGAGACCAATGTCCAGGAATCAGTGACAAAGCTGAAGCTGCGCCGGGGCTGGATCTTTCAACAAGACAACGACCCGAAACACTGCTCAAAATCCACTAAGGCATTCATGTAGAGGAACAAGTACAACGTTCTGGAATGGCCATCTCAGTCCCCAGACCTGAATATAATTGAAAATCTGTGGTGTGAGTTAAAGAGAGCTGTCCATGCTCGGAAGCCATCAATCCTGAATGAACTAGAGATGTTTTGTAAAGAGGAATGGTCCAAAATACCTTCAACCACAATCCAGACTCTCATTGGAACCTACAGGAAGCGTTTAGAGGCTGTAATTTCTGCAAAAGGCGGATCTACTAAATATTGATTTCATTTCTTTTTTTGTGGTGCCCAAATTTATGCACCTGCCTGATTTTGTTTGAACAATTATTGCACACTTTCTGTAAATCCAATAAACTTCATTTCACTTCTCAAATATCACTGTGTGTGTCTCCTATATGATATATTTAACTGACATTTTTTATCGTAACAACCAACGATTTATACAGGAAAATAATGACTATTAACAAGGTTGCCCAAACTTTTGCATCCCACTGTATATATATATATATATATACTATATATTATATATATTACTATATATATATATATATACTATATACTACTGTATATATATATTACTATATACTATATATATGAATTAATTCTAATTGTTTCATTTTACAGATATATAACAGCCTCACTCTAATACATATGTGAGTGCATGTGCTTGAGTATGAGTCAGTGAATACAGAAAACACAATCTATTAATACAAACTGATTGCTACCTTGCTCGTTTAACCTGCAGTATTTCTATTTCTTTAAAGAATGTTGTATTAATCCTAATTATCTCTTCAGCTTGTTAGCAGTTTCAAAAAAAGAACCAAAAATCTAATTTTTAGCAAATCTGAAGTGATGTGTATCCATTCTCAAATAATATGTTTACATTTCTTTCCTGTAAGTTATCATTGCGACTGTCTGCAGATGAACAAGGAACTAAGCCACATTAACAATTTGAGCTGACACTCTATGAATTGTTTCTGTAGAACAATAACAAAGAAAGACTTTATAAAAATATCACAGAATACTGTGTAACAGAGCATGGATTAGTTAAATCATATTTTCAGCTCACATTTATTTAAAATAAATGTAGGAAATATTTTGAAATGTGTCAACATGTTAACCCTTTAAACTTTTAAGAAACAGTACCAAAAAAAATCAATGAACAATGTTATTCTTTTTCTGCTCTGTTTTAATGAGCTCCGCCAATCATTGTTGACACAGCAAATGCTTCACTAACCTACCTCAACCCCCACACTAAGTCAGGCATTGAAGTGCTCCATTTGCAGCAGCAGCAGCATATGCTATCTTCCTCCTTCCATATGAAGAAGTTTGCAAACCCCCTCTACCAATCCGTTTCTTAAATGAAAACAGACCATGAACACAGCATTATATACAATATATCAAACAGACATAAATTGTAAGTAAATTTAGAAAGTAGGATGTAATATTTAAATTACAAGATAAAATATGAAATATGGCTATTTTTAACATAGCACGTATATTTATAAAATGCAGTGTGTAATAAGAAGAATGGGAGCAACAATTAATATTTATAGTAATAGGGAACTCGGTGCTAGGTAGCATGCAGATGGTGAGCCTATTCACTTATTAATTCACTGTATTCTTACAAATAATAAAAGCAAACAATTATACTCTTTAACATTTGGACAATCTTTGCCATGGGCACCTTTAAGATCTGAACAAAACAAGAATTTGTGGATGCCCCAGCTGGTAACCCGTCTTGAAAAAATTACCTTTCTGTCTCTGTACCCCCGTTAAGCCCTTTTTTTGACTTTGTTCTTGATGTTATGTGTCAATCTGGTTTTTGCAGCCCCATTTACTGGTTAAGCACTTCCCACTGAAGGACATCTTCTAACCAAAAATCTAATGTCACTTTAATTTGCCTGATGTACTGCATGTTATAAAATGAAACCTTTTCAAAGTTGAATAAATCAAAAAGCAGTGAGTATAGCATGCAATCTTTTATCAGAATAAGTATATAAAATTATATAATTTTATAGAACAAATATGGCTACAATAATATATAACTCAGGGATGCTTTTAATTGTTAGAAATGTTTCCATTTACTGTATCACACATATCAAGATAGACAGAGCATGGCTGAATAACTAATATGTAAGTAAATATAGAATAAACTTCAGTCCTTGTCATAAGCTATATTAATAAACCCAAATTGGTTAAATGTATTCTGTTTCATGGCTATATGAATTCAAAAGGCTAAAAAAATGTATATCTATTTAACAAAGATTTGTATATTTAGTTCCTTTATGCTAAAGGCTTAAAGCATTAAGCCCTGCAGCAGTGACCAAATGATGTGTGCAGTATTAAACAATTAGCCAGTTCATGTGTATAATCAGACAAAAAAGGAAAACTTTATTACAGAACTGACTATTGATAATCAAGGAAAAACGCAAGTCTGAAAATAAATCCTCAGTCTGAAAGACAAAGGCGTTGTAAACAAAACTTTCTAAATCTCCCGGATCATCATTAGAGCTGGCTCTAGTAATGAGGTAACATGGGATTAAGAGAGTTATTAAGAAGCTTCACTTAGTGAAGAAATTCAAAGTCAATTGAAGTCAATTGCACCAAACTGACAGAAGGTGTCTTAACCAGCTAGATTTTTAAATTTTAAAGAGGCATTGTTTATTTTGAGGCAAATAAGAAGCTTACTAACCCAGATAAAACTCTATGTATTTATTAAGAAGTAACAAGATACATTACTGTTAATTTTCATAGTATAAACTAAAGTCATGCTAAAATGACGAATAGAGGCACATAACACCTACAGAAATGGACTTGGGGTTCTCCAAAGCAGAACGAGAGACTTTCTACCTGAGGCAACCAACAGGTACATGTCCATTGAGCCTTAAGCACTGAGTGAGCAGATGTATTAAAATAGTAAAATTAGAATGGAGACTATACAGAAAAGTATACAGATGTCAGAGATTAAATAAAATTGTAACAGAAAAAAATACAAAAAAAATAGGTCAAGAGAAAATAAAATAATTAACAAACCTTGAAATATTACAAGGCTTCAAGACTATATAACATAGTCTTACTATGGCCAACAAAGGTATGGCCAAGTCTTAAAAAGATTGGTTGATACTGATGCATCTTAGGTGAACAAAGCTGACTTGACCACCAAACAAATATGACAGGCAGTGTGTGTGAGCCCATGTGATAACAGTTCAGATGGCTAATACTGCCCAGATAGCGCATCATAGTTCCAACTTCAAAGCCTAGAGCATCACACAAAACAAACACAGCCATGAAATTTTGTTTAGAAATTGCCATGTGTGTTACATTGCAAGATTCTACATTAACAACAATACTAATTTAGGTTACTATTAAAGTAATGTACTAACTACAAGAAAAACTACTTTCTAGTAGTAAGTAGCTACTTACTATCAGTTGCCACAATGCACTGGCTCAAAAGGGGATTCTTGTAGTTTATTTTAAACGACAAAATTAAGAGTAACATATAGTAGAATCTTGCACATACACAAGTCCAGATCAACAACTGAAACAAACTTATTATCTACTTATTAATTATTTACTTCCAAGGAAGAACACTAAATTGCTGGTATGTAATGCCACTCTCTCCCTTACTTTTCCGTATTCAACCAAAGCTGGTTTTGCATCAACTCACCTTCTGTGTAGAAAAACCTTTTAATGTAAATACACAATAACCATTGTTAATGCAACGACTTCTGCTATTGGTGGAACTGTTCTAGTTAGTCAACTTTGTGATGTATCCATAAAACCACAAAGCAACAAGAGAGAGTGTCTGTTGAGGATGTTGTTCCCATGCTAAATTTGCCCGAGCTCATATACTTCTAATGGGCGACCTTAATCTAGTCTGTGAGAAAACTAGTGAAAAGGAAATTTAAATAGCACAATCAATGAAGCTAATAAATATTATCAAATAAACAATCAATAGGAGCAAAACACCACAGTGGGCAGTTGCATTATAGGCATACAACCAGCTGCATGAAGGAAACGCAGCCTTCCATTTCCATCAGCTTGTGTCGTCTCAACAAGGAAAACAATAATTTCAACTAACTTAAACTTCACAGGGAACCACGATTAAGTGGCAATATTTCCTATTGTGATAGCCACCCATTTAAACTTTGTACTTACAGCTAATATGAATGAAAGGATAACTGCAAAATGTACCAGAATATCATCTTAAACAAAAAAATAAGTAAGGAAGGATTTATGGTCCAAGTAAAGCTAATATTCAGTAATACTGGAATATTTACTTGGTCAGGTTACAAAGTATAACAAAGCAAAGATTCTGCAAATATTACTTGTTTTCAGTACTGCTTGTTTTCAGTATTACACGTTTTATCTGATTTATGAGTATTATTATAAAGTACTGGTGTTGTCTGCAATGTTGGCATGGCATTCTGACAAAGGAACCAGCACATTGCCAATAAAAAAATGTGCTACAAACTAAATGCTATTTACATTGAATTTTCATACTTTATAAGTTCTAATAAAATTACACAAAAAGAAGCATCTTGGGTAACCATTTTCACTTCATGAATTTCAAATTTACATACAAAAACATGTTAGATTTAATAATTAGTGACCACTGTCAAGGGTGAAGATTTATCCCATAATTTCAGTCAAAATAAAATTCTTTACAGCATCACCAAAAAGCACAGACTCAAGCAGATATTCAGAGTGTCAGAATATCACTGCTGTGCTCAAATTCTAAAATAATCAAAAGATTGTGAATTAAATAGACTGAATTAGCACCTCGCAAGCATTTTATCTACAGAGCCAAAAGCTACTCTTGATAACTCATACAAGTCTTACTTTCTCTTACATAATATTATGCCTGGTTCTTTACTAAAAGCGTGCAAAATAAGTTTAACACAAATATATATATTTGTGGACACACCTCCTCATTCAATGTGTTTTCTTTATTTGCATGACTGAAGGCATCAAAACTATGAATGAACACATGTGGAGTTATGTACTTAACAAAAAAAGGTGAAATAACTGAAAACATGTTTTATATTCTAGTTTCTTCAAAATAGCCACCCTTTGCTCTGATTACTGCTTTGCACACTCTTGGCATTCTCTCGATGAGCTTCAACAGGTAGTCACCTGAAATGGTTTTCACTTCACAGGTGTGCCTTATCAGGGTTATTTAGTGGAATTTCTTGCTTTATCAATGGGGTTGGGACCAGCAGTTGTGTTGTGCAGAAGTCAATTTAGTTGGACGATCATTTATTTTTCAACAGGACAATGACCCCAAACACACCTCCAGGCTGTGTAAGGGCTATTTGATCAAGAAGGAGAGTGATGGAGTGCTGTAAATGGTCATGAAAATAAAGAAAACACATTGAATGAGGAGATGTGTCCAAACTTTTGGCCTGTACTGTATATATATATATATATATATATATATATATATATATATATATACTTTGGGAACACTAATACACAGTTTGTTTTGATAAAATGTGTACAAAAACTACAAAAAACTGCAACCAGGACAAAAAAGTAGTTCAACACATATAATTTGGGAGTATTTTGTAGAGTTACAGTTGAACCCTAGCACAACATGAAGGTACATAACTGGTGAATAACAATCAAAAGAGATCCATCTGATTTCCAGTGCTAAAACATATGCCATTTGTGTAAATTACAGGAAAGCACCATTGAAAATACAAGTGCTATTTTGACCTCCTAACCCTAATGTTGTCCTTGATTCGATCAAAGAAAAATTATGCACTTATCTTTCTTAAAACATGCAATGTGAACTTTGTACTTAACTCTACACTTTTAAAACAATTTCTTCTAGAAGTGAAAGTTGCAGTTGTTACATCTACATAAAACAATCCTTTGAAACACACAATGACAATACTGTATTCTGAAACTTATTTAAATGCATCCAGTTAAGTGCATCGAGTGCATGTATAACAAGGTTAATTGCCCTTCCCTGTACAGAGTAAGTACACCAAATATGACAAGTTGTTTCTTCCTTGAGAATTTCCTGTGATTCGTTATTGAATATTTTAAAGCCTTGAAAGTAACAAGGTTTGATTTCAAGCTTCATACACTCCTATGCTAAGCATACTGTATATAGCATAAAATTAGTTACAAGGCAGCACAAGAATTAGCTAGAGCTGCTATGTGGTTTGCCGAGGTTATGGCCTTCTATACTTCAAAGATTTGTGCTAAATATGTATAATCCTGAGAATAATGGGCTTCTTATGTTCCTGTCCCTCCCACAAATATACAGAATTAAGCTGCAGAAATAAAAAAATGTGTAACAAACTCGTGGTAATCAAACAGTATGACTCTTTATACAAAGAGAGATTACCAGTGTGAAGAAATCAAGTAAAAATAAAAATATTCACTGTAGCACAGCATTCAATCATGTTTCCAGGGTTCAGATCCGAAGCCCAGCTGCTGTCCTCCCTCATTTTGTATGTAAGGATTGGGAATTTTCTTTGGATAGTTTCTTTTTTTTTTGGACCACTTCTGAAGGACAGATGTGTTAGGGTTATTTAGCCATTCTAAATCATAACCTGTTGGTATATGCATGAGAGGCTTCTGAGGCTTACTTCCAGCCTTGTGTCTGATGCTGGCAGGAATGCCTCCACCCATAAACACCAAATTGGACGGAACTGAATTTTGAGGATGTTATATTAGGAATAACATATTTCACAGTAAATATATTGGTGACAATAAAGAAAACACAAGATAAAAGGGTTTAATTTTTAAACAAATGTTCAACCTGACCCTGCATTGTAAAACCTACAAAAGATCTATTATTAAAAGTACCCAGAAATTAGAATTTATATTATACCATTCAGTGATAAGATTTTAAACTAGCTCAGTAGGATTTTTTTTCTTAAGATCTCATCGAAAAGTCATAAGGCATTGTAGTTCACTTCATTTGGGATTAATAAAGTATCTATCTATCTATCTATCTATCTATCTATCTATCTATCTATCTATCTATCTATTTAATGACCTGTCCATTTCAATAAATGGCTGAAGTAGCTACATTCTATTCTGGAGAATCTGAGCAAAAGCCAAACCTAGGGTGCCAACTCATTGACGGCCACATTCCCACAAGTCCCACAAGTCTTACACAGTCAGTTCAGAGTCACAAATTAACATAACTGGCATGTTTCTAGAATATGAGTGGAAGTACATGAGTACAGAGTACATGCAGGTAACTGAGCTAACTCCACAGGAATTTAAACTTGGGACTCTGGGGGTAGCAGTGCTAACCAATACACTACTTACAGGTACATACTGTAATTTTATGAGGTTTAGCTTTCTTGAAACTATAATTTACTTTAATTACAAAACAAAAAAAAATGCTATCCATTGTCAGTTTGAAAATTATCTAAAATACCCACATAAACTAAAAACATCACAGAAAAGCGCCACAAAAACAGAAAATGAGTGTAATCTCCAAACATAACAGCAAATGAAAGGAATATTTTCATAGCAATTTCCTTTACAAGAAAGCCCCTGGAATTTCAGTATCTTTCAATGAGTAACTAATGTTGTACTTTCTGCATCATGATAATTGATGAGTCTATTAAATTTGTCACAGGCATTAGTTCATTTCAGCAGTCACATATGATATCATCATATAATCTTAAGAAGAGAAATCAAGCTGAAATAAATAAAGTAAAGGAATGCAAAATAAAGAAGTACAGTCTAAACCAATTTTCATCTATTTTCTCATTTTTGTATCTAATGTTGTTGGGAGCCAGTGCCAACATGCCAACACTGGGCTCAAGGCAGGAAGCAACCCTAAAGAGACTGCCAGCCCTTTCCTGACGTACTCACCCACACAAGCCAAATTAGAACCTGCAATTAACTTATCATGAACGTCTTTGAGCATGTTGCAGGGAAACTGGATAACCATTCAGATAAAAAGTAGATTCAAATATCCAGGTAAAAAGTACAAAAATGTAAATGTTCATATATATGAGCTTACTATACATTACATTATTGCAAGCATTTTAATACTGTATGAGCATTTAGTGATTTGTTTTTAATCTATTTACAGTATATATCTAACTACCTATAGATGGGAGCTCCCACAGAAAATAAACCATAATAAGAAGGAAATAATTTTGCCAAAGAAGCAAAACTCATACAAATATGGGCAGGAAAAGAACAAGATGACATATAAGGTAAAATAGTAAACTCAAATAAGAGCTCCTAAAAATAAAGGCCTCCATCATCTCTCTTATGCTAGTCGAACTTCACCAGATGACATATTTTACCTGCTTCACGAATTGTGCCTTTAATTTTTTTTTGTTTGTTTTTTTTTTTTTTTAAATAAATGGAAAAGTAATGAAATACAACCTATGAATTCTGAATCCTCCTGATGCAAAACTAGAATTTCTCAGAAGTAATAAAACAAAAAAGTAAATTAGGATATTCATGGAGGCTTGAAGAATACTGTAATAACTTTGCTGCATGCTTTATACATTTTTGATTAATGTTTTCTGTTTGAATTAATATTACATTAATAAAAGATGTGCATCAGTCCTTTCTCTTGCAAATATACTCATAGGTTCTTGCTATTATTTACTATAAGAGTTTTTACTCATTGTTTTCCGTAACTGGGAGCTTAACAAACAAGTGGTATGGCAAAAGGGTTATGCAAATCAGGTAAGCTGATTTGTGATCTCTATAAATTAAAACTATGTTATGTATTTTAATACACTTTCGTTTATCATGGCACTAAAGAATGAAGTGTTACATGAAGGTCGGACATGTAAGTAGGGATTTCATTTACTCTGTACACATTACAATACTTCTACTACTGAAGGATAAAATGCCAATTAGGAAACCAGAACAAAATCTTGGAGGTAATTAAACAAAAAATAAAAACAAGCAGATAGATACTTAACATACTCTGATATGAAACTCCTTTGTATTTATTTTCTATATTCATTTGCCCTGTGCAGGCATTTATTTTTTAAACTTACTATTCCATGGTCATAGTCCTGGAAGTTAGAATCTATGTTGGGAACAAGAACAAGGCAGTACAACTGGAAGGGAATGATACTACTTCTGATTTAAACAGTTACACTTTCAATATTTCACATTCATCTGTTTTTTCCACTATGACCCAAAGCTTGAAGACTTTATCCTGCCAGCAACAGGTTAATACAGGAAATAATGCTGGATAGCATACGTTCTTATCATTCTGGAGTGTGACATACAGGTTGCAGGCTGGCAGGACATACAAGTAACAATTTCACTGTACTCCTTACACATGACAAAACTCCTACTGCTGCTACTACTACTGTATGTCTTTTGACAAAACAGTAAATACATTTATAATTATGTTAAAACATTCATTCCTCCACCCACTTCCATGTATGTTTTAATTTTTGATAACACTGCAAAAATGTAGTCATTTTTATTCATAATCAAACTAATCAATAATTATTTTATATACCACATTTCACAAAGCGAACAGGCATTTTAAAGAGTACACAAAAATGCAAAGATGATAGCATATTCCAAGGAGTACAAATACACACCAAAGAATCCACATATGTTTCTGTTAATTTGAAGCATTACACTTTTGATAGCAATACGTAATAAAAGATAATTAGCCTGAAGGATTTTTATACACTATATTAGTTTGAGGTGTTAAAGTAAATTACTCTTTTTCAACAAGTTCCTAATTTCCATTGACTAATATCATCTCTTCTGTCTAAAGTCATGTGAATGGTAAGTAGGATGGCTGCAGCTCTGTGCTGCTAACGGTAGACTCCAAATGAATAAGTGATGCACTTAATCAGCTTAGTGAGGATGGAAAGTACTGGCTGCAGCAAAATCAGTTAATGGGCACTGCACCTGACTTGAAAAGAAAAAGTAAAAGGAAGGGGTATATCTTCAAAGAATGTATACACATGAGCATCTAATTTGTTTAAACAAACATAAAATGTCTGCAGTCTAGGAAGCAGAAAATCACCACAGGAAGAAATACAATCTGTATCTTTCCTAAAATAGGAGAGAATGTCAAAGGCCATCAAATTTAACCAATTGCTCATCAAAAATTTGGGCTTAAAATAACTTAAGGCTAACTAGTGCAAGGGAGGATTACACTGGATGCACCGCCTGAAATATGGTGAACAATTTGTGGTGTCTCCTTGACAATCTTGCCTGTAAAATAGCTCTTCCTGCATCTACAGTTGAAGCGGACATTCCAGTAAATTCATCCTGTGCAACTTTTAGGCAGATGACGAGATATTAAAGGACTGAAGAGGAGGCGATCCAACACTGTAGTCACCAGCTTGTGCTGTTTAATAAGATGACTCAAACACAGTGAGAGGCTGATGTTATAAATTACAGCAGCAGATCAGCTAGGCCTCCAAAGAGATTTTATTAGACCGTCTTCCCTCCTCCTCTGTGATCCCATCTGCCTCAAACCTCACAGAGCATAAAGGGTAAAAAAAGAAAAAAAAAATCAACCAAAAACAATGTGCCCCAGCACAATGAGACATGACCAGAGTGAGGACCCACAAGTTGGCTTCAGTTTTTTAATTTTTTTTTACTGTTTATTTTCCTGCTTTTTGAGATGATCTTGTGTCTGATGAGGAAAAAAAAGGTGATATTCCATATAACTAATAAAAGTGCTATAACAAAACTGACGTGGAAAGCACTGTACATTTTCTCCCGCAATACCTTATAAACACCGTATCGTTTATAAATCTCTATAATAAGCTTGTGATGGTGGCACATTAGTAGCCTTCAACAACTGACAGAAATCATTCGATAGAATTTATTGCTGAAAGTCAGTTACACCTGAGCACGTTTAAACATAATAACGCAACTCAACGCACGTAAAATTTGGGGCTGTTTATGACACGTCGAGAGTGGTTAGCTTTTCCGCTACTGCATTAGCAAAGCTGCAAGACAAGCAATTGTTTTCTGTCCTTCTTTCTCAAATGTACTGCTTTAAAACCTGTAGGAATTTGTGCACGCATTAAACTCGTTTAAATATGTGTGAATACTGGTCCAGATTTTGAAAAGGTGCTGCTAAATGCCGGAAGATTGATGATCTCTGCTTTCTCTCCTTCCAAATCAGGTGAAATGTTTTGCTGAGAGCAAGCTGCACTGCAAGCATACAAACTGAAAATGATGCAAACAAGAATAACCGCGCTCGTTATTTGAGCCACTTCTTATGGGCGTGTACTAGAATTAAACGGTTAGATGTCTATAATTAATATATATATATATATATATATATATATATATATATATATATATATAATGTATGTACATTAAAAATGTTCAGAGTATTGGTAAATATTTTTGACAATCGGTAACATTAAGCATAAAGATACACTAACAATCACGAATCTGTTAATACTAGTATCTAGCTAAAGCATGTATTAAAAAATCCTTACTCAGCAGGTACTATAAAGACTTAACAACTTGCTCGGTTTTTTTTTTTTTCAGACTACAAATTATTTTTTCTCCCTTTTTACCAGGAAGCCGGGGTTTATCAATACCGCGAACAAATCAAATTTGTATTTCCTCCAGTGATTAAACATCTTTTGTGCCTTGCCGAGTAGCTTTTTCTACCCCCTCTACTCTCTTGCCTTCTTCCATGTGCCCCTCCCCCTTCAAAAAAAACGGCACCAAAGCAATCAAAATGGTAATGTTCAGCATGAATGGGGAACCCATCCCCCACCTCGAAACTCTGCAGACTTTTTCTCCATGTTAGGAATAAACCAACATATCCCCTCCCCCTTCACAAAATGGAAGCTTCCACTATCAAACTGGAAGTGATTTTACAAAAACACCTAAAAGAGAAAGAAATTGTTTCCCAATAACACTGCCAAAACGAAAAAGGAAGCAAGCATCTGGATGTAGCCGAAAGGCAAAGATTACGCATAAAGATGCTATTTGACTTTAATATGTGTTGGAATTACAGGTTTTTTTTAATTCCAAAAATATCTCTATTTAAATAAACCACTTTCGTTGACGCAAGTGACTACAGTCACTTTGTTAAAATACTTCCTGTAGTCACCGCGATCATTTATTACTGTTATTATTATTATTATTATTATTATTATTATTATTATTTCTTAAAAATAAGATTACGTCTTTATTCGATTAGTTTAGGGCTAGATTCCTAAGCAAACGGCATCGATTAAACTTAAAATAAAAGATCAATAGATTCCACAAGGTAGGTCAAGAAATCACTGACAGCTCTGGCAAAGCTCAAATGCAGCCTAAAGTTATTAGGAGAGATGGCGTGTTCTGCGTGCACAAGACGTGGCCTGCTTGAACTTTATTCAGTGCGCGAGTGATCGCCGTGCGAGTAGAGAGCACTATTGTGGCAGAAACATTCAATGGCATCTGTCCACGGTGCTGAAAAAATGTACCCTCCTCCTCCTCCACCTCCTCCGCCTGCTCTTTTGCTAAAATCAGCTATCATGCCTTGAATGTACAACAAAAAAGAGCTTGCCGATGTACACCTTAACTTACGTGAATAGCACAGTGAATTAAGTAAATAGATTAAATCAAGTTTTACTTGTCACCCGATGGATGCGGGCTTATAAAAAGTGGTAGTGAACTCTAATCAAACGCTCACACGTCAGTTCCAACCAAGAAGAGGAAAAATGCAACAGAAGAGAAAGTAATCAATAAAAACTGCCGGCATAGTGTGACAAAGAAAAAATGCGAGCCAGAAAGACCTAACAATCATAAACAACTTCATCAGAAGGCTTTTATCTTTGCAGATTGCCGATTCCGTGTCGAGTAAGCGCTGATGGACGACGATTTTAGTCATTTTCCTTCCACACTCCAGAAACATGTCGACCCTCCTCAAAATGGACGCTAAATTTTTTTTCTGTACTTCAGCGCTTGCCTAACTTGTACCAAAGCTATTTCTACGTAAGCCCGAACTACACGAGTCATGAAATAAACAGCAAGACTAACCCAATCAAGTCACAAAGACATCATGCCACTAAAGAGAAAAACGCAAAAACCCATTTCAACTTAATTCCGTCAAAAGCCAGCAACCCGAAATGGTCGATAAATTACATAGCAATAGCTTTAGCACAGTCTGAAATAGCTTACTTGTTTCTCACTAAGAGCTGTAATTCTTGATTGCCTTTCATGGAGTTGTTTCTTAAGATCACCGTTCTATAAAATGAAGCACAAAACACAATCAATGTCGTACGGTAGTAATCATTATGTTATGCCTATTTTGTTTATTGAAAAACACCAATGCCGAACGATTGCTCAATAACAAGAGTCTGAAATGTTTAGCATACAACAAGCATCGAAACATCACCAAAAGGCCAGCGCCGAGTTAAAAAGCAAAAGAATGGAGATCTATGTTGATAAAGTTTTTCCCCCATCAAATGCGAACACAGGCGACCTTTTAAAACAGTGGTGGGGATTTATAATGCTTTAGGAATTATTTTCAATTACCTGTGGGTCTTGCTTCATCTGTGCAACTAGTTTCTAAAGAGAAAGAAAAAGCATAAAACAAGGATTACAAAACTGTTTCAAGTTAGTATGTATGGGAGGAACAAAGAGCCCAAGCAAATACTGCGAGTCAGTTTTCACCAGCTCATAAATATTCAGGTCTCGTCCTAATCTCTACCAAGCACCACTGCATTATTCCTCCAAATCCGTGTTGCTCTGAGGGGGAAAAAGGCTAAATAAAATTCCGAAACTACTCCGAAAAGTAGCTGAAACACGTCTCACTTAACTACACTTCATGTCTCTGTCCGACATTACAGCAAAAACAGCATAAAAAGCTCGGTGCACTTAGCTTATAGGAAAGCACAGCTTGAGCGATCGATCCCACCAGATTTTTCCCCCACTCGCTCTCATTCGCTCAAAGACCAATAAGGATAAAATTATAAGATTTTTTACATACCTGATGACACTGGATTTCCACTTTCAACGCCTCTTGTAGGCCCTGTAGTTCCATGTTTGGACTTTCAAAGCACTTTTTTACCACTTTCAAAGCAATCGCGAACAAGTTTGCGGAAAAAATAAAATTAAAAAAAGCGACAATAACAATCGAAAGAACAACTACTCAGTCTGCAAAGCAAGTTCTTGCCTCTTTGCTGGGGACAGGACTCATCACTCACTTTACGCCTGTGTTGAAAGTCATCTAAACACATAATAAAGATATTTGCGCATGCACAGATCCATCGCTAAAATGATTCAAACGCAATGCGTAACAATGAAAAACTAATCTTTACAATTGTTTCGATAAAAATGACTTAAAAAAGGAGGACTAGATTCTGTCCGAGTGCGCGGCTTGATTTCACTTTGCCTCGGGAAAAGTTGCGCTTCGGCTGTCAATGCTAATTCGAAAGTTCCCGGATGGAGCAGTGAAAGAGCAGAATTCTCTTTCTCAAATACACACACACACACGCACGTACACACAAAAAACAGAGGCGCGCGCACGCGCGCGCGGTTACTAGCAGACATGCGCACTTAAAAGTACTGCTTAACGGGAACATCACATGGTAAATGCAAGTTCAAAGGGTTATTTTCTATGAAAGAATTTATAACCAATAGGCTTAGTTCCTGCTGCATGGTAATCATATATATATATATATATATATATATATATATATTTACAAGCCGGCACTTGTCTGATTGTTTTTAATTCAACGCATCACATTCGTCTCAATAGCAGGATTTATTATTATCACTGTATAGCTCCAGGAAGATGAAGCAAAAGTATGAAATCTTCATGAACGCTTAATTGTGCATTCAGTTTTTTTATACCACCGTGATTATATGAACAAAAAAAATTGTTAAATAATTGGCATTTTTTCATATCATTTTTCTATGGAACAAAATTATATAAATGGAATTTAAACATAAAAATATTAAAATGATTTAATTGTGTGATCTGAAATTTAATTGAGAATTTAACAGAAAAAAATAGCAATGCAAAAAAGTTCACCTAAAACTGTTTTAGACTACTGGTGTTAGAGAATAAGGAGTTAACTTTAAACTTTTTCATCCCATGCACCTTATAAATTTGCAATATGCTCTCTTTTCCCCTTTCTAAGCCCCAAGTTAGGAATGTACAGAATGTAATACACAGGCAAGCTCAACTAGAGACCTTTTCACATTGTATCATACACAGTGTGATGTCAGCACATGTGCTTTGCCAGGTGAATATCCACCAAAATGAAACCTGAATACACTAAAGAAAACTTTAGAAGAATGAGATATTTGACCATAAGTGCAGTTATTTACAGTGGATTCATAAAGTTTTTAGACCCCTTCACTTTCTGTACACTTTATTGTGTTGTTAATTTAATTTTAAATTGATGCATTTGGGATTTTGCCCATCAATCTATACTCAATAACCCATAATGACAAAGTGAACATCTGTTTTCAGAAAGGTTTGAAAAGCTTTAAAGAATCAAAACACAAATCTCTCATTTATATAAGAATTCAGACCCTTTGCTGCGACACTCCAAATTGTGATCAGGGTTATCCTGTTTACCTTATTTGTCCTTGAGATATGTCTAGAATGTGAGTGGAGCCTACCTGTGGCAAACTGAAATGATTGGACATAGTTTAGAAAGACACAAATCTATGTACAGTATATAAGGCCCCACAATTCACTCTGCATATCAGGACAAAAACCAAGCCATGAAGTCTAAAGAATTCTCTGTAGACCTCTGAAATAAAACTGGTGAGGCACAGAACAGGGCAAGGGTATAAAACTATTTCGAAAGCTTTGAGTGTACCTAGGAGCATCATGGCCTCAATAATTGTGTAATGGAAGAAGTTTGGAGCCACTAGAACTCTTCCTAGAGTTGGCTGTCCACCAAACTGAGTAACTGGGCAAGAAGAGCCTTGGTCAGGGAGGTGGCCAAGGACCCAATGTTTACTCTAACAGAGTTTCAGAAGTACTCTGGTGAGATGGTAGAACCTGTCATAAGGGCATCCATCTCAACAGTGCTCCATCAATTAGGCATTTATGAGGGAATGGATAGATGGAAGGCACTATCAAAAAAAAAATATGAGAGTTTAAAGGACTCAAAGCATGAGGAAAAACTCTGAGACAAAAAGTGAACTATTTGAGCAAAACTCCGAGCACTATGTTGGGCAAAGACTAGACACTGCTCATCACCTAACTAACACCATCCCTACAGTGAAGCATGGTGATGGCAGCATCATACAATGGGGGTACTTCTCAGTGGCAGGGACAGGGAGACTGGTCAGAATTGATGGAAGGATGAATGAAGCCAAATACAGAGTGGTCCTTGAAGACAGTTTGCTGCAGAGCACACAATACCTCAGACTAGGGCAATGATTTACCTTGCATTACAACAGTGACTTAAACCATACAACCAAGGCCATGCTGGAGTAGCTTCAGAACAAGTCTGACTGCCCTTGAGTGACCCAGCTAAAGCCCAAACTTAAACCAAATTAAACATCTGTGGAGAGACATGAGGATGGCAGTTTACAGACACTTCCCATCCAATCTAATGGAGCTTTAAAAGGATCGACCATGAAGAATGGATAAAGTGCTCAAATACAGGTGTACAAAGCTTGTAGAAACTTACTTAAGGAGATGTGAAGCTGCAATTTCTGCTAAAGGGGCTTTTACAAACTACTGAATTAAGAGTCTGAATACTTTCTAATAAATGTAAGTAAATAAATGAAAGTATGTTTTCAGTGCAGATTGATGAGAAAAATGCAAATTTATCCAATTAAAATTAAATTTACAATGCAATAAAGTTTGCAGAAAATGAAGTGATCAGAGCACTTTCTGAATCCACTGTATTTTAATCTGTCTGAATCATTTCCATAATTAAAAAAGTGAAAAGTGTCCATAGCATCCTGATTCATGCATCTCCTAAACTGTGCACAGCAAGCTACAGGGTGACCCAAGTGATCTACACTGATGCTTTAGTTCTAAGAATTAAAGGAATGTAAGGTTTCCCCTGTTTTTTTTCTTTTAAGTCATGGTGTCATTTGACATAACATTAATAAAAAATCTACAAAATACTTTTTCACACTGTGTGTTCAGGTAATCTGAACCAAATTACCAAGCCATGCAGATAAAACAGAAGTCTTGATAGTTTTGAAAAAGTATCTGGTTGACTCATTGATACCCATAAAAACCTGATGGATAGAATGGGATCTAGTTTATAAATCTTTGTAGGCTGAAACAAAACAGAACACAATGGAAAGACTTAAACGAAAAACTACTATAAGTCAGTTTATGCAGACATAAAATTATTTGTGGATGAAAAAGCTATGTAATGAAATTTATTATATTTTATCCTGTGACAGATGAGAATGATGAATTGAGAAACTACATGTACTTATTACAATTTATCCTTGGTAAGAAGTATAATGCCTGGTATAAGAACTGTTAAGAACTTTACGAAGCATATTGCTTAGAGACCCCAACTGAGAAATCATCGCATTTGTTGAATTATAATATTATTCTGTTCAGCTAGTTTTACTTTTGTAAATATTGGATTTAATATTATTGTTTTAGTCCCTCTAGGCTAATGATCTCAGTACTGTAATGAGAGAATAGAATATAAAGCAATACACTGGTTTTACAGTGATATCCCATGAAGAAAATACATACTCTCACAATTTGACCATTTTTCTTTTACTCTGTACTAGTCTAACATTAGAGCACATTCACTGCAATTTCTGGATCTTTTTGCTATCGTATTACCTTTTTTCTTTCTCTTTCTTAATTTATTCTTTGAATATATTTGCATCATAAGGCTGTCAGAACAGAAGAACAGTGATGTTTTTTGGCAGTAAATTAAAGCTTTTCTTTCATCAATTTTTTTTTTTACATTTTTCATTTGTCAAGAATTCTTTATATGGAGGTTCAATGCAGTTACCCCAAAGAGAGTTTGTAAAGCCTTTTCTTGTCAAATGAGGCCATTTTCTTTAGTTTTAACATTGGTGTCATCAGCAAGAAAATTATAGAATTTGAATGTGTTTATCTTTAGCCATGGTGATGAAATATGCGTTTTCTGCTATGTCATGGACAAATATACTTGGATTATATGTGGTGGATTTCAGATTGATTGATACAGCTTAACTCATTCTTCATAGAACAACTATGGTTGATCAATATATTGCATGCATTAAACCACATTTCCATGACAGTCAGTTATTTATTTAATTACTTTTCCCTCTTGCTTTTATCACTATTATGTGTATACCTCAGAAGAAAAAAGAATTGCGATTGTATGTGCTATAATCAGTAACTTATTTTGAAAACCTTGGACATATCAGCATCATCAAGTTTTTCCAGTCATCCACCTTTGTGTAGGCATATGCTGTCTGGAGGATCTTGTGGTTATTTATGACTTGCATCATATGCTATAAAATGACTTCTCACCTGTGAAGTAATGGTAATATTGCCTAAGCCATTTTTGTAATGCTTGAATTGAACTACTTGATAGGAATTTGTCTTGCTGTTACAGCCATAGATGTAGCATTAACATAACATACACCAGCCTGATTATTCCATTTCAGGGTCATCAGGAACTGAATTCTATCCCTGCAACACCGAGCGCAATGCAGTTGGTCACAGGGCCACACACAGCACACACCCACTTTTATACAAGGACAATTTATAACAGAATTTTTTTCATGACATGCACATCTTTAAAGATTAAGGAAAACTCATTAGACATAAGCAGAACATGAAAACACCACAGAAGCAACAACTAGGAGCCAGATATGAATCCTGGATGTGTCACGCAGCATTGGTAGCCACTGTGCCACCATAGGAGCACTAAAATACATTACATCATTACAATGCTATATACCAGAGGTCTACAAAATCAGTCCTGGAGAGCCACAATGACGGCAGGTCTTTATTCCAATCCAGTTTTTTAAGGGGAATACACTTATTGCTCTAGCAACCTATTCAAGCTTAATTTTAGTTACCTTTTTTTTTTTAAGGCTCCCCACTCTTAATTGCTTGTTTTAGTTATAAACAGCTGCATTCGATGTGTTTAATTGCTCCTTATTAACAATATAATGCAGTTGGCAAGGGAACCATCCAACTTGTTTCCATTTACACTTGTGTGCATTTATCATGAATTATCCAGTTTATTAAAAGATTCATAACAGAAAAAAAGTGAAGGACTGAAAAGTACTTGTCCATTTTAGGCTCCAAACCATTTGGAAGATATCCTTAGAAAAGAATAATTCTATGAGAAAGGACCACTTCTATTATATAAGAACAACCTGACATGGCAAGATGAAAACACTAACAAACTATAGAATTACATAATTTGTGTTATTGGCAAGGACTCATTTCTAACTAATCATTTTGATTGGAACAAAAACCTGCAACCATTACATGCCACCGGCACAGATGCCTGATATTTACTGTAATAATAGTGTACAAAATATAATTAATGCATTTAAAAATATGAGTATGTATAGAATTTCACTCATGCGTAATACTTTTCAAATCATTTAAAGTAAACACATTTAGGCTGCATGCAGGGTTTGGACATGAGGGGGATAAAGCAATAAATCAAAAGGTGAGATTTATGAGGGTAACTTCGATAAGTTATTTATGTGCCAAGTGGCCCCTGCTTTGAGTGACTAGTAATATTTCTGTGAGCTTTCCAAAATTATATGCACTTTTATGTTTAGAATGAGCAGACGTATTTCAAAACTAGACCAGTACTGAGGAGATTAGGTTTGAGTAATAGTGGTTCCAAGAAATTTAAATGATTCAGCCTCATTGACACTGAAACTAGCTACAGCTTATATTGTAAAAGAGGTGGGTAACTATTACAATCCACAATTATTTCTATCATTTTCAGAGTATGTAGCTCCAGACTATTGAGGAAACACCAACTGGCCATCTAAACCTCACCTATCCAATTTGGTACCTTATCCTTGTTTTCCTCCCTCCATGGTCATTTGTCATATCTCAATTATAATATAAGACTTTATATTTTTGTGGTATGTTTTACTATGTGTTTATTGTAGTTTGTGAGTTCATCTATGTAAATGTTGTATGGTTTAGCAATTTGCTATTAGTACATTGTAGATCTGATTTCATCACATGCTCTGAGCTTGTACTCAGTGAAGAGTGTTTTAAAAAATAATTTGAATGTAATTTCAACCCAGGACTCTGGTACTGTCTGGCAGAGCCATTTAATGCCTCAAGCATTTTAGAATGAAAATGTTTATTTCCATAGTTGTTTTAAAAAATATATTGCCCTTTGATATACTATTTTGACTTGATGTATTAGTTGATTTTAAATCAATTGTAATAGATTAATGTTTCAAAAATAAATTAACACTTCTGTTTGATTTTCTATTCAAATATGTTTGCAGTAACACCAATATTTGTTAATTGCTAAACTGTTATGTGAACTGAAGATAAATCAAAGCAATATTGAATACTCAGGTTAATGTTAGGGATCTATTAGAAATCAAAGGACTCTTGTAGTGAGGTTTACATGTTTAAGTTCTGTTTTATTAAAATGTTCTTCCACCATTATTTGTTGTTTTTAATTCACATTGCATTCTGCAGCTGTTACTGCCAAAATACTCCATTTTCTCTATGAAATAGTATCATATTGTTGGTAGAACAATGGCCTGTTTTTTTTTTTTTTTTTACTTTTTTTAAGACTTGCAAGAACAAGGAAGTAATGTAATGTCTATATGCAATCATGTTTACCAGTTCACTTGTAGCAAACCTCTCCATTAATCATTCAATTACCCCTAAAAGAAGCTACATCCAGTTACCTTGATTCAGACGTGTTGGGTACAAATACATAATATTGTTTGAGATAAAGATAACAGCCTTGAGAAGGACACCAGAGGTTGTGATACTCTTTGAATCCTGGAGGTACCACAGTGTCTCCTGACTCAAGAATCATCTACGAAATGGCACATAGGAAATTACACTTGAGTGAGGAAAGTTCTTTGGAGATCCTATCATCTGGATTTATACCAGGAACTCAGTTAGTGGTTGTAGACAGCAACAAAAAATGACCTATTAGCAGACCATCAAGTTTTGTAATGCTAGTCAGAAATTGAGTAATTTCACCAATGCAATTCCCAGAGAAAACCAATATAGCTTTATAGCAGCTGCTCCCACAGAGTTTACCTTCTGCAAAGGAGCTAACTGCCTGTGGAATGCTAGAGGATGAAAAATGTGGTTGTGTTTCTACTCCACCAGCAGCCAAGATGTCAACATAGATTTGTATAGTGAAACTGGGAGATTTCAGTATGCATTTTAAATTGGTAGCAAAAGGAAGTGTCTAGAAAAGAACCATGATTGGCTAAAGATCTGTTTAAGGCCCTATCCCATTTCAAAATTTTTCCAGCAATTTTTAGTCACAGAATTAATCTACATTAATCTAAAGAAATTGGGGATAGTTGCACACATTCCCATGACAACCAGTTGTGTAGCTTGTGACTCCAGTGACTCAGTGTAAGACGTGTCTGAGAAAAGGAAACAGGTTTGATTTTGTCTTATGTTGAAGGGAGGGGGAGGTGCTAAGTCATTAAGAGCAATGCATAGAATGCAGTTCAGAGGAAATAAGGAGCATGTGTGTTTTGGACCTCAAAGACTCAAGAGAGGTTCATCTGTGTGATGTCTTGTGTTTGTCTTACCACGATAGAATGGAAAAATGTCAAAACAAAAAAGATTAGAGACTGCAGCTGACCTAGCCTGGATAGTATATGTAAACATAGGCACAGTCAGGCAGCATGTTATTGGCTGTCAGAAAGTCTGTGATATATTGAAAATGTGAAACTGTTCTGGAAAGTTATGTTATCTGACATCCTCAAAACCTGCAATTGTCAAGTTTGACATTCCCTTTGATGTTCAAGCTAAATTGACAACCACAGCCTAGTCATTCTGGTGCCCTAAACATCCCCTGTCTCTAAGTAGAGATCTCTCTGAGCATTTCACCAACTAACAGTTAATGTGTGGTGAGTGTACTGGAGCAAAAATGGCTGCGGTTGCATCACCCAGGTGGGTGCTATGTGTTAGTGGTGGTTGAAGTGGCTTTCCACTCACTATTTAAAGTGCTTTGACTAGTAAGAAAAGTTTTATATAAATGTAAAGAATTATTATTATTATTAGTTGAAAAGTAAAAAAACGTTGGAAATTTCTTGGATTTGCTAAATAGTAATCTGAATGTAGAAGTTAAGAAACTAGAAACTTTGGTGAAATATGCCTTCCAGGCTTGATACTGGAGACCACTGACTGGTCCTGGGGAACCTTTGTGACTGCAGAGAAACAGGAACACAGTCATATTTATTACAATTATACATGATGGATGGACTGGCATCCCATCCGGCATGGACCCTACTCCCTTGTGTGGCCAGGAAACCATTATAAAGGGAGGTCAGTAAGGGAGCTAACGATATTCCCTCTTCCATGCCAGGAGGTGGACATACATGTAAGGAGACCATGTATGGGGGAGCAGACCGACCAGGATGGCTGGCAGTCCAAGCCGTTTCCTGGTTGAAAGGCTAAAAACATGGGACAGTGAGTGATTGCCTGCCATGTGCAGAGCACCCCTCCAAACACTGGGTGGTAGCATCTCATCAGGCAAGCCCCAGGGCAGCATGAGAGCTGTGGTCCTGTGGGGCTACCAGGTAGTTATTGGATATTGACTGCACAAGGAATGGTATAGTCCTGCCTGACCTGGAAGTGCTTCCCAAACGCAATAGATTTAGCACTGGAAGTACTCCCAGATGGGGTATTAAAAGAGAGCCCTCCACTTAGACCAGGGAGTCAGAGTCAAGAGAGGATTCGGGCAAAGCTCACCATGGGGGAGGAGTGGAAGGCGTACAAAAAGGAAAAAATCTGTATAAGATATTTGTGAAATAAAGCTGTTTTATTTACACTTGGACTGGGTTTGTAAGGTTTAGTTGAGGGTTTAGGGCCATGAGACGCCTGCTATAGGCCACATATAGAAAGGGTGAACACTCCCTTGGGGTAATTTCAGGGTTCAGCAAATAAAGTTTGAAGCAAGAGAATAATAGGATATTTTATTTAAAGTAGAATCAATTAAAACGTAGGTATTGGTTGCTCCAAAGACTGGATTTGAAAAACATTACAATACAGATGCTAAGGCACATTGGGATGAGCCTCCATTACACAATCATATATTAAAGTGGAAAATTTTTTCATATAAAGAAAGCACTGAACAAATCCATGAAAGGTAAGCTGAAGGACTACTGGATCGTGGACAGTTTGAAATTTAGGATTGGGAGGGTCAGGTGAACCATAAAAAAATTATATTTTTTTTTGAGTTAGACTTGTACTGCTATATATTTAAATCCCATTCCATATCAAATATTATAAATTGTTTATGTAATTTAAAGCGCAATGTGAGGTATGTCTCATTTACATACAACATATTTAAAACTTTGAAGTAACAAAAAAGTACAAAAATATTGATGAAATTTAAATGACAGAAAATATTGCTTTCTTAAGTTTGCTTCTCTGTTTATTGTAACTGCAGCAAAATAAGCACATTCTTTTTTTTCAACAATTTAGAAATGTACGAACAGAGTAACATTTCAATATGTTCTTGAACATTCTTTAACTGATTATCAGTTGGGGGTTTGTCAATTTTTATTTGCTTCATATAAGAGACACATGTCACTTTTTTATTTTTAAACGTTTTACAACAAGGGTGAGTGTGACTTGTAACAGATTTGCTCCGACCACTACACTGCTGTTTTTACAGGTTGGTATAAGCTCCAGGCATGCACACTCTCATTTCAATTGCTGAGGATCTGTTTTGCCGATAGGTGCTACTATCGGGTGTATACAATAGAATAATACCGAACACAAAAAAATATGTGACCTCTCTCAAACTAAATATGAAACTGTAAACCAATCTATAACTGAAATTGCCCAGAATGTTTCTGTTTGTTTTAAGGATAGGTGACGTGAAAAAGAGTGTTGCTTTGGGAAGAATGGATTATGGTATTTGTTCATCCATTTTTTTACTTTGCTGACATCTTTATCCAAGCTGAAAAATAACATCTGAGATACAATTGGTTATGTTTCTTTTGTTTTTCCAATTGAAGTGACTTGCTCTTGGTCATACAGTGTCAGTAGCAGGATTTGAACTCATAACCTAAGGATCTGAAATCCAAAGCCTTAACCACTATGCCACACTGTTTTTCTAATCCTTTTTATCCAGGGCTAGTCACAGGGCAGCTGAAGCCTAATGCCCACCACAAAGTAAGAACATACACACAAGCCAATTATCATCACCAATCTAACCCTCATGTTTTTAGAAAAGTACCAGAATATACCCACATTGGTCCACATTCAAACTTCATGCAAGGAGCACGAGGAGCACAAACTCTTGGGCTCCTTATACTGTGAGGCAGCAGTGCTAACTATGTACCACAGTGGTGCATATTCATGGATTATTAACATATTTCCATTAGCTATAGCCTTTAAAAAATTAATGAAAAAATACCCTTCTTTTGAGTTTTATTTTAGCAACATAATGCATGTGTTAAGGAGGGGGAGTTAAGGCCCCCCAGTCACCCCTTAAACTCTACCCATGTATTAATCAGGGGTGTCGAACTCCAGTCCTGGAGGGCCGCAGTGGCTGCAGGTTTTCATTCTAACCATCTTCTTAATTAGTGACCAGTTTTTGATGCTAATTAACTTCTTTAGCTTGACTCAGGCCCCTTAGTTGTTTTTTTCTTAAATAGCAGCCGGACAGTAATGAGACATAAAACAAGCAGGACATGACCAGCTCACCTGTACCCATCAAACAAAATCTGAAAATAAAGATGAAGGTCTCAGTAAGGTTGATCCCTCAGGTTACCAAAACATTTTAGGAGTTCTTAGAAAAAAAAACAGAATATCAAACAGTTTTGGAAATGTCTGCTGTGGCAGAAAGAGAGCAGCAACAAGCCATGGAATTGAATAACGGGTTTAATTAACAGCAAGAATCAGTTTCTCATTAAGGAACTGGTTGGAGTTTGAAGCCCCAGTTTAGCTGGTCATCTGTTGGCTCGTTTCATGTCTCATTTCTATTTGACTGTCATTTAAATAATCAATTCAGAAGACTTAATCCTTAAAAACAGGACTATTAAAATAGAGGGAAAAGAAGTTAATTAGCAATGAAAACTAGACACTGTTTAGGAAAAGGGTTAGAAAGAAAACCTGCAGCCACTGCGGCCCTCCAGGCCTGGAGTTTAACACCTGTGTATTAGATGGAAGTGCTGGAGTGCAGTCAATTTGAACCCCCTTGTCTATCATATCTTATCAAGAAAAAGATGGTTGTTAGCACTGAAAAGAAAACCTTTATAGAAAAATATTTTAGAGTTGACCATAATTAATAGTAAAAGCTATTTTAAATATTTTTATATTACTAGGGAATTCTAAAGTGGAGATAAATTTTGAAAATTCACTCTATTTACAGTTTTTTTTTCCAGCTTTATTAATAGGAATATGCCAGATTTAGTACTACAGTCATGGTGTAGACCAGGGGTGAGCAATGTCAGTCCTGGAGGGCCACAGTGGCTGCATGTTTTCATTCCAATCATTTTCTTAACTAGTGACCAGTTTGTGCTAATTAACTTCATTTAATCAATTTGCTATTTAAGACTCAGACACTTCAAGTCGGGGTGAGCAATGTTGGTCCCAGAGACCCACAGTGGCTGCAGGTTTTTGTTCCAACCCAGATGTTTCATGAGAAGTCATTTATTGCTGATGAAGCACTTACTGTTCAAGTGACATATTTCTGCTTCATTTTAGATTTCTCACTTGTTAAGATTTTGAACTCTTTATTGCTTATTTTAGTCTTAAACAGCTGCATTCACTGTTTGTAGTTGCTCCTTATTAGCAATAAGATGCATTTGTCAAAGGAACCAGCAATTCATCACACACGATTTGGTTTAATAAAATACATAGAAGGAAAGTGAGGAGAAAAAAAATTAAGGAATGAAAATTACTCATCCGTTTCAGGCTTCAGATCATTTCTATGATATCATTAGGAAGGAAAAAAAAAGAGATTTATGAATGATGTGACATTGCAGAGTTAAAATACTAATAAGTCATGATATTAAATAAGACCTGTTATTGGAAAGGATTGTTTTCTAAATAAGCAATTGGGATGAAACACAAATGTACAGCTACTGCGGCCCTCCAGGACCAACACTGATCACCCTTGGTGTAGACAAACATGAATGTGATTAACTGAACAATTAATGAAAAAAAATAAGATTATTATGTCATTACCTTTCTCCCTTCCTTATCTCCAACTGAGGTCAGTCCTTCAGACATGTGGTGTATTGCTTTCCTCTCCTCTTCCTTCTCAATAACTTTTTGTCTGTTCTCATTCATTTTCATTGCACAAAAAAACAGTTGCCACTTTATTTCTTGCATTTCACAGACACTTCCTACAAGCCCTTATTCTTGTAATTTGTGTGGCAAAGTGATCTCCCATCCTCCATTTACTTGTCATGGAACACCATCTTAAAATATCAGTCTTCCAGGAACCCTAATAATCAACATACTCAGTTTCATTTTGTCCATCTTGTGTATCTTACCCCACATAAACATTTGCTATAGACTTATCCACTAACCCTCTTTGTCACTTCTGCTCCTTAAAGGTCTTTGGAACCTTACTCCACATATTTTGGAACTACCCCACTGTCACTTCCTATTGCCCTGCTGTTTCAAATTCCCTTACTTCAATGCTCCCTTGTCCAGATTGCTCTCTCACCTCCTATTTTCTTTCTCTTTGACTTTTCCACAGTCCTTCTCATCCCAATCCAGTAGAGGTTGTTCTCTTTAGCTACCATCACTGTAAAACTTGCTCTGGCCACTCAATGAAATTTGTTGATTCTTGGAAATTCTCTTTCTGTACAATAGCTGTTCTTGAGTTCTTGGCATTGATTATTAATGGAGAATCTAGTCCCAGCATTAGGAAATGGCTTTTGGTCACCAGACTTGTGGGGGAATGGGTACCTGGAGCCTAACAATGATGGGGACTTATCCTCCTTGATACATTCATTTTCATTTTGGCTGTGGATCGCTGCCCTTACTGGCTCAGTCATGCAGACACTACTTCTGTCATTTTTTTCCATTTTTACATATTGTTTTCCTCAAAGGATTCAGTGGGTGGGTGTCAATGGCTTTGGTGTTGTTAAATTTCCCTCTGGATCAGTAAAGTATCCATCCATCCATCCATCCATGTTTTATCTTATTATCTCATTATCTTGCAGTTTCGTACATCTTCTTTCTGTATTTTACTGATTCTCTTTAACAGAAATTTGTTCATAAAAAACACTTCCTCTGTTCCCTTTTCACCACTTCTTATAATTAAACTCGGCAAGAAAACAGTGACACCATAACAATATTAAATTTTCCACATTTATTGATACTGTGACATCTTATAACATCAGTAATTGAAAAAATGATGATTCACCTCAAAAGCATTTAACAGTGACAGAAGCAGTAGTAGTTGTACTGTCACATGGTGCTGGGAAATTCTTACTTGGATATGCAACCAACATGCAACGCAACGCCACTCCCTGATAAAACAATTGTAAAAGAGGTTTAGAATAAAGTGCCTCCTTTATTTACCTCTTCTTGCAATACAGCAAATATAAATGTATACTAATGTGCTTTAGTCAGTTGTAATATGTGGCATTGAGAGGTCCATTGCACTTTGGGTGTTGCTCGTTATTTCACATTTTTAAATAAAATCAAAGTAATTGTAATTTTTCTTTTAAGAAAATTAACCTAAATTGATTAATAAAATGTCAGAAATAACATTACATGTCAAATTAGTAATAGTAATTTTAAGTATTACATTAATTATATAAGATTAGCATTATATAAACCTGCAAATGTGGTAGCAATTAAATTGAAAAAAGAACAATTTCAGCATCTTCAAATTCATTATTAAACAGAACATTTCAAGAAAGCCTTTAGTAAAACAAAATCCTAGTGTGCTCATAACGTTTCATTCCCACACAATTGTTAAGAACCATTTTTGCAGTGCTTGCTGAGCCCTTTCCTAATGTAATAAATAAATTGCCTTAGTAGGCATTATCTCAAACTCATTTGATGTGACTTTCATTAGACCTTTAGTGAAGAAATCAGTTCAGGATCTTTTTGTCTTCTATGTAAAATCAAAAAAAAAAAAAAATCAGTTACATTAAATTGCAAGCTTATTTATATAAATATGGTTAATTAAAAATACTGCTTTTCAGTCTAGCATTTCTTGGTCCAAAGATAGTAGCACTTTTAGCTAAAGCTATCAAATGTTTGCCTTATGTAGAAAATACCAACATACTATTTGCAATGCAGTTGCTAAAGCTGTTTTAATACCAAAATTCCATATAATTTTTATTGACTGAAACTGTGATAAATATGAACATAGCCACTTGTTTATGACTAAAAAGAGGTAACTTTACAAAACCTTTGAATGAATGATGATAATGACAAAGAAACTTGATATACTTAAATAACTAAAATAAGGCAAAACTAAAAAGTTTAAAGGAAGGTTATCTCAGGCCTTAAGGTCAACATCTTAAAAAATTATTGGGAAGAAAAATCTCTTTTTAGTTAAAGGTTTGCCATCCTCACATTTATTTCAGCACTGAGCCCACTCACGCACATACTCACACTGAGCTAATTTAGAGCCACTCTAAACTTAAACCGAATTAAAATAAACTGTGGAGTAGTGTTTATAGCTCCATGAAATCCACTGTCCATCCAATATTCTTCAGATTGTATATGGAGACTTGTTCGCTTGGGATTGCCTTTATAGGCAAATCCTTTTGGTCTTTTAAGAATATTATTACTTTCCTACTTTTACTAATGAACTCTTCATTTACAAAGTTTGTTACTTGTGACAAAAATATGGCATTGGGTGACATTCTGATAATCTCTATAGTCTGGATATTCTTCTCTTACTGGTCATACTGCACTATGTAAAGAAATAACCCGTTAATTGTGGATTGGTGTACGCAACCAATACAGTAAATGTGGCTTACTGATTGTCTGCTTATACTCCTTGTAGAATAAAGTTTAGCAGCAAGATTTTTATAGCATCATCCACTTAATTTTTAAGAACTCTCCAATTTAGGGTCAGAACCCCTAGGTTAAGAACCTCTTGTGGAAATACATATGAACTTCACAGTGTTACATCCTTAGTTACCAGATCTGCTTTAATGATACTAAACAGTGAAGGCTGTCCGTTTTAGGTCTCCTAAAAATATGTTCATTTACTTGGTGGCATTTTTTCAAAGAAGAATGTAACTAACTTAAATGTTTTCAACATATAAACACAAGTGGATCAATTACTACAAAGAGCAAAGAGAGTACAGAGTGTAAAATAATTCAGTACATTCAAAATGTATGAGTAATTGTTGAGACCAGGAAATTAGAGAACCATGGAGAAAAACAAAGAAATAGCCATTTAAATATAGTATAGGGTCAGAACTAGGAGGTCAAAAAGAGTGAGCAACCAAAATGTCATATAAAAAATGTTCATCAAAGGAAAAAGCCCAAAAATCGTAAAAGTAACTAAGTATTCTTTTATGTTCAGATATTCAAAAGCTTGGACAGAATGTACATCTCCATTAGGTGGAGAGTGATGTCATAACATGTCTTGTGACTTATTTGTTATGTGTCTAGCTATTGTCCTAGCAACAGAAAGCAAAATGGCTCTTGCCATGAAAGTATCGACATTAAATAGCAACAACAAAAATGAAGCAAAACTAAAAATTGAAGAAGATGAAGTCAATCAAAATATTATGAAAAAACCTATAACATTAATATAAAATAAACAAAACTACATAGCAGACATACCAAAATAGTACAAAAAGTCCAAGAATGATTGAATGATTAAAGACATAGGTGGCATTTACTGCATTTTAAAAGATAGGAATATCATTTAAACATGACTTTAAGCAATTTCTGTTCCTTGCTTGGGGCAAAAGCCTCTGTAATTTCTCATAAAGACCATTTTTAAGATAAAAGTCAAGTAACATGCTTAAAAGTTACTGTCTAACTCTATAAAGAAAAGGTAAATTGGATATTGGTCTATAATTCTTAACATTTAGATCTGAATCCGATTTCTTTAATAAATATTTACTTTAAACTAATAACAAACAAGACTATTTAATAATGGTAGATAATTTATGCAAAGGTATCGAGACAGTGCAACTACTGCAAGTGATTTTTTTCAACATACTTTTAGGAACTGAGTCTAAAAGATACCAGAAAGGTTTGATTTGGGCAATCATACACAAGTTTACATTTGCCAAAGTGGTAAGTACAAAGGTCAATGTCAGCCTGTAAGATTGTCATCTAGTTTATTATTAAAGAAAGTCATAAATGCTTTACTATTGAAAATAATTGGAATTATATCAGTTATTTTAGATTCCCAATTTGTCAAATTAGCTATTGTTCTGAATCAAACTCAAAGGTTATATTAGTATTTCTTTTTATATACTGTATCTAGAAAGGTAATCTGAATATTAACTGACATAGAGAATTTTTGTATAAACTTTAATAGCTTCATAAATGCAGATTTATAGTCTAGCAACTTTGCTAAATTCACTTCATGCTCCTCTTTACAGGTATAACATTTCAAACAGCATGCATTTTCATTAAAACAACTTGAACATTTTGTCACTTTGATTAACTTTGGTTTGAGAGAAGCAGTCCTACCTAATTTTGTATTCATACATGAGTAGAAGCTCATGTATGAATAAGAAACATCTCACCACTTCCAAAAGATGTGCATGCTAGCTTGATCAGTAAACATCAGCTCCTTCAAACATGCTAAAACAAGGGAAGAATAAACTGATTAATTTTTACACAAATGAGATGCATAATATTAATAAGCAGTACTTCATCCATACATTTCAAGACAACAGACTGCTTTTATACAATCAGTCATGTTTGGTCTGGCTACATTGCCACATTAGCTACTTTCCAGTTTATTACTTTCTTATTCTTCAGAGTATATACCAATATAGCTTAGCTAAGTTAATTACCAAGAATAAATTAAATGATTTCATGCTGGAAACTGTAAACTATCTATGATTTCTTAAATGTTTTTATAAACATTTCATAAAACTACCAAAAATGTGATACAATCCACAATAGTATTCTGGTCCCTCCTTAAATATAGCTTTTCTGAAACATGTCTGTGTTTAACATATAATTTTCCAAAACTGGCATACCAATTATTTTTGAAAAAAAAAACAAAACATATTGTTAATTTGGGGACCAAATCAAAATAGTTGTGTAAGGAAAAATTGTTTGAAAGTATTATGAAGATGTTAAAGAAATACAGTCATATGAAAAAGTAAGTACACCTAATGAAATATTCATTTGTTTTTTAACATATTTATACAAAAGGTGATGTAATTACAAAAAGAAAAGTATGAAAATTTGAATTTGCAGTAATTAAATTAATGAAATCAACAGATATATCATTTCCATCTGTGGAAAAGGTTAAGTACACACTTGGTTCTCATAGCTGGTATTAACTCCATTAGCAGAAGCAACCTCAAGTAATTGTTTCCTATCTGTATCTGCCTATCAGTCTCAGACTTTATTTAGCTGTTTGATGTCTATAGGGGTTCTGCATGCACAGCATCACGATGGGATTCAGATCTAGCCTTTGACTTGGCCATTCCAGAGCCCTCCATTTTTTTTTCTTTTCAGGCATTTCTTGATGGATTTACTAGTATGTTGAAGGCTATTGTCATGCTGCAAGGTCCAGTTTTGGTTGAGTTTTAATTTTCTGACAGATGGCCTAACTTTATCCTCAAGCACCCTCTGTTTAAATGAAGAATTTATAGAGGATTCTATGATGGTGAACTGCCCCAACCCTGATGCAGGAAAGTGTCCCTACACCACATTTCCATCACCGTGCTTTACAGTTTGTATCATGTTTTATTTTTTGTTTTCAAATGCAGTCTTTGGTTTACACCAAACATGTCTTCTGGTACTGCGGCCAAATAACTCTATCTTTGCCTCATCTGTACAAAGCATATTGCACCAGAAGTTCTGGTCTTTACCTAGGGGTTAAGGGGCAAACCTTAGTCTTGCCCAGATGTCCTTTCTGAATTTGTGGAGCTTCTTTCTAATGTGCAAGAGCTACCTGTAGGTCCTGTGATAAAATTCTGGGGTTCTTCGAGACTCAGCATCTTGAATTCTGCTGTCAGACCAAGCTTGTTGGGATGGCTTGGCCAGGACAAGCTGGCTGTTGTTTAAAATATTCTCCACTTGGAGATCTTCTGGACAGTGGAATGGTTGATTTCCATTTTTTTAGATCTTTTTAAATCCCTTCCCAGACTCAGACATCTATAACCAGCTTTTTAAAGGCCCCAGAGAGTTTTTTTTTTATCTTAGTGTGATGATAACACACACAACAACAACAAACTAGATGTCCGAGATTTAAATAAGATAGTTTCCTTTCTAATGATGTTCTAATCATTTGCACCAGATCTGTTGTACACAGTTCCAAATTTAGATAAATGAGGTAGTGATAAATGTAAGGGTACACTTACTTTTTTGCACATGTGAAATTTGCATTGATTTTTATTTCAATTATACAGGGAACAATAAATTGTAAATGTGACATTTTTGACATATTCTATAACCATTATCTAACAATACTTTTTAATTGACGGTCGAATCTTTATATGCACATTTATGATAAAACAAAGAAAAAACATATTATAGGGTATATATACTTTTTCATATAATTGTACATCAAAAGATAACAAGTTCAAATTATATGGAGTGCAGACCAAATTGCTTAACTCTTTACATTAACTTTGAAAACTGAGATGTCACTTAAAAGCAAACACCTGATAGAAATCTGTTTATTATTTCATTTTTAAAACCTACTTTAATCAGCCATCGCTAATTGAAAAAATAATGGTTAGCAGGGCTGCCTCACAAGTCAGTTGGATCTCATCACTAAGATGATGTCAGCATGCCTCACACTGAACAATAAGCTGGAATACGTACAGTTATAAGCTATAATTTACTAACAACTTTCTAAAATAATAATATTTTGTATGTTAGGGTAGCTGTAAACAGCAATGTCATGTTACAAATAAACATCCAATATAAATATATTTTATTAAAACATGTTGTGATGTAAAATTCAACAAGAATATTTCACAAAAAAAAAAGATCACACACCATTTTCAAACATACCAGATATATATGTAGCTTTATAATAATTTGAAACAGTATCAAATTTCAGCAAAAAATAGAACACCGGAACATGTCAGCAGTCAGTTCCAGGCTTTGTCTTTTTAAGTTCCCATGTGTAATGAGTATTATTTTCATTTGTCATTTTAACTTGAACTATGTCAGAAGGCTATTGCAGTTTTATAAAGCCCATTTTAAACGGAAGAATTTATAATCTTCTAGCCTTAAACTGATAGAGACCTACAGCACAACTCCCATTGTTTTTGGCAGTCTTTCTGTGAAGTAGAAGAGACTGGTGCAGCATAATTGAGTATGTTTACTATATAATAAAGATGAAACAGCAAAGGCATGTTTCTGAAATCATGTTGACTTATAGGAACTCACCTCACATTTCAAGCATGATGAACCCAAAACTGAGAGGTCAATAGATTGAAATCATCTTCTTCCTTGTTAATTGGACACTTTGTTCATTCTATCATTTCTATTCCTATTGTAGGTTTTCACAACCAATGGAAATGTGAAAACAAATGACTTACAGTACACGTGGGAAGTTTCACATTAATGTAATGCATTTGAAAGAGAAGAAAAATGTTACTGTTCTCGGCCTCTTCTAAACAGTCATTGGCATGCTGGCTTAGGGCAGTAATTCTCAACCTTTATTCTTTCAGGGTACCCCAGTGAACTGCAAAGGCTATGCTTTTTACCTTTGTTGTACTTTTACTGCAGACTTGACAAAGGTGCTTGTTTTTACATTTTACATTTATTAACAAAAGCATATTTGCTACTATTCCTATTACACTGCCTGCATTTTTTTAAAGCATAATACATGATTACTTGGCCATTTCCAAAACATCTGGCACATTTTCAAGAAATAAAAGGTTACTTTTACTATTGCCTAAATTTCTTAATCAAAACATACAACAAGTAGCTATTTTTAGGGATAAGTAATAACCAGTAATTAGCAAAATACAGAATTTTTCATTGCATAGAATTTTGATAACTAACAAAGTTACTCACTACTCATGGGGCTTAAGTATTACTTGTTTAAATTAAGCATAAAATTATTATGTATTTCAGAGGAAAAAATAAAAAGTATTTTTTAAAATGCAGAATTAAGTTGTTCTATACATATTTTAATAACTTAATAGCAGAAGCTATTTTATTATCCTCTTGATTTAACACTAAGATTGTTTCCATCAGCAGTAGCCACATTTATCATGATTGGAAATGAACATATATTTTCTTCACAAACATTAACAATGTCAGAGGAAATGACAAAAGAATCATGTAGGGTGGTGACAGCAGCCAGGTAAGCTGTAGAAAGGTAAGCTCTAGAAAGGCAATCAGCTGTGACACGTGTGCAGCTTTAAAAAGTTAGTGAAGTGGCCACAGAACATGTTGAACTGCATCACTTTCAAGAGAATGTCATGTCTTTGATATTTATAAAACACAACATTTATTTATGGTAATATAGCATGTAATTTTCTTTTCACCTTTTCTTGTTGGGTCACAAGTTAATAGCTGCAGTGCGCTGAGCGGCACAGATAAATATGAGTGGACACGGGAGACCCACTTTAATGCCAGGTTTAAACTTAATCTTCCTAAATTATATGAGGATACAATCTATATATGACATGAACATTAAAAGGGGTCAATGAGAAAACTAACAGTTCTTGCATACCATATGTAACATTTTAAATATTGATGAAGTGGTCTACTTTAAAAAGATACATTTGACATCCCTGCTGCAGTTTGATTTTTAGCATTTTAATACTATTTAACTATTATTTTCAGTTATTTTGTAGACACCTGAAAGTTTATGGAGGCTTGCTAGTGGGCCATGGTCCTCCAGGTCAAAGCTACTGTGCTAGGGTGTAGGACATTGTACCTACAATTAAGAGATTGCGATTTTCAGTCTCATATTGAACTGTCGTGTGTTATTTCATTCCTCCCTCCCTATCTGTCTTTCTTAAAATCTCACTGTGCCTTGTCCTTGTTACATGCCATCTTGTCTTTGCTGGTAATTCCTTGCTAGAAGAAAATGCCACTGCTGGCAGGGTAAGTGACTCTGCTTTGCAAAACAGCTTTCTTTAATGACAGGATACACTGCATAACAGACATAGGAAGCCAATAGAAAGACCTTTGGGAGTGGGGGCCCAATGTGTAGAGTCTGCAATTTTCGTTGCTGCGTTGGAAGGATTTTCCAGATCAGATGATGTTATCTCCCATCCGTCCATCGGCTTCAAAGGTGTGCTGGGCAATGTTCCAAGGCTTTATATACTGTACTCTGTCTTCATGTGCAGGCCCCCACTTAGGTGAACCATGCCATTTCAAACAAGGCAAAGAGGATACAGTTTCATGCTGAGTTTTGACACACAAAAATAGTATACAATGGTCATCAGTCTGACTGCCCATTTCACAGTTGTCCCTAACTTGTCTTGTCTTAAAATGCTTGCCTAGCAGTTTTAAATGATGAGCCCCTGTGCTAAATTTGTGTCCACTGTGTATGTGAGTAGAAAGAAAAGTAGATTTATAAAATATATTTGTACAGAGGACAGTGACATATTAAACTTATGTTACAGGATTAGGAAAAATGTGTTGTGATTAGAAGTCACAAGCATGGCAAAATGGGTTTGAGGCCTCCAAAATGACTTAAAAAGCAGAGCAGAAACTTCACTGACCTGCCACACTTCAGACTGGCTTACCCTGGACAGCTATTTGCTTGCTTTCAGCCTAGTAGGCCCAAAATAAAGAAAAATGTCAAATAAACTAAAATATCCCAAAATACAGCAAAAGCCCCACAAGAGTGGGATGACCAAAAACCCTGGTTGTAGACAGAATTTCTAAAAAAGAATCTTTATAAATAAAGGCTTTATTCCAGAAAAATATGAAAATAAGACAAAAATGCTCAAAATAGCTAGAGGAGGTAAAAAGGAGTTGCCTAAAAGACAATCATACATATTGCAAGTCCCAATACACAATGCAGAAGTCGTAATCCTTTAACAGAACCAAGAAGACAACAAAAAACCAGACAAATTCAAAGAAGACGGAAATACTTACAAAACTCCAAACAAACACACTGTTCTCCTAATCTGAACTCTCTCTGCTTTGGCCTAAATAGTCAAGGGAGGCCTCAGGAGGGGTTGACATCAAGACGGCCCCGCCTCCCATGACTCAACCCACATAGTGCAAGGAATAGAAGTGTATTTAAAGTACAGGACATAATAACAGATGTAACATAATATACACAAAAATATGAAAAGTAATAATTAAAAATGACAAAAGCAACAATAAAATACACAAAATACAGAGCTATAAAAAAAGAAGGTTCTCGTGAAAGGATATGTCTGTAAAATGTGGATATTTAGTTGACAAAGCAAATCCACTTTTCTGTTACAACAACAACAACATTTATTTATATAGCACATTTTCATACAAAAAGTAGCTCAAAGTGCTTTACATAATGAAGAAAAGAAAAATAAAAGACAAAATAAGAAATTAAAATAAGACATTAGTTAACATAGAAAAGGAGTAAGGTCCGATGGCCAGGGTGGACAGAAAAAACAGAAAAAAAACTCCAGACGGCTGGAGAAAAAAAATAAAATCTGAAGGGGTTCCAGGCCACGGGACCGCCCAGTCCCCTCTGGGCATTCTACCTAACATAAATGAAATAGTCCTCTTTTGTAGTTAGGGTTCTCACGGAGTCACTTGATGTTAATGGTCATACAGACTTCTGGCTTTTAATCTATCCATCATTGTTGGAACATCACAGTGCTCTGAGTGCCACCACCAAAAGGATACCGGAAAAGGAAACAGAAGAGAGAGTAGAGGTTAGTACAGATTTTAGAGCCACCATGAATAGTTATTATAATAAGTTGGATATACAGAGTATCAGGATTTTGATTACAGTGAAGTTATGAGAAGGCCATGTTAAAATAATGTGTTTTCAGCAGTTTTTTAAAGTGCTCCACCGTATCAGCCCAGCGAATTCCCATTGGCAGGCTATTCCAGATTTTCAGTGCATAACAGCAGAAGGCCGCCTCACCACTTTTAAGTTTTGTTCTTGGAATTCTAAAGAGATACTCATTTGAGGATCTGAGGTTACGATTTGGAATATAAGGTGTCAGACATTCCGATATATAAGATGGGGCGAGATTATTTAAGGCTTTATAAACCGTAAGCAGTCAATCCTGAATTACACAGGTAACCAGTGTAGCGACATCAAAACTGGAGAAATGTGCTTGGATTTTCTTTTCCTAGTTAGGATTCTAGCAGCTGCATTCTGCACTAGTTGCAAACGATTTATGTCTTTTTTGGGTAGTCCTGAGAGGAGTGCGTTACAGTAATCTAGTCGACTGAAAACAAACGCGTGAACTAATTTCTCAGCATCTTTCAGTGATATAAGAGGTCTAACTTTAGCTATGTTTCTTAAGTTAAAAAATGCTGTCCTAGTGGTCTGATTAATAGGCGATTTAAAATTCAGATTACAGTCAACAATTACCCCTAAGCTTTTTACCTCCGTCTTGACTTTTAATCCTAATGTATCCAATTTATTTCTAATAATCTCATTGTATCCATTATTGCCAATCACGAAGATTTCAGTTTTCTCTTTATTTAAACTTGAGAAAGTTACTATTCATCCATTCTGAGATACAAGTCAGACATTGTGTTAGTGAATCAAGAAAATCGTGGTCATCAGGTGCTATTGATAAGTACAGCTGTGTGCCATCAGCATAGCTGTGGTAGCTCACGTTGTGCCCTGAGATAATCTGACCTAACGGAAGCATGTAGATTGAGAATAACAGCGGACCCAGGATAGAGCCTTGTGAAACACCATATTGGATATCATGCGTCTTAGAGTTGTAATTACCACAACTAACAAAGAATTTTCTCCCTGCCAGGTAGGAGTCAAACCAATTTAAGACACTGCCACAGAGGCCCACACCATTGACTAAGGCGATTTCTAAGAATATTATGATCAATGGTGTCAAATGCGGCACTCATCTAAGAGAATGAGAACAGATAAATGGCCTCTGTCTGCATTCACCCGCAAATCATTTACTACTTTAACTAGTGCAGTTTCTGTGCTGTGATTTGTTCTAAAACCCAAATGAAATTTATCAAGAATAGCATGTTTATTTAGGTGGTCATTTAACTGCATAATGACTGCCTTCTCCAGAATTTTACTTAAGAAAGGCAGGTTAGAGATGGGTCTAAGATTTTCAAGATCTGAGGAGTCGAGATTATGTTTCTTAAGTAGGGGTTTAACTACAGCTGTCTTAAGACAGTGTGGGAAGACCTCCGTATCTAATGACGAATTTACTATGTCAAGAACATTATCAATTAGCACACCCGATACTTCTTTGAAATAATTTGTTGGTATTGGGTCAAGGACGCAGGTGGAGGGTTTTAATTGAGATATTATTTTTTGGAAATCAGGTAAATCTATCCTAGTGAAAGAACATCCTGTACATCCTCTGTTGTGACAGGAGCCAACTTATCACTTGTAGATAAAGTGCCCAGGTAAAAAGAGAGATTAAACTTGCTGAGCATTTCAACAAGCACATCAGAGCCGTTAAGATCAAGGACCTTACAAAGAAAGTTTGCTAAATGTTTCAATTCCCTTGATCATAGCCATATTGATCTCCCTGTTTCTGTTATTTTAAGGGTTTTAAAAACCTTTAAAAGATTAAGCTAAGCTCATTTCTCAGAGTTAGGTGACATACTTCCATTTTTTTCATTCTATTTCTTCACCTTCTCTAATGGTTGCTCTCACACCTACTCTTGTCTTTCACTCCTTTCATTTCCCCTGGCTTTGTTCCCTTCTCTTCCTATATTGTATATGTAGTTTATTTTTTTCTTATCAGTTACATACCTAATGAAGGTTAGACAGCTGAAACATTGTGTCTCTAATCTTTTGTTTTTATATTGTAGGAATATGTATCATAAGATACTACTGTATGGAGTGGCAAGGAATTTTACTTATCAGAGAACTTATTCTCTGAGAGGCCCTCAATAGGACCCTTTGTTATGAGTACTGATGTACGACCCAGCTGGTTTTGGACTAGTTATAAAGATCTTGTCTCTGGTTTGTCACACTGTACATCTTTTCAATATGCCACTTCTTTGTGGTTAAGTATATTTCTGTTCCATAAAGAGGGCTTCTATTACATTTCATAAAGTGTACTAACAGCTGACATGAAATTAATCCTTTGTTCAGCATTTCTACATGCTTTTCTAAACATACTTATATCAGTACATAACTATAGTTTAGTTTTTACTGCTCAAATGGTCACTGATTATATATTTAATTTCAGAACTAAATCCAGTAAAAGGTTGGTGTGGACCAAGCCTTTTCCATCAGCACTGAGCATAAGTCAGAAACTCATCTTGGATGGGACACTAGTCCAGTGTTTCCCAAATCGGTCCTGGGGACCCACTGTGGCTGCAGGTTTTTGTTCTAACCAGATTCCTATTCAATGACAACACCTGATAACACTGATCTCATTTAATTAGCTGGTATTATTTTTCTTTTATTCTACATTCAGAAAAGCACAGCAGCATGATTTTTACATTTATTAGACATTTAAAAATATTTTTGCTTTTGCTATAGATTTAAATGCTTAACTCTCTTTTGTTGATTTCATTATATTTTGCCCTTTCTCTGTGCAGTTTTTCCCCTTCTTTGTATCTTATTAATGACAATTAAAAATGAGCAGAGCAGACACGCTGGCAAACAACACTGAATAATCTCCAAATTAGAAACTTTGCTAAACGAAATCTGCCCAGTTTTCTTCACTTCCCATTTATTTCTGTTCCAGAAGATATATTGATCCATATTGGGGGCTCAAACAACATTTCTATAATACAAAAAAGCATTTTAAAGTCCCTTCCTTTTAAAGATCCCAGGGTAAAGTGGAAAAAGGATCTCTTACTCAACATTTTAGAAATGGAGTGGAAGGTATCCACACACAGAATTCACTCTAGCTCCATATGTGCAAAACATTCAATTATTCAACTTAAAATCTTTTATCGAGCACATCTGTTTTGTTTGAAATTGTCCAAGATGTTTCCAGGGCAAGATCCAACCTGTGATTGTTGCAATTGAGCCCCAGCTTCACTGGGCCACATGTTTTGGGCTTGCACTAAATTAACATCATTCTGAGCAAAAATTTTTAAATGCCTTTCAGACAGGCTTGTTGTCACAATCCCTCCTAATCCATTAACAGCTGTGTTTGGTGTACTCCCAGACGGGCTTAAAGTGGAGAAGGACAAACAAACTATAATTGCATTCACTTCACTATTGGCACATAGACTCGTCTTGCTCAACTGGAGCAATCCTAACCCACCTCTTTTAAGTCAGTGGGTAAGTGATGTTATACACTATTTGAAATTGGTAAAAATCTAATTCTTACAGAGGATCTGTTCAAACCTTTTTTTACAACCTGGCGGTACCTAATCAATAAAATTTTAGAATAAGCATTTATAATGGGGGAAAAGACTCCTTTCTCTCTTTGCTACTCTTAATAGTTTTGCTGTGGTTGCTGGCCTTCCTCTTGCTCGAGGGTGTGGGCTGATTTGAATTTAGTTTTGTTATGTTTGACTTGATTTTATGGAATGTTATACGCTTTTAATAAATTCAATAAATAAAATTAAAAACTCAATGAGCCTACTTATTACCAGTTCAAGTAATGATGCTTTGAATTAACTGCAGACTGGGAACAGAATAATTTGAAAAGCCAACGAATAAAGCATTGTGTTAAATTCACAGTTTTTCTTTATTTTGAAATTTAAAACATGGAAGCACCAAAGGCTTTATCAGCTTCAAAATACTGTATATACAATTTGTTATTCTTATTTAATGCTTTATTAAGTATTAATATTATGTTCTTTAGTATTTAATCTAAAGCACTGCTGACTGACTGAAATTCTACACATTTGTTCACATGTCTTACGTTTGAGTTGGTTGGGTAAATATAATATATGTTATTATGGGGCTGGTTGTGGTAGGTAGAAATTCTGCACTTTTTAAATCAATCAATCAATTGATCATTTTAATACTTTTTGTTAAAAAAGCATTTTTAAAAGCTATCTCCTTTAAGATCTTTAGATGTACTTCTTCCAAACTTACCAATTAATCAGAGCTAGTGGTAGTGTATTAAAATTATGCAAATCATTCTCTTCGATCTTTTGGGTCCCTACTGAGTTTCTCATTTTAGCCTATGGCATGAATTAATGATGCATTTGTTCTAACCTTTTAGATAATGCAATGTAATACCTAAGCCTAGGGGCTGCATATCCCTGCTGGGAAATACAGTCTTGAGATTTTTTAAGACAATAGATTATTCTATCACATTAGACAACAAATTTAAGCCAGCCGCTTACTTTATTAATCGTAGGATAATAAAAAAAATAAACTCTCCTCTTTCCTGGCATGTTTATATTCTAAGCTCCTGGTGTGCATTTAAATACCCACATTGGTAGATGTCACACAATAACTGTATCTGTACAATCACAAGGTATTTATGGCCTTAAAAACAATTTTCCACCTTTTATATAAAACACTTCACACTTTAAATTTATTCTAATTTGTTAGCAACAGTTTTCATATTACCTCAAATACTGCTCACCAACATCTTTCAGTTGTTTGTGCCTTCAAATTTTTATTGTAGATAAACACCAGTTTCTTATTCAATTTAGTCATTTGCAGCACTATATGAAGTAAATCTGAGTGTGTTTGCTCAGCAAATGTCTGACAAAGATTATCACGGTCTGTTCAAATACAATCCTAAGTGTAGTAATTTAAACAGCATGATATAAAAGGCAATTCAACATTTAGAATTCAATCGTTCATTTTGGGTTATTATCTTTGTAGTTATACAAAATTTTCTCAAATGTCATTTTTTATATTCATATTATTTTTATTTACTGGTATTCTATGCATGGAAACTATTGTTGCATATGTTTATTTCTGATTTCCTAAAACTCATGACCCCTTGGCAATGGTACCTGAACCTTTTCAATGTATATAATGCAATAAGAGGCAGCACAGTGGCACAGTGGTAGTGCTGCTGCCTTGCAGTTAGGAGACCTGGGTTCGCTTCCTGGGTCCTCCCTGCGTGGAGTTTGCATGTTCTCCCCGTGTCTGCATGGGTTTCCTCTGGGTACTCCAGTTTCCTCCCACAGTCCAAAGATATGCAGGTTAGGTACATTGGCTATCCTAAATTGTGCTTGGTGTGTGGGGGTGTGAGTGCCCTGCGGTGGGCTGGCAACTTATCCGGGGTTTGTTTCCTGCCTTGCGCCCTGTGCTGGGTGGGATTGGCTCCAGCAGAACCCCATGACCCTGTAGTTAGGAGATACTAGTAGTACTGTAGGATATACTAGATATACTGTAGTTAGGATATAGACGGTTGGATGATGGATGGATAATGCAATAAGACATTAATTAAGAAAATAAAAAAGCTGCATTCTGCCTATAAAGTATGTGTCCTGTGGAGCAGGTAGAAAATTAAGAGGGCGAGTAATAATATTTGTGTAAGCACATGCGAAAAATGTGCAGCTCAGATTGACTGTCCATATGAGAATCAGTGTGAGTGAATCCTTAGTGACAGGACCCTAAACCTAGAAAGGACCTACTTCCCAATAAATCCTGTTAGACTCTACATATTAAATACGGCTGACAATCCATAACTATAGCACAGTTTTGTTTGATTTTCTTTTTTTTATAATTCTGGTTATCATTGTGAGTTAACGTTATTGTTTTCCTTCTCCTCCTGGTGTTTTGTGGTGGTGCATGGAATCACTTTGATCTTCACTTTGGAATGAGGCCTTAGAGTGCATGAAGTACACTGGCATTCCCAGTGACCATACCGCTGTGTCTGATTTCACCAACATCATAGCTCCTTGCATGATTTGTTGAACACTTCACAATACCCAAAGAGAATCTGCACAGCCACTTGGCCTTGGTCAGGTAGACCTTGACACAGCCCGTTCCTACCTTTCCAGGATATTTAATTTATGTGGGATTTGCGCAACTTGCCAGCCTATTTTCTTCCCTTTCTCTATTACCACTATTATAATTACACATTTGCATTTACTTAAAGAATAAGCTTATTATTTTTGAACTCAAAATAACTTTTTTCACAATCATGACATGCATTTATTTGGCCTGGAAATTTGCCTTTAAGATAAGTTGTATTGCTAGCCCAAAAACACATACATTTCAAAACAGAAAGTGAAATGCAAAACACTTTTAACTTTATTGAAAAAAGCACTTACTTGGGTTTTTAAAACTGATTTCACTTTTTGAATCAAACAGCTGCAAAAGCACAGGAGGGCAGCACACCATCAAAACAAGACAAGTATTAAAGGAACAAGTGCAGGTTTCTATACTGTGCCTGAGATTTGGCTTTCCAGTTGTGTCCTGGTCGCTTGTTTTGGAAGAAAGATCCAAGGCTGGATGGCTCGATGACTTCCAACAAGACACCACTTAAATTATAAACAATTATGATACTCAGCCAGAAAGCTCTTATTATATGATATTCAACTATTATTTACAAAAATTAATAAACAGGTGTTATTTTTGGTTTGGGTACACAATATAAATGTTAACAGAAAAAATACATATATGTATGTTTGCATAAAATATTTAAAGCAGAGATGACAGTGATTATAGAATATATTTACTGCACAACACAATGCCCTGAAAGGTTTAACTCCATTATTAATGCAGTGAGAAAGAAGTTGTGGTACCTGTCAGAAGGTCACAAAAATGTTACTGGTCAGATAAATGACAATATGAGTGCTCTGCTTTGGAGGTCTTGATCATTGCTTCATATAACTAACAATTATCAGGTACTCACCAAGTCCAAACATTTAATTTATTCTAAAATAAATGTATTATTTATTAAGTCAACAGGTAAAAGTCACATGTGAAAATGTTACTACATGATTACTGCTTCCATAGTAAATTAGAGTGTGATGAAAGCTAGGAGCTTCTAATAAAGTACACTTGATTCCATCTGTTGATTAGGTAGTGCTACACGTCTTGTTAAAAAAAGAATTGTTCAGATTTGAGGTAATGCCATGCATAGGGAAAAAACACCTGCTATGATCAAATGGAAGCAATTTTTGCTGGCGATCAGTTTTGAAGTGGGCCATAAGGTCACCTCAACAGTCTCTAACTCCGTAGAAAAAAGGAAATATTTACCAAACAAGTTTACATATCTTACCAGGAAAGGCCTAGTTGTTAGTTTCACCAGAAGATCAGACTGTATGGTATTCTTAGAAACCACAAAGAAGATAAAAGTAATATTTTGGAAACTACCGGATTCGGCAAACATGATAGATGTTACAGTGCAAAGTTATTTCTAAATAAATTATTTGTACTTTATAGAATCATTGTATCATTTATTTATGATAGTATACATATATATGTATATAAACTGCCCTAAAAATTAAAGTAACACTTTGAAAACACATCAGAAAAAAATTATGCTGGATATTTATACTGATATGGACTGGGTAATGTGTTAAGAAAGAAAGGATGCCAGATCGTTTGATTGAAATGGAAATTATCAACCTACAGAGGGGCTGAATTCAAAGGCACCCTGAAAATTAAAGCGAAAAAATGATGCTGCAGGCTAGTCCATTTTGCCGAAATTTCATTGCAGCAACTCAAAATCATACTCAGTAGTTTGTATGGCCCCTACGTGCTTGTATGCATGCCTGACAACATCTAATGCCCCTAATGAGACGACAGATGGTGTCCAGGGGGATCTCCTTCCAGATCTGGACCAGGTCATCATTGAGCTCCTGGACAGTCTGAGGTGCAACCTGGAAGTGTCGGATGGACCAAAACATAATGCCCCAGAGTTGTTCTATTGGACAGGCGAGCATGGGAACATGAGCATGAGGCCAGGCATTGTCGTGCACCAGGAGGAACCCAGGACCCACTGCACCAGCATAGGGGCTGACAATGGGCCCAAGGATTTCATCCCGATACCTAATGACAGTCAAGGTGACGTTGTCTAGCCTGTAGAGGTCTGTGCGTTTCCCCATGGATATGCCTCCCCAGACCATCACTGACCCACACCAAACCGGTCATGCTGAACAATGTTACAGGCAGCATAACGTTCTCCATGGCTTCTCCAGACCCTTTCATGTCTATCACATGTGCTTAGGGAAAACCTGTTCTCATCTGTGAAAAGCACAGGGTGCCAGTGGTGGACCTGCCAATTCTGGTATTCTATGGCAAATGCCAATCAAGTTCCACAGTGCCTGGCAGTGAGCACAGGGCCCACTAGAGGAGGTCGGGCCCTCAGGCCACCATTATGAATTCTGTTTGTGATTGTTTGGTCAGAGACATTCACATCAGCAGCCTGCTGGAGGTCATTTTGTAGGGCTCTGGCAGTGCTCATCCTGTTTCTCCTTACTCAAATGAGCAGTTACCGATCCTGCTGATTGGTTAAAGACCTTCTACTGCCCTGCCAAGCTCTCTTAGAGTAACTGCCTATCTCCTGGATTCTCCTCCATGCCCTTGAGACTGTGCTGGGAGACACAGCAAACCTTCTGGCAATGGCACATATTGATGTGCCATCATGGAGAAGTTGGGCTACCTGTGCAACCTCTTAGGGTTCAGGTATTGCCTCATGCTGCCAGTAGTAACACTGATCATAGCCAAATTCAAAACTAGTGAAAAAACAGCCAGAAAAGATGAGGAGGGAAAAATGTCAGCGGCCTCCACCTGTTAAACCATTCCTGTTTTGGGGGTTGTCTCATTGTTGCCCCTCTAGTACACCTGTTGTTAATTTCATTAACATCAAAGCAGCTGAAACTGATTAACAACCCCCTCTGCTACTTAACTGACCAGATCAGTATCTCAGAAGTTTCATTAACTTGATGCTATGCTCTGATTTAAAATTGTTCCTTTAATTGTTTTGAGGGGGGGTTTTGATATTGTCATCAAGTGACAAAACACAGCCATATAGATTTAAAAGCCAAGTAAAGTGAGATCCTGCTCAAGAAATATCTTGGCTATGAACTGTCTAAATTGAAACAGCAACACATCCATTTTAGAATCAATGAAGTGAAAAATAATAATCCACAATAACATGGAAGAAATGTACAGACTATGCACAATGCACAACTCAAACTGAATTCACTTATTTCATCAAACTGGATGAACAAATGAGGTGTGTGTCCAACAAACAATTGAAAAAAATATTTTCTACATACATACTTGCTCTTTCCACATCAGAATTCTACACTAATTTCAAACAGGAGTATCATACTATACCTTCTTTTCCACAAAGTGTAAGGAGCACACATTGACTTCTTAGGTAACTTTGGAAATTTAACATTGCACATTGACAATGGCTAAAAATCAAGATCAAGTGTAATGGCTTCTGAATGATGAATTTCTGATACTGATTTCATTAGGTTTTTTTTTCAAATCATTGTAATTACCTTTTAGGGAGCAGATGGCAGTCCTCATTTTAATGACTAAATTGGAAAGTTCAGCTTGAACATATACACACACCATAGGATAAAGAGAACACTGCAGGGCCAGTTGGTCCAGCCCCTCAGTCACAAACAGGTTGACACCACCTGGCATGAAGTCAATTGCACTACAAGATGCAATATTTTTGTAGATAGGTAATTCCATTGAGCATGTGGTAGAAAATTGGAAAAATTGCTGAAGAGGGCTAATAAACATAATAATAATTTTTATTACTAAGGTAGGTTTATCACTTATTTTGGACAATGTCTGGTGCTGCTGCAGCCAGCTGGCCCTTAATGCAGAAACACCACCACTAAAGCTAAAGATGTAGAATCTGGCTCCTGCAATGTTAAAAAATGTCAGGATTTGGACTATATTTAATATTATTATTTGTAAGCATTATTTTGAGAGTTTTATTATTATGTATTTATTATTATTTATTTTTAAAGTACACCTTGATACGCTGCCATTTTTTTCCTCATTGTGTGTGTCACCATTGTTTCCTGTTTGTGATGCAGGATTGCCAAGCTATTGCCAGGCAGGATACGTGGGTGTGTGTAATGTGTTATGTCATTAATGCAACATTGTAAAGGTCTTAAGTTTCCAAGTTGTGGATGAATCAAAATTAAATATAACTCTTGCATTACTATTGTTTAAAACTCCCTTTGTTTACAGACTCTTTTCTGTTATTCCAGTTTCATTTATGTCTTGCATTTTGGCTACGTCTGAATGAAATATTATTGTTACTCATAATTTCTCCACATTTCTCAGCCTTTGATTTTGTCTCACGTTCTGGCCTTTGTTTATTTAATTCCTGGACTCTCAGCTATGACCTTGGCTTGTTATTACACATCACATCCATCTTCTGATTCTTTCTTACTTTAAATTGCTGCCACCCTGAGCAGTCAGTACAAAAAATGTATAAATGGATGTAGGATGGATAAACTGAATATAGCACATGGATGATACAAACACAATAGCATAAAATTATTTAAGTAATTGCTTTCAAGGATAACACCTTGTGCTACATTGATAAAAACCACATGTGGTAGTTCTGACAAAACCACAATTGGAGGAAATTGCTAAGTTCAAATTAATTAATGAAAGGCTGAAGCTCATCTTAAAAATGTAATTCAGTATTATTTCTCAAATTTTATTAGAGCAAACACAAATACTATTAGTGTAAAAAAGAAATGAGTGTGATTATTTATTGAACATAATTATATCCAAAATATGGCAATTATATATTTCTACTACACTAATTACATCATATACAGCAGTAATATATACTTGTAATGACATATTTACTGACTCCTTTAAACATCAATTTTAGCAATTATGTTTCTTTTCTTCTGCTCTATCTCCTTTTAAAATTCTATTCAAATTGAACATAGCATTTTTCTTTGATTAATAATGGGTACCATTGCTGAAAGAATTACATTTTACATCAAGGTGTACTGTAATGTAATGAAATACATGGTAATAATGAAGGACTTTATTCACATCAATATGAACAGTGGATCTAAAACATCTCTATATTCCTTGTGTTATCTTTTAAGCAGGTTTTACATTTGATGGCTACTTGTCAATTTCAATTACTTTAACCAGAAGCTTTCTTTCATAAATTCAGAATATGAAATAATGTAATATCCATCCATCCATTCTCCAACCTGCTATATCCTAACTACAGGGTCACGGAGCCAATCCCAGCCAACACAGGGTGCAAGGCATGAAACAAATCCTGGGCAGGGCACCAACCCACCACAGGGAACAGACACTAGGGACAATTTTGAATTGCCAATGCACCTAATCCGCATGTCTTTGGACTGTGGGAGGAAACCTGAGTACACAGAGAAAACCCACGCAGACCTGGGGAGAACATGCAAACTCCACACAGGGAGGACCCGGGAAGCGAGCCTGGGTCTCCTAACTGTGAGGCAGCAGTGCTACCCACTGCACCACCGTGCTGCCCTATAAGGTAATATATTCTATATAAAATGTTTAAAATTATACATAACATTCTCAAACTTGTTTACTCCAAAACATGATAGCAGAAGCCTAACATGGCAACATCAAGGCAGAAGAGCCTTGTTTTGTGGTGTTAGGGCCCTAGGGTGACCCTATGCTCTCTTTTATACTCTTTATTATGTAGACCTTAGCAAAATGCTTCAAACGTCCATAGCCTTTGCATGTTTATTCTTATCAGCCTAGCTAAATACTGCTCCCTTTCTTTTACTTCTATAGAAAGCAATTACAGATAATACCAAAACAGACAGCAGAAACTTTACTCATTCATTCATACATAGATTAATTTAAGATCTTCAGTTGTGCCCAAATATATAATACAATCTAAGTAGCAGCTCATCTTGCATCCATATACTTACTACCATCTTTAAATTAATCCTTGGTGTACATCCCAGACCAACAGGATATCCTAATGCAAGACAAATGCCTACTTCATTCCATTTCTGCTTCTGCAAGACTCCATCCCATTCCATCTCCATCCAGGTTGCCCTTTCATCTCAGGCCTTAAATTAAGCCCAGTCTTGTCATCCTTGACAAATCTCTTGGTCAGACAGAGACAGGCAACATCATTACTTCAAAACAAATAAAGCAAATAAAGCAAAAACTGAAAAAAAAAAAAAAAAGATCAAAAACTGTCTGGGGAAAGTGCATTCAAGATGGTGGAAATTGAAAAATGAAATCAAGATGAACAGGCAACTGTGGTCTAAAGCCTTCTATATATAGATGTAACCTGGAAATCTTTTTCAACAGAAACAGGAAGTCCCATCTCAAAAGGTCACCAGCTGTCAATCATTGTCTTTCCTATTCTATTCACAATGAATAATTCACAATTCCGTTAAAGGACACCAAGCTTACAGAAACAATGAAACATACCAATACAAATGACAAAAATCATATAACATTGCTACATTGTGCTCTAATTTTTGATAAGACCCCAAAACAAAAACAGACAAAATCTCAATTTGTGTAACAAGCTGATTAAAAGGATAGACAGTTATGGAATGCACTCTGGACCTCCTGGAGGTCAAAGTGAAGGGGAGAATTAAAACTGTGTGCCATTATGAACAATGCTACACATCCCCTCTGTGACACACTAACACCGAGTACTTTCAGTGAACAAATTATTCAGCAGAGGTGTCTCAAGAAATGATACTGGGCCTCCCAACAGGATTATGTCTGCATAATGCCTCACTGTGACTGTGACATTCAAGTCACAACTTTTCTTTCTTTCTTTTGAATTTTCTTGCTTTATAGTCATTCAGGTGTGTGTTCAGACAAAATACGTATGTGTATTTATTTATTTACATACTTATCTACCTATTTATATATTTATTTATTTAAACAGCTTCTGTAAAAAGCCAAATTTCCCCCTGAGAACAAATAAAGTTTTCTCTAATTCCGAATAAATGCTAGTTTACAAAAAGCAATGTATGCTATGGAAAAAGATAAAAATGACAGAATAAAGAAAAAGTTTCTATTTCTGTTGACTTCAGGGAATGTATAAAGCAAAACCATGGAACTGTTCAATCTTTATTTTATGTATTATCTGTTGTGATGAGCAATATTACAATGTGCTTTGCATGGTGGCTGACAGTATTGCAGAATGTGGGAATCATTTAGTTCAGGAGTGGAGGCAAATTCGAGTAATTAAGCAGCAGTATCACAAACCTCCTTAACAACCTGGAATACACATTTTCTTAGCCTCATCTGATCAACAGAAATATAACATAATGCAACATAACATAATCTTAATCCCACCTAATCTAATTCAGGGGTCAAAAGGAACACCAACAGTAATCTCTGAGTTGATTAGTTCTCTTCTGATGCACTGTCTTGCAATGAAAAACTATAACTGAAAATTATATTGATATTTATTATGTCAGTAACACTGAGAACAATACAATGTTTATGATTTGAAATCCAACAGTCCCAGCAACTGAATATACAGTATAAGGCTTCAGAAAACCAGCTTTTTGGCATCAGTACACACATTTGACCACTAAATGCTTGGATTCTGCATGTTCTCCCCTTGTGTATGTTGGTTTTTCTCCTGCTATTCTAGTTTCTTCCTTTATTCCAAACATGCACATGCTAAATGTGTGATTCTAAACTGCACATATGTGAATGAGTGTGTGTCAGAGAATGGACCCTGCAACAAACTGGCTGATAACCTAGGGTTTGTGCCATACTTGTGCCTAATGCTGCCAAAATAGTCTGTGGCTATGTTACATTTTGAGTTTTTTCAAACCTTCTTTAAAATGTAAGTATGTCTTTATGTAAGTAGAAGCCAGTTATCATCTCTTTCATATTTTTCAAAATGTCCCAGTAGTTATCATAATCATACTGACATACCATACTCTTAATCCTTTAAAAGAGTCAAGAATTTTAGATTAGTTGGCGTGTGCATAAATTTTTCCTATTTGTAAATGTTTTGCTGTTTGTTTGATGATTATATTTTTAAAATTGTATGGTGGTTATGTTAGCATGCCATCTTTTGTGTTTCCTGCCACAACAAAATACAAAAAAAGACAGTAGGCCTCCAAAAAATACACAAAAATGCCAGAACCTCCTCATAGATCAGTCTGGGACCCTGGATAAGGCCTTTCTGTAGGCACCCTAGTCCTAATTCAAAAGACACACTTTGGCCTGCACGGGTCCAGAAAAGGTGCTGAGGGTGTTAAAAGTTCAAAAATAGCAGAAAATCACAAAAATAGAGAACAGGAAAACTGTTAAACCTGCAAAGTATTTAATAATCATGGCACTTATTATACAGAACAGAAAAACAAAAAACAGAAAAGGGAAAACAGAGCACAAAATGAGCAAAAATAGGTTTGCCAGTAAGATAACCCTAAAAGAAAATAAATCTAATAGCCCATAAACCAAAAACCTTAAATGAAAATGCAGTGGTCCAAATCCTGAAAATCCCCAAAGACAATCACAAGAAAAGTTAAGGGAATCAATGATGAAGCTGAAGCAAAAATTCCAGCTTCTCCTTAGGTACCTGCATTCATAGGTGTCCTGGCCTTCTTGGGTTCCACATAAAGAAGATTGGGCTGATAATAAAACAAAATTACATAGAAACTTAACCTAATTTAAAAAATATAAAAAATATATAAATAACACTATATAAAATAAGCACCCTACATGCAGAACAAAAGCAAAAACATAATAACATAACATCCAAAATGATATTTAAATATAACCAAAAAGATTAAATAAACAAACAATAAACTTAAACCAGGGCAAATGCCATTCTGTGGGAGCATCTCTTGTCATGGGCGTAGGTACTTTGTTATGGCAACTCCATCATTCCCATGAGACATCATCACATTAAGGATATTTAAGATGGTAGTGCATTAAACTTAGTGCCCTAGTTTTTGGATTCACATATTTAAACTACTAAAGCTTGCGATAATGAAAACAGGCTATTGTAAAACACTTTGCTTTGTTTCTTCAGTTTATCTTTTGGGCATAGTGCTTTGGATTTTGTGGATTGTTTTTCTGGTTGTATTCTGATATCTCTGATATTTTGCCTTTCCCTTGACTGTATGCTGGCTATTGACTCGCTTCTCTAGAAGAAGCTAAAAGCTACTTACAAGAAGATTCAGTATAGTAGCCTCTTGTCAGTTTCTTTTGGCTACTTTTTTTTGAATGGCATCTTTCACTTTGTTTATTCAGTTTTTCCCATTCTTCATTATTCTGGCCTATTTGTAACTCCTTAACTTCATCTCTATTCACTTCTGGTCTTGTTACTGTTCCGTCTCACCATTTTGAATTAGGCTGCCAGCAGGACCATTAAATTTCAATATTTAATAGATTTCCTAATTCAAAACATTCCTTCAGAAGACCAGAACACTGAGGGCAGATAACTCAGGGTGAGACAATGGTTAGCAACTTTTACCTTCTACTTAAGGAGAAAGCAAGGCAAGAGAAGCCAAAAAAAGGCTTCACAAAAAGCATGGACATTTTCTTGTTAATAGGTGACAGCACACTTTCTCTACACAGGAAGCCAAATTGCGTTTTTATTGGCAAAGACAGGCAAGGGCTGTATTATTCCCCTCCTGCCTACTGGAAGATGGCAAGATAAGGAACAGAAGACTCATTGATGCTTACTGAAAAGCATAGCATGCCGCAGTAAAGTATTGCTGAAAGTTTAGGGGTGAAGGAATTGTTGTTTTAGCTTTGTTTTTATTTTAGCTTGTAATTCTTTTTCAACTTTCATTTTTTAGGTATTGCTCTTGAATGAATAAATGTCAGTTCATTGGATGTCAGCTGTTGGATGATTGGCTGCTAAATTGGACATATTTGCATTTGAGATCAATGCTTTTTTTATTTATGAAGAAGCAAATAAATGAGATCAAATGCAGCAAAAATAAAAAGTAAAACCGGCACCTATTTTTTTTAAATAAAGGCTCTCATTTAAAGCACAGCTTGAAGTAAACAAAAAGGTAGTCAAAAAAGATTGAAAAATATGATTTTCAGGTCAATCCATTGCAACAGCCGCAATATGTGGAATGCCATCCAAAATCTCATCTAGTCGAACTACACACATAAAATGTGTGACCAAATAGACTGCTGTATCTCACAACAAATATCTGTGCACTTAACCAGTAGCTTCAGAAACACATATCTTTAAAAGATTTGGGTTTTCAAAAGCCCTGGTATTTTTGAAGTATCTACCACAAGTAATGACTAAAATAAGAACACACAAGATGCAGTAAATTTACACGAGGAAGAAACAGTAAACAAGAAATACAATGTCCTTTTAGTAATCTGTATAAGCATTTGATTTTCAGTAATTCAAAAGCAAGAACAAAAATCAGAGAACAGTTAAGCAGTAATGGTATGGCAGAGAAAGAAGCAGCATTGGTTGTTTAAGATGGTGTCTTCCTGCACAAAATCAATTCTACAAGCAGTAAGACTCACAAATCAACAACATCTTTTTGCCTACCAGCAGCTCACGTTTCCCTAGCATAGGGCCATCAGCTTGTAACTCACGTTGGCATAAATGAACCTGGAGGCACAAGTGTATATGCCTTCATAAACAAATTTGAAGAACTTGTAAATAAAGGCCAAAGACAACCAGGTTATTTTTCTTGTGATGCAAAGACATTATTTATATACAGTCCTCTAAATGATTTAATCCCATATGGTTTCCATACATTAACTCTTTGAGGGCTGAATATTTTTTCCAAAGATCTCAGTTTCCTGAAATTGTTTCATACATACAGTAAATTAACATAAAACATCTCTTGCTGTGCATGCTGTAGTTGATATCAGTGTCTGTTTCATACATACAGTAAATTAACATAAAACATCTCTTGCTGTGCATGCTGTAGTTGATATCAGTGTCTGTTAATGGTTTCTGGCAGCAGCGGTTGCGTGGGGTGAGCAGTGGCAGTCGCAGTGTGACACAATCCGGTTTGTACCTCGTGTCATCGTAAGTGGCGGACCTCCCAGGTGAACCACGGTCAGCTGATGCTGGTACCTCACTTTAGTTTTCGATCTCCAACTCCAGATCACTTGCATCAAAATCGGAGTCTGAGAAGTCTGATTCAACGATAGTACGCAAAACATCATCCACAGAGAATTTTGCTTTACCCATTCGCTTTGGTCTCTCTCCAGATCTCTTCGCTACTCATTCACGCGCAGGGAATCAAGGTCAGATGACTGAAGCTAACTTTCCTTCTAGCAAAGAGAGTCAAACTAAAATACTGTAGAACAGTGAGTTTAGTCGCAGTTTAGAGCTGATTCTCATCCTCTACCGCTGAATTTCGACAAAAGTCGACATCCGCCCTGAAAGAGTTAAAAACTGTGTAAGTTTGAGAGGGTGGAAAAAGGTGATTATCATGTAGAGGTGCCACAGATAAAATATTCTCTAACTTAAAGTGTGAACTACATTGGTTCCATATTCTGAGTGAATGAAGGACAAATAGGTTGTTAGCATATTGGCAATACCTTGTATTTATTGGAGTACAAAGCAAGAAATATAAAGAAGTGCTGCAAGACTTCATTTCTATTTCAGACCAATCTAGTATGTGTTCATCTATTTGTGTTAATGTCCAGGTTTTTATAGCTTGTATGTTTGCTGCCCATTAATAAAATTGAAAATTAGGTAGACCCATACCGCCTTCTGATATAGGTCATTGTAGGGTCATCTTTAGAATGCATGGATTATTCAAATTCCAGATAAATGAGGTTAAAGTTGAATCTAATTTCTTAAAAAAAGATTTGTTAATGTACATGGGGATGTTTTGAAATAGAAACAGAAGCTAAGGGAGGATATTTATCTTCACAATGTTAATAATTCTTCCTGCTAAAGTAAGATGGAGGGTAGACCATGTATGCAAGAATCCAACCAGTTTCCTCATTGGAAGCCAACTCTTGTTGTTAGTGAAACCAATTGTTACTTCCATGGCTTGTTGGTACTCATATTCTGCCAAAATGTTCAAAATGTTTTGTGTTCCAAAACAGATTGACATTCCACAGACTTTCAGTTCATAGTCACACAGGTGCACATCGGATTAGGTTGGCTTGTTGTGTTGATTTACTTTGCATATCATTATTGTTTGATTCCTCATTAAGGAAAAAAATAACGATTTAGTGTTCTGTGCCTTAAAAACAACTCAGCTAAAATAAAGGAAAAAGAAGTGTGTTTCATTATCAGTAGTAATTGGCTAGTAATTAACAAAAGTGGAATGGAAACTTGCAGCAACTAAAGCCTTCCATTTCTAATTCCTTGCACTCAGGATATGCATTTGGGATTACTTGGTGAAACACTTCCTTGCTGAACTATGCTGCATCATTCCATGTCTTTAATCACTAAAATGGGGTTACATCAAAACTAACAACTGTGCATAAATTATGTTAGTGAGGAGGCAAGCATAAGACAGTAAAACCAGTAGGGTCACTTTTTATGACATATTTGCCGATGGGCTTTCTGAATTCCCACAATCATAATGCAATATCCAATGACATAAGTAGCTAAAACCCATGATACTGTATTATTACAATATGATTCATAAGGACAAAAACAATATCCTTTATGTGTGGGTTTGGGGGCCTCCCCATGGCCCTTGGGACCCGATGCCGGTGTTTATCTAATGCAGGGTAAAGGCCATGGAAGGAGTATTAGAAACAAAATGCATGAGCTAGAAGCAAAAATATAAGCTTGGGATTATAATACTTTTGTAATCGCAGGATCATAGCTAAATGAAAAAATGAAAAGGAATGTGAATGGCTATACCTCCTTCAGGAAAGTTAGACACAAGAGGAGGAGGAGATGTGACACTGCACATAAAAATTCTGAGCACAAAAGAAGATAAGATCTCTGAATTGCTAAGTAAGAAAGGAAGAAGTATAGAGATATAGCTTGCTACAGGCCACAAAATTCAAATTATTTAAACAAAGGCAGCTTGTTTATTGAAAGAAAACATACATGAAGAAAACTGGGTGAGGTGATTATGGGTGACTTCAACTTTTCTAACACTGACTTTGACACTCCTACTGGAAGAACAGAAGAGGAAAATAAAATGTTGCTCATGGCGTATGATCATTTCTTCAGGGATTTTACCTTAGACTCTAGTATGTGGTAATGCCTGCCTAGTCCTCATCTCTTCTAAAAACAAAGAGAGAGCAAGAAAAAGAGAAAATCATTGAGGCTCAGAGCAAGTGCTATAACTTTATTGTTTTTTTTTTTAATATTTTTGAAAATACTCAAATGCACATCAAATCAAAGGCATATACTATACGACCTGAAGAAGAAAAATGGATAACAAACATTCTTACATAATAAAATATAGATGGCATCCTTCCGTAGACATCTTAATTCATGTGCAAAATAAAAATATTCCTAAAGCAAACAAAATGAAATATATTTTTAAAAACAAAATGCTATAAAGATCACTCTGCTAGAAAAATGTAACAGGCCAAAAAAGTTCTGTTCCTCAAGGGAAAGCAGAAACATGAAATAGTGATTGAAAAAGAATTCGGACAGCTATGAAAGAACCTGAGAACAACGAAAGCTAATGTTTAAGTACTACTCCAGGAGAAAAAAAACAGCAAAGACCATTGAAAAATACAGGAAATGGAAATAAAGAAATTGTTTTGTCCAAGTAAATTTTTAATTCAATTGTCAAAAGTACTGAATATTGGTTTAATCTTGCAAAGAATGCAAAATGTACTGCTGTAAATGATAACATAAGAAAGCTAAGAAAAAAGGGCATATCAAACCATTCAAAAAAAAACAATTTTGAAACAACTAAGGAAGAAATAATGCAAAAGAACAAAATAAAATGAAAATAACAATATTGAACCTATAAAAACCTAAAATGAGAATTCAAAAGCATAATCTTACAAGTTTAAAAGAATGGACAAGCGCAAGAAAAACATCAGAAATGCTAAATGGAAAGCTTAAAACAAACTAAAAAAACAAAACAAAACAAATACATTAACTAAAAAGTGTAAACTAAACTTCTAAAACAATTTTCCATAAGAAGAACTCTAGAGTAGGGGTTTTCAACCTTTTTAATTGGTATACCACCATAAGGAATTGAAATGTCATGAAGTACCACCATTTTTGTTCTTAAATTATTAAGCATTAAACTCTTGTTATGTAAAACTAAATGTGATATTTCTTTATCCACAAATCCCTCAAACACACACACGCACAAAATATTCGGAGGATTAACAAGGCATTTCATATAGTATTTGTATTTCCTATTAAGAGGCTTATTTCTTAATGTACATTGATAATGACACATTTTTCAAAGCTCTGAGTTTTTCAGTCAGTACGTATTGTCTTAGTCTGTCTATGTATACATGTGTATTTATTTAGATATGTTTTATGATTTTTTTTTTTTACAGAGCACTAAGTTTTTAGTGAAAACATGCTATACACTGAAAAAAAATGTGAATGATTCACACTTAATATTTTTAATCTGAACCAATAGAATTCTTTTTAGCTTATTGATCCCACAATTTTTAAGTTGAGGCAAATCATTTAGAGTTATTGGGTGCAATTCACTTGTTTTTTTTTACTGAAGTAAATCTATTTTTTAAGTTGTTCTTCTTTTTTGGCAGTTGGAAAGCCATCAAACTGGAAAGTTCGACCGAAAAAATATACAAATGGCCCCCAAACACAGCACATGAACAACCTTAAATATTAAGTTAAATGAAATAGGATTTTTACGTTTATTCCCTCCACCATAACTTAATTTGGTACAAACAATTTTTTTTACTTTGATTGAGATCTGAAACCAAATATTTCAAGCTGCAACACTAAATGACTAATCTTAAGTTGCTTGAAAGAGAACATTTACGTTAAATGAACATTAATGTTATACTTTTTTCAGTGTATAAAGTAGGGATAATTTCAATTGCATTCAATTCATACTAAAGAAAAATAAAAAGAATAAACTCAGCATAAAAGTATAAAATTATTTTTAAGAAAACAACATTCTAAATGGCAGTAATATCGATTTAGAAGCAGAATAGAATATAATAAACACATCTTTTAGACTTTTTTGAGCAGACAGGTACAGTAGCAGAGGAAAGCAACTCTTAACATATACATTACCTTCAAAAGACTTTTAATATAGTTTTACAACAAAAATATTATTTTTATTCTCTTTATTGTAAAGCATAAACAATTCTGTATTGTATTATATTTAATATAATATAAAATGCTATTTTCCTCCTTTCATATCCCTTTCTCCTTGTCTCTGATAAATGATATATACTCAGCAAAAAAAGAAACGTCCCTTTTTCAGGACTGTGTAT